>JARDAA010000111.1:0-600000 GCA_029448695.1 Elsinoe perseae
ACTTCCAATCGTACTTCATTATCTGCAAGACACATCTTCTCCGACTCTTACCTCAGTGCTGTACTGCTATAGAAGCAGAACTACCTCGTTCTCGGCTTAGCTTAGTTCACTAGCGTGATCTAGGTTGGACGGTTCGTGACAAGTACGTTATATGATAGCCTAAACTAGAGCTACAATACTAAATCTCCTCTATACTAAACCTACTATACTTCTACTATTCGTTAAGCTCTCTAGCGTTTAGAAACTTATAGTTAGACTCCCTTTATTCTATTTAGCTAGGCTCCCTTAGAGTCTAACTCTACTATACTTCTATTATTTACTAGGCCTCCTAGAATTTAAGAACTTATAGATAGGCCTCTTAGAGAATAAGAACTTATAAATAGAGCGAGTATCCTATTAGGTAGGATGTGCTATATACTACAGTAAATTCACTTGAATGCCTGTAAGCTACGATTAGAGATAGACGCATTATAACCTTCGTATTAGCTTTAGTGTTAGAGTAGCCTTTTATTAGAGCAGTCGAGGCAGACTTGGGCCGTTACAAGAGGACAGTAGAAGAGATAGCTCACGAAGAGAATGTGCGGACGATCGATCAAGAGTAATCTTAGGTTTAGACAAGATAGAACGGCAGGTGGTGCAGGAAGGGTCATAAAAACAGTTGTTGAATTTCATGTCAATAATGATTCGTAGTTTTATACCGTACGGACAGCATTGTCAGATATGTACACATTTGTCCCATATCCTCTAGAATCCGAATTATCGGGAACTGGGCTGGCACTGGTCAGGTATCGGACATCCTTCTGGAGAAGGCCTTCTGGAGAAGGGGTATCTTACCCTGTCTGCTCCTCTCACTTGCGAAGCGGGCAGGTGGTAGATCCTGGCGGACAGTACGGACCGGCGTTGGCGGAAACGTCTTGTGCCACTGCTTCACGTCGGCCGAGCGGGCAGGTGGTTGATCCTGGCGGACAGTACGGACCGGCGTTGGCAGAAGGGACTAAGGTGTCGCGAGCTATCAGAGGAGCAGCGGTGGTGAGGCTCAGCAGGGCAAGAGCTGGAATGGTGGCCTTCATGATGAAATTGGAAATTTCTCTAAACCCAAACCAATGAGCGAGTATGATCGATAGCAAGGAAGGTTGCAGAGACAGACCATGCGAGACGGGAACACTTGCTATTTGTATTTGGCATCCAGCCGCAGACCTCTGCGAGCCTAGAGCTGCATATGATCGATTGAAATAGCTTCTGACTCTGACTTGTACAGTCGGCCACCTAGTCTGGAAGCAGTGTTTCGTCACTTCTGCCTCGTCTAGTCTAGTGATGCCATAGCTTCTAGGGCAATATCAATTTGGTAATAGATTAGGCTTGCCATCTTCTGTATCCAACCAATAATTGCTGGGAGCTGCGGCCGAGCGAGAGATTTTCCGAGGAAAGAGCCGAAAAGTTTTTGCGATGTGGACACTCTACAAGGAGAAATTCGCAGTAGCCTTTGACGGCGTGGAGAACTGAGCACGCTAGGGTGTGGGGACTTCGACCTTATCAATCTAATCAGATGATCTTCCCATTCACTTCCCTATATCATCGTTCCACCTTCGCTTTCTGTCGCATGATCTTCAGAATTTTCGCAAGCGAGCTCGCTTTACTCCCCCGAAGCTTCACCGAGCCCTCGTTGTCTTGCTCGGTGGGCGACATGGACACGCATTTCGGATGATCAAGGATGCCAGTAGCGGGCAGTTGAGGGGGGGATGGAGGGCGCAGATCAGGAACGAATGACCTTGGCCCCCTCCGATAAGGCAGCGCACGTGAAGAGCTTTCGCTAGACTTTGAGCGACATCAAAATTTTGCAATCTCAGCTCTCCTCCGTTCGTGCCTTTGTCCCTTATTCTACTTTGTCTCTGTTTAGAAGATAATCACGTTCTCACGAAATGACCACCAGCCGCTCATGGACTCCGATCCCAGAGGGTGACAAAGATTCTATTACTCATCTACCGCTAGTCTCTACCGACCCTAGCGATCTTTCTTATGCGTCACGCCAGGAACGAAGCCCTCCTCCCTGTCGTCGAGTAGCCAGCATTACATCCAGAAATCTCCAGGTTGCTCTCGCCATTATAGCTTTGTTCAGCCTTAGCACACTTCTCCTGCACGCCGATCAACTGGAGGTGGTCTCGGATTGCTCCTGCGGCGGTATCGACATTGCCGAAGCGAAAGCCCGGGGATGTAAATTTTCCGCCTTGGCAATCTCCTGGCTCCCCCCCAATTGCCTGGATCAGGAGCTGAGCGATCAGTTCGATCGTGCAGGTCCTGGAGAGAATGGAGAGTGGCCATACTGGGCGGACTCAAATGCGACGCAACCTTGTAAGTCCCGCAGAGCATCGCGAATAGCTCGGAAACCTAAGTCTGCTTAGTGACAACTGAAGAGGTGGGCGATCTTGCGCCGCATGGTCATTTCTACACGACACAAGGCTGGCATGTGACTCATTGCTTGTATCAATGGGTGGGTTGTCTCGGCCAAAGGCAAGGTGATCTCGCTGACAATGAACAGAGAAAAGAGCTGAGATCGAAGACCACCGGTGTCCAAATAGAGCGTCGTAACACGGGCGTCGAGCACGTCGAGCACTGTGAGATGGTGATCAAGTTGCCATTGGGTCTTGAGGACCTAGGTACCATCTCGGGTGTCTCTTTAGATGCAAATATCGTTGGTGGGCTACTCAATAGCTAAGCCTGTGTACTTCTCGCGTCTCAGTCACCCATGCTAGATTTATGCATCAGAAGGACGACCCAAAGAGACCTTCAATTTCGTCGTTCACAGCCCTCCGTTATCGTGTAGGAAGAGGGGCCAAGAGGTCCTATCTCTGATTGAGCGCTCAGTTTTCAGGGTCTAAGCCGATACCGTTTCGTTTCGTTTCGTTGGTTCTATCTAGCTATGCACAGACTCGTCGTCCGTATAAGCTGTCCCTAACTGCGTCCTGACATTAATACTCTCTGTTGCTACCATGCCTCATATGCTTCTCAAATGTGGATTTGTGCGAGTGTGACAGAGACAGCCACTCGTTGAGAGTACTGGTTGGTTATAGACAGGATGTGTTCGAAGCTTGGGAGGAGAATCTCCCGGTGCTCTTAAGAAACGCTATAGTCGCTCGTACGACGTCCAGATTCGGCCGCAACTTGTCTCCATCTATCGGCTTGCCTGTCCTTGGATCTCTCTTGTGGTTCTTGCCACCCAGCAGGTAAGACGCGTCTCCCCATCGATCGCCCGCCACTTCTTCCAATTTCTGTCTTTCCGCTCTCCACATCGACAATGGAGCAGCACATGCTTGACTAAGTCTGCTCTACCGTCGCAGTCGCATGCTACGCTGTCCGCTCTTCTAATCTGTGCCAGAGATCAGTTAAGATGCGTATGTCCTGTCCTAGCTTGCGCCAGTATACCGGTATCCTCGTGATATAGCGTGCCGTAGAGCCGCAGTGTATGCTTTCCGGGAAGACCACAATCTATCGCGTGAGTATGTCTGCTCTATGTCCCTCCGGCAGACGGTATGTCTACTTCCACGTCTTTGCGAAGTAGCTTAGAGATCTCCGAGTACTCTCTCACCCTGCGTTCGACTTTTACTATGGCTGTGGTTCCAGCGACTGTTGCTGTTTGTGCTGCTGTGTGCGATCGCTCGTTGCCTGCAACACCCTTATGCCCGGGGACCCGCACAATCTGTACCTTGTAGGCCCTGTCACGGATGAGTTGCAGATCACGAAGCGCCGCCATCGTTAGTCCGTCGATCTTCATCGATCGTCCGCCGTCCTCCATCCTCTTCACTGCCTCTTGAGTGTCCGTCACGACCCAGCCTGCAGTGTTCTCCTTGTGGAGGAGCTTGAGGGCTGCACAGATTGCGTATATTTCTGCGCCTGCCACTGTGTAAGTCTTCTGGCGTTCAATGGTATCGTGCAAGGCCAACTTGTGCTCTAACGTCGAGTTACAGGGCTGGTATCTTACCACCGCAATTCCCACCAATCCATTCCGCGCAGAAGCATCGGTGTAGTTCAGCAGCTGCTTCGTACTGCGACTAGCCACTCGCTCGTGGAAGCTCAACGCTTCCGTTTCTGCTTGGATGATACCTATACCACCTTGACCTTGCCAAGGTGGAAGAAAATGCAGTGATTTGGGTACAATACTTAGCCGGGGCATTCTTTATATCGTGCTGTGGTACCTGAACCAAGTCTCGAACAGAGGATTCTTGTAACGCGCGCATCATTTGTGCATCCCTTTCATAATCTTCGACAACGGATGGTCGCGCGGCAGCGCCCTTTTGTCGAGAGCGTGCTTCGCCGTCTTGCTCGACAGTCGTATCTCCACCGGCTCCCAGCCGACTTCGTCTTACAGCACTGCGCTGGAGACAGTCCAGAAGGCGCCAATGACTGCTTGAGCCCCAAGACGTTGTGCTCTGTTCAGTCGGGCCAGGTGTTTCTGTACCCCTCGCCTTTCCCTTGCGAATTAGGTCGCCGCTGCGTAGTCGGTGGTTGTGTTGATCACTGTCTGGCATAGCTGGCGTACTTGCTTAGGTCTGACACCACGCAGCCGGCCTATGGCCAAGCACTTCTTCGTCGCTCTTTCCACAATCTTCTCGATGTGAGCCGTCATTTTGAGCTTGTTGTCGAAGACTACCCCCAAGATCTTAATTTTGTCTTGTGGCTCAAGTTCCACTCCGAAGAAGGTCAGGCGTCATGCTCGGTGCAGGTCAATAGGCTTGTTGGCGAAATGGACAAGCGCGGTCTTGCTTGCCTCGAGTATGGCCCCGCTCTGCCTCGCGCATCGTGCTGCCGGCTACAACACCTGCGACCGCAATTTCTTGGTCGTCTCTGCACAGTCAGCGCCTGTTCGTCACGCAGTAAAATGGTCGATGAAGCCGAGTGTTCCACCATGGGTTCCAATGTCACCTTCCACCAGATCGGCATTGTGGAAGATGTACAGGATTTGGGGACAGCCGTGATCCCTGTGGTATGCCCGCGTGGGCGATAGAAGTCTCCGCTGAAGTATATCCACCAAGGACCACACTACTAGTGCGCTCCTCGCAGAAACTGGGAATCCACTCAACCATACCCTGAGGTATCTTCCGTTCACGCAACCGCCGGTCCATTATTATCGAATGGACTCCATTGAAGGCGCCTTGCACGTCGAAAATGATCAACGAAAACACTTGGTTTCCTCGCTAAGCAGCAACGATTTTCTCAACGAGTATGTCTAGCGCCTGCTCGCTCAATCGTTGCCACTTTACCCCAAAGTGGTTCGTCAGTAGTAACGAGTATCTCTCCGCGAGATAGGACAGTCTTGTCGCGACAGTCGACTCCAGATCTTTGCTTATGGTCGGCAACAACGAGATTGGTCTGTACGCTTTGGGCATCGCATAGTCTGGCTTTCCGGGCTTCCTCAGCGCCACGATCTTGGCGCTTCGCCAGACTTTGGCATATAGCTAAGATCGAGCGACGGTTGGTAGAGCCACAACAGCCGTGAGCTAACATACGTGAACAGACGCCGCCACATCTCATAGGTCATCACGTCCGAGCCCGTTGCCTTCCTTAGGTTGAATCGGGAAATCTCCCTTTCCATCTCCTCTATAATGATCGACGGCAGCTCTTGAGGAACTCAAGGGCCCTTCACTGCCGTATTTCGTCTCATTGACAAATTCGCCGAGGCTGCCCCTGGATCCGGTGGGGTAGGGAAGATGCTGTCCATGGGTAGGGTGATGACGTTCGATGAGCATTACAAAGTCCCTTCCTCTCTCATTTCCTTACACGTGCATCTCCTCATTTTGGCTGACATGACTGTTGTTCCGGACACAGTGCACAATACGTTAGTGGTAACGCACTCGAGGAAACCACTATCCAGCCATCAACGGGCCCAAGGAGAGAAGCGAAGGTGTGAAGATAGTCACTTTACTACAGTCGGAGCTCTTGGTGGTGGGACTCCTCGGCACATTGAGGCCACAGCTGGGGTCAGTCATCGGCCGAGCCCACGACTGAGACATGAAAAATGGTAGGCTTTATTATATAAATCCCACAAAGCGCGATCTGGAATGATGTGAGCAACCACAATGTCACCGACACCTTCTTCCTCACAGCGCAATGGTACCATCGTCGCCAGTCTCGCCGACTTTCCTCACATCGCACATGCCGTAGGGAACACTGACATATCGCCATCTGGCATCAATTGGATCGGCTCTGAGCACTGCAAAGGAGATAGTAGATTGCATGTTCGGGGGACCACGGCAGATCGGGCAGATTCGTGGATTAGGAGTGAGCGTCCTGTCGACGAGCTGCCTCTATACTTTCCCAAGTTCTACACGACCGCCTATGCCGTATACACTGTCTGCCGTTCCATTGTACGCATCAAGACCTCACACGAATGGATCCTCGCTCCGGGAGAGATCATCTCCACTGGACGACGGGTGATCTTGCAAGAGACAGTCACCGTGGGGCTATGGCTTGAGGCATTGGTGACTCTGTTGTGCACGGTGATCGCGCTTTCTGTGGCGTATTTGGCAGGGCGATATGTCGGCAGGAAATAGTATACAGAGGGCAGCAAACCGCTTGCATAACGTAGCTGCCAGTACCATGATAGTCCAGTGAATGACAATTTTGTCCACCTATCATTTCGTCCAATGAACTCTGCTGCCATGAGGAAATCGAGTGTCGCGGCAAACATTTTCCGTCCGATGGTGGTATTGTTCCGGCATACAGAGGTCGGCTGGTACAGAGAGCTCGTCCGACAAACGGACTGTCGGTCATGCCACGACGCCAACAGACGAGCAACAACGCGAGTGAGCCGCTCGGTGGAAGCAAATACTTAAAGGCTTTTGGTTCACCAGAACTGTCAGCAGCAAACTTCTTCCAACAACATGGCCAGCAGGAAAGCAAAGCCCGAGGCAAGCTACTCAGGAAGCGCTGATCAAAACTTGTCAGGCTGACTGATGGTAGACAAACGAGGCCGAAGGCGGCAGCACGCTCGTCTCGACCGCGTCCGACCGAGTCGTCATTGGTGTGCCTCTACCAACACTTGTTAAGAAGCCGGGAACCAGGTTGCCGTGGGCTCAGTATCCCGAAAAGCGCAAGATACTACTCGCCTACGCCTCCCGCCACCTGATCTGCAAGCCCATCGACCTTACCGCCGATAACATCAATGAACTCATGGAACATCTGCAGCTCACATTCCTGGACGGTCTGCACGCCACCAATGGCAATATACTGTTCGACCTGGTCGTTGAGAAGATCATGAACTTCTACGCTTACCAATTGCCCAAATATCTGCCATACCGTGGCCATACCCGCGCTTGGTTCAGTCCTGACTGGGATGGTAATACAGCTACGCCAGAGATCGCCGACCCCACGATCCGTAGTCTTCCTGCACGTAAGCCCATTGAAGGAAGCAGGGCCGCCTGGCTGAGGAACGTCCTGAAAGAAGCCCACGAGTTGCGCCACCAGCAGGTGACCTTGTCTGACTCCGATGACCATGATGACGACGATTGCGTTTCACACCCAGAGTTAGTCGCCGAGAAGGATCAGCCGACCAAGGGGGATAGATCCAGGAGGATTGCAGCAGCGGAGGCCACGCCGTCGGACAAGAAGATGCCAAAGCCAAAGGCGAACGAGCCTGCGAGGACGAAAACCGTCATGCCAAAGAAGTCTCGCGCGGAGCAAATGACCCAAGCGGTTGCGTCGGAGGACCAAGTCGCGGCAGGACTTGTACTCGCGTTCGATGAGGTCGACGGCAGGGCCGTCAAGCTCTTCGAGAAGATACAGAACACGACCCAGGGTAAGGAGCTTATCAAGTCCTTCACCTTGGCCAGAGCAAGGCTTCAGCCCGGCCGCTGCGGACTGCTGCTGGCGTCTATGGAGGTACTCGCGGAGGAGAAGAAGGGAATCAGCAAGAAGGGCAATGCTGTCTATCCCTCCGATTCTTCTGACGATGAGGATAGTGATGCCAGACACAAAGACAAGGCTATTCACAGTGACAGCGACGATGACAGTGGCTGTGAGGAGGCAGAGTCCCACGACGAGTATGTTGATGTCGCCTAGAGAGAGAGGGATTGAGGACACGAACGTGCAGCAGGGTAAGAATGCGGTCGCGTTCATGGATTGATTTCCAGGTCGGCAGGCTTGCTTAGGGGTATGGTCAGCTCCTTGTTTCTTTGAATCAGAGTGCATTACCAAGCTGGCGTTTTTGTATTCCGGTATGTCGGGTGTATTTCTTTGATGAGCACTTTTGGAATCGCAGTCTCGACATGGACTAATAGTTGTCTGGTACCGTCGTTGTTAGTACAGTCACAGTCACCTGAATTGATGCTGTCGAGAAATCAGAGATGGCAGTTTCTTGGCACTCATGCTTCTCGACCCTAGCGTGGTCGGATCGGGGTGGTAGAGATCGAGGCACGCGTTGTTGAAGACAATCTGTACTTCGTAACGAAAATTGCCCACACAACTGTCGTCAGAAACAGAGATACGTCCACTATCTAGGATATAATTTTCAAGACCGTGTGGGAAAAGCCTGTGCTGCGCTGATTTTGCATCCCATGTGATGTGACACCCTCTCAGGCTCCAAGGTTTGTGGGGCCATGGACGGGGCCCTCCTAAAGATTTGCTTAATTGTTCCCGCGTGTAGAGTGGGCACGGGGGGCAATCGAATTTAGTTTGAACGAGCAAGCCCCCAATCTTAAACGAGTAAGCCCTCAATCTTGGTGCCATTTTCAATTAACAAATTCTGAATCCAATTATACACAGCACTCACCTGTAATTCATCTGCCTTGTCCCATTTCACCCATCCTTCTATCCCTGCACAAAATCTCATAACATTCTACATAATTTTTTCCATTCACCTCCACCTGTTTGGCGAGACCGGCGGCAACGGATTAGGGGGGTGCCGCAGCATGCCTCGCTCTTTCGGCGGCAGCCCGCAACCCCGCCTCCCGTCCGTTGACATCGACAAGGTTCGCAAAGTGCTCCTTTTGCGGCGCATGTGAGTCGGCACAGACGCTCCTTGGGCTGATGAGCGGCACGAGGAGTGGCAAGAGGAGACGCTGACCAGCATGACCGATCATTCCTGGAGTCCGAGCTACGCAGGGCCGAAACACGGTGAGGATGTTCCCTCCTCCCGATCATGGCGGCATCGTCGTTTCCTTCTTCTGACAAGGACCTCGCGAGCAGTTCCGGCGCCTTCGGCCTACAGTACTTCTTCTTCGCCACCACCCGCGCGGTGCTTACCTACGGTCTGGCCTTTGCGACGATGCTTGCACTTGATCGAGCGTCCGATCTCGCACTCGATGCGCCTGCCTTCTACCTGCCACCTTGGACGCTCGGGCTGGCAGCGCAGGTCAGAGAAGTACGGAGGGAGGTTACAAAGAGCATAGGGACAGAGCGATTGCGGGGATACGACTGGACACCCAGGCTGCTTGGGCGTCTGCAAGACACGACACGGCATCTCGAGCTCGATGGACCAAGGGCTGCCGCTTTCGGCGTGGCGATAGCCGTGTTTGTACTCGTCGACTTCTTCTATACCGTCTGAGTACGGAAGTTCAGACGAGAGATCCCTCTCCTGCGTTTGGAGGGCCACTGCACGAGGAGCGATCAGGACACTGGGGAAGGGGAGGACCGCATATAGAGATTGTACATTACTGTTCCCGCGCTCTAATGCTCCGAATCACCTCTGTCAACCATGTCCTGTATCAGCGCAAAGACATTACCTGCGTACCGCTTGAATTCTTCGGCGTCACCCCGAAATTGATTGGACCACGCGTTGTCCGGATGCCAAAGTAGTCTGTGGGCCCGTAGATAGCTCGACCCTCCGCGGTTGCCTCCTTCAATCTTGGCTTGTAACCTCGCCATGAATGCCCGCATCTTGTCCCTGTCCAGCGAATGGTCCGGCAATGTCAATGATGAGAGCTGCAATCCAACCACAGGCCATGGCACAAGCTCGTGTAGCTTTGAGGAGGCTGGCTGCGCTGATGCCCATCGTCGGACCGTCGTGATGTCCTCCCAGAACGATGTGTAGACTGCGATGTCCCCAGAAGTGTCATCCAAAGCACCTTTATTCCCACGACGGCCCACCAAAAGCCGCGAAAAGAGATAGCCGGCACAAATCGTGACCATGTAGGAGAGAATGTTACTTCCTTGACGAAGCAGGCCGCTAAACAGCGGGAAGGAAGCGGTCATTTTCGGTACAGTGAATCGAGGGCTTGTCAGCGTCGGTACTGCCAGAAGACCCTGGATAGACTGCGGCAGATGAGCTGCTATTAAATCCAGGAGGACAGCAACGATGAAGGCCAGCTCCCAGAAAGGCCGCATCCGGTGTATGAAGGCCACGACAGAATCTACCATTTGCTCGGGCGACTGCACCATGGCGAAGATGCGCCGACGGTCAAAGGTGGTACCAAATGTGCTGGCGAGTATCAAAAAGGAGACGACGATCTCAATCAATCATGTGGGCGATGGGAAATTAAGATGTTGTGGTAATCTTTGCATGGAATGTGGGCAGGTTCTCCTCAGCATTTTGCTGTAACAAAGTGGCCGATTAGCCGGCATTGGACCGGTTCCCATTCGCCCCCCCTGATTATTCTGTATAGCAAATCCCCCAAGTCCCCCTTGACCCTTAGATAGATCAATCCAGTGCCTCCACCCGCTGTCCCCGACTTACTGACATGGAGTTGACGGCCTCGGACAAGCAGCCCAAAGCTCGACTGGCGTCCAGACAGTGCGCCACCAGGTAACTCATCGCCTCCCTTCCTGCCTTCACTCTTCTGGCCCGCCGTTCTCTTGTGTTTGTCGCATCGCTCAGGCTGTCCACGAGGTGCTGCCACCGGCGCACGTAAGCGACCCAAGCTCGTTGCAGCTCTGCTGTCTCGCCGGCAACTCGCGTCAGGCATCCATCCAATGTCTCGCTCCCGGAATCGATGAGTGCGACTGCTCTTTCCAGCAGACGAACCGTCGTGGCCGTGTCCCGACCTCTGCTGAGTCTGTCGAGCTCAAGAAGCCGCGCTTCTTCAGTTGAGCTTCGTCGGCAGAACTGGTCCTTCTTAGAACGGCACAAAATGCTTTGGCGCCACACTGACCTTGTTGGTATTCGTCCAGCCGATGGCAGCCATATGTACGCGTGTATCCAGGGCTGAGGGGGTAGATGGTGAAGGGTCCGGCCAGGACAGTCATGGCCGCGACCACAAGCACACGATAACAGATTTGCTGCAGGTCCATACTGTGCAAGGCTGCTGTCCGCGAGCTGAATTATCAACACACATCTGCGTACGCCTCCTCCTTTTCAGTGCCTTGCAGATATCTGGCGTGCCTGGCTACCACAGCTAGCATGGGTTCGTCAGACGGCCGGACAGATGATTGCTCGGTTCAGCAGCTCAAGCGGTTGGGTGCACGACTGAGACACTCGCAGCTACGCTTCATGGCTCATCTCTACCTCACACTCTCTTATTCTGTTTATTCCATCCTCCATTTCTACCTTGATTGGAACATCTGGCTTTACTCAGAGACTATGGATGTTGACGTCGTCGCTATTGCGCGAGACTTCTTTGCTTTCGTGCATCTACTCAACATGCTTCTGGTCGTCTGTTCTGTTCTTGCCCCGATCATTCACGTCATCAATCAAGGCCGCCGTCGGCTCAACCGTCACATCCATTGGCTTTTCCCGACCGCATTGATAGTTGTCTCATCTATGACCGCCTTGCTTTGGCTCCTACGTATGCTCCACGAGTACTCCAGCATGTCGCACGAGCTGGATTTGACTCTGCAGACACAGCGCCTCAAAAGCGATCTCGAATTGTTGCGTATGACGTGCAGCATCATGTCGCCCACGATCACGCTAGAGCTCAATGAGTATAGCTCTGAGCTTGTCTCGTTCGCTCACGCTCAGCAGACTCTGAGTGCTATCATGATGGAGGAGTGGAGGAGGCTTTGCGATTACAGAGCGATACCGCAGGCGCTTCAGCTCGCCCATCAAAACTGCATTGCAGCTGAGCAGGACTTTGACAGGACTTCGTGGAAAATGCATACCCAGTTGCGAGCCCCGCAAGATCCAGTTTCGTCTCCACCCAGATGAGCACGATTCCTGCTGATCAAGTACACAGGAAAATTTGTCCGCAGCCAGCCTTCACGACTTAGACCTCCACCTTCATCTGGAAAATGCAAGAGAGCTCTTGAGTGGGATGTCCGAGTTGGTTCATCGCTGGTCATGCTTTCCAGCCTATCTCAGCTACAACTGTAGTTCTTCTGTGGCCAAGGTCTCAGGAGAGGAGAATCCACATTGCGGTAGCGTCTCGTTTGGCCCTCGTATGTGGCTGCTCACTGGCGTTCAATATGGTATGAAGGCGACGAACATCTTCAGTCAGAGCGATCCTCCAAATGCATGAGCGTGTTGATATCGGATGGCGTCGGGTGTGCCAGATCGTCTTGAGAGCTTCACTCGGTCCCGACGAGTCCTGCAAAGCCTCATCAGTCCTGTTAGAACCAATATAGCATGGCCAAATTGACGTACCTGACCAGAAGCCTGGTATCTGCGAGTCGCGCAAGGATTGTAGGCGCTCGGTCTCACTCATGTACACCTTAGCATCATACATCTCATCGTGCGTCGCTTCTTCCCTATCCGACTCAACTCGTGTCTCCCCTTCACCATCCAATTTCTGGCCGGCGATATTCCCCGATGGGCGGCCCTCGCGTTGACTTTCGTGCCGCCCCAAATGTTTCCTTGGTCTCTCTCGTTCTTCTTCTGGGTTCTTGTCGCATCCTTGCGCATGACGGTCTTCGGTACAGCCCGGCTGGCAAAGCGGCCGCTGGGCCTCCTGTATGTTCCTCTCTTGAAGCTCATGCGGGAGCGAGTTCACCTCCACCACTCTGCCATCTCCATGAGTGTGTATCGTACCCTGTCCCCGACAATTTCGTACGTCACCGTGTGCAGTGCTAGGTCGCTGGATCGATAACTCCCCTAGGGGGCCTGACGAAGACGTAGTATCCGAGGACTGTGGCGTGGATGCTTGGAGAAGGTCTGGTGATTGGAACTTTCCAGTCCTGTCCCTCGATGCGGGCTCGGTGTTAGGCAAGGTGACCTGGTTCATGTCAGAAGATGTCCGGTTTGACACGGGCAGGGTGTCCACTGGTGGAAGGGCTTCGCTCAGCACTCGCTCCTGGTCTTGGTCTTCCTGCTCGACAGCACCTCGGGCGTGACGATCGTTGGTCAGAAAGACTGCACTGTCTATGGCGCCCCTACCAGTTGACTGCTTGGGTTGCACATAGCCAGCCAGTCGGTCGTTCTTGTTCCGCGGCTCGTCTTGATGTGCAGAAACTTTCCGAAGTCCTCGCTCCCTATGCTCGTCTGAACCTGTGGTACCATCGACAACAAACCTCCTTGCTTGATCTTTGACGCGATGCAGCGCCTGCATCGTGATGATATCGGCAGATGTGGCGGCTTCATGCTTCGACAAAAGATCTCGTTGAGATCTGTATTCGCTTTCGGAGCATTCTGACAGCGTCGGGGAGCGCCGTCCGCTGGGGATTGAGTATGTAGGGCAGTCTTTATCCATATCCTAAGATCGTGGAAAGAAATGGCTGTGGACGCAGTGATCGTGCTGCACATTGAAGTAAAGTAGAACTACGTGTGACTGCTTTGTTGATCTTTGCAGCTCAAGCTACCCCTCAGCTTGGCATGACACCATAAAATGCGAATATGAGGGCCAGTGAAGAACAGAAGAGACAATGGGGATTCAAGTTCGACTACCTTCGCGACATGTCCAAATACATCGATATCTGCAATGGATATATCGACGATTCACGGCGCAAGCTGGAGAAGACACCGGGAGAGATCAGAAAGACTACCATGCACGTGAGCGAAAGGAACGTCTACCAGCTTTGCGTATGTATTGACCCACGGTAGACTCCTCTCCCGTGACATGGTCGACATCTACGTCGGTTCTGAGAACACGCACTGGATCTTGCACGAGAAGCTCCTCTGCCACCGCTCCAAATTCTTCCGCGACATCTTCTACGCCAAGTCAGAGCACCGTAATCGCGCATTCGGTCTTCTGATGAGCCTTTCCGCCTCTTCGTCGTACTTAGGCGTTCCAGATCTGGTCTATCAAGTCTGCAGTGCCGCGTAGCAGGCATTCGAGCATGCTTACCTCGCCTTTGCTAATGTTTCGTAGCTCTAATTGATAGTCACGTCGACAGACTGTCCCATTTATTGGCCTTACGAAACTTATATCAGGGATTAGTAAGCAGTGATGAGAATCATTGGCGGGAGGGTATTGTAGAAGAAGTAGAGTATAGTTTGAGTATCATGCTTGCAGCTGTTTGAGATGATGTAGTTAGTGAAACTTTCCAGTAATTGCAGCTAGCGGAGAAGCGAGGAGAAGCCAGAATTTATGATGGAGGACTCTCAAGAGTAAGCGATAGACTCTCTAGGAAGCTCGGGGCGCAATTGTGAAGATTGAGGAATAAGCGATTGATATGAAGTCCCGGCACGTGGTTTTTCGATGGCAGTTGCGGGAATCGCGGAAATGGCACAAGTCGCAGATCTGGGACACCGTACAGGGTGATCATTCCCCCCTCTTGGCTAATTACATGATCATCCTCCAACATAGAGCCGCCAAATTTAAGGACCCGCATACTCACGCGTGGTCAAATCACTCCAACCTCGCCAGTGATCCACAACGATAATTCATGGATTCAGAATAACTCCAGCATACCTCCACAGATGCAGGAGCGCATTGGAATACGCCTCTCTTCGAAGCTCGGCCGGGCCCTTGTAGTGGCCACGGAGGACCATCGACCCCTCACTGTCAAGATCGGGACTTGTCACGTCCATAGCAGCAACATCCATGCCATTCAAGACGCTCCAAGGGGCACCTCCTTCACCCTTATCTGCGCCTCCGATTCTCATCAATCTTTACGCTTCTCCGAAATCTCACTAAGTGAGTCCTTCTCGTCCGAGAAGATCAAGCTCAGGCGCGAGGTGATCACTCTTTTGAATCAATGGTCTGATCAATTGGACGGACATGTCAGGATGCATGGTGGTAGTGCGCAAGATGGTGACCATACAGATGGCGGAGCCGACGATGTGAATCAGGCCGGTGTAGGATCCGGAGAAGCCGCCGAGGTTACTAAGACTGCTACTAAGCACTGGACACAAGCCCCACACACTGCCCAGGTCGGACATAGCACTGAAGCTGCAGAATTTGTTGAAGCGGCAGCTTCGATGGCTGCGGCTGGAGTCACGGCTGATACAGGGTCAAATGGGGTGTCGAAGGAAGCTTCCGCGACAAGAAGTGTTACCACACCTGCTGGCTCGGAAGGAGAAGGAGGTGCAGAACATACAGGAGGAGATAGTGCACATCTGGAGGTGGAAAGAGTCCCCGCTTGTGACGAAGCTTCAGACGACTCGCACAAGCTCTCAAGTCTCGGAGCTGGTGTCGGCGATAGACGATCCACAGGAACAGGAGCGACTACTTCAAGCGAAGCGTACCAACACGCGGTGGTAGGAGCTGGAGCTCGAGAACATGACCACATAGAGAACAGTTCAGGGGGGCCGGATGACCTCAGAACAGCAGAGTCTGTCTCTTCCAAGACCTATGCGCTACTTTCCCAGCCTCTTGTATCTGTCGGTATGGGCGGTACGTCAACTGACTACACTGAAGAGACTTTCAGCTTTCATCATGCCGCTGGTCCTTCTCAGCGTATGATGGACAGAAGGAACGTTGCCTCAAAAGCCGACCGTGGGCGCCGACCTTGCAGTCGAGGAAGTCGAACAGAAGCTGGACCTGCCGTCCAGTCAGACACTATTACTGGCGTCCACTATCCGCGCCGGATCCGTGCTCGCCAAGTCACGACATCTGAATCGCTGTCAAGCTCGAGCGAACGCCCTGAGAACTTTTCACCCGCTGCCGACCCGCTTATAAGGGACTGCAATATGGTCGTGATGGCGGGAAGCGGACTCCCTGGATCATCCAAGCGTAAGAGATCAATCGACGACCACGAAAACATCCAACCAAGACTAGCGCTGTTATACGGCTTTATACAGCGTTTCAAGCGTTTCAAGCGTCTCAAGCGCTCGGACTGGACGATTCAAGTGGCCGACAGGGCATGGCGGTGGCGCCTTGAGCACGAGGACAGGATCAGTCAAGGTATACTCGGACTCATGGTACTTTTGTGTGCATTCAGTGTCCTGAGGAGCCCTGGCTCTGTGCAACATCTCGTCGACCAAGCGAGGGGCAATGTCATTTGCAGCGTCACCTCGAGTCTCATAGCTGGCCATTTGTTTCGCAAAGGCACGCCGGATGTATTGCAGCAGATTTTGGCGCAATCCATAGGTGCTGTTATCGCAGATGCCTTACAGGCCAGTCCAATCAGTCCGTCTGTAATCGGGCCTGCCCAGATGAACTCGTCCGTGTCCAATGTCACAACGAGGGCCAACCAAGCCACCGACCTTGTAGTCGCATCCAACTACGACATCGGTACCGCAGACCGCATGAGTGTATCTCAGGCCCGTTTAAACACAACGGCGCCGCCATGTGTGGACTCCTCGACAACTAGTATCAAGGTGACGCCGGCAACAAGGCTCACAAGATCATATCGCATCGAAGATCCCGCGATTGATGTGCGTCCGAACTTCAGACGTTGAGAAGTGATTTGTGCAAGCCACGCCTTCTTCACATAGACGTAGCGACGGGTGGTAGGTACCATGAGGGAGGGGCAGCATAGAACGTACGGACAGCCAAGGGAGGGGTGACGAGATCACTGATGCCAAAACGCTCAGATGTGTCCTATGCGAGTTGGGCTTTTGAGATAGTCAGCATAACTAGGGCTTCCATGATGTGCTCATACATGTTCACGCACACATGCACCAGAATTCAGCTACATTATCGACCATATCAAGGCACTTCGATCATTGCATTCCCCAAACAAGACCCCAGAAACCCCAAAGGCAAAGGCCGTTTCCAGTGCGTGCCCACAACAGTCTACAATCATGATCCATTCCTGTGGCCCAGTCAGCCGAACCTGCCCATCTCATGCCCACGTTGAGCCGCGAGCGAATCCACAAACTGTTTTGCCGCCAGCTGCAGCAAGAGCTTCTGTTGACGGACAGAGGTCAATTCCCGTCGCAGGCTCACAATTGTTGACTGCAATCGCGAGGTTTCCGCCATGTCGGATCCAGGTAACGCCGGTCCAGCCGCTGTGGTGGGGTGGGAAGCTGAAGCAGGATTTTGTACAGCATGTGAAGGTAGAGATGAAGAGGGTTCGCCAGCACCGGTCGCTTCAGTCGTTGACAAGACGTTGTCGCCGGCCACCGCACTTACGCCGCGCTCAGCAAGCCTCGCATCCGCCATGGCGAGCTCGTCGACGAGATCCTGCATGGCTCGCCTTTGATCTCGTAGGGCATTGACATGTACGTCTGACGGCCGGCCAGTAGATCCATGCTGGAATGCGACCTCCTCACAATTGGGTTGCTTGTTTTCGTTCAGATCCACGCTGGTATGGTCATCTACACGTCGCGGAGAAGATGGTGCGCCTGAACCCTGAGGCGGCGGTGGAGCTTTCGTTGGTTTGTCCACGGTGTCGGGAAATATATGTTCGCTTGGTGCGGCTGTAACCTCTTTTTCAATGTTGACAAACAGCGGACCTGGCATCACCTCCGGTAAAGTGTTGGGAGCCGCTCCCAGATCATGTGCAGAACACGTGGTCGAAGGCGGCACGCGGACGAAGTCGGACGATGGTGACAAGCATTGATCTACTGTCTCCTCAGACCACTGTTCTCTGGGTCTAGAACGAGAACGTCCAACATTATCTGATGTGTTGGAGGGAACAGCTTCGCTCAGATCCACCGGAAAGACTGGCTTCTGGGATGCGGTTTCATCAGCGACGAGCCATGTGTCGGTGATTGGTTGGGCATGCTTGTGATCGACCATGATGCTTGGTGGTGTGCTTAAGAAGTCTTTGATAATACGGGCTACCGATCGTGTTGGTCGAGGAGGTATGGGAAGGGGCCGTCTACCCCAAGCCTTGTCAGATGACTCCGGAGCTGATATTGTGCCATCCCAGTCTTCGTTCAGCCAAGTGAGCGTCCATTTCGGCCAGATGGGAACACCATCAACATCGAGTACGGGAAACCCCCATTTACGGAAGCGAGCGTCGTAGAAGTTGAAGATCTTCTGAGCCAGCATCGCTGCCTTCGGATGCGGTGGTGTCGGCCATTGTAGTGCTCGAAAGAGGTCGCGTAATTCATCGGCCTGTACACGGTGATGATTGCTCAGTTGAAGCTTCGATGCTGTCCGTAAAAGAAGACGAGTTGCCTGTGGACGCCATTTGATAGGCTTCGAAGCTGTAATCTTACCGATGGGCTGTAAGCCATCAGAGTTACCCTTGTCCTCACCCATTGTGCCACCTGTGAGCGATTTACCGACTTGATAGATTCTCAATTTTGGGGACAGTGGCAGATTTGCGACTCATATCAGAGGCGGCGACGATACAAAGCACTGTATTGCAGACCTCGTCGTCAGCCGAACGCATCATCAGGCGTCGGCCGAGCGAAGCCTTCTCGGAGCGATGACGGTCTGGTTGATACGATGAGCCAGCCGGGCTTCACGATCGATGCGCCGGACTGCATGATCGGATGGTGAACAAAGTCATGGGTCAAGCTGTCCATAGATACGAACTAGCTGCGCCCACAATGCATCTTCCACAGCGTCCGTCGCCTCGACCCTCAATTCAGCATAGATGGCCGAAGTTGCGATCGAAGAAGCCGAAGAGGTGTACCAGTTGGCTGTGCAACTACTCTGTCTGGCTCGAAAGATCAGGCAGGAGCAAGTCGTCAAGCCGAAATCGCAAGTACGTGAAGAAGTGGATGAGTACTTGTCCAGCGTTTATCCTGACCTGCACACAGGACGATCCCAGAATCCCAGGTGGTCCAGAAACATGCGATCGCGGCGAGTCAAACGCAGGAGCACGACGCATAATATCAATGCTCAACGACACGGTGACGATGGGCCAGACGAAGCGTGACAGTCGCGCCGCTAGGACGCTGGGATTGAACAGGCTCCTGATGCAGGACAATCTCGATTTTCAGGCTGGGCATGCCCATGCCAGCGATGATGACGACTCTGTATGGTGAGTGCGAGAGCAGTATGCTGCCAACCTCGCGCCCCGCGTGGGTTTGCTATCTGTGCGGAGGATTCCAAATCAAACAGGATGTAGAAACTGCAGTGTCAGAATAAATGAGGGTGACTCAGCTATCAATAAACACCTGAACGTTTCCCGCTGCCAGAACGAGTCGTTTTCCCCTGCAACCTTCTGCATTTTCACATTAATTGTTCACTCTTCTCCTGGTTAGATCCACTCATCGAGCGTCTCGGTCTTTTTCACAGCTCGTTTGTCCACTCACACTTGTGCAATAGTGGTACATTCTTGGAGCACAATCGCCTCCATGGGACATCCCAATCGATGGGCCCGCGCGACATGCGGATATCTTAGAAACAAAATTTGGCCACCAGCTGATCAGCATCGTCCTTCGACGACCAAAGACTTGCCAGAACGGGGAGTGATTTATCCATCGGACGACGACAATTGCGTCTTCGTCGCCATGCATTTCCGTTTATATTACGAGCAGGCAGCGCCGGCTGCGTCCCAGACACTCGCTCACGCCTAACAATTTCCCTCAACATGTTCACGTCAGCTGTTTCCCTGGTCGACTTCCGTCGCCTACTTTCACTGCCAGAACCTCACGACAACAGAGTCTGTCCATTTCATACCCGCGCCGAGACCGGAGAGCCGTCGAAGGCATGTGCTGTGCCGGTCAGCCATGGAGCAAGTCACGCTGCGGCGCTGATTGAACAGCTCCACAGTAGACTCAGCTATCATGCAACATCCAGCTGTGATGCAAAGTACGATGCCGTCAGGACTACTTTGAAGAAGGCAGTGCCAGCCTTGGTCTGCCACCGCCACAAATGCTGCAGTACGAATCGGCGCGTGACAATCTGGACGGACGCGGTCATTGCCAATATCACCAAGAAGCGTCAACCGACCCGCGAGGATATCCCAGCACCCAACAATGTTCCTGGGTCCTCACCAACCGTATCGATTCCGCCAAGTTTTGACCTTGAGTCTGTTCGGAACCACGCCAGAACTGCTTCCTCCTCGATCTCGCCAGTCAAATTTACGCGAGGCCCATTAGATGGCGATGGAACACCGCATACGATCTCAGATCACCCAGCAGAGGGGTCTCTCGCCGCTCCGGTCGCACAAATGTATGAGGTCAAGGACGCCGTAACTCTCCATGGCAAATCCGACGCCGGTGGTGATGATGTCGACTGGGATGCATGGTTATCGGACTTGACAAGCGGCAGCTGGTCCGACGGCGCAGTCATGGAAGACTGGTCCGAAGGCCTGTTCAGTGGTTCCTCGGCATTTTCAGAAACCGTGGAGGTCGATGCCACCAATGCCGTTGCGGGACAAACCTCGAGCATTGGCGAAGCCGACATGTCCGTTCTTTTTGGCGACTCAGACTATGATACCTCCGCCGTTTCGTCTTCTTCGCCTCCCTCTACCACCTCAAATGGTAGCTCTCACTCATCACTGGACTGGACGATGGATCCGCCGTCCTCGGGAGCTTCGAAGCCGGGGATACTTCGACCCGGACCCGTCTCGATGACCCGCTGCCTGATTTGCTACGGAGACATCGACGACGTGAATGGAACCATCTGCGGGCGTCGTGAGGATTCCGTTGAATGGCCGCCTTCCTCGGATACTGCAGCAATCGATAGCAGAGATGCAGCTGCAGGCATGGAGGAAGTACCTTTGATCGACCCCGTATATCTCGACTGCTCCTTGTGCCGTCGTAGAGTGCACGACACATTCTATCATTACCTTGCAGCGCAACTGGGGCGGGTTTTGTGTCCTTCACTGTTATGGTAAGCGAGTCCTCCATGGGATGGTGAAGCGAAATACTGACGATTTAACAGCTCGGGTGTCCATTAGTGACAACTCCTATCAATAAAGATTCGATGTCGGAGTCTGAAGTGGATTGGATCGTTGGCTACTTCAGTGGGGGCACCTGAAGACTAACCCTTCGCATGGTCCAGGTGTTTCTAAAGACGTATCTGCCGCTAGTGCATTCTGTAGCGATAGGATGGGTCATCAGACCCACAATTGGTACGCTCTGCGACCATATTTCATTGCCACTCGTCGCACTCAAGTGCAAGGTGATGTCGTTTACTTGGACGTGATCGCGGATGACGACGCGAGTACGAGCAACCTATGGCTATCTAGGTCGTGCAGGCTCTTCGGGGGAAAGGATCGGGACCAGGCGCAGACACTCACGCCTCGAGACGGACGTTGACATGAAGAGGAACAGGCGATCGGACGTCACACATAAGCAGGGAACTGACCGAGAACAGTCCGAGGGGACAGGAGGCGGCCGGGCTTCGGGACCGGTCTTGCACAGCGGTGCATATTCTTCACTTGTTTAGGTACTAGCTATATATCGCTGCAACAAACAACACAACTTCAACGCAGGTCGACAATTTGGTATCTCCGTGTCAGCTGTATATGATGCTGTCAGACTCTGCCACGTCTATGGCAATCAGATTTAGCAGTGCTTCGCAGACATGAAGACCGGGCTTTCCGCTGCGCCGGATCAGTGTGCTGGGAAAGGCCTACTTTGACTTCCCAGCGCGACGCTTTGTAGATCAATCATGGATCCCGTGGCTTGCATTTGAGCGGTCTGTCGTTCATGGATAGAAGCAAATCCCTCTTCGATATGCGCTCTCAATCCATCGACATTCTGCTGCATTGTTTCTGTTAGAACGCGGAAGGATACGTTCACACCTGACGCCAGCGAACGCAACTCAGCCTGCGTCTTGAACAACATTTTGTCAAGCTCGGGTTGAATCGAGAGTGCGAGTGAGTCATTTCGTGTGTATCCTCCTGATTCGCTGGGATGGTGGTCTGCTGAAGCATCGGGCGCTTCACGCTGCTCGCTCAGACGGTCATTCGATGGAGTATCGGGCACCACAAAGGGTTCGACGGGTTGGTCGTCTGTTGTGATTGTCCTCTCCGCAACCTCCGGATCGCTGTGGACACTTTGATTGCGTGGGTCGGCATTAATGCCCCCGACTTCGTCAATGGCACGACTCGTGGCAACCGCCAATTCGCGAGCCATTTGCTGGGTCACGACGTTGATCCTGCCGTCAAGATAGGTTTGAAGGTGATCGAGTCGCTCGTGCATGATCTGTTCCATGCGCCTAGATCCCTGGCACTGAACAGGTGGATCGAGGGTAGCTCGAGGGCTCGTTCGTGATCTGGACACCCGGCGAGCTCTGGCGTTTGGATGTTGAATATCTTCCGGCTTCAGCGCTGATTCTGGTGCTAAAGCAGACATGGCTTGTGCTTCTCTGAGAGCTGAAGTGGACAACGTTTGGGAGTATCTCGCGGGAGGCGATCGATCGAGGAGGGTCTCGAAAGTGAACTTTAGGGCGTCGGCCTTGGCTTTGACCAGTTGCGTGGCACCATCCTGGAAGGCTTCGAGAAGGTTCTGCTCGTCCTGTTCAAGTCAGCGTGTGAACGACAGGTCGTGTGAATGGATGTACTTGAACAAGCGCGTCGTGCTCAGCTGTGGCGTAGGTCTCGAGAACTTCATATATCATGCGAACCATCAAAGTGAACATGTCCAACACCTTCTGGAAATCGTCTTCTCTCTTGCCGAGGAACCTTTCTCTGTTCTCCGCTTCGTGCTGAAGTTTCTTAATGTCAAGTTTCTGTTGTTCCAAACCCTGCTCTTTCGCCCGCACTGAAGCCTCCAATTGCGCAATTCTTTCTCCATGTCGATTCTCCACGATGTTGGAAGTCTGAGAAGCTTTCTGAGAAGCTTGCGAGTCCATCTCGCGAGGCGGGCAGGGTCAAGAAGAAGCAATAGTCTGCGAATGCTCTCGAGTTGGACGAAAGACAGACATTCTTACGTGTCTGGAGATCTCGACCACACCACCAATCCAGTCATGTGCCGACGAGACGGACTCGGGGCTGATTCTCTTGCGACGAGGCGGGCAGCATCTTCATTCTTGCTCTTTATCGGCCGGGTCGGTGTTGCAGCTCATTTGCCCAGCGCAGTCGAAGCTCGTCTGACGATGAAAACTGGGTCGCCGAGCGATTTTGTATTCGTGTAAGCATCCAAGATGTATATATGGCTGCACTGTCGAGCGTAAGTGGTGCAGGAAATATTCCAGTCATTTTGTCTAATGGTCGACGGCGACATTGTGATGAGCATGTCAGACGCGGCTGCCTTGCCGGAGTTCTGCCGCCACAAGGTTCAACTAATCCGACCCTTGGACAGACCTGAGCCTGAGGCAGAGGCACTGAAGCGGCAAGCGGCACGGACCACTCGTGCACAACACGTACAACAATCAATAATAACGAAGCAAATCTATCTCGGTGGGACACGATGTAGCTTGTACTGCCATGAAGTTATATCTGTCCCAACGAAGCGGCGATTCATTCGGGACTCTCCGTCCTCCCCTGACCTTGAACTACAAGAACTACAAAGCATTCACGGCAAAGTCTATTATATTTCACGACGTGAGCCAATGGAAGCGAACACGAGCGATACCGTACAGTATCAGGACGGCAGCCTCATAAAGCCAGTGATCAAGTCGTAGCGAAGAATTCGCGCATGAGAATGATTTTCATCACCGCAGGCGCACTCAGGACGGAGACTTCCTTGATTATCACATTCACAAGGCTCGAAGAGTGCAGCAAAGAGGTCACTAAAAAGGTCACCACAAGTACACACAAGGGGCAAGCAGCAGTCGATCGTGGACGCCAAGAGATCTCGGCGGACAAGCTGTAGGCTGAAAAGGCATGTGCGATACGGCTCGGGCGACTTGCGTGTGCATGAGCGCCTGGCCAGCGCTTGTGTTTCGCAGGTCGTCCGAGCTGGTACAGTTTTCTTCTTTGCCGCACACAAGCAGGTATCAGGAAGGCAGATGTAAAGAATGCGGGATGCGGGATGCGTGAGCCTTGAGGGGCTTGAATAGGTGATGGCCACATGTCTCCAAATCTCCAAATCCCCAAATCCCCAAATCCCCAAATCTCCAACGCCGACGTCGCGGTGGTTGGTGCAAAAGCGAACATACAAACATACAGTCTTTCCATTTACCGCACCAGCCATCGCGGCGTCCCGTCATTTTAGCAACGGAGGCGCACCGGTATGATTGTTCATGATGGACACATGTATGCACTCATCTTAATGTATTATTGTCTTTGAAAATCATCCAAGTCACCCATTTTCGCGTATACCGGACTGATCACGTGGCTGGTGCTTGTGTTTGAAATTTTTGATGAGGAATGTTGAGAAACGGAATCATCCCAAACACCGTCAATAGCCTCTGATCATCATTTTCTCACTAACACTGATGGTGCTTAACTGCATCCTGCATGCAATATGCCGAGGGCGAACATTTCTATCCTCTGTGTAATGATCGGAGCCCTCGTAGCCCTGGTCGACATCTCCCAATATTTGATATCGGGATCTTTACACGCCACTTACACGGCGGGCCCAATCACCCTGCGAAGCATACAATTGCTCGCGCCATACAGTCAACTTCACCACTTTGAAGCCTATATTGCCTGGACCTTCCTATTCTGCAAAGGTGCGAGCTACCTACTCATCACTTATTGGATTGGATATCGTGGAGTGCAGAAAGTGCAACGGATATGGGTTGCGAGTCAACGATATTGGATACAACGCTCAGAACACCATCGTACCGAGCGCTATTTCTTTTTTTGGGATAGCGAGGTCCGCTTGACAAAGTGGGCTGCCAGCTTGCCGTCCACCGCCCCTCCTTTACATGTACTGGTGCCCTGGCCTACCTACGGGAACACTTTTGATCACCTTCTGGACCTGACGAGCACCAGTCCACGGCTCGACGAAGCCGCTGTGCAGCGTTTCATGGAGAACGCGCTGCGAGTCCACGTGGGTCATAATCTGGACGCTCGCCGTCTGGCCTTGAGGGCCCACCAACACGCTTGGCAACCTGCTCGTATCCGCAGGATCGCCGCCAGCTCGCACAGTGACACCAAGACATTTGTTCAGGTTGCTGCCTTAGTTTGGGCAGTACTCTGCACTCTAAGCGCGGAACTTGACAGACAAGCATCTTTTGAAAGCGTCTAGCATTGACGCAGCGAGCTACACGGTCTCTGTTCCAGTGAAATGTTCCAGTGAAAGCCTTTGGCCTCCTATCTAGAGCGTGGTTGAGGTCAGCACACATCTGGCAGACTCGTCTTCGTTGTCTTTTGAAACATGGAGAGGAAAGAAATGTCTGTTCATAAGGTCAGTGACTGCTCACTGGTCAAGTCATTTATCTGACCTTCCTGCAGGGTCAATCCGCCCCATATGAGTCCTCCCGAGCTTTTGATCCGTCACCGCTTTCCCCGGCAAGAACGCGAGCTGTAACATATATACCGAGCAAGGATCGCTCTTACTGACATTAGTATGGCACAGAACACACGCAGGTAAGGAGACCCACGCAGCAGTCATCAAGTCAATTCAGGCAGGTCTCTAAGTGGGGATCAAGATGGATTGTACCATTATTATCATGATCTCCAGGTCGGATGGAGACCTAAGGAACCCTTCCCGAGGGACGGTAATGTAAAGCAGGGGCAAAGAAGCTACGTTGAAACGATGTGCGTCTATAAGCATAGGCGAATGATCTACTCCCTGTGCGAGATTGAGTATCACATAAAGAATACACCTGATATGATCTGACAGACTGGCTAGAATGTCGGCGTTTCTTCTCATCGTCCCCACCCTTATCTGCATCTTCCATGCTTGATCTACGGTGTCCATGTCTCCTCTACGAATAACTCCCAGGCGACATGCTTCCCCTCGAAGCTACAAGCCCGAGCGCAAGGTAAAGTACCCTCCCCTGCACAGCCACACCTTCTCCTTCCCCTTCTCCTGCACAATACGACGCTCTCTTCTTTAGTCGAGTTGTAACCCTCCACTACCTCTTCCACACTGTCTTAGTGCTAGCTTCCAGGTCTGACCATCTCGACACTTGGTCAATCTTGTTGCTACAACGAGCTTGAATTCATTCTTCCCTAGGGCCTCCTCCGACTCTTTACAGACCCTTCGCCCGAATCATCTCAATAACACCGTTGAAACCACTAGCGACTCCCGTCTTTACCTTCATGGACGATGTGGGCTGCGAGCGTCGCATACCGCCAAAGGAGGAGAAGGTGGAGAACGAGGAGGAGGAGGAGGAAGAGGAGGAGAAGAGTGTTCAGCAGGAGCCCGAAGCAGACGAGTAAGCGAGTGGAGGACGAACGTAGCTGGCCATTCTCTGCACGATTAGATCTACTCATCGGAGTCGTAGCTAGCTTCGCCAGCGTCAGTATTTCCAATTGGCGTTCGACTGCAATAGGGTACTGCCGGTTCCCTGAGATGATCGCTGGTCACGAACGATACTTTGGACGTCGTTCTTGTTGCGCATGCTGGTTTCGATACAGATTTATTTCTGCATTTCTTCAGCAATTGTTGAAATAGCTCATAGTCATTGCGGTCAATGAGAATGGGTGTGCGCCAGTGGATGGGTCGTGGGAGGGTTTGTTGTGATTTGTCTTTGACTTTGAGCCCTTCATCTCGCTCACGCGGATGCTGGTGCCACTACGCTTAGAGCGAGCGGTGTCTGGAGGGTTTGCCGGGGCAATGGTTGTAGATGCTGTTTTTGTCGCGCGCCTGACGAGCTCACGACATGCCCCTGTTTCACCTGAGAGGATGTGATGGACACGATGAGGCTTTGGAGAGGGTGACGGTAACTGAGAGCGAACAAAAGGCTTGAGCGCTGGAAGCACTGCAGTCGATGACTCCTGAGTCATGACCTCTGCGTTGATGGACGGGATAGCCAGGGCGAGATCGGTAGCTTGCGGGCGCCGGACAATGGAATCTATCTTCCTTCCCAGAGCTGAACGCAGGCGCCTAGCTTCGGAGAGCAAGTTACGATAATGTGCGGCCTTACTCGTTCTGATGTCGGGATGAGAGATGGCTACACGCAGGTTCGTATCTTAGGCGGCTTGGTAACATTGCCGTCCCAGTTATCCTCTTGCCATCTCTCGGTCCATTTCTGCAATGACGTATATTTGGGCATATTGTAATCCAGAAAGTAGAACATCTTGGTGGAGACATTTTCCAACACGTTGTGGCCCGCAGAATCTTCATGGGAATCAAGACGCAAGATTGCAATCTCGGTCAACATATCATTCAGGATCTCTGGTGTGACATGGAGACTGTGAGTGATCTGATGCTTGCTAGCATGCTTGTAGAGAATCTTGCGCTTTTGCCCGTTTGGTTTCCACATGACCCTGATACCTGGACGCTTGACGAGCTGCTGTAATGAGACACCCAAACCGGTCTGTGTGGTAATTAGGGGCGAGATGATTGATGACAAGAGGCAAAGTACTTACATCATATTTGTCGATGATGTGGCTACTCGCCTCTTCAGGAATAGGTGCTCCATTAGTCGTCATGTCGCTCGGTGACAGTTGTCGATAGTTGCTGAACAAGACACCCTGCTCGACGGGAGCCAGGCACCCTTTTTACCTTCATGTATGGCCACTTGGAACTCAGATGATACCGACAGTCAGCTGTCCTGAGTGCATGCGATTTCTAGGACAGACACATTTTGACTGAAATTATACAGGTAGGGAAGGGATAGGTAAAGAAGCACGGGCCAAGACGAGGAGAAGGAGGGAAAGAAGTTTACAAAGATTTCAGCTGGCTTCAGCTGTATGGAGAGGAGAACAAGGCCAGAAATCAGCGGTGTAATCAATCAGAAGGGATGTTTTGGCTGAAAGAGTCAGACCCAAGAGAGAAGGAGGTAGCAACAGAGGTAGGCGAGGCAACTTTCTAAAACATCATTGACGGTTTCTCTTCCGACAACCCCTTTTCCTCCTCTACATCATCTTTCTTCACTTTCTCATCCTTGACAGCGACATGCGAATATTGAGAATTTGAGTTGCCTCTGTTGTTTGCACGTACGAGTGATATATTTTGTATTTGTGAGTAACCAACATATATATCAGTCGACACCTCTTCTTCACCCTCCCGCATCTTGAGTGTTGCCCGTCCGGTATTGCTGCAAACGAAGAATCTGTCGAGGGTGTTCTCCTCTCGCGTGTCACACCCAATTAGCGCTTGAAATGGTCTGATGAGCTCCGAAAGATCACTGATCGACTTCTTGCCGAGCTCCATCTTTCTGGCAAGGTCCTCCCTACTCCGATGGAGCTACATTGATTCTTTGTAGAGCTGGGTTGGCTGTTGTGAATTGCAACAATGGTCAGGGACGCATCCTAGCGGATAATTGAATTCACTCAATCCGTCACCAATCCAATAGTCTTTTCAAGAACTACGTCAAACACGACATGGACGGCAATCCTGTCTGGCCTCGCTTCACGCTGGCCTGATTAGAGGAGGGTGGGACAACGAGACGACATCCTCTCCACATGCCGACTCCGGCTGAGAGGCCCGCGATGTCTTACTTCGCGAGCTGACTGTCCGTGATATTTTCAGAAGAAAGGCTATCGTCGGTGAATTTGTGCGACAGGATGGGATCCTGGACGGGGCAAGTGATCGAAACGACAACATTAACTCTGCTCGAGACCAACATGATGGTCATCGCGAAACTATATTTACCGCATTGCCTGTCAATTCAGCTGATTTAATCAGGCTGTTGCCCCAACAAGACCGCTCTACTCAGCTGCTGTTGCTGCACTTGTTACCGCCTGGTATAGTTTCTACCACGCCTGCGCCAAAGAATTGGTAGGTGAGGACTTTCGCGTAGAGGACGCTCTTGACGGCTCGCGAAAAGTAGGACATCTCTGTACTGTATCTCTCCCATCCTCAGTCACCGCTGCAGAATGTTAGACCATTGCCGTCACCCTTTCGTGCTTCTACCAAATGAAATTGTTCTTTCGGAAACAGGAAAGCACTCGTTTCCTGTATTTACCAGCTGCAAGTGCCGCTATTTCTGCTCGTAGTCGAGCTACCTTCATATCATCCGCTCGGCAAGCAGGTTTGGATTTGCTTGCAGGCGATCTTACTTTTGCCCTCAGTGACTCCTGATGTAACTATGCCATCAGCGTTCTTGCTGTACGCCATGCCGGATGTCCTGTGTCAAGCATGAGTTCCCCTTCTGCCATTCAGCAACACGCATCCTTGGCGTAGAGTCAATGCATACGCTAATGGAGAGTGGCAGTTGATGGGCGGTCAGCGGTGAGTGCTGGTTGGGAGGGCCAGCTGGAAAGGGCAACGGAGGTCCTGGGTCCTCCAGGATGTCCACTGCGCCATTGATGCAGATCATGATAATGAGCATAAGGAGCGTGTCTCTGAGAAGGTGCGGAGGCGCAAAGGCGTTGCGGCGGATCTGGGAGCTGATAAGGTAGAGTACATTGATGAAGATAACGATGGCGCTGGTCAGAATTATGAATGATATGAACATAAGGAGGAAAGTCGAGAACTTGCCAGACTCGTCCCCAAGACCATCGTCCATATCGCTCTCGTCCCTTTCACACCGTCTTCTACTTCACCCACTATCCCCATCGCCATCGTTTCAATCCCTCGTCCCACCTCCTTGCTAACGCACGATCCTCCGCCTTCTTAGTGGCCGTCTCGCCTTCCTCGTTTAAACCTGACTGTTCCTCGTGTCCCGACTGGCCGGTTTCTTCCTCGGTGTCGACCTCCGTGATCCTGGCACTACCTACTACCGCCTCTAAACGACCTCCCACTTTTCCCGGGCAGAGGGGTGAGAGCGCGTAGCCGTGATCCATCACCACTTTCTTGATGTAGGTAGTAGTGACGCCGAGGAACGGCTCTTTCGCGATGATCTTAGTCTTGCCGGGATGCGGGCGACACAGGGTGAGCAGCGAGCGGGTCGCATGCTCTTCGTTAGAAAAGCCGATGAGGATGATGGGTGGAACTCTTTTTTCGTGCAACATTGGGTACACGATGTCGCGGTACACTGCTTCGCACAACTCGGCAAGGTGTAGGAGTCTGCAAGACAAACTTTCTACGAGTACTAGGTAGTCGTCTAGGCCGGCGTGTCTGATCCTGTAGCAACAATCAGTATTAGGACTGTGCATATGTCGAGCATGGCTTGAACTTACTCTCGAATCATTCTACAACTTTTACTGTAACACACAAATAGAAGGATACATATATCGAACTCGCGGACGAGTAGGTGGACACGACAGGCAATATCGAAGGAGTTAGAGATACTCGTCTCTGGTGCTTTGTAGGCGGCTGCCTAGGCGTTACGGCTTATGAACTCTTTAGCCTCTCCTGTTAGGTCCCTCGTGAACCATTCCTTGACGGCGCCCTCGTCGCGGACACTCTGTTTCTTCTTAGACGCTGCTCCTGAACGGGCCATCTCCTTCTTGATGTGACGTACCGCAGAGCTGGCCTGTCTCACTTTCTGCAACTGGCAGCGCAAATTTGGCGACCCCGGTGGTGTGGTAGAAGGAGGGACTGGTCACTTCAACAAGAGCTAGAGAGAAAGGAGCGTAGATTGGCTCAAAGAGGGTAGAAGCGAGTGGCGCAAGTTTCTTTGAGACGGGTGCAATTTCACTGAAGGTGTAGAAGACGCCGGGGCGATTTGCTTTAAACTGTTCCAGCGGACATGAGTATATCAGCAACGAGGCTGAGGGCGTTGATGTAGCCGAGACCAGAGTCGATCAAGAGGTCGGGTGGGATCGCAGGCATATGTCCACTTCTCCGCTGGAACGATGATCTTTTCACGCCCTACCTCCCAAATACCCGTTACCAGCATCATCTCCGCTCCCTCATACCTGCCTCGATGCCTGAACTCGCGTCATCGGTATGCACCTTGCAATTAGCCGACATTCTCAAGCTTCTCCGTATCCTCCAAGCTCGATCGTCTGTTGCGAGTCTGTCCTCCAGGTGAAGGACAGAATCAAGCAGGGGAAGCTGCTACCGATAGTCATGATCGAGCTGAAAATCACCCTCATCAGTAGATCTTGACGTTCTGACGCTTTGTTCATCTGCTTCCTGCCAAGTTACGCAGCTGGGATATGGGTGTGTGGGCGAGTCTCTGCAGCTGCGAGTCTCTGCGCCTTTCTATTCTGCAGCAGCTGAGTAGAACCGGCTACTTTTGGCTTTTCAAACCTCCTTCAGGCGCTGCGGTGGTGTTGTGACGACGACCGACGATCTCTTCTTTTGTGACGTTCATAGCCTGGTCGTCTATGAATGCCATGGCTGGACTTGAAGTTCGAGCAGGGATTACTAGTGCACATTCAGCAGTTCCTTGTTCAACCGAGCAGGGGAAGCGACCAGTGGAGCATTGTATTGAGGCAGTAGGATATACCTCCGGGTTGTGCCGGCTCAATGCAAGAGCCAAGTGCAGGTACATCAAGGGTCTCATTCTTAGACTACATCAAGGCTCAAAGACGCCAGCAGAGAATCTCGTCCTCCTCCTTGCCGTAAATTACGACAACCGTTTGGAGGCTTGATCATTATTTCACTGACCGAGTCGTGTTTAGATCTCACGACATCGTGCAGGTTTTTTCTGCCTCCGAAGGATCCTCAAGGATTCTCGCTCTGCGATCTTTTAAGTCATACGTAGGCAGTCTGGTACAATCTGCACGTAGGCAGTCTAGTGCAATCTGCACGCAGACCTTGATGATGCAGGTGGAGGATTCGTCTGTTTGGCATGAAAGTTTGGTGTCGAGATCCAGCTGGTGGTATCCCAAGTCGTCTTTGGTGCCGTGTGTCTGGAAGAGTTCGTCTGAAGTCTGACCTCACCAAATGATGCTAATGATCACCTCTGCTTGGAAGGACAGAGTCAGATCGCACTGGCAGTCTCGACTGGTCGATCAGGACGGATCATGATGCCATCAGTCATCACCAGCCAGGCTGTCCACTTAAGATTCAACACCATGCAGGCGAATGATACAGGTGGCTGTTGATATCCCTGCCAATACAGTCTGCAGGCAAGATAGTGCGATACTCGGGATAGGCATAGATTCCTCTTTTCGGCGTCACCCATCCTGTCCGTGGAGATTTTCCGCAAATTCCAAGCAGCCTACTGCATTCGTATTGACGTCCTCACTTGGCTCAGATCCTAAATTTCTGGCTTGTCCACTTGCAGCAGTCTTGGATGCATCTGATTCGGCCTCGCAACACTCTGTTCTGAGCAGGGACTCACTCATACCATACGAGCGAGGCCGACTCAATACCTTCAACAGAGTACGGCGATTCAATTCCTTCTGGGCAGCAGGTTGAGTTGGGGCGATGGTGTGACAGGCATAAACGCTCATTTCACTTGATGTCGTCTACGTCTCGGGTCTCTCCAGACTTGCCCAGTTTCTTGCTGTATCTCCTCACGTCCTCGTTGGGACATGCTATCAGGATACGCGACTACCAGACGACAAGCCCGCTCGTCATGCCCCACCTCGCCTTGCGCGATGTTGTAGAAAAGTTCTGGAACACATCCACATGTCCGATGCAAAGGGGATAAAGGCTAGATCTAGTACTGTTCCTGCAAAGTCTAGGGCGGATGTTCTGACGATTCCTAGGTTGTCTTCTCGCGAAGCTATCATGAGCGATCTCTGATAGGGGTGTGCCATTTCGGTTTAATATATGCAGGTACAGCGGCGATTACACTCAGTGTAAAAGTCATAGAAGACTGCCTGCACATTACGAAATTGAGAATCATTACTTGTTGATTTCACCGTGCAAGGGCTGTATAGGTCAGGAATCTCCTCAGGTCACTGCTTGTGTCACTCGTAGCTGATAGCTCCTCGGTGCACATCGATGTGTGGATTGGGCTGCATTCTACTTGAGGGCATAAGCACAGTATTGTCCAGGAATCGTCGAGGATAGCTACGGGCATCGCGGGGAGAACCCAGATAAGCCTCTTTGACACAAGGTGGCTCGTATAGAAGAAAAGAACTGTTCGTCAAGTCGCATTGCTGACGACCGTGCTGGTCATGATTTTGCGCCGAAGGACAATCTTAACCTTCTGTACGGCTGTGAGGGAGGTACAGTCGATGATCTGCGATGATCTAGAGGAGAGATGGCTGTCGTAATAAGAAATTCCCACGATGCCGATATCGATGAAGGTGACGGTATCCTAGACGATACGTAGTCGTAGGGAATGGCCCGTAGGCCAATATCACGGTGACCAGGTAGAGTAGGCTCCGGATTAAACCATGTTGTGACAACCCTAGTGCAGGCAAATCTGGCATCAGATATGCGATCTCGCCACAAAGAGCTCAATTCGCCTCAGGCTAGACTTAGAGCGGAATACTAGTTCTAGGCACATGGCTTTCGCCTGTCTTGACGAGTAGTGGCCAAAATAAGTGGTGTCCATCCTTTACCCTAAACCACCCAGTCCCCCTCGGTCGTGCAAAGCGGATCCCTGACGGGAAAGAATGGCAACTTGATGGTGAAGGGACCATATCACTGCTGCGTGGTAGGACGACCTTGTGCTTCTTAACCATGTCGTGGGATATAGTCGTGATCTGGCGAGGAAGTGTTGAGATCAAGCATGGTGTGGAGACTTGAAACGATTGGAATTGGCAGCATCGACATGTGCTTAGATCTTTGACGTCTTTGTAGCTTGCAAACAGGAGGATGCACAGATATAGTCGCTAGAGATACGTTGTCGAGTACGGTGTAGCTTCAGACCCTGAATGCGGGAGCAGCGTTATATGAACGTGGCTGCGGTGTATTTGCCGTACTCGTGGAAAGCGGATGCAATTTGGCTTATGAGTGCTTTGTGGCACCATCTGGCGGTCGACCACAAGGTAGACAGAGCCTGGAGCGGGGCTCTATAAGCCTTCATAGGAGAAGAAGAGCGCCGATCCCGCTTGTGGTCTTTTCGCAATGTGAGCTAGCGGTGGTCAACGAATCTGAGTGGGTCGAGATGTCGTTGAAGTCAGCAAAATACTTTCATAAGCATGGCTCAATTTTTATTGTATAGCTACACAAGGTGACAGTAATTCTTCTATTTCAGTCGTTCTCTTAGTATCACAGGGACTTAATCAAGACCATCATGGCTTTAGTATCCTCGCGAGCCTGAATCCTCTTCTTGTTGCTTGGCTCACTCTGGATCGCTTGTCTCCTGCTAAAACGACTTCCTTGGTGAAGGCGAAGAACCGAGGCGAAGCTCTGTTCATGGTGTGCAGATTCTTGTCAGAAGCGGAGACGCTCGCAGTACGCATCTACGCGATCGACAAGCGAGTGACCGAGAGAGCATCGGGAGGGGTGATTCTTAGGTAAAGTTGATCCTAAGTATGGTGCGAGGGCCATAGGCAACTCGGTAATGCCAGGGAGGTCTGTCGAAGCAAGGGAAGATGTCAATTCTAAGGCAACGACCGCCACGGAGGAACGTGATTCAAGCGACAGCGAGGTATATGAAAACAAGGGGGTAGATGCTTCTGATCCGGCGTCTTCTGTGGCTCTACTCGTGACTTCTTGTGTGCATGAAACAATCTTTAGCTTGCCTTCCCAGTGTGACCAGCAAATGTGTCCCGTAGTCTCAGACTGACAGAAGTGATTGACTGGAAAGGACGTGATGAAAAGGAATCCATTGGCAGAGACACGGAATTGGGCAACTCCCCCGTCAGATGCCTTGTGTGCATAGCCAGGGTAGTCGCTATCCGTGTCAAGGGGTGACTCGATGAGTATTGATGACACAAGTGCGGTGATAAGCAAGACAGCGCCCAAGGCCGGTGCAGAAGCCACAAGCTCATTTTGTAGCCGATTGGGATCGCCTGGAGACTTATTCTGATCTTGATCTTGCACGACAGAGCATCAACAAGTCGGCATCCTCGATCCTTTGGCTCTCTCGTGTCCGTATCGGGGAGGACCGGCTTCACCAAGACTGCTTCACGGGCGAGACCTCTATGTCCGTGCGTCTCGGTGTTTGACTCTTCGGCGGAGGCATTCTGGGTGTCTGCCGTGGCAGTAGATCTGATGCGCCGTTGTGATCTGTAGAGATTCTCAAGATCAATTCCTCGAAACAAATGTTGGGAAAGAGTTCTGGCACAGCTCTTCCGGTATGTTGTGATCCATGGCATCTAGCAAAACAGTGCTGGACAGATCCTCCCCTCTTGAGTGGTCTTCTTCTTCGCGAAATTGCAACGCATGGTGCACATTGAAATTGCTCGGAGGCGCGCCTTGAACGTGTCGTGAGCGATTGCCAGTTTTGAATTGCATTACATTGAAGCTGAGACTGAGCGCGATAGTCTTCTATGCTGCAGTGCCTCCGACCAAGTCTCCTGGAGCTGAGGGGTTGACATGAAGGCTCAATGATGTGTAGATCTCATGCCATCCAATCCTGGGTAATCCTCTTCGCGCTTTACTTCACACCAGGTTCTCCAATTACGAAGCCTGTATCGGACGACACCATGTTCGGCATCGAGCGATGCGGTGTTGGTACTGTGCTTGATACGTCTCCCAGTGTCCTCGGCCTTGATGCTTTTCACCTACCACTCGCGACAATCTCCCGTCCACCATCTCACTTACTTTACAACCCTTGTCTCTGTCGTGATTCCAGATGCCCAGACTCTTGCCCCTGTCACCTCGTTGCCCTCGCTAGCTCGGCTTGGTCCCTCGATCACACGGAGGCTTGAAGCGAGGAGTATCGGCCTTGTTGCGTCCCTCTAGACATGGGAGAGGTCCGCGATTTCACACAGAAGAAGGGCAAGAGAATCGTCGGGATGAGAGGGCGACAGCTGGTTGTCGAACAGGTCGCTGGCATGTGGACGTTGATTGCGGAGATAGCGGTGCAAGGGTGGGCAACAGAAGTTTGATTTGCGTGAGCGCCGGTGGTGCGGCCAGAATCCATGGATGGCAGTCTGATGCTGTAATCGTATGCTTGGTGAAGATAAGGAAACTTGAAGTCTCTGAAGCGTGAGTATAAAGGAAACTTGCCCTTGACTTTCCATGCTCTGCCGACAGTGAGGAGGTGATACGGTCAGCAAGATATGTGCTGTGGTAGCAGATCCGGCCAACAGGGTTGCATCTAGACACATATAGCTTCACCTGTTTTCCACACCCGTTGCGACTCCACTCGTCGTAGACGGCTGGCATCTGGATCTGAGTCCTCCTACGCCTTCGTCCGCAGAGCGTGGCAGGACATAATGAGGCATAGAACAGCTTCAGATCTGGAATGGAGCAACTACGTCGCGACTGGGAAAGGCATACGCTTGCGTGATGATTCAGTCACGAACGACACGTCTCTGGTAGATCTGTTCATCTGAGTCGGCTACACCCAAGATCTGCTGGTCATCGACACCTCTCGCGAAGTGGCACGTCTCAAGCACATCGCCAACAAGACCATCCTTGACGACAACACTCTCGCCAACGATATTATGACTGACGACATCGTCCCGAACCCCGTCCACCTAAAAGCCACTATCCCTAGCGACACCCTTGTCACCGACACGCTTGGGGGCGATATCCTCGCAGACGACATCCTTGACACCAACAGCCTCATCACCGACACCCTAAACACTAACTTCCCTCACCAACATCCATGGCGAGTGTCCTCGCCATGCTACACAGGCCAAGGACATCCGCATCAAAGACATCAGACTCTTCGAAAGTGGCTTGGTAACACAGAATGATGCCGGCACAGTAGCAATGATCAGAAATGCTCTGTCTTCTTTGCCATTCTGCGCCTGCCGGGACTTCCCTTAACATCAATCGAAGCCTGTCTCACCAACTCTCTAAGGGCCACTCCTGCTCCGCGCAAGGCCATCCACACTATCCTGACCAATTGACCTTGACACTGGAAGCTACATCAGCTGGAACGAAATTCGAAAGCTCACCATGTCACTCTTATGTGCGATCTAGGCTTGATCTCCCCTCAGCAGCGGTAAATACCCCCATGCCAACCTCGCGCGAGAGCATCCCCACATCATTACCTGCTCACTTTCTTGCACTCGATGTGCGCTTACAAACGGGCATGTAGCCGAGTTAACGCGAGCTGGTTGGACGAGCCGACGCATACAAACTATGGACTGGTCGACATATCGATCCAGTGTAGATGTCGGAAAAGCATTGATGGATTGAACGGGATCTCACGACGGAACTTACGACTGGGCAAGGTGAGCACTTGGATCCCCTACCGGATGCAGAGCTCGGCGAAGGTCCACTACCTTGATCGAGGTGGACTATCAACCCGACTTATCCGACTTATCGCCACGGTAAGAGATTCTTTTGTCTCATCAGAAGTCGTTGCTAATAAGCAGTCAGATGAGCAAACTTCGAGTCGAAGAGAGTGCAACCCTGCGACCGCTTCCGTCGTCAAGCACGTCCAAGCTTCTCGATAGTAGTCGTAGAGGGCGCCCAGTGACCGATCTGTCTATTCAATCATACATCTCTGGCGGAGGTAAACATTTGCCCATCCTGCAAATACCATCAGCTCCTATCCGTCTCTCCTCTTACCCCTCCTCCAACTCCATTAACGCCTCCTCTTCAACGGACAGTCTCCTCCGAACCTGGCCCTCTCTCTTACCCGGAGCCGCCCTCACCTCCCCGCTGTCTCCGTCACTACCACCGCCTTCCTTTGGCCCATACCTGATGCTCGTAGTATCTCCGCCCGGCGACATCTCTACCTGCTTCAGAGCTAGCGCCCGCCCGGGAGCCCTCACGATCAAACGAACGTACTCCGCCTGATCCTCCGACCCCGAACTCGCTGTCCACAGGCCAACTTAGCATTAAGGAAGCACGGCGGCGACAGCGAGCGAAGGAGGGAGGTGATGCAGGCGGACAGGCAGATAACGGGAAGAGGCTTGAAGGGCTGTGAGGCGACTGTGGACGTGAGGGAGGATGGTAAGATCGTGCTAGAACGGTGGCGCGCACAGACGAGGGTGAGGTTGGCGAAGAAGTTCAGCACGGACGTGATGGATCTGGTCAGACAGATGAAGGAAATGGGTACAGAGAGGTCAGGGAGAAACGAGGAGATGAAGGGGGAGGGTGAGACAGTGCCGAAGCAGTGGCGGGCATAGTTGGGGGTGAGGGCGGCGAGGAATCTAGCTATAGAGGTAATGAGGATTGCCAGACAGATGCAGTCAGCGGGTACGGAGCGTTCTGGGGCAAGCAGGTGGGCGGAGAAGAGGTATCACGGATGTGATATGTCTGGAGCACTAGAACGTTATCTTTCTTGAATGGTCAGGCAGGTGAGCGCGGTTGGAGTGGCAGGTGCTTGGGCATAGAGGTAGTGAATATGGAGAAAAAGTCAACGGCAACTGGTAGCTCGCGAGCCTAGGGTGGGGAAGGTGCCAGGAAGTGGCATGAGTGGAAAGCCCTGGAGGCGGGCGTAGGGACGCGGGACGCAGACGTCGACTCGGCCAGGCTGCTCTTCACCTCAGCATGGTCGATTGACTTCCTGCGGTATTGAACAGCCTTCTCAGCCTACGGATCGACCTAGGCTTTCACAACTAATCTGTAGCGTATAACCAACGAGATTCCACTTTCGTATCTGGAAGGACTCGCACCACGTCGATACTGCAGAAGCAACGAGACAGCGATGCCAATATCGGAGAAGAGCACTTCTGCTGTCAGATTGGAGCGTCACGGATCTTGAAGAAGCGCTTCGATTATTCCTCGACGATTCCAGAAGCACTTCCTCGACTGTCGACCACAGAGCTACGTCAATCACAGCTGCGGGGTAGATCAGACCTGCAGTACTGACCACGGCAGTAGCGACGACCACGGCGGCAGCAGCGATGACCACGACGACCACGACGGCATGAAACACGGGTGGTGAATCCAAGCACGACGCATGCAACGAGTGCTTCCCCTACCTCTCACGCAGAGTCTGGAGATCAACTCCCGTCACCAGCAACAGTCCTGTCAGACTCTCCAAGGTCACATAGGGGTCGGTGCGGTAAGATAAAGTAAGAGCAAATCGCTTACTTCACCGACGGTAAATGGTAGGGTGATCACCTTACTCTTAACTTTACCTTACCGTCTTAGCGGTATTTTCCTATAGGGGATTTAATAAATTGAGTCGGGCCGAGCTTCCTAAAAGAGTTAACGTGCTTCACCCCCTAATAGGTCACACTCGACCGCGTTATTTTCATATCTTACCTTCCTTTTTACACGACAATAACTATCAAATATAACGTGCTTCACCCCCTGATAGGTCACATCCTCTAGTCGACTATAGATTTTAGATTTTCAAGGTAAAAGAGTGAATTTCTTAGCCATTTTAGGCTAGTTCGTCTACTGAAGCTGTCTAGACTAATCTGATCCTCCGAGTCCGATGCTATTAATTCTAGTGTAATCTAACGTCGTTATTACTTTTTACTTAGCTTTTTAGTAGAGGTCTATTGCTTAGCGTTTTAAAGACTATCTACAATTTTCTGCAAACTTAAAACGGATTTACCTTCGAATATAACCCTTTTTTCTATCTTATAACGCTTACGGGTCTAGAATGTCTGAATCCAGATTTAACGTTACTAATTGTAAGACCCTTCTCCCGTGCGCGGACGTAAGATTCCATCCACCGTACACGGGGTAATCGACTAGGATCTAATTAATAGATCTAATTGAGCTTATGTGTTATAGCTGTCTTTAAGAGTGAAAAGCAGCTAGTATTGAGCGGCTATAGAAAATGTGACGCGTGTACTAGAAGGACAACTAGGTCGATATTACGCTCGAAGCAAAATAGAGCAAACTAAGCTATAATATGCAAGCTATGCCCGTCGAGAATAGGGAGACGTCGCTAACTAGTATTTTGACCTATTTTAGACTTAAAAACAGTTATTAGCTACTTATAGCCGTAGTAGTTAGATGTCTAGCCTTTATTCGACGTTAAAAATTGCTATTAATTAGGTATAGGTTATAGGATCTAGCGCGTATTAAGATTTTGACCTTTATAGATAAGAAGGGGAGATAACGCTGTCTTGTTAGCGTATATATATTTAATAGTAGTAATCTATTCTTGTTAGCTAATAACGCGTTTAAAACGCATTTTTTTAACATTACTAATAAGAATCTATATAGACTATAATATACTAACTACAAATCTAGATTCATTTATATTATAGACTACTAAGGCTAGATAGTTATGTTATAGAAATAGATCGGTTAACGCGTTAAAATATAGTTTAATAGCCGCATAGCTTTTAGCTTTAAACTAACTAGCTTCTAATTGTTATAAATAGATACTAGATATCTCTTTATTCTAACAGTAGAATCCTTATAGCTAGTTCTTACCGAGTCTTACTAGTATTACTAAACAAGTTTCTATTGTTGATACCTAGCGTCGAGCTTATATAAGCTCGATAATAAGCTCTCGAGCGAACTTAGGTATAATTAGACATTCTAAGCTTAAGAATCAAAGGATATATTAAGCTAGAATAGTCTCTTTTATGTTTAATAGAATCTACTATAGTTCTAACTATATAGATTTAATTAGTGTCTAGTAAGTCGGCTTCGAAGTATAGAGTATAGAATCTGAAATATACTAGTAGCGCTTCGAATCGATTAAAATTAACTATCTTAATAAGCTAGAATAGCTACTTAAATGTTAGTTTCTAAATATATAGATAATCTATATATTTAATAATATAAAAAGGAAAGTAAGATATAAAAACAATATAGTCAAAATTTTAGAGTCTAGTTTAATTATAAGTGTAGTTCGATTATAAGTGAAGTACGTTAGCTTTAAAGTGTAGAGTATAGAATCTAAAATATACTAGTAGTGCTTCGAATTAACTAAAATTAATTGTCTTAATAGACTAGAATAGTTACTAAGATATTAGTTTCTAAATATATAGAGAATCTTTATATTTAATAGTTATTATTACATAAAAAGGAAGGTAAGATATAAAAATAACGCGGTCAAACTTTTAGAGTCTGGCCCGATCATGGGTGTGGCCCGATCATGGGTGAAGCACGTTATTGAGCGCCCGCTCATCCTGTATGTCACGCTTTTGATTTTTGCGTCTGAAAATGACGCGGCTCCAGTTAGTCGGATCACGCGAAAGACGCATACTTTGGCGATTTGGCGGAACTCTGGCTGACAGTATGTGCTTAACTGTCTTCATCTTGAGTGCACCATCGGCAAGTGCTAGACCGAAGCAGTGTACCATCGGGCAAAGATGAGGCTGCGAGAGATTCTGCTTAGGGATGTGATAAGTCCTGAGGAAGAGCATTAGTAAACGGCGGGCGTCGTTGTGTAGAAGACATACTGTTTCGACTCGACATGTCGACGTCCTTTGCGTAGACGTAGCTGATTTTCAAGATCTACCTTGTTTTGAGACCGTTCCGTACTAAGTATGGCTCGATATCATTGTATTGCATAGCCTCATTCGATCCTCGATGAATGATTGACTCGGTGAACTCCCCTGGTCGAAGTCCTAAGTACAGAAGGATAAGAAGAGAGAATGAAAGTTGTAGTCGCCAACGAGTCGCTCTGCCTTTGAAATGATATTCGTCCAAGTTCCATAGAAACTCGATGACATGGACCACTAGCCCCGACTTCGTCGATGCATCCGCGAGACTCGGAGCTCTGTAATCAAATTGCTCATCTCGTGCCTCTCTTCGGCCGTTAGTCGGACATTCGTACGTCTTAACAAGACCGAGTTGAGAACGATTCAGTGTGATTTAGCTGTCCGGACAGTCATACGCTCGTCAATGGCACCATGTCTAATCCGCACATGGTACCGTAATAGTGCTTGGAGGCAGGGCAACGCCGATCGTCGTCTTAACTCTAGGTATTCATAGGGAGATAGGGGGCATCTTTGTAGATATGTCCAGCAAGACTATGAGCGGTCAGCCTGATCCTTGTGAGGTCTGAAATTACTTTACCTTCGCCAGGATTCTAGAATGTACTTCAAACTCTTGTTGTTTATGTGCTTAAGCTCTTCCTCGATAGTCCTAGAAGTGAACCCCACTTTGGCAATCCCGATCAGATCAGAGATGTCCGCCATTGTGGTATCTCAAGTACAAGCAGTAAGAAGGGAGAGCAGCAACACAAGAGGCAAAAAGGTTAGGGACAGCGAGCCAACAGCGACCTTGCTAATGTAGACTTACCTGAAATCTGCCACAAGCAATACTATAGATGGCACCAAGGTCAATCACCACTACATGGAAGATCAGGCGTATATGGCGCGGCAAGTTGACTGCTTGTCGAGCTTTAGCGTAACGGACAATAAAGGTAGTGTGATGTTGAAAAGAAGGAGAAACCGACAGCTTTATGGCAGACGCTTATAAGCGACCAAAAAAGCTGCCTGACCAATGACAGGGTAGCTTCCTGCCGCTAGTCAAGAAGAGGTGTGAAGGTTCTTTGAAGTGCAAAAAAATTGCATCCTCCGGGAATCGAACCCCTGTAGACTGTCAGACAACATCGCTAAAGCAAGTTGAGTGAGAATGGCTTACGGTCCTGCTGCTCACAGCTTCGTTGCTGGTATGCACTACCCGTGGAAGGCACTGCTCCAACGTTAGATTGCTTCTCTCATACTTGGGATTGTAGACGTACGCAATCCTACCAACTAGAAAGGATCAGTCAATTTCCCCTTGCTTTGGTCTTCTAGTAACACCTACTGGACCAAGAATGCTCCTAAATTTTGCGTCCAAAATCCGGAAGAAAATTGGATCACGTGTGAATTCGAACATTTTGATTATATATAGAGTCCTGTCAAAACTTCTCATAATGCTCGAGCAACAGCGCGACCAGCTTAGAGCTCGTTATCACCATGATAGTCGAAGTTGTTGGTAGAGTGATTAAGAAAACTTATAAAACTACTCCTGCCTGTCTTCCATATTGTGATAGTACGCCTGAGGGAGCCTTTCCCGCATGCAGTTGTAAGACGTGACGTCGAAGGGTGGAGTGAGAGGAACAGGGCAACAGCCAGAGCGTACATATGAAGCTTCAAGGTTCAGCACTACGCACATGACCACACCAAGATCAAGAATTTTTCCCGTTCATTACCAACTAGCATGACAGATAAGTTAGACACAGCTGCTGAGTTTGCCGATCGACGGCCGTCAGTCAACAAAGCATGCACGAATTGCCAGCAACGAAAGACCCGATGTTTCCCGGCGGCAAGGAGAGGACAATCGTGTCGCTACTGCGCTCGAGCCGGCAAGACATGCACGGTCGCGACTCCTCCATCACGGACGCCTCTGACTAGGAGGAACCTCGAGGCCGTTGAGAGACGATGCGCTGCACTAACTCAACTGCTCGAATCGCTGGACCCTGCTATCGACATCGAAAATGCTGTGGCAAGAGGAAAAGGTAGTTCTCGCCCAGCTCGACAGGGTCACGCAGATCATGAAGACGCAAATGCCTCGCAGACACCATCTCTGGACGATCAAGGATGGCGTGAGCCAGATTTTGCGCTGGTCCCGCAGACTGATACTCGAAATGAAGCTCTCGATGGCATGGCATCTCTCCCAACAGGTGCTAGTGGAGCAACCTATCTCGGTGACCAAATTACACTCGCATGACGGCCATTCTAGCTTACACAAGTTCAGGAAGGAGCTCAGGATCTTTCTTGTATCGACAAGCGAGAGATCTGGCAGGCGTCAAAGACACTGCGTCCAAGGACACAGTGTCGAGGCGATCTCAGAGCTCTTTCGAGCTAAGCCTTTCTCGCACGGTAAAGATATTCCCCGTCGTAGAACGGCGCTTGGCCGAAAACTTCGCATCAACCTATCTGGTAGACGTCTACTTTGTCTGTTACAACGTCTCCTGCCCGATTGTGCACGAGCCATCGTTCCGCCGCAGTTGGGAGAGAAGGGCAAAGGAGAAGCAGGATGCCTGGCTGGCACTTCAGTACCAGCTCGTACTGGCTATGGGGCACTGGATCGCCGGTGGCGATGAGGGCTTCCAGATGTCATTGTATCAAGCCGCGAGATCGCGCCTGTCACTCGAGTGCCTCGAGTCGGGATCATTGAGCTTGGTTCAGGCGCTGATGCTCATGGTGAGTGTGTTCATCTGGCAAATAGCAGTCTGGTTTGATACGTGGCAGGGCAATTACCTTCAGAAGTGTGATCGACCGAATACAGGATACAATTACACTGGACTCGCAGGTCGAATGGCGATCGGCCTGGGTCTTCACAGGAACCCCGTAGAGCAGGACTCATACTCGACCTTTCAACTGGAACTCAGGCGGCGAGTCTTCTGGACCCTGTTTTCCTTGGAAAGTGGCTTCTCGGTCACGACTGGAAGGCCTGCTCTTATCGAAGAGGCTGCCGCTGATCTTCCGTTCCCCTTGAACGTCGACGACCAGGTAGTGATGGGCGAATCCTACGTGTGGACAGACTGACTCTTTGCAGGATCACTCGTTCGCAATTGCGACAGATAGACCCACCGCCCAATCTCCCATAATTGCACAAAGTCAACTTGCAATCATTGCCAATCGCATGCATAGTGATCTAATCTTGAGCAAGCCCTCGGCGAAAAGCTTGGACGCCTACATGAAATCAATTGAAGAGTCCCTGCTCGACTGGAAGATCCAGCTGCCAACTTATTTTCACAACGAGGACGTACCCGACTGGTTTCGAGGTCCAAGAGCTATAGTGTTGTGGAAGGAGCAGAACCTGAGGATGATTTTTTGGAGGGCTTGCAAGAGGAACAAATGCGGCTATCTCACCGGGGCGGAAGCCGCTCGTCGAGCATCACAAACCGCTCTGGACTGCATCCGAGCCGTGACCGACTATTGCCGAGAGTTCGCAAGCCTCCTGCACCAAAATATAGCCTGGTACGCGACCTACTTTATCTTTCAGGGTGCTTTGGTTGTCATCCTCGGTTGTTTGGAAGCTATACGAAATGGAGAGCTCAGGTCCAAGGAAGATGGATTGATCGAGAACGACCTCGAAACGGCTCAAGAATCGCTGGAGTGCCTTGCGAGTTATACGCCAGCAGCAAGAAGATGCGCTTCCGTGCTTGAGACACTCCGCAGAGCGGTCGCCGCAAGACCATCGCAATCATTTTCGGGGAACGCTACGCCACATGATATCGGAGGAGATCAGGCGCAAGCATACGCGCCACTTGCGCAAACTCCAAACGATACAGCCACGACCGATTTCCTCTCGCAGCTTGGTATCGTGAACGACACCACTATGCCCGATCACTTCGACAGCTCCTTCGACATGCTATTCCAACAGGTGCAAAACTTCGATGGCGACTGGATCCAAGGCGCTGGAGATTTCACCTTTGATCTCATTCCCTGAGCTAGACAACATTCGGGCATGCTACAAGCCAGCAGACGTTCATATGTCATGGCCGTCCGAGTTTCTAGACGTCTAGACCAACATTACAGGTATCCTTTCGAGCTTGCAGGACAGGATGTATACTGGCTGCCGACATCAGTGACCACTCTGCTTGAACACTTCCAGGTCTTAGCGCACTGTCATTCGCAAATTGGTGCAGAAATCTCATTGCAACGGTATCCATCTGCTGGCGAGGACCGTCTGATTTCTGGCCGTCTCACCTGCGATCGCTCAGACGATCCTGTTGAACTGCAACTCTCCTGGGCTGGACAACTCATAATTCCTCACCAGCTGGCAGAAGTCTCCGTGATCCAGGTCTCTGACAGTCCAAGACTGTGACAAGAGCAGACTCATCCTTTGATCTAATGTGTGGGTATGAGGAATTGAATCTGGCGAATCAGCCATGAGCAGAGTACGGATCGAAGTCCTCCACAAATCTGTCATCTGATACTGGCTCAGACTTTGACACATGCACAAAAAATCCACTGCTTCTGTGATTGAGCACTCCCATTGAAGCAGCTGGTGTGAGCGCCTGTATCGTTCTCTCTTCAATTCATTCGACAGAGACGTCATTGCTTGGCTAGTAGTGCTATGTGAGGGGGCCGGTACCCTCTCCGACATGCTTAGCCCGGCTCAACATGCCTACTGCGTGACTGTTCTGAGGCTCCCTTACCCATCTTCATGATCATGTCCACCCTTTCTACGGCAATACATACCCTCCATCAACCAACACATCACTCCCCGTGGTATAACTACTCGCATCACTAGCCAAATACAAAAACACGCCCTTGATCTCCTTCGTATCGCCCTGTCTACCCAGCGGCGTCATGCGATACGCCTCGTTCCTGACCCTCTCCGCCGCGCCCATTTTCGTATCGAAGAAGCCCGGACTGACGATGTTCACGCGAGCGAACTCCCTCCACTCCCGCGCGAGACTTTTTCCGAGATGCGTCACGTATGCTTTGGTAGCATTGTACACGGGCTGGTCGATCGGCACATTGACGATATGTGCAGAGATACTGCTCGTGATGATCAGATTGCCGAAACCTTGCGCCTTGAAGACCGCCCCGGCATACTTGGCGCAGTAGAAGACGCCGTCGACATTGACGCTCATTTGCGTCCTGTACTCGTCCAGTGTCTGCTCGAGGATGGGCTTGCTGATGGCTGTTCCGGCGTTGGCGATGAAGACGTCGAGTCGGCCGAAATCTTTCGCGATGGTGTTGATCGTGCTCTCTACGGCTGGAGCGTCGGTGACTTGGAGCTTGTATGCTTTTGCTTGGATCTTGTGTGTGGTGGCGAGATCGGAAGCGTGTTGGACGGCGGCGGGGTTCGAATTGTAGATGAGCGCTACGTTGGCGCCAGCTTCGGCCATGGCGGTGGCGACAGCCAGACCGATGCCATCGGCGGCGCCGGTGATGGCGACTACTTTGTTGGCCATCGAGAATTGTTGCAGGACATTTGAGGGAGTGGCAGGGGTGGGAAGGGGTTGCCGGGGAGCTTGAGCGTCTGCTATGGACATGGACATTTTGGCGGTGTTAGCAGAAAGGCTGACGGTGAGGGCGGTGGTAGTTGGATCGTTGAAGATCTAGATTGGTGTACTGAGAGTGTGCTATGTGCGTGGTGAGTATTTATGTTTCTCAAGCATGTCAATTTTCAATTGCCGGCGGGGGCGGGGCAGGATGGCGTCGGTCGAGTGCGCTCCGATATGCTCTCACACGTGAAGAGGATCTGTAATTCACGTGATGACTGAATTCAACTAGATATGTTTGAGATCAGAGAGTGGAGAACACCGACATGGAATAGCCGCGGAATGGACATAATCTCAAGGGTTCTTGAAGTGGTCTGCGCCTGCGTTTGAATCTACCACTACGAAGAGGCTCCCAATGCTTTTAATCGTAGCAAGTCAATGCTCTCGAGGTGTACTTGGATATTGCCGCGGGATACTAGCAACTTATCTCGAGCATCACGCTTTGAAAGCCACAAGATAGGGTTTATCCACCACGACTCGATGAGTCGACAGTCATAGAGGCAGCGCCAGCACTTTGCGCAGATGTGTGCTTGATCGTGAGGCACATCTTCATCGTTGATGATCTTTGTTTTAGTCTTTCTGCGGTACATACAACATGTGCCAAGGTGCTAGGAATAGAGCTCCAGAGCCTGGCCCAGAGGTCACAAGGTGGAACAGGCTGCCAAACAGAAAACGTCGAGTTTATATTCTCTTCTTGGTCGTGGCTCGAGAGGCGGAGCCGACATCCAGAAGAAAGCAAATCCTCAACAAGGCACCCACATAGACAAACCCTAGATTGCCCCAGTAGATAGCATTCCACTCCCAGAATCGCCAATACGTCTCCAGCCCCATCGGTTTCACACTGTAAATGTGACCAAAATCGGCAATGAGAAGTCCGAGGAGAAAAGTCCGCCAGACATCTCTATTGGTGGTAGCCCGTAGGACTAGAGCCTCATTGATGGCAAAGACGAGATACATGTTTGCGAGCTGAGTCAGGACTATGGACTCGACCTTTGAGGGTCCGAGGAGGTTCGGACTTAGTGAGGGCACGGTCATGGCCAGATATTCTTTCTGACCGAAATGGGCATAGTATGCGCCGACGGCCGTTGCAACGGGTTCGATGTATAGGAAGAACAGGCGGTAGAGAAGCGGTAGCCGGGATGACGACGATGATGTGGTGGCCATGATGCGCGAATATCTGCAACGCTCTTCCAGCCGCGTGTGTTGTATCGTGAGGGCGAGATGGTCTTGTAATAGATGCAACAGCGACTGGGGATGTGCGAAGGGACCGAACTACAGCCTGATGGAGGCGGAGATTGGGGCGCGATTACGGGATCGGGAGTGAAAAGGGTTCAGCTGAACCAGACAAATGCTTTTGGGCCAGTGAAATAGACTCTTGTGCCGTTGGGGACAAAGGTGAGACTGCGTTGCGGCTTGTGTCAGACGGCAAGCGGGGGACGAAAGGCGAAGACGAAGAAGGTGAGAAGTAGAGAAATTATCTGACACGAAGCTTGTATCGGCATGCGCAGCAAGGGTCGAAGGGCGGTGAGAGCGGTACGGTTGGATGTACGAGGGCAGGCTGGATAGATATTTCGGATTTGTTACAGAGGCTGTTGCAAAAGCTGATGCGTGAACCGGTTACACAAATTTCGATGACGATATGACGATATGCCAGGGGAAGGCGTCACAGCGTATGGGAGGAAGCAAAGCAAAATTTGTGATCTGATGACCAAATTCAAAAATTGGTACATCAGCCCGCGTCGAGCCAAAGAAAGGCAAGCACGAAGCGCGCTGAAGGAGGGATGAGTTGGGTGGAATTTTATCACAGCAGACATGGCCAACATATGCATGCACGACGAGAACACGACAACACAAAGAGGCACAGAAGTGTGATCAAGTGACGAAAGAGTCAGCATGGACGATTATGATGGTTATCTCGGAGTCTCCGGACAAGAAAGGGCAACGAGGTGTTCGCTAAGGAAAAGACATTAAGAAATATTTGCCGCGCTGTGCCTTGTCTTTGCCTGTTCTGTTCTGTGCTGTCTGTAAACTTGTACTTGCACCGGGATACGGAATGCAGGTCTTTCTTGGTGCTGACGCTGTGTGAAGGAAACACCGATAGTCTTTGCAATATCTCTTCTTGTTGACTTATTGAACTGAAGAGAATCATGACCGGCATGTGACATATACTTGTATTTACCTCTATCGTCCTTCGAAGAACAGCACATTGTATTCTCCGAAACAATCGCCCAATTGATCACAGGCGGGAAAACAACACAATCGACAACGCATCAGTGCAGACAAGGGGGTAGTCTGCCTCCAATCCTAAAAAAGCAAGAAAGGTCGAAGCTTGAATTCTTCGTAGGGGAGAAGTTGGTAGGAGACTAGGAGACTAGGGGACTAGGAGACTATCCGCAGGGAGGTCATCATTGGGAGACCTTGCACCGCTTGTTACTCTAATTGCCGGCCTGGATTCTGGTGGATTCATCTGGTTCACTTTCAGCGAGCGAGGGAGTCCCTAATCTCAATCTCTCTCTCCTCATCATACGAAGACCACAGAACCACCCTCTCTCCCTCACCCAAGTACCAAGACCAGAACACGTTCGATAAAACTCTACACGTCAGCCTCCTGTGTATGTTCCCACTGGCAATAATGCACGACCTCACACCCACCCAAGTCTAAAAAGAGGATCCCATACCAAGCCTTCTCGCCCTCACTGTCGCAGCCGTTGCACAATCGTTGCACTCGTCGTTATACTCCCGGCCGCCAGCATTCCACTTCCATCACAACCGTATTCCATCCGTCGCCCGTCTCGTCTCGTCTCGTCTCGACTCTTTCCTCTTCTCACCCACAAAGCGTCATTCCTCCATTGAAACCGGCCTCTACTGGAGAAACTACTGCTTGTCAGCCGGTGAACTCTCTGTCAATCCGCCTACACCACCTGCGACATTGACACCAGACATTCTAACGCCTACATTAACTTCCCATACCCGCCATCCGCCTGGCTCGTCGCTGTCGTCGACTCGTCCCTTTACTAGATCTTCAATTTCGCATCTCTTCCCTTCTCCTCTCTCATCAAACTTCCGACCTCTTCTGCGAGCCCAACTCCGAAACACCCACACTCCTTTTGGGATCAGGGAATGTCGACCACTCTCTACTGAACACAATAATCATACCCGTCCATCCTTGGCTGTTGCTGTCTTATCGCCCATCGACATTCGTTGCTCATCGACCTCGCATCTTCCCTTTACCCGAGCCGACCTCTTTGTTATTCGAGAAGCAAAACATCACACGACATATCTAATACACAGTTCACCATGCAGTCCGCCGGTTTCTCCTCTTTCGTTCCCGGTGCAGACGACCTCTCCAAATCCACTTTCGGCGGCCCATCCCAATCGAGGCCCATCGACATTCCAGCCAAGCGTCCTTCTTCGAGACACGAGTTTCCTCCCACAGTCCCATCACAGTCAACGGACAAGTTGGTCAACAGGAAGAGACGGGACAACGTGAATTTCAGAGATGTGCAGTGGGGCAACAAACAGCAGGAGATCGCGGAACGGGAGCAATTGGCCTTCTCTTACCAGCGTGTGGGATCACCTGCCAGGTCCAGCTCGTCCAGCAGCAAGAAGCGGGAAGGCAAGGAGACTGGCATCTTCAGACGCACATCCGTCTCGTGCAAAAACAAGTTCCAAAAGGCCATTGCTGGCAGGAGCCGAAGGTCCTCGGCCGATCACATGGAGGGTGTCGAGGAGACTACTTATCCTGATGCCAACACATTCTACCAGTCCCAACCCCGTGGCACCTTCATGGACCGCATAGTGCACCCCAGAGGCGTCCTGTCCAACCTCAAGCCCTCCCGATATGACACTCCTCAACCCATCCACGGGGGTGCCTCATCCTCGAGTGCCGCTCGTCTCTTCTCGCAACGTCCTGCATCTGCACAATACTACGAATCCCACCTACCAGCCATTTCACAGCATTACGACGCCCGAGGAGGCTTTGCAGCTCGCAAGGCCGCTGCTGCCGCTAACAATGGCCGAGTGGGCCTCCCACCTTCTCCACCATCACCCTTCAACTACCTTGAGACACGCGAGCAGAACCGACGAAGACTCGGCAGCAACTCGAGCGCCGCGGACAGTGGGGCTGATATCTGCTCTAGCTCCGATATTGACATGATCGACGTGCCCGAGCCGTTTGTCGTCAAGCGTGATCCTTTGTCTTACCTTCCTCTCGAACTCAACGCCATCATCTTCTCCCACCTCGATGCCAACTCTCTCCGCGCCTGTCAGAAGATCGGACCATGGAGAGATCTCGCCTCGGATCCTCTCATCTGGCGCGGTGAGTACCTACGAAACTTCAACAAGGAGAACTACGTCTCTCCCGCCCCTATTCAGATTGGTGGTGTCGGTATTGGTATGCCCGGCCAACAGTTGCAGAACTGGCAGTTGATGCACAGCGCTAGGGAGCAGATCAACCAGAATTGGGCCAACGGCAAGGGTCGGGCTATCTACATGGCTGGACACACCGACAGTGTTTACTGTGTGCAATTCGACGAGCAGAAGATCATCACTGGATCCAGGGACAGGACCATTCGTGTTTGGGATCTCAATACCAACCGCTGCGTCAAGGTCATTGGTGGACCTACCGTTCGTCCTACTCCTGGTCCTCGCGTCCTCCGCACTGTCGACTATCCGTCGTTCCACCACGCTGAGGCCAGCGTCAACGGCACAGCCTATGGACACCACATCTACCACGTGCCCTCCGACTTCCACTCTGCCTCCATCCTTTGCTTGCAGTACGATGAGGAGATTCTTGTCACTGGCTCCTCTGACAACGACCTCATCGTCTGGGATATCGAAACCTACGAACCCATCCAGAGGCTGAAGCATCACCAGGGTGGTGTTCTCGACGTCGCTTTTGACGCCAAGCACATTGTCTCCTGCTCCAAGGACTGCACTATCGTGGTCTGGGATCGCAAGACACTCAAGCCTCTTCGCACTCTTACTGGCCACAATGGTCCCGTCAACGCTGTTCAGCTTCGCGGCAACCTGCTTGTCTCTGCATCTGGAGATGGTGTCGCCCGTCTCTGGGACCTTAACAAGATGGAGTGCGTCCGTGAGTTCCCGGCAAAGGAGCGTGGCCTCGCGGCCGTTGAATTCAGCGATGACGCCAAGTACGTGCTTGCTGGTGGTAACGACCACGTGACCTACAAGTTCGAGGTTGCCACTGGCAAGGAAGTCCTTCAGTATGCCGGCCACACTCAGCTTGTCCGATCGCTCTTCTTGGATACCCAGAACAAGCGTGTCGTTTCTGGGTCATACGATCTGGACCTCCGCGTCTACAACTACGAAACTGGTGAGACCATCTCTGTCTTTGGCGAATGGACCACGAGCTGGATGTTGGCCGCTAAGTGCGACTACCGCCGCATCGTGAGCACCAGTCAAGACGGTCGTATCTTGATGATCGACTTTGGTATCAACCAGGACGGACAAAAGATTGAGGGCGTGGATCTTTTAGGGGGCTGCGAGCCCTGGGTCCACGAAGAGCTGTAAGTTCAATACTTGTACTCCTTGCATGATCGGAACTGATGAAGACCCAGTGATCGTCTCTACCCTACATTCAACCACGCTGTCGTCCCCAAGAACTAGAAGAAGAAGAGGTCGACATGATGGAATAATGTGCTCATAGCACGACACGCATAGTGTCAAAGACAAAATAATAGTGAGGTGTTGTTGCATTTGCAAATCGCATAGCAAAAAGGCGTACGACGGGCGGGGCAAAGGCATTCGGCAAAGTCACAGCATGACTTGGTATTTCCAGACCAGGCGGTCTCTGTCTCTCGTTTCCCCAAGCATCACTCAAGCGTGGCGTTACCCGGTCAATCCAGACCATATGAAAAGTCGGCGAGTCTTTTCATCTTGATTCATATCAGGAGGCTTGACAGAGGGCTCATTGGACATTACTAAGGGCAATTGATGAGTAGCAGCTTGTATACATCATCTATTATTCCTACTCGACTTTGACAATCGTGAGTCGCTGTAATGATATCTATTGCAGAACCGTAAAGATACCTGAATGTTGTTGCACAGCCTTGCATAGTCAAATCGATGTCACGTGATCTTTCGGCGAAATTATTCTCCTCATCCGAATTTCCGCCAAGACCAACTTTTTCGCTACAACACACCCAAGAGCTTCACTGCGCAAGTTACCTGACTACGCCCATTGACAACCACAATCATGTCCGCCGCACTCAACAAGATCGCCGCCAACAGCCCTTCGAGGCAGAACCCTTCCGAGATCGAGACCAGCATCGCCAATGCACTCTACGAGCTCGAGACCAACATCCCGGATATGCGCAGCGCCTTGAGGCCTCTGCAGTTCGTGTCCGCCCGCGAGGTACGAGTGACCTGAAAGAATATCCTGCAAGAGACGGAAAAATGTACACTACGCAATTTCTTGATACCCTTGCACAAAACGAAGAGGCGTTGGGCACTGGGCGGCATATATGCTGACACCAGGACTCTTACAGATCGAGGTCGGCCACGGCAGAAAGGCGATTGTCATCTTCGTCCCTGTTCCTATCCTTCAAGGATGGCACCGATCGCAGCAGCGGTATGTTCCATCAATCACTTTCGCCGGGCTTCAGACTCATAGTGATCACAGATTGACCCGTGAGCTCGAGAAGAAATTCTCCGATCGCCACGTCCTCATCGTTGCTTCCCGCCGCATCCTGCCCCGTCCCAAGCGCTCCAACCGCTCGCGCACTACCCAGACCCAGAAGCGTCCTCGCAGCCGTACTCTCACTGCCGTGCACGACGCCATCCTTGCCGACCTTGTCTACCCCGTCGAGATTGTCGGCAAGCGCATCAGGACCCGTGAGGACGGCAGCAAGATCTTGAAGATTGTGCTGGACGAGAAGGAGAGGGGTGGTGTTGACTACAGGCTCGACACCTACTCGGAGGTGTACAAGAGGTTGACAGGCAAGGGTGTAAACTTTGAGTTTCCTCAGGCTGCTGGTTCGGATTACTAGATGGGAAGATGATGGGGTAATGGCGTTGAGCATTAGCCGTCATGGCTGTTGAGGGCGAGCAGCATTCGAGACCGAATAGATCAAGAGCGATATCACATGTGTGAATCAATGATTCAATTGACTTTTTCCAGTTTCAATCTGCTATGCAATAGTATCCTCGAGACTATGTTCCTGCCATCAGATGTGACATCTACTCGAGTGTCCACTTTCCGTCCTTCTCGACGATGTTCACGCTCCTCTTCTCGTCCAGACTCACTCGTCCGGCGTGCAAGATCGCCCCCGTAGCGATTGTGTTCTTCAGCGTTGGCAGACCACGCTTGTCCAGCTCGTCCAGCGAGACCACTCCGTCTTTGAGATCCGTCACCGCGTCGACGAACTTTTCAAACGACACGTACCCGTAGCCGGACTGACCGGCAAAGTTGCCGCGCTCATCGGGTGCGTACTTCATGTAGAAACTGGGAAAGTATCAGCACACGAGCTCGACCGGCAGGTGTAGAGGGCAAACTTACGGATTGAACCACGCAATCCCCTCCCCATCAACCGTGACATCGTACCCTCTCTTCGCCTGATCAACCCTCACCTCCCCACCATCAGCCAAGTAGTGGAAGTACTGATTACTATGCACGCCAGCCTTCTTCGGCGCGGTCCAGGACGCTGTATAGACACCCGTCGCGCGTCTCCCACTCCCGTCTTTCTTCTCCCAATCCACCAGCAACGCAATCGTGTCCTCCGTGCTCGGATCACAGCCCAAATCCGACGCAACACCCGTCGACGCACTCGCCGTGACTTTTGTCGGCCGGAACTCGGGCACCATGCTCTCGCAGATATCGACGTGGTGGGAGTTGAGATAGTAACTGATATCGCTATCCTTGCCGGCCCACGCTTTGAAAGTTTCCAGCTGGTTCTTGGGCTGCGACATGTAGCTGTAGAAGTAATTGAAGTCGCCCAGTACCGTCAGCGCCTTGTGGCGCGCGTCCGCGTACGCCGGGTCGAAGCGCTTGTGGTGCTCGATGTAGACGAAGACGTTGTTCGCGCGCGCCTTGTCCATTAGATCTTGGTGTTCGGACAGCAGCTTGACAGCGGGTTTGGTGATCATCACGTGAATCTTGCGCTCGATGGCGTACAGGGCGATCGGGTAGTGCGTAGGGTCCGGCGTAAAGATGGTGATGGCGTCGCCCGGGGAGAGGGCGTCGATGGCGGTTTTGTAGGCATTGGGGTCGCGTTGGTCGTTAGCTGGGAAGGAGTCGAAGGAGGTGTCGAGGCCGTTGTAGGCTTGGGTGATGTTCTTCTGGAGGTGCTCCCCTGGTGGAGGTCAGTGGACTGGTGATTTTAAAAGCCAACGCTCTGGGAGCTCTGGAAGCTGCGTCTGCTTGACCATTGGCTCCAAAGAGCTCTTGAGGAGAGAAAGGGATCGTGGAACGAATCGGACATCACTCACGGATCGCTGGGAACTTGTTGCCAGTCGTTCCCACCATGGACAGCTTGCCAACCTTGCCTCGTCGTCGAAGGTCGAACAAGGTCAATCCGACAACACCGACCTTCTTGTCAGAGCCAGAAGCTCCTCCCCCAACAAAGCCAGTCGTATACTCTCCAGTACCCACCATAAGCACATTCAAGGGCGCCATGTTTGCGATTTTCGTGGTTGTGATGATTCAAATGTTGTAGCAAAACTTGACACGCGGGGTAGGATAGAGGGGCAGAAAGCAGAGATTGGACGCAGATTTGTCCTCTTTATTGCTCTTGGTCTTCTCAACCTTACCTCTTGTCGTCTCAAACAATCTCGTAATATGAGAATGGCATTTATCGACGGCGACTGGTCTTTAAATTCTTCCGCCGTGGCATCGAGCGCCGTTCCAATTCATACCCCGACGCGACCAAGGGATCCCCAGAACGATACCCGACCCACATGGCGGAGGTGTCTTTGCGGCTTTCTGGCCTTCCGATTGGTGCGAAAACTGCTCTGTCGGGGCTCTTTCCTTCTCTGCTCCAACGCGGTTCAGCTAAAGTGGGAAATCTGTTTGGGATGATTCTCAGAGGGCCACGACGAAAAATGTCCCGCCGGACTAAATGATGACGAGGTAACGAGAGGACTTCGGCATGATCTTATCCTTGTCAAACAATTCGATATAGAAGTCTGAGATCCGTCTTCTAGTTCCAATTGACTTCTGCTTTCTCCCTTCCATTGCCAAAATCCCTTGCCCCACTACCCCTCCATCCCAACTTCACTTGCTAAGTAAACGAATACCTCACCAGTACGGCCCCGATACACCAGATCACCACAATGGCTCCGAACGGCACGTCCAAGCCTCGCACCCCTCTGCGGGCAGGCATCTACGCTCCGACCATGACCTTCTTCGACCGCCAAACCGAAGATCTCGACGTTCCCACCATCAAGAAACACGCCGTCTTCCTCGCCAAAGCCGGCCTCGTCGGTCTCGTGACCATGGGATCCAACGGCGAAGCCGTGCACCTTTCACGCGAAGAGAAGGCGGCTGTGACACGAGCGACGCGCGAAGCCCTCGACGAAGCGGGCTTCACCTCCGTTCCCGTCATCGCCGGAGCAAGCGACATGTCGGTCCGGGGCACTGTGCAAAACATCAAGGACGCCGAAGCCGCCGGCGCAGAATACGTCCTCCTCTTGTCCCCGAGCTACTACCGCTACGCCATGACCGACGGTGCCATCTACGAGTACTTCACCGCCGTAGCGGACCAGTCGCCTCTCCCCGTCATTCTGTACAACTACCCCGGCGCCGTATCGGGTATCGATCTCGATAGCGATATGATGATTCGTCTGGCGTCCAACAAGAACATCATCGGGGCAAAGTTCACGTGCGGAAACACGGGAAAGCTGTCCCGTGTGGCGCAGGAGTTGGAGGCGGCGAATGCAAAGGGGACTGGCGCGGGCAAGTGGATGGCGTTTGGCGGCTTCGCGGACTTCACCATGCAGTGCGCCGCGAGCGGCGCGAGCGGTATCATCGCTGGTGGCGCCAACGTCTGGCCGAAGATGTGCGTCAAGGTGTGGGAGCTGTGGAAGGAGGGTAAGGAGCAGGAGGCGATCAAGTTGAATGAGACACTGGCAAAGGCGGATTGGATTCTGACACGCACCGCGATCCCGGGGACAAAGGCGGCGATTGAGATTGCATATGGATATGGTGGTGTACCGAGACGGCCTTTGCAGCCTTTGAGCAGTGAAAAGCACAAGGAGCTGGAAGGGCTGGTAAAGGAGTACTTGAAGACGGAGCAGAGTCTGTAGATTGCTAGATGATGAATAGATCGCATGACCTCCACTCATCCTCTCTCCCCAACGTGATACAGATACCTGGGCAATGATGTTCTGGCGGTCCATTAAGCACCAAAGAGCAGCTTGCCTCCATTGACACGACCAAGTCCTTGGGAGAACCTGTGACCCCCACCGCTAGCCAACACGCCTTGCATAATCTCAGCGTGCATCTCTGCCTTCATGTAAATCTCGGCCGTCCTGACCTTACCATCCTCACTACCGCCCCAGGGCAGATTCTCAACCTCACACACGGTGCCCTCTTCTGGTAATGTGCCGTCAAAGAAGTACTTGTGAATATAATCGAAAGTGCAAGGACTGTAGGCAGCAAGACTGCAGTGACCAGGACTGTTCTGCGTCAAGACACGAGCACCCTCAAAGCCCTTGGCCATCTTCTTTGCCGACCATAGAGGAGTGACTGGATCGGCGGTGTTACCGATCATGAGCAAAGGATGAGAGGTCTTGCCTTCCCACGGTCCGCGAAAAGCGTATCCAGGCCGGAGCTGATAGCCGATGCAAGGTAGTGCAATGCCGGACCAAATGTCTCCAATTGTCGGCGACAGCTTCTGGAGACCCCGCATCTTCTCAGCAAACCTTTCCTGTGTCAGATTGGTGATCGAGTAACCGTCTGTACAAGCAATAGCTGCGCCAGTGAATGGGTCTTTCGGAGAAAACTCAAAGGACACATTGCGCAGAGGAACGATGTCCTTGCCGCCATTGCGGATCGTTGAGGTGACTGACGATGACTCCGATCCTTTTGGGCAGGAGACAGAGTGATAGCTTGACAAGAGTTCTGCCAGGAGTGTACCATTACGCTGCTCCAGTCCGGCGAGGACGTTGGCCAGATATGGAAAGGCTGTCACAGGCGAGTACAGGGATCCAAAAATGAGTCCACGAATGTCGGACCAGGAGACGACCTCGGGGTAGGGCTCTAAGACTGGTATCGGAGAGTGCCACATTGATTGGAGAAGAGCCAGGATTCGATCACGGACCTTTGAGCTTGTGGGATTTTTGGCGTCTGCTAAAGGGCAGGTTGGATAGCCGACTCGGGCGCAGTGGTGGTAGAAGAGGTCCATCACCTTTTCAGTATCGCGGAGGTCATCGATCCAGTCGACCGCGACGTAGTCATCTGCATCTACTACACCATCTACGATGAGACGCTCGATTCGGTCGGGGAAGAGAGCTGCATAAGAGTTGCCCAAGTATGAACCGTAGGAGAAGCCCCAGTACAGCAAATTGGTCTCCTCTGGCTTGACAACGATGTTGCTACCGAGCTTCTCCAGCTCGCGTACACGCCATCTCGCCGATGCTTCGGTCAGTTCGAGCATATCACGTGCGACAGAGGCGGTGGTGAGGAAGTACTGAATATTGTCATCATCGACGTTGGCGCAGTGACCGCCTAATGCCTGCATCATGGACCATTGTCGACCCAGGGATGCGTCAGATGAGGTCAAGGTGCCCTCCTCCAATTCTCGAAGCCGCCACAATTGAGCCCACTGATCGGTACCAGAACATTGCACCCGCGGCGATGTGAGGCCTACGCCTCTTGGGTCGAAGCCGACGATATCAAAGTAGCGGTCCTCGGCATTGGGAAAGTCGCCCTGTACGATTGCCTGCAAGTGCTTGCCAGACCTATAGGCCAGCTCGACGCCACTGCCACTTGGACCACCCGGATTGATCAGGATGGGGCCTCTGTAACTTGGGTCGTCCACGCTGACCGTGGCTGGGATCTTTATGACAGCAAGACTGATGGTATTGTCGGTCGTACCATTCCAATAGTCGAGTGGCAACTCGAGACGTGCACAGTAAAGACCGTCATAGCATGGGTTGTACTCGAGCTCTGGCCTAGTGGGAAGCTGGTGGAGATTAGAGCTAGTTATCAAACAGAATGCCTAGACGCAAGCTCACATCGTCCCAAGTGAAAGCCTGGTTGGCATCTCCTAATGGGTGAGAGGACGGCAGGGATTTCTTGAATACTCCCGTTGTCTTGATTAGGATATCAATGCTGAGCAAGACAAGCATAACTCTGAGAACGTAACGCAGGAACAAACGCTTGCGGCTGGGCTGTTCACGGGCGGTCAACTGCTGTCTCAAAGGCAGCTCATACTGCAGCAGTGTTTGCTTCTCATCCATCCTGACAAGCATTACAGAATATGAGCAAGCATGTATGAGGTGTATGTGGTAAGGATGGGAGGATAGATATAGAAACGAGCCCCTCAGGCGACCAAGTTTACGGCCAACCAGGCGTATCTGCCCCCGCTATGATCGGCTATCTGTATCCGATGCTGACTCCGCAGCGGAGTTCATGTCATGATGCTGTTGTATTGGCAGAGGCGTTAGGACGTCCTCAGGGATCTCGATCTCAACATGGGAGGCATTGGAGACTTTTGTACTGCTTTCGACCTCATCGTCGCTGTCCGACGGTGAGCCCAAAGCTTGGTGAACCGGTGGGGCTGATTTGCCGGTCAAGCTACGGAGCTTTGTCAAAAGGCGTTGAATGCTTCTGAAGCTGCGACATAGGCACTATGGTGGCACTATGGGAAAGCGAGCATTCCTGCATGAGGAAATAAATGTGAGATTGCATAGACGAAGGTCAAGAGCTTCGTAGTCATCGGCACATTATCATATCGGATCAATTGCTGCTTGTTCTTCCCAAGGCTGGGTATCCTCGGCTCCTGATTGGCACCCCACCGATAGCCTTGGTGGGCCAAAAATGCGGCTCAACGACTACCAGGTCCGAATATAACCTTTGTCCCGACCACTCACCCTCTGCCCTTTGGCTCTCTGTACACCCGTGACTATGGCGCGATCAGCTCTCCAGAAGCACGCTGTGCGCTCGGTACAGCAATTGGCACGTCCCACGCAACGATGCTTCACCACCACCTCGGAGGACCGCATGGCCTCTGTCGCTGACCCCTCACCGATACAACGAGTTACAAACACTTTGGACCGAGCAATCAATGCGAAGGCTCCAAGGTACGACTGGACGAAAGATGAGATCAGACAAATTTACAATACGCCTCTCATGGAGCTTGCACATCAGTCGGTATGATAGGAGTAATTCTCCGATGCAACACAGCTAAGCTGACACCAATCCAGGGCGTCCTACACCGACGGTTCCACTCTCCTTCGGCCGTCCAAATGTGTACACTTATGAACATCAAGACCGGTGGCTGCTCTGAAGACTGCTCTTACTGCGCGCAATCTACGAGGTATAACACTGGCTTGAAGGCGACCAGGATGTCACCTGTGGATGAGGTGTTGGAGAAGGCTCGGATAGCAAGGGACAATGGCAGCACAAGGTTCTGTATGGGTGCAGCATGGAGAGATATGCGCGGACGGAAGACAAGTTTGAAGAATGTAAAGGCAATGGTTCAAGGAATCCGAGATATGGACATGGAGGTCTGCGTGACGCTGGGCATGATCGATCAGAACCAGGCAAGTCAACCAGGGATGCATTGGGAAGACAGCGTCTGACAGAAGTAGGCCGAAGAGCTCAAGGAAGCGGGACTTACCGCTTATAACCACAATGTGGACACTTCGAGAGAGCACTACCCAAGTGTCATCACGACCAGAACTTACGACGAGCGTTTGCAGACGTTGTCGCATGTCCGACAAGCTGGCATCAATGTCTGCTCGGGCGGCATTCTGGGTCTCGGCGAGAAGCCAGAGGACCATGTCGGACTCATCTACACGGTCGGCACTCTTCCTGCTCACCCAGAGTCCTTTCCTGTAAACGCCCTTGTCCCAATCAAGGGAACGCCGCTGGGAGACAACCCGAACAGAAAGCGTATCGGCTTCGACGCAATCCTCAGGACCATCGCCACTGCTCGTCTCGTCATGCCAGCCACCATCATCCGCATTGCTGCAGGCCGGACTACCATGAGCGAATCCGAGCAAATCTTGTGCTTCTCCGCTGGCGCGAATGCCATTTTCACCGGGGAAAAGATGCTCACGACTGAATGTAACGGCTGGGATGAAGACAAGGCAATGTTCGCCAAGTACGGCCTAAAGCCCATGAAGCCATTCGAGCGAGGCGAGTACAGGGAAGTGCCGGTCGAGGAAATGTCGTTGGGGATGGACGAGACGCCAGCACAACAACAGCAAGCTGCTCTGTAATTGTCGAGGAGATGAAAATGCCTCATAAACATTGTGAATGTGGTAGCGACCAGATCGCTAAGAGCATTTGATAGAATGCAATCTTCCAAAAGGAGCTCTCGGTGCAGCCACCTGGCATCGTATGCACGACAGTATCACGTCGGACGTTGATTAGTGAGCAGGCTTAGTGATGTATGACAAGCCAGTGTTTCCATGATCTTTTCGCCAGAAGCAACTACTACTGTGGCCTCTCCCTGATCATCCTTGATGACATGGCGTTTCGCAAGCATTTTAGATTCTCCTCGCTTATTTCTAGAATACTTAAGAGCTTCCATGTGGCGTTCCTGCTCAGCAGGGCTGTCACCAGACAGCCTTGTTTTCCTGCCACGATAGCATAGCCGAGTAGACCACAGCGTCGACTAGTCACTTAGTCTGTGAGATGCAAGCAAGCAATTAGAGAAGCGCGACGGCCGACAGCTTGCGGATCGGGAGCACATGGACAACATTTCATTCGGCACGTCCGTGTGTCTGATCGTACGGAAAGCAGGGAAGCTGCCGTATTGAAGTCATCCGGCCGATCTACGGCATGGCAGTGAGATCAAGCCCCCAAAAAGCGACAGAAATTTGAGGAGTAGCCCATCGTTTCACACGTACCAAGACCCAACTTCTCCCTATATACCAGCTGCCTATTTCGCCTCAGTTGCCCTGAGTAGGTCACGGATGGCATGTTCACCAAGCCGGACGACGGGATGTCATCCACAAAACATGGCTGAAGCATTCTGCAGTACACGCACTTGCCCTGGAATGGAGCAATTCGAGCACAGTCCTCTGCAGCATAGCCGGCGATGTAACTATCCCCGCCCTAGCAGTAATAATCAAGAGCCGCCACCTGATCATGATCACGGGAAACCTGTGGTGCCTCAAAGCCCATCGCATGTTCAGCTAGCGGAATGTTTTTCTTCTTCGTAGGCCAAGCATAGAGCTCCCTTGAGGACAAAGGCTGAGTTGCACATACAGTGTCTGATGCTAGGCGGACAGCAATTCATAAAATTTGGCCGCGACTAAAAGCATGAACTGACCATACAACCATCGATGGTGGCTGAGCGAGACATCATTGTGATCAGCTCACTCATCCGCTTTGATCCCTTCTGTCCTACCCCCGATGCCGCCGACGAAAGTGGAACATGCCTCACAAGCGTCTTGGAAGTCGTGAGCCAAGCTGTGGAGAAGAGGACGACGTGCCCTGGCTTGCGGGAGAAGAAGCAGGTGCGGATGCTTTTCGGCTCATTTCCGCCTGTTCCCAGACGTGAGTCTCCTGGACGAAGTTCGGCCTCTTGACCAAGGACCAGAGCTCATGACTATGCTCCCCCTGGTAGCATGTGGGCATTCACCTTGCACTATACGTCGTGTCTCTGACTGGTCGGAATGCTTGAGAACCCACGCGAATCTCATTTCATATGCCTATCTGCGGCTCCTATTTAGCCATTCTTTTCGAGCCATCTGACGACGATCACAACACATCCATGCCCTGCAGGGCCTGTCATCGTATGGTCCGGGGCCGCTATTCCTAGTGCCAACCCTCTTTACAGAACCTGTCCTCCACCACCAAACCAAGACCGCATCCCTTTCATATCCCACTCTGTGACATTGTCCACGACTCCTCACATCGCGAATACGAGATGTGATTTCATTGGATTTGCCATGGTAGATTCGGTCCCGTAGCATGCAACCGCAATATACTCCCCGCTGCTCTGTGCTCCGCTAATTACCTTCTAGCTCTTCTAGCACAGACCCTAACCCACCTTAGCCCGCATCTCTACCATTGACGACGCGGGGTCATCAGCAATGTTTTCGCGATCCATCAAGCTTCCAAGTCCATGGTGTCGTCTGCGCCTTGAGGTCATTGTCCCTGTTAGCGGTTGGTTCGGTTGGTCGAGGTAGTGTCGATGGGTCTACAGTAGTTTCTGGTACCCAGACCTACCAGCCTATTTGCTGATGACGATCATGCCCTACCAGATCGACCACAGGGCCAAAAAGCTCATATATTGCTCTGTCCCTGATGAAATTTTATTCTAATCACTCTGTTCTTGTTGAGGTATAGTTGACATACAGCTCATCAGCTCAGTCACTGGTGGTACAGGCACATCCCAGCTTTCTTTTCTCTTCTCTAACCCAACTACCCATCATGGGTCTTTTGTCTACTCTGCTGCTCGCAGCTCCTCTGGCTCTGGCCCAGCAAGTCCAGCCTCCAGGAACACCGGTAAGACGCTTGCAAGCGAGCTTGCCCACTCGCCTCTAACATTTCTACCAGTTCCCTGAATCTACCTACCGCAATGCCACCGATCCACGTGCTCTACCTGGTGCTCAGTCCGGCCAGACTTCGCCTCCCTTCTACCCATCGCCGTGGGGCGAGGGTCTAGGCAATTGGTCAGAGGCCTACGAAAGGGCTAGGGATTTTGTCTCTCAACTCACTCTGCTTGAAAAGGTCAACTTGACCACCGGTGTCGGTTGGACCAGCGACCGGTGTGTCGGCAATGCTGGCAACATCCCTCGTCTCAACTTCCCGGGCATTTGTCTACAAGACTCTCCCTTGGGCGTTCGCTTTGGTAGGCGACCCTCATCTAGCAATTCGAGTGGGTGGGTGTGTTGACATCTTTATAGCCGACTTTGCCAGTGCACAACCGGCCGGTGTCAACGCGGCAGCCACTTGGGACCGCCGTCTCATCCGCCAGCGTGGCGTGAACATGGGAGCCGAACACCGTGACAAGGGTATCGACATTCAGCTTGGTCCAGTAGTTGGAGGTCTCGGACGTGTCCCTGCAGGTGGACGAAACTGGGAGGGTGAGTCAGACAGTCACGTAAAGGTCAAATTCCACAGATTAAAGTGATCTAGGTTTCTCGCCTGACCCAGTCCTTTCCGCTATAGCGGTGGAGGAGACAGTCCAGGGCATCCAGTCCTCAAACGTCATTGCTTGCACTAAGCACTTCATCATGAACGAGCAGGAGCACTTCCGTCAGCCAACCGCTAGCCTGGGAATCGAAGCACTCAGCTCCAACTTGGACGATGCAACCATGCACGAGCTCTACCTTTGGCCGTTCGCCGCAGCCGTCCGCGCTGGTACTGGTGCCATCATGTGCTCTTACCAGCAGATCAACAACTCCTATGGTTGCCAGAACTCTGACACCCAGAACAGGCTGCTCAAGGGCGAGCTTGGTTTCCAGGGTATCATCTTATCCGATTGGAGCGCTCAAAAGTCTGGGGTGAGCAGCGCATTGGCCGGGCTCGACCTCACTATGCCTGGCGATGTCGGCTTCAACAGCGGCAACTCCTACTGGGGTGCCAACTTGACCATTGCCGTGCTCAACGGTACTGTGCCTCAGTGGCGTCTTGATGATATGGCCGTCCGTATCATGGCATCTTACTACTATGTCGGTCGCGACACTATCGACACTGAGCCAAATTTCTCTTCGTGGACCAAAGCCACAGAGGACAATCGCTTCTTCTTCTCCAAGACCGGTTTCCAGGTCGTCAACGAGCACGTTGATGTTCAGGCTGACCACAAGACGAACGCACGCGAGGTCGCTGCCAAGGGTACCGTTCTGCTCAAGAACACCGGAGCTCTGCCACTGAATGCAGAGAACATCAAACTCACAGGTATCTTCGGTGAAGACGCTGGCGCTAACCCTGATGGACCCAACGGATGCAATGATCGTGGATGCAATCAAGGCACTCTTGCCATGTCTTGGGGATCTGGCACTGCTGACTTTCCCTACCTGGTCACTCCCCAGCAGGCCATCGAGCGTGAAGCTCTCGATGCTGGTCGGAACGTTGAGACCATTCTTGACAACTTTGGTGCTCCCAGCCAGATTTCCAACCTGGCATCTCGCGTCAACGATGTAAGTGGTGTCTGCTTGGCCTTTGTCAACTCCAACGCTGGAGAGGGTTACATTACCGTCGACAACAACGAGGGTGACAGGAACAATCTTACTCTATGGGGCAACGGCGAGACGGTTGTCCTTGGCGTCGCTTCCCAGTGCAACAACACCATCGTTGTCATCCACAGTGTTGGTCCAGTCCTTATCACCGACTGGTACCAGAATCCGAACATCACCGCCATCCTTTGGGCCGGTATCCCAGGCCAGGAGTCAGGCAACGCTATTGCCGATGTGCTCTATGGTAAGGTCAACCCCTCTGGAAAGCTTCCATTCACCATGGGCTCCTACCGCGGCGAATACGGCGCAGATGTCATCTACGTGCCCAACAACGGCGCCGGTACACCTCAAGATAACTTCCAAGAAGGCGTCTTCATAGACTATCGCGCTTTCGACAAGCTCAACGTGACACCCATCTACGAGTTCGGCCATGGTCTCTCCTACACCACCTTTGAGTACTCGAATCTGGTCGTCACCCCACGTGATGCAGGCCCATACACTCCAGCAACAGGCAACACCCCAGCTGCTGGGACCTACGGTACCGTTGACAACAACACCGCTTCGTACGTCTTCCCACCAGGCTTCGTCCAACTCGATCGCTACATCTACCCCTACCTCAACGCCAGCACGCTTCGCGACGCCTCTCAGGACCCTCTTTACGGCCAGAACTACTCCTTCCCAGCAGGCAGTTCCGACTCGTCACCTCAGCCGCGTCTCCCCGCGTCCGGCGCACCAGGCGGTAATCCCTCGCTCTACGACGTGCTGTACACCGTGACAGCCGACGTTCGCAACACCGGCTCCGTCGCCGGCGAAGAAGTCGCGCAATTGTACGTCGGACTAGGCGGCTTCAACCCGCGCGTTGTGCTGCGTAACTTTGAGAAACAACTCATCAACCCGGGTGAGACGAAGACGTATAGTTTCGATATCACGAGGAAGGATTTGAGTAACTGGGATACGACGCAGGATAATTGGGTCATCTATGATTTCCCGAAGACGGTTTATGTGGGTGCTTCGAGCAGGAAGCTGCCGCTGCAGGCACCATTGAGTGGTGCGGGGGGACAGACGCCGCCGGGCAACTATAGCGGGCCGGCATATGGGAGGCACTAGATATGGAGCTCGTGGACTGAGGTCATGTAGTTGTAAATGCATATCTGGTGATCAGACCAAATGCTAATTGTCTGTGCCGTTTGACCATGTATTATTGTGCAATCTAATGTGTTTTCGATGCATCCATCATCAAGATGCACAAAAAGGTTCACCTGCACTTCCATCACTGCACCTTGTGGTGAATAAGGGCGCTGATTCACTGCTCAAGTCAGTGCCACAACAGCATCCCCTTTTGTACCCCCTCACATACGATCACTTCTTCCCTCCCTCCAGAAACCCCTTCAGATCCACCTCTCCCGTGCCTCTCTCCAACGGACTCGACTGCCCCTCCCCCTCCTTCCAGCCAATCATATAAATCGTCCTAAACGTCGCGGGCAAACTCCCATCCTCCGCACCGTACAGCTCTCTATAGATCCCCTCGGTCGCCATCAACACATCCTTCCCAATTGCGCCCTTCTCCATGCGCAGACTCGCATTCCCTTCTCCCATAGCATTCAGGTCTCTCAACAACGACGTCAAATCAGGGTAGGAAACAACGATATCGTCCACGTCGACGGTCAGGAGCCTGAACCCCGCCCTGTTCAGCAAGTTCCCCACGTCTCGCACATCCGCCAACGGGGAAACGTGGCTCTTGATACCCCCCAGCCGCTCTTGCTCCGCGAGCTGCAGCGACCCGCGCAGTTCGTAGAGCGTGTCCCCGCCCGGCATGGCGCCGAGGAAGGCGCAGTCCGGTTTGAGCAGCTGATTGATCTGCGTCAGCACGGAGGGGATGTCGTTGATCCAGTGCAGTGCCATGGAGCTGAGGACTAGGTCGAAGGATTCGGGCTCGAAGGGGAGCTGTTCGGGGTGTTGCAGGAGGTGGCGCGTCAGAGTCATACCGGATGCGCGGGTGGGGTCGTTGAAGGGGTGGGTCGAGGGATCGGTGTCGCGGTGGAGAAGGGCGTGGGAGTAGTCCGCGCAGACGAGCTCGGAGATTTTAGAGGAAAGGGGGTCGGAAACGGGTTTTGCGCTGTCTGGGTCGGGATCTGGGTTCGTGAGGATGCGCGCGATGTTGCATGCATTGGCGCCGTAGTCTAGCACGCGCGGGTAGGAGCGGTTGATGTCGAGGAGACGGGTCACGAGGCGGGAGGCGACCTCGTCGCGGAGGTAGTCTACTTTTCGTGATAGGGGTGCATTGAGAGCTGCTCGAGAGCGTTGCGTAGATTTTTGAGGTGTGTTGAAAACGGAGATGGCGGGTTGACCGGGTGCTTGAACGGCGTAGTATCTGGGGTGTTGGGTCGCAGGGCGGAGGCAAGAGGATGATGCATGAGCTAGTGAAGGGGAGTGACGTGTGAGAGCGCGCACGCTGGACATTCTGCAGTATGTGGTTTATATCTGTCTAATCATGTCAAGTGTGTTGAGCTCTGGAATAATGCAAAGTAATTATGCAGATGTAAAAGCTACAAAGCTGTGACTCGTGGTTCAAGGTGCGAAAGCATCAATGGCGGTTCGAAAAGTGAAAGCTTCAAAATGACGTCGAGAATTGAGCACGGGCAAAGTCACAGATCCTTTGAACATCAAGAGTAGATTGAACAGCCACTATCAATCAAAACATACTTGTGACATCAATCTCATGAAGGCCGTACGGTCATATCATGACTGGTGCGAATTGAGCGGGAAAGTTCTTAATGATTTATCTAGGAGGAATGCTACTAGCGGCCGCGACGCCTTAATGGCTTCTCTTGGAATCGCCCAAGACATGTGAGCCATGCAGTAGCCATGCTCTGCTGGACATCGGTTATGGAAGAGCGACCTTTGCAGCCCAGAAGTGGGAATCAAAATAGATATGGTAGTGACTGAAAATACCGTAATTATTACGGCCCCATGCCAGCTGCGGAAGGGCTGGCATTGACGCCTTTAGAGATGTATCGGCCATGGCAGCCATGCCACACCGATACCCTACAAGCTTATAGCATGCCCGCATATAGGCACTACGTATGGCGGCTAATGAATCGGCTCGAACCTTCCGTCTTTGTAGTACTTCAAGGCAGGAGTCTGTGGGCAAGGTCAGCTAAACAACCATCTTGGGCGACGAGCTATACTGACGAGATCAATGTTGTGTGTAGACTCAAAAGCGCACGAGTCGCCAAAACAGCTGTCTCCGTATGGACAGATGTGTCCGCAAGTGCAGTCATAATCTTCGCAACTCAGACCATTTGGGCATGGTCGCGTGCGTGCACGGAAGCGCAGTGCTGCCGATTCGCCACCGGTGAGCTTCTCTCCATGGTGAAAGCCGCATTTTCCAGGACATTTACCGGCAAGATGAAAGTTATTGCAGACCTTTCCGGATTCCTTGATGCGACGATACAGCCTGTCTTGGGCGGCCTTGTCGACTTGAGGCAACGGGACATCTAGACGCTCGTTGTCTTTGTTGGTAAGTATATATTTGGTAGGTGGTGGCTTCTTCCCTGCAACTTGGAATTCCTTCTGCGAGCTGTCCGAGACCTTGCTCACTTTGGCCCATGAAGCATTGCTCCCGGTCTCCGTCGGCGCTGGGCTTGGTGAGGTAAGTGATATGCCACTCGTGCTTGGCGCCGAAGTCAGAGGTGCACTGATGACAGAATCGAAATTGTCGTGATTGGCGGTGCGCACAGGGAGAGAGACACCGCTCTCAAGACTAGTCTTGCGGCCCAGGGCACCGTTGGAGAAGGCACCATTCGGCGGACCGGTGGGTTTATTGGGTAGATGATCCGCCCGAAACACGCTATTGATTCTTATGGGGCGGAATGGCATAGACTTGTAGGCTGACTGAGGTGGAAGAGTGGCGAGAAAGCTGATACGGACGTGGTGAGCCGGATTATTCGCGAACGGCTCCAACATCGGCAGGTAGCCATTGTCGTGGCATATTCCACCTAGTACGATGTGTTTACACTGTACGTTGTTGACAAAAAGTCTGAACCACTCCCTGAGCTTGTAATCGGCACGCTCTTTGCCAAATCCAACATCAACGAACTGGAAGAGCTGTCGACCAAAGGATTGGGCAAAAGTGGAAATGTCTGCTCCGTAACCAAGAAGACCACAGGCTCGCAGCTTCTTGGTCAAGCCGTCCATATTGACAAAGATATTGACAACAATGTCCCAATGAGCCGTGTTCTCATTAGGGTGCGTTATGGCGATCTGATTCCGTAGTTCCTGGTCGAGAAGGTACGCTGCTTCCCTACCACCTTCCTCGCCTCTAGTATACAATTCGTCAAGGAACTGACAGAGCTGTCAGCGTGCACACGAGGCAGACTTCACACTGGATACTTACCGGCGCTCCGTCGCCATCAATCAAGACTAGTACGAAAGGATTTGTATCTTGGGCATGCTGGGACCTACTGTAAGACTCCTGAGCGTGTTGGGCTTGCCTCTGCCACTCTCTACGGGACTGCTGCTCGTTGGCAAGATCGCTTGTGGTCTCTTGCAGTTTACTGTCCAAGCTTTGATAGGCCTTGATTAGGTCTTCCATAAGCTGATCTCGCTCACGATCAGATCGTCTAAAAGCTTCCAGCCGATGACTAAAGTCCAGACCATTTGGCGGTGCATTGGCATGGAATGGGGCAGGCGATTGAGCCATCGTGATCATTGTTGTTCGGGAATACTACCAGTCACAGCATGCGACGGTCGCAAAGTCGAGCTCAAGGAGGGGCGTTGGGAGCTCTGCCAGCTCTTTGTCTGCCAAAGACGGCAGGGCAGCTAGTTCAAGGCGATACTTCCAAGTCAAAGATCAGCTTAGACTGCGGCTTCCCAAGACTTCGTCGTGGCTGTCTCTGAGGACCTGTGTCGTTTTTTGGGACACAATTATAGTGACATACGCCAGTCCAAGACGAACGAAATTCAATTTCCAAAAGGACGTAGAAGTTCGCGTTTGGTGGCGCGTTAAATGGCCCGACATGATTGGGCTGCCACAGTGGTCCGCCAGGCATATAAAGGTCAAGTTCCCGAGCTCAACAGGGGACCAGACGACTCCACTCCAATGGAAAAGCCCCGCTTCTGACAATTATCGACGTAGACAATAATGCAGAGTAGGTATATGCTTGAGATATTTCTTGATCTCTAGGCTCCCGCCTTTCATCATACTTTGCCCAACTCACGTGCAATCATGTCCCAGCCTACTTCGAAACGCCAAAAGACAGAGATACAGTACGAGCTGCTGTATCACCCAGGCATCCCAGGCCGTGGTGAATTCGTCCGTTTGACGTTCGAGGCTGCAGGTGTACAATACAGCGACATCGCAAACGAGGACATATCTAATTACAAGGTGGTCCAAGCTGTCTGTAGTCCTGATAGCACTGGCGATGAAGATGGCAACCCTCCTCCGTTTGCCCCTCCTGCCTTAAAGATCCACGGTGCTGGAAAGGACGGCAAAGATCTTGTTATCTCACAAACGCCAAACATCTTGCTGTACCTGGGTCCGAAACTAGGCCTTGCAGGCTCCACAGACCATGAGCTGTATTATGTCAATCAATTGACACTCACCGCTTTGGATCTGGCAAACGAAACCCATGATACTCACCACCCAATCGCTGTCATGAAGTATTACGAAGGTGGGGCATCCACTGCAGGTTTCAGCCAACACAACTGACTGTCGACAGATCAAAAGGAGGCTGCGCTCACCCGTGCCGCAGATTTCCGAGAGAACAGAGTTCCAAAGTTCTTCGCCCATTTCGAACGGACTCTGCAATGGAATGAGTCCGAAGGCAGAGGCAAACATCTGGTGGGAGGCAGGCGCACTTATGCAGACACCACACTGTGGCAAGTGCTTGACGGTCTCATGTTTGCCTATCCTAAAGAAGTCAAAGCACAGAGAAAACGATTCCCTCTGCTGTTCGACACCTTTTACACAAGCATCAAAGCCGAGAAGTGGCTGCAGGAGTACATTGACAGCGGCCGGCGTCTTGCATTCTCCAATGGGCTCTTCAGAAACTATCCGGAACTAGACAGGCAGTAGTTGACGTAGCAATAAACAAACAGAAGTCGTTCAATCGCAGAGCATGTATCCTTTCTCACCATGATGTATGTGCTTATCGTCTTGTCCTGAATCACATCCCTCAAACTGCCCATGATGACAGCACCTCTATCATCCCCCATCAATTTTCAGACTGAAGACGAGCTTAGCATTCCTGTGCTTGCACGAGAATCGACCTTCCAATTAAGCAGAGAACTCTTCATGAGCCAATCGAACATCGGCCAGCCGAGAGCTGCCAAACCACCGCCAGGCGATCATATCCTAAACGACCCCGACATACGATCTCCAACAATCGCAAATGGATCTGCGGCTGCGCCATCCGAACGACCTCAGAACGAAGACGACCAGCATGAGCGGGAACAAGTACCATTGAGGCAGACAGATCAAACCCAGTCTGATCGAGCAAGGGGAAGACCTCCACGTAGAGGGAGAGGTAGAGGTGGCTTCGGCCGTCGGACCTCTCGCAGACAGGCCGTTGCCGATGCCACAGGACCTCAGCAGATACCTCACTCTGGTCAGCAACCGCACTACGCTGCATACCATCCCGAAGCGGGTTATGTCGATTATCAGCGAGGCGGTGTCGGACCAGTGCCTGACTACGGAACGGGGCCAATGTACCCTGAGAATGATCAGCCTGACCAGGACCACTTCTCACCGCCGGCCTTTTACCACCAGATTCCTCCCCATCACAAATGGCCCCCGCATCTTGGAGCATCGCACACTGGTAATCATCTTCTCTCGCAGGCGGATGCCGAGCCTAATGTGGCTCACCACTCCCAAGACCAAACCCGCTCAGCCACGGCCGCTTCGCTCTTCGGGCCCATCAACTTCACGTTCGGAGCCTCATCACATGTCGGACAGATGGCGCACCAAGGTTGTGAAAACTCAATCGCCTCTCATGTTCCTTCTTCTACTTCGTTCCATCCACCTCAGCACCACATCGAGCGCCTCCACACTACCACCAATACCACACAATTACAAGGCAATACTTGTGTCAACATGCCGAAGCCTTCAGATGATCCCATGATGGAGCCTCCCCCAAAAATAGGTAATTACTTCCCAGGTGTCCCCATCGCGCACGTCTTCGCCCCAGCCAAGCCCATACGCCCGATCGACCTTCTTCACTCTCACATGGAGGGATTCAACCATGAGCTGGACCGTCTCATGGCCGCCGTCAAGGAGCCTGCCCCTTTTCTGGATCCCAATGCGACCGCCTGGAAGGAGGATGTCCTCAACCGTTTGGTAACCGAAATCATTCCTGGCCTCGGCATCACCACCACTCGCGTCGGGAATGCCGTTCGTGACGGCTTATTCACCAACGGCGGCGGCATCCATGTTCAGACTGGCGGCACTAACATTGCCGCCTACAACGCTCAGCTTTCCGGCCCCTACCATCACATGGCCTCTCAGCAGCAGTATGCCGACGTTCCTGTTTCTCAGGGCGGACACCACACCGAGGGCGTCACCGAAGACGGTCATCATGCCGGCGTCCCCCATAATGGAAATCAGCACGCCGAAACCCGTCATGATCATCACGGCGGCTACATGCCCAAGGCTCCGACCAGGCCGCGTTTGGACAGAAGCCACCTTCACGGCCGCAATCAGGGGCAGCCATCTGGACACGACCATGGCGCTACCCAGGGACAGCCAACTGGTCACCTCTAGCTTTAGGCACGTCGTCGCAACCAATACCAGCGAGGTGGGTCGAACAAGATCCATGTGAAATTGAAGCTGAGCTGACCTGGAAGGACGGGGAGCGAGTAGATGATGTGGGGAAGGTATAGGATAAGGTGCATAGCAAGGCGTGAGGGGCAGAATGGGAGAATGGACATGGAGAAGCAGGTAGCGAGGCGTTTTGCTTTTCACAAAGGATAACCAAGGAGATAGTGGAGGTGAACTTCCTCACCGACTCAGCTGATCATACGGATCACATTCCATCAGAGTCGCAATGTAATCCACAAAAGTCCTCTCATCATCCCTTGTCCTATTGAAACTTCTTCGTGTCGCCCGCCGCAGCTTCCAGTCCTTGCAAAATTTCCGCAGCAAAGACATATGTGAGGTAAATCGGAATTACGATCCACGGACCACTATTCACAGTCAGCTTGTCCATCATACTCCCGCGTGTCTACTCACTTGGGTATGATCCACAGTGTAATCAGCGTCCACGCATCATTATGCCCAATATTATCGAACCCACTGTACGCCTCGTTCAACCAATACAACACCGTCTTGCTCCATGTCATAACCGTGACCGCAAAGCCCAGCAAACAAGCCACGCCAGCCCAGTAACCCGTGACCCGCATGGCCTTCCCCAATCCTCCGACCTTCTCTTTACTCGGCGCGCCTCTTCCCTCCATCTCGCTAGGCGTCCCCTTGCTCCAGACAATCCACAAGTAGACCAAATAGCCTAGCGTCTCGACCACATTTAGCGTTCCCTGAGCAGCAGTGAATCCGACACCATTATTATATGCTTTGAACCCATACACATGATCAACGTTGCCATACAGCTCGTACGGCTTCCACGGCCAGTGGTACTTCCCTCCAGGCATGGAGTGCGGGCGCAGGAACACGTAGCCGCTGTCCCAGATCACGAGGGGCAGGGAAATGGCGAGCCATATGAGCGTGAGGTTCGAGGGCGTGTGCGACCATACGGCGCCCGAGCCGGAGGAGGAGAGATGCTTGCTGCGCATGACGGTCGTGTTGGCGCTGGGCGTGGGCGTGACGCTGCGTTGCTTTGTGGGGGAGGAGGTGGGTTCGGGGAAGGATGAGGGGTGCGAGCGGGTGGAGACCATTGTTGTGGTTGGTGGTGTGGTGGTGAAGCGGTGGTATCAAAGACTTGAGGCTGAAGAGACAGGGATGAGGAAGGATGATGGGGGAATATAGTGATAATATGGAGTTCCCGGATAGAAGACCTGCCTAGGGCATGCAATAGCGAGTCGCAGTCGCGTCGACAGAAGAAGCTCGGGAAGTCGAGCTCCCGTTCGTTAGGATCCGCCCGCCATGGACTGATCTCCAATTCCTCGTTGAAACCCTGACCAGCCACCATCAATCGCAATACTTGCCGACATCGCTGGAATGAAGACTCGCTCGAAGCATTGAACGGCTGATCCTCAAGCCAAGCATCAATCACACTGTCATCGAACTTGTCAGGCAGACGCGGTCAGCTACACAGCAAAGTTGCGCAGACGCATGCTAGCATCAATGATCCGACGATAGCGATGTCGAGAACTTTCCCTTACGCCTACATATCGTGCCCATGCGACTCACAGCCAGACTTCCCAGCAGCCACGGCACATGTCAGGAGGTCATCGGTACTTCCAGTCCTTAATGATGATGAAGAAGAAGAAGACAAGACCTTGAATCCTCACGATCAAAGGTCAAATTTCTCCTTGTATCCTTATGATCAGTTACTCTACTGTGACGAATGCCATCAGATACGATGTCCGAGATGCTGGGCAGAAGAAAACACTCATTGGTACTGCCCAAGCTGTCTCTTTGAGATACCCAGTAGTTTAGTCAAATCAGACGGAAACAGGTAAGGTGAGCCAGAGTATTCGAGCATGCACGAGAAGCATTGTTGACGCGGACCCAGATGTACGAGAAACTGCTTCAGTTGTCCTCTTTGCACTGCTCCCTTGTCTGTGAACGCTTTGGACCAGCAAAGCAGAGACGGCTCAGGTGAAACAACAGGTCCAGGAGGCCCGTTCTTTCTTGCATGTCCGTTTTGCGATTGGTCCTCCCTTGATGCAGGCATCGAATTCAGCAAGCCGAACAAAATTTACGAGCGGCTGCTGCGTCTGCGAAGACCGAAGAAGGGTCGAACAGAAGACGACATTCCTGAGCGTGATGTCGGAGAAGAGACGCCTGGTCCAGAAGCACCAGAGTCATCCGTGCTGGAACTCCAGGATCACAAGTTCAATCGTTTGCTCAAGTTCTACAAGACACAGCTATCGGAATCAGATGCAGCCGCCAATAATCCGTTTGGCCTGGATGCTTCATACTCTTCCCCCTCCAATCTCGCCCGCATCATGCAGATCTATGGTGGTCTATCGGCCGCCTCATTGAAGAAGGCAAAAGAAAAACCCCAACCCATGCGCGAGGCACTCACTACTTCGGAAGGTCTGGTCCTCACAGCCTCCGACGAAGCCTCCATTACCCAAATCCGCGATGCCCCTGACACGATTCCCACGGAGACCCACCAACACACTCACCCTTGGAACTCCACGGCAACCTCCATCTCCTCCCTCTGGCCCGTCCCCACCCTTCTCGTCACCCGCAAGTCCAAGCGCTGCCGCACCTGCCGGCACATCCTAATCCGCCATGACGAGCGCAAACCCACCAATTCCTCATCCAGTTCCAGCTCCATCGCAACATCACTAAAATACAAGATCCGTCTCCTAGCGCAATCCTTCATTCCCACCCTCTCCCTCCGCGCCTTCCAGCCCTCCATTCCCGCCACAGCGCCCCTTCCCCGCGCCAACTTCGCCCTCACTGCAACAGCCCTGCAAACCCTCCGCGAAAGCGAAGGCGGCATCGGCTCCCTGCGCCCCGGGCAGAAGAAAGAGTTCCTGCTAGTAGTGCAGAACCCCCTCTTCGAAGTCGTCCGCGTGAATCTCGCCACACCAGCCATCACGCCGGGGAAGGTGCAAAGCCGTGTCACGCTCTTGTGCCCTTCTTTCGAGATCGGCGCTGACGGCGACGTCTGGGATGCTGCGCTGAGTGATAGTACGGGCACGAGCGCGACCGGGCGCGGGACGAGGGATAGAGGTGGAGCGAGAGAGATGCTGGGCGGGATGGGCATGCAGGGCCAGCGGGACAAGGACGGGGAGGAGCGCGTGCCGGAGGCGGGGAAGGTGTGGGAGCGAGGCAGGAACTGGGTGGGCGTTGTGGTGGAAGTCGTGCCGGGCACTTTACCGGGGCAGGCGATGGGCGGGGCCCTGTTGGTGCCTGGGGTTGCGGGGCAGGGGAATGCAAGGCGTAAGGAAGCACAGGAGATATACGAGGATGAGGACTATGATGAGTTCTTGAAGAGGGAGAAAGAGGAGAGTAAGGACAGGACGATCAACAATGATGTGTTGGAGATCCCGGTGTTCGTGAGGGCGGAATGGGACGCGGATGTTACTGGGGAAGAAGGTGGGCCGAAAGGACAGAGGGAGAAGAGAGAGGTGGCGTTCTGGTGTGTGCTTGGTGCTGGGAGGATAGTGCCTTGATAGCACCATCAGATCATGCCAAAGGACAGACACACTATGAAAGTGAGGAGAGATAGTGTAAAGTAGCGTAAAGAGGAGAATACCATTTCATTTCAGCCGCTCTTTAACGCCGGTCTTGCTCTGCTCTATGCCATGCAGTCCGCGACAAATATGTACAATGCTCTACCCACCCTGATAGTCTACTACAACTTCGCATCGCCCTTGAACACGGTCGGTGCTGGGCTTGGCTCACCACCACCTGGCAATACGGGAGGATCCTTCTTCTCGGGCTCGGGCGGTATCGACGAACCATAACCCTCTCTATCACCCTTCGAGCCACCGAAATACTTGCTGAACTCGGCCTTGTCAGGGAATGGTCTGGGGCCCAGCAGGCGGATCATATCGTCTCGGCTGAGCATTTCCTTCTTCAATAATTCCTCGGCGACAATACCGACTTCCTTCTTCTTCTCTGTGAGCAGATCCTTGCATTGCTGGTACGCCTCGTCCACGATGCGCCGCACTTCAGCATCAATGTCTCGCGCTGTCTCCTCGGAGAAAGGCTTGTGTAGTTGCTGCTGCGCGTCGTCTTCGTAGTAGCGGTAGCCGATCTTGGGCGACATGCCCCACTTTGTGACCATGGCTGTAGCCATGCGAGTGACCTTGTTGAAGTCGTCGGATGCGCCGGAGGTGACGGTCGGGAAGTGGAGTTCTTCGCTCACACGTCCGCCTAGTGTCATGGCCATGCGGTCCATAATCTGCTGGGCGGAGAGCAGGTAGGTGTCACCTGCCGGGAGGTATTGAGCGTAGCCGAGGGCGCCAGAACCCCGAGGAATGATAGAGACCTTGAGGAGCGGATCGGCCCACTGGAAGTACCACCCGCAAATGGCGTGGCCAGCTTCGTGGTAGGCGACGGTGCGCTTCTCGTCGGGGTTGAGGACGAGTGACTTCTTCTCGAGGCCACCAATGACGCGCTCGATGGCTTGCTCAAAGTGTTGCATAAGGACGGAGGAGGCATTGCCACGTGCGGCTAGAGAAGGTTAGCGTTGATTCCAAATCTATGATGCATAAGAAACACTTACCGATCAAGGCTGCTTCGTTGACACAGTTGGCGATGTCAGCCCCAGAGAAGCCGGGCGTAAGAGCAGCAAGTCGTCCTTCGAGATACTCAGTGTCGACATGAGTCACGATCTTCTTAAGATGAACCTTGAAGATCTGCTTGCGGCCTTCCATAGTCGGTGGGTCAATAGCAATGTGTCTGTCGAAACGGCCAGGTCGCATGAGTGCTTTATCAAGCACGTCAGATCGGTTAGTACCTGCCAGTACGACGACCTGCTCTGACGTGTTGAAACCGTCCATCTCTGTCAAGATCTGGTTGAGAGTTGCTTCCCGTTCGTCGTTGCCACCTCCAAAATTCTGCTTTGATCTCGACTTTCCGATAGCATCAATTTCATCGATGAAGATGATGCATGGTGTGTTCTTCCTGGCATTTTGGAAGAGATCTCGTACTCGAGAAGCACCGACACCGACGAACATCTCCACGAACTCGGATCCAGATACTGAAAAGAATGGAACACCAGACTCTCCAGCTGTGGCTTTTGCCAAAAGCGTTTTACCAGTACCGGGAGGTCCAGAGAGAATGGCGCCTCGGGGAATCTTCGCTCCAAGCTTCTGATACATGCCAGGATCTTTCAGGAAGCTGACAAACTCCATGATCTCTTGCTTGGCTTCGTCCATGCCAGCCACATCGGCGAACTTGACTTTGACATCTGTCTCATGGTTGAACTTCTTAGCCCTGCTTCTGCCCATGCCGAAAATGCCGCCCGCCTGCCCTCCGCCTCCTGAAGCTGCTCTTCTAGACATCCATAGAAGTACACCGATGAATAGGATAGTGGGTCCGAAGCTGAGCACTGTCTCCATCCAAGGAACCTCGCGCGCGTATTGGACGGGTATCCGCTCTGAGCTAGGTACTCCGAGCTCTGCTTGCGCCTCATCCACCTTGCGCTCGAAAGCCTCCACAGATCCGATCGTGAAATAGTAGAAGAAATTCTGTTGCGCAGCAGGTGATTCTGGATACATCGAAGCAACGGCCTCACGATGCAGGTGTACTCTCACGCGGCTATTGTTGAGCACCACAAGCTTCTCTACCAGACCCTTATCAAAGAAGGTGTTCCTGAACTCTTGCCAAGTGATCTCGCGCGAGTTCTCTGTTGGCATGAAAAATCGGTAGAGCAGGTAAGCTGTGAATGCAGAAACCAGGAAACTGCTGAGATCAAATTTGAGCTCCGTGACATTCGGTCCGCCCTGCTTAGACTTGCCCTTCTTCGATCCAGCTGATGATGGACCTGGATCCTCGGTGCTCTTCTGTTCCGCCTTGCTCGAAGTCGTCTTGTCGCCGAAACGCTCTTCCGCCGCCTCTTCGGCATACTTCCGAGCCATTTGAGATGTAAGTCGCCACAACTTAGCGGCCATCGCAGGCGTTACGGTGCCCTTCTGCATTTCGTTGACAGTCGTTCGTAGTTCCTCGGGTATGCCGTGCTCTTTCATATCCTTGATAACCTTCTCGATATCCTGCGCCATAGATGCTGGCATACCCTTCTTTACGAACTGCAGCACTTCCTCCAAACGGGCCTGTTCCTTCTCGTTGAGCTTGACGTAACCTGCTCTGAGCTCGCCCTTTTTGCCTTCCGTGCTCTTGGACATGGGACTGGAATCACCATAGAGGTGCTCCATCCCAGGCGCTTGCTTACCATCCTTGCCGTCAGGCTTCTTCTGGTCCTTTGGCTCTTCGGGTGGCTGTGTGGCATACCGCCGAACTATCTGCCTGTTGTATACATGTCGCGGAATCAGCGCCGGTCGAAGTGATGGGTTCCGGACTCTGCAGGCAAGTTGTAGATTGCTTGATAACCTCGCGGTCAGTGCGGTCTGCCGGAGCAGTCGCGTCATGGCCGTCGTGTGTAAGGTATGGCCGACAACTGCGTATAGGCTCTATGAGACAAAGAGCGAACCGGTATAGTCAGATCTTGAAGGGCAAATAGAATAGATCCGAAATTGGCGCGTTTGAAGAGGCAAAGATGAGCTCAGTCAGAATATCGATGACGAAGAATCGTCTAGCCGAGACTTTCCCTGGGCTTGCGGCTCTTCCCGAGATCTTGCATTGTGAGATCTCCTGGCGATCATCAACGCGTGCTCAAACAACATAATCAAGGTTTCTCCTCATATTTCATTCGTTAAGACAACATTGCTAATGCTATCTGGGGTATCATATCAACTCATGCCGCACCCTCGGATGCGTCTCCCACCGTGATGGCCGCTGTCTGCAAGCTTCTCTGTAAACGTCTCTCAAGATCTTCAGGGTCATCGGTCTCTCCATAGACCTCGCGAACAAGGCCTTCGACTCCCGCAGCACCGACCTCAATCTTTCCCCTCTGACCTACAATATACTCAATAGTCTCGTCACCACTCGAATTATCTACAACCTTGGAAACGAAACCGTCCTTCTCCATCTTCTTCAGAAGCTTATCTGTTTTGTCGAGAAGGCTGTTGGCCATCGAATTTGTAAAAGGTGTCATTTCGTTGACACCGACTCGTGTGAGGTAGCGTTCAAGCTTTGACTCGGCGAGACTTCCACCACTCAGCATGATCAGACTGACAACAAAGCTGCTCAGTGCTGTATATTGGCTTTCTGCTTCCACTGTTGGTGCCGCAGGTGGCAAGATGATGTCTGGTGTGCGGTAATCTTCTGGAAGAATGGTCCTCAAGATCCAGACGTTACTTTTCTGTGCAACCTGAGAATGGTTTGTCTGGGTCTCTGATTGCGACTTCTTGGTCCCTCTGCCGCGCTTCCCTGCCCTGTCTTCATCGTCTTCATTGTCGTCCTCGTCTCGCCTTTTCTTCCTCTTCTTCGCCTCGGCCTCGGCCTTTCTCGCTTGCGCCTCCGCCTCCTTCTGTTCTGCTGCCATTGCTGCCATAGCCGCAGCCTGTCGTTCTTTGGCTGTGACTTTATCGCGGAGTGGTAGTTCTGCCATCTCCATGCCAAACACTTCTTTCAGCTGCTGCTGTGCTGCCGCGAAGACGACTTTGAATTGTCTGGTGTGCGAGCCTAGTACTTTTGCGTTGATGTCACTTCGTCGAAGTGGCGCTCGAGTGTGTTCGCAAGCCAGTGCTAATCTGACGAGGTTCTTTACCATTAGATCTTGATTGCTTCCCCCTTGTGTGGCTCCTTCATCCTCGTCGCCATATGCTGCATCTTCGTCTGCTTGTGAGATCCGCCTTCGTTGAGTTTGGCGACTCGGTCCTGCGTCAGATGCATCATCGTCGTCGTCGTTGGCAGCCTTCGAACATTAGACCGTTACTCCTTTTTCAAGCTCATTCGACCTACTGTACGCTTCCGTGGTCGCGGCATCTTCTGTGGAATGTGCTTTCATTGATTGCAGACGGGTCGTCACCATCCCATGATGAGTGAGTTGCAACCGAGTGTCTGTGAGTTATGTTGGCAGTCAGAAGCCAGGACAGTAAGAAACGCGTCTGGTGGATCAATCTCGACGCGAATGCGGGGCAATTCCGTGCGTATCAATCTATCCTTTCGAGAGATCTTCGAGCGTCTGCCAATTCACCTTCCTTTGTTCCAATCAAGGATTTTTTTTTGCCACAAAGACGTTCCCTCAGTGCCGGTAGTGGCTTTATACGTGCTGTCTACGTGGTAGTATCATGTCTTTGTCTGAGTTGCCAGGAGTGTGCTACAAAGAACGTACAGACCGATTTTTCAAGTCTCCTTGCTCATAAGTTCTCTTGTTGGCCGACTGACCCATGATTTCCATTTCTTCTCTTGTTCTTATATACACTTCTACAAGATCTCATACTCTTTTGATCATCCCTGGCTGGCATCATGGCTGAAGAAATATTAGCGCATCCTGTCTTCTCGGCTGAATACGAACGACGTCTCAATTTTGCCCGTCACAAAGCTCAAACGATTGCCTTGGGAAGAGGCATTATCAAGGCGCTCAGCGATGAAGGTAAGATTGAGCAATTGATGCTCGCTTACAGAGCCGGAGTGACCGATCACCTGACGGAAATCAACAACAGGCTTCTTCAGTTGAGAGGAAGAAGGCTAGAGCAACGTCAACCCTTCGTTGGAAGCTTCGTCTACCAGTTTGTTGACAGTAAAGTAGGTCAGTTCGATCAACGATTCGCTGGCGTCCTGCCTGAGGCTTTCCGGCGTCACTTTGCTGAGCACCCAGAACGCTTCGAGCTCATGGATGTCGATATCCATGAGTTTCTTATGGTAAATGTGTGCATTCAAGCGGCAGAGATCCAGCTCGATTGGGACATCACCCCCAAATTCGTTGCGAACATGACGAAATGGCTGCGTCGTCGGCCCGGTCTAGATCGATACTTCATAACAGAAGCTCAGGCAGACAAGATGGGCAAGGCGGCTGCGAGGATCAACGACACCCTTCTCCAGCGTCCGAATCCACTATTCATGCCGGCAGCTAAGGAGCTCGCCAAGGTTCAACATGAAGAAATGAGAACGATGGAAATGCAGCTGGAGTACGAGCCGAAGCACTGGGCCAAATACTGGGGCACCACGGCACCCAATCAGGACGATCGTCTTGCCATGTTCGAGGTCATCAAGCTGGTTCCCAACGCCCCTTCTCTTGAGAAATTTCTCGAATTACTTACCGAGGTGGATAAGTTACAATCTGAGCGTCTGGCACGGGAGATGATGGTCAATCGTCGTCCAGTCTACGAGAGGGAAATTGCCTTCCGCAAGAAGGTTCGCGACTCTTTGGAGCAGGGCTACTAGGCATGAGGCGGCCGCATAGGAAAAGGACGTAGATCTACGCTCGCTGGCCGAGAATAGAATTGAGTGGTGTATTCCAATACAAGCTGTGATTATGGCGTATCAAGTAGCTTCAACCAAATGTCGTGAAATAGTGAGGCAGTGGCGGCTCACGTGCAGTGCCAAGCGTTTCCTTCGGAAACCTGGGCGTATCCCATGGCTGTCGGTAAACATCTTACCACCAACTCTCTAAAATTCAATCATCGCAAACGAATTGTTTCTTCCGACATGGCAGACAAGCTCCGTACCACTCAGCAGCTAGAAGCGCTTCAGAACAAATACATTGGTACCGGTCATGCAGACACGACAAAATTTGAATGGACCTCCAACATGGCTCGTGACAGCTATTCCTCATATGTCGGACATCCGCCATTATTGCAATACATTACGCTAGCCACAGGCGAATCGTCGAGGGAGGAGACGAGGATCAAATTGCTCGAAAAGATGGTGCGGCCTGTGGGAGCGCCACCAGAGGTGAGATTGAGCCTTGCAGCTTGACTACACAGATCGCTAACATGGGCTCAGACGGAAGGATGATCTCGCATTGTTGCTTGGCGAATGAAGCATCAAAGAGTCCGTCGGTAGAATCGCCTCAAAGGACAAAGAGGTTCTGCACCAGCCGCGTACAAGCACAACAATGAAGCTATACCGCGGACACAAAGCCAGCAGTGGACAAAGCAAGCAGTTTTACTGGCGCATTATCATTAGTCGGCGCCATTCAGGACGACGATCAGTAACGAAGAACGAGCCATGTCATGAAATGCTGCAGTCGCCGACCAGTCTTGAACGATACGTTGACCGAGCTCACCGGCTGTGTGCCAGACGCCTTGTTCGCCGCTTTTCGCAGCGGGAGCATCATTCTGCATAGCTTCGAAATGGAAAGCTGTACAGACATACAGGTGAAAAGTAAATGCTCAAATAAATGCTTTCTATACATTTCCCAGCGCCGTGCTATGCTCGATATGGCTGATACGTGTGTATGCAGTGTGCCTTCCTCAGCCCTTCCCTTCTATGCTCTTCCGTTCCTAATAGGCTTTGATCAATCGCTGTCGCTTGCAGGCCCTCCATCGTCACTGTCTTCCTGCACGACGTCGTCCCCAGCAGCTATCGTGAACTCCGCCTTCTGCAGCGCCTTCCTCAATTCTGTATTCCTCGGATCTACCAGATCAAACGGCTTCAATTTCGCCTTGTTCCGTATTCTGCTCCAGTCAGCATACGCTCCTCCTATTCACCATTCCTTGCTACCCTCGCCCTCCTCAAGACCTGATTCATTTGCCCCTCCTCAGAAGCTGCTCCTTCACAGATCGCAGAAGACTCACCTCGGATCACACCCCGCATCCAGCAAGATCTCCACCACTCTCTCCCCCTCCTCCCACCCCTCCCTGCCCAGCTCATTCACCCACCTCACCGCCTTGTGCAAACACGTGTCCCCTTCGCGCTTCTCCTGCCCGTCGATCTCTACGCCTTCCTGGTCCAGCAGCACGTCCAGCACGTCGTAGCTACCGTATTGCGCCGCGATGTGCAGCGCCGAGCAGCCGAGTCCGTCCGTCGAGGTGTTGAGGAAGTGTGCGACCTCTTTCGGGGAGGAGAACGAGGAGAGGACGGAGGTTAGGAGAGAGCTGTTGTTGCGGCGGCAGGATTCGAGGAGGAGTTCGCGGGGAGAGGCGCCCTAGGATGAAGTCAGCGGGGGAGGGGTGGGCTACAGTGGGATGGGAGAAGGTACTTCGTCGGACATCGTATGGTAGGCTGCAGGTTAGAGAGAAGGCGTGGATATGGTATGTCAAGGTTGACTCGGGAAAGGGCAGTGTGTGTAGAGCAATTAGAGGTGAGGTTGGAAACGGGACGAGGAATGATACTATTGAAGAGAGTGTGTATTTATAAAAAAGCAATGAAGGAGGTCGAGCGCCTGCAGATTGCAGGACAGTCCCTGCGGCTCTGGGTGCGGCTCCCCGTCAGGCACATGAACCGTATGCTTGGCGAAGAGAAAATAGTCAAAGGCGCGATGCTTTTCCAAGCCTGTGGACCAGTTGTACAGAACTAATATAATGCAAAGCTTGTAGAATTTCCAAGCTCTCGAAATTTGCTGGTCAGTCCAAAAACCGCGCTATACTCCCAGCCTCAAATGTCATTGGTGCTGTTATTCTTGTTGATCTGGTAGTAAATCAACCGCATCATCTTGCTAGTATTATTCAATCATCGGAGAAGAGAATGCTGCTTTGTGGGTTCTCTGGCTTTGTACGTCCACAAATTTGCTAATTATCACATAGTCTGCCCCGTATGTGGGAATCTGCTCACGATCGTGGCGGTCCATGCGGATCAACTACCAGATGATGAGCAACACAAAGCCGGAAGGAACCATTTCGAGTGTCGAACCTGCCCATACCAGATGATGCTCGAGGGAACATTCTATGAGAAGAAGCAAATGGTCCCGAAGGAAGTCGAAGACGTGCTCGGCGGTGCAGACAGCTGGAAGAACGTCGATAAGGTTCCTGGTAGGCACTCTCGTCCGCTGCTGATTATAATTGCTCATGTGTGGTAGTGAACTGCGTGGACCCGAATTGTCCAAGTCAAGAAGCATACTTCAGACAAGTTCAGATCCGAAGTGCGGATGAGCCGATGACAACTTTCTACAAAGTTCGCATGCTTCCACAGCTTCTCCTGGTAGTCATGGCTGATTGGAAACAGTGTTGTACCTGCGCAAAAGACTGGAGAGAGAATTGATCGCATTTGGGGTATCTTATGAACTACCACAACATTACTCCTCCACGGCAAGACTCGCAGCAGGCACGCCGCACTGTACTACCAAATTCACAACTCCCGATTCGAGAGCGTCCAAAGCAGCAAGGATCCACATTCCATTCCGTTCGGAGCTGCGGCAGCGAGATGGATCGATGCTCACGTCTGGGTGGGAGCACCTTCGCTCGCCGCAATCCCCTCCTCCCACATACGATTGACAGTCTCTGGTATGAGGATGTCTCTTCGGAATTGTTCTTGCTGGAGAAGCTCCAGCGCTCGTAATGTCGGACCGGGGTATCTGCATGTATATAAGCATAGTCAAGCTTGAGCGGATGGCATAGCATACGAGAGATACTTGATGTACTTGGGCTCTTTGAAGTATTGGAGATACTTCAGGTACGCCACAAACTCCGCATTGTCGAACCACTTCAGGGAGGCCAGATGCCCAAGGTACATAGGATTGGAAAGTGCTTGAACGAACTTCGTAAATTAGCACGAGCAGCCGAATGCATCTCGCGAATCGATATGCTCACCTCCAATTCAAGCTCAAAGCGTGTAAACCCGCCGTATCTAGGCTCCTTCTCTGCCGCCCCCTCCATTCTGTCGGATCTGATGCTCTGATCAGGTGTCCAGAAGCAACGGATGACGATTGTGATGCTATGCTCCACGTGAATTGAGAAGCGAAGATGAAGAGGATTACGGGTGCACAAACGTCGTGGTGCGGCTCCAGTGTGGTTGGTCTTGGCATTTCTCCATTGTAACTACGACTGGTGTCTTTCATCTTTACCTCAATCACATCAGGAGATCTTGGTAACAGAACGCACGAAGTTTTTTCGAGTTGATTGCGATGTCTACTACTGATACCTATGATGTTACATTCCGCGATAGAGCAGAGTACATGCTCGAATCAACTTGCACCACGCCTCCATGTCGCATGCCACGAGGTGACAATGGGACTTCGCAGGCAGTATACGGAGCGGTGAATGTTTCCGTGTAGTAACATTCATATCCGGCACCGCTACTCTGATAGTCATCCTCCCACAGATAGTACCGCTTCGGGTTGAGGATATCTCGGTACGCAGCTGCACCCTCGCGGGTCTTGTCGGCAGGCACTCCGACGCGCTTCCAGGGCCCGAAGAGTCCAGTGTCTGATCTGTCGAGAACAATTCTTAAATTCGCGGTATCACTTATGTACCGGATATAAGTGTCGTCGCCTAGATACTGAATCTCTTGGTCGATGTAAGTAGTAGTGACTTCCGGCTCCCAGCGAGCAGGAGTGGTAAAGGTAAGGAAGTCATTTGTATGGGAGTAGAAGATGAATGGACCCTCGGATGGGCCGAGATGAGCAGGGTCATCAGCCTGATAGGTACGAGATGACCAGAAGACGGCATATGCTTCGCGATTGACATCCCAGATGGCCGAGGGAGCCCAGACATAGCCAGCGGTCGATGGCATCAGCTCTACCAGGCGATCTGACGACCAGTTGACACCATCTGTAGATTCCCATACGAAAATGCTCCTTGAGCCATTTGTTTGAGCTGCATTCCAATTCGTCTTGCCAATGTCGAGGTCGGTAGCTAGGACGTAGAGCTGTCGTCAAAGTCAGCGCTGATTGACAGCAAGTAGGTTGCAAGCGTACCTTGGACTTATCCTGTGAGAATAAGATGAATGGATCGCGAGCGCCCTGAGTACCTTGGGTGGGTACAAGTGATGGTTGGCCGCCATTCAATCGTCGAAATGTCGAAGGACTCTCAGGAGCAGCTACATGGAAGAATACGCTAGGGACATTGCCCAAAAATGCTGCTGCAAGATAGCCTGCAGCCTGTGTCTGCCGCTCCTCAATAGGTGCAGACTGCACTCTGGGGCTCAAAACGCTAGCGAGAAAGCAGAACGAAGCAAGTGACTGACGTATCCAAGTCTTCATTTTGAGGGATATTGATTTGGACTCTGGGACTGGAGCCTGAACGTTAACCATATATGTACCTACCTGGAATTTCACCTTTTCGCTGGCTTGGCAATCAAGGACAAAACAATGTCACCTCGTAACTGAGAAGTCAAGAAAAGATCAAGGCCGGCGGGAAGTGCCTGTCACTTGCCGACTTGGGGACCCCAGACCCCGCAGTGTGATCCCGGCCCTGCATGGAATTGGTTAAAACCGCGTGTGACCTCGCCCACCGGAGCACAGCGATCCCTCAATTACTCTAGCAAGTTTCTTTTCTCGTTTGCAGATTACCCGAAAGACTGCGGACGGTGGCCATCACTTGCCGCAGATCATCTCAAATGAATCTGTCTTTGTCGTCGCTTAGGGCAGATCTCCGCACTCTTGTCGGAAAACCAAGCATAATGCTGGAGCGTACCTGCGTAGCACCTCCTGCTGACCAGGGCAGTCCGAGCTTGACAATGATCCACGTCCGGCGGGCAGAGCATGTCGATGTGTATATGTTGTTGTGATGCTCTACAATAGACATGTTTGTTCTCTGTGCTCGATCCGCCGACCTCCTGAATTACAGCGGTCTCAGCACTTGTCTTCCTCGACAATTAATTGGCCCGCAGCTCATCAGTGATCAAGCCCCAAGCGATGAGATCCCTCTCCATATTTATTCTGGCAACATGCCATCTCAGTGTAGCAGCAAGTCTGCCGCGGGCAATTTCATCTGGTAGCCCTGTTCTGAAAGGCCTCTACGCGGACCCTAATATCGCTGTGTTCGACAAGACCTACTACATCTACGCCACGGCTGATGGATTTCCCGGCTGGGCCGGTCAAGTCTTCTATGCCTGGCAATCCCCAAATCTGGTAGACTGGACGAGAGGCGAGCAGCCATTCCTCGTGCTCAATGGCACAAGCGGCAACGTTCCCTGGGCGGTGGGCAACGCATGGGCGCCTACTATCATTTCCAGGGATGGAAAATACTACTTCTACTTCTCCGGCCAGAATGCCCAATATAACCGCAAGACGATTGGCGTTGCCATTGCCGACTCTCCTACTGGCCCCTTCACAGCTCAAGCAGAGGCTACTATTCTCAACAATGAGCCCATCACCTCAGGGCAGGCCATCGACCCGCAAGCTTTCCTAGACCCAGAGACCGGTGTCCATTGGCTCCTTTGGGGCAACGGCAAGCCGCTACAAGCTCAGCTAAACGACGACATGACGAGCATCAACTTGGCAACATTGCAAGAAATGACTGGTCTTACCGACTACAGGGAGGGCTCATTCCTCGTGTACCGGGACGGTTTATACCACCTCACCTACTCTGTCGACGACACCAGATCGGAAGATTATCGCGTTGGTTATGCTACGGCGGACAGCATTACTGGACCGTGGACGTACCAAGGCGTTATCCTGCAAAAGGATGTGAGCCAGGGCATTCTTGGAACAGGGCATAACTCGATCGTCAATGTGCCGGACTCGGACGAATGGTACATCGCCTACCACAGATTTGCGATTCCAAATGGGAACGGGACCAGTCGCGAGACGTGCTTGGACAAGCTGACCTTTAATGCTGAGACGGGGCTGATCGATGCCGTGCAGCCAACATTGACCGGTGTGGAGGCAAGGCCAATCACATAGATATCGATATTAGCATGAAGAGAATCCGTCATGCAAACCCATATTCCGTCCATGCATATTTGCCGGACCGCTCCGTTGTGCGCGTGTGTTCTTGCTAGCAATTTAGGGAGCAACCTGGTCATCGAACATGCGAATAGGTTCCGCTATCCTCGTGGCAACAGTGACTCAGAGATTCGTCGTTCAAAGGGCGCCAAAAGCAGAAACCAATGCACAATATGCTGTTGTCGAGTGATGTTTGTTGACGGGATGATCAGACCACGTAAAATATCCTGCAGGACAGAGCAGCCAAATTGTCAGCCAACAGTCACGCTGCTAAGCTGTCGGACCGGTCAGCCGCCGCAGCAACGACATCATCGCAAACAGTCGCCTGCCATTCGGGAATTCAAGCCAGCTTCTCCCATACCTTGCTCTACTTACAACACGCAACCCCCGATAATCCCAGCATCCACTCAAGATGCCGCCGCCGCTTCAGATCTCCATTCCAACAACGCATACCTCCCCAACACCCTCCCCACACACTGTCTACAACATAACCCTCACCCTCCCCTTACGATCCCACATTCTGCAAAAGCGCTACTCCGACTTCCTCGCCCTCCACTCCTCCCTCACGTCCGAGACCAAGTCCTCACCTCCTCTTTCTCCCCCACCAAAATCCTGGCTCCGCTCCACCGTCTCCTGCCCCGACCTAGTAGAAGACCGCCGACGCCAACTCGAGTCCTATCTACGCGCCGTCCTCGACGCCGACGACGGACGCTGGCGGCAAAGTAAAGCATGGCGCGAATTCCTCTCGCTACCATCAAACCTGACATCTTCCTCCGCGAAAGCCTCCAATACAGGCAGCGCAGCGAGCACAGCAGACACCGACAAACTCGACGCCAACGCCTGGCTCGCGCTGCACCGGGACGTGAAGGCACAGATCCACAATGCGCGCTTAGGTATCCGGAAACGCGAGGCCGCGGCCACGACGACGGAGCAGCATGCTGCGGCGGCGGAGGTCAAGAGCGCGCTGATCAAAGCCGCGACGGGCATTGCGCGGTGCGAAGGGAGCTTGAAGACGCTGGGGGACGGGGACTCATGGGGCGGGGGCCTGGGCGACGGGGAGGTGCGACGACGGCGGGATCTGCTTGTTTCTGCGCGGAAAGAGGTCGAGGGGCTGGAGACGCAGCTGCGGTCGTTGGCTGTCAAGAGTCTAGGACCGGGAGGGGAGCTAGGGAGTGCGATGGCGAGTAATGCGGATAAGAAAGGGCTATGGGAGGGGACGAATGCCGCTGCCGGCGGGTCGGCGATCAAGACTGGTCGTGTGCTGGGGGCGCATAAGGAGACGGAACGCACGAGGGAGTTGGATAATAAGCAGGTGTTGCAGTTGCAGAAGGATGTCATGGTGGAGCAGGAGCAGGATGTATTGGAGATTGGGAAGGCGGTGAGTAGGATGAAGGAGATGGGAATCTTGATTAATGAGGAGCTGGTGGTACAGAACCAGATGTTGGGACTGTTGGAGAGTGATGTGGATAGGGTGCAGGGCAAGCTGGATGTTGGCAAGAAGAGAATCGCGAAGATCAGTTGATCGTCTTGTAGGACAGGAGAGGCATGCCCATAGGTCCTAGTGAATTTGCATGTCATAGCAAGCGAGCGATTGTTTTCAATAAGAACATAGCAGTCTGGACTCTGATGTCAATTTGTTGCTTTTACCGAACTTTGTTTGATGATCTGAGATATTCGATCCACCTAACGAGATAGAAGGAAATTATCTATTCCTTCCTATGCTCCCACCTTTTTGCACGCCTGCTGGTACACGAGCTCATTCGAACTAAAAGACCGGTCGATTTCAGATACAACTTTAGGCGACAGAATCTGGTTTTGACGGCTTATTTGCCGAGGCTTGGGAAAGCGGATGAGTCGGAGATGTTGACAGGGCCGCCGCCACGTCCACCCCTGAAACCACCACGACCCTCGCCGCGATCGCCACGATCACCGCGCTCACCGCCACGATCACCGCGCTCACCACCACGTCCACCACGGGGTCCACCACGGCCGCGACCCTCTCCGCGACCGCGTCCACCATCACCACGGCCGCGTCCTCCACGTCCCTCACCGCGACCACCACGGCCTCCACGGTTGCTTCCGCTGTCGGTCTCAACCCAAGTCTGGTCGATGTCGAGGACCTGCTTCTTGTCGCCTCGGTCACGTGCACGACCCTTCTTGCCACCAGAGCCGACGATGAAGTTTTCATCAGCGTCGTCACGGGCGAAAGCCTTGCCTTCGGGGAACTTCTTGCTGCTACCCTCGTTAGCCTGGCGGGCGGCGAGCGGGCGATCGTTCAGGGCGGCCTTCTTCTCAAGCTGCTCGGCGAGGTATTGCTCGTAGGACTTGGTCTTGTCCTCTGGCTCGGCAGCGAGGTCGCTGACTGGCACACCGTTTTCGTCAACAGGGGTGTCGTCGACGACAATGCCTTCCTTCTCCTCCTCACGTGCATCGGTCAGACCACCCTGCTCATCCTTCAATTCTCCCTCGGCAGTGTTCTCGCCCCAGCCGTGGCCGGCTTGCTTGTCGTGATCGCTGAGAAGAATTAGTCATTTGTGTACAATCAAAATGGTGAGAGGACTTACGAGATGCCAGTTCTACTGTGACGGTCGTCACGGCCGGTACGAGTGCCGCGCATGCCTCTCGAGGCGTAACCTTGCGAACCACCACGTGAGCTGCGGCCACGACCGCCAATGTCGCGGTGCTCATTAGGCTCTGCTCAATGTTAAAATTGGCCACGCCAGACTGGTGCATACGATGACCCACCTCGCAGACGATCGCGGTGACGGTCCTGGCGAAGACCATCATCGGTGGGCTTCTGGCGATTCTGGACAGCGCCGGCCGTCTTATCGCGGATAGCTATACCCAGCGTCAGTCTCTTTCTCAGATTCCCTAAGCTCTTGTCCGGCAGCTTGAGTCCTTTGTCCAGACTAACCTCTCTCATTGCCAGTAAAGTTGTCCCGACCACCTCTAGCAGCACCCTCACCCCTCGCGGCGCGACTTGGTGCTACATCGCCACCGGTGGCCCTCTTTCCTGTCCGAGGAAGGTTCCTGTCGGCGACCTTGGTGGGTGGCTCGGGTTCTCGGTCTGGGTCGAGCTCTGGGTCGTTGCCTGAATGATGTCAGAGTCGAGTTCTGCGTTAGAGCTGCAAAGAGCTCGAAATACCCAGCAACTCGTAGAGGTTCTATCGTCCAACAAGTCAGCAAATGTATCGCAATGCCATTGAGCTTTGAATGGTGCTGTTGATGCCTGCATGAAGCTGCGTCGAGGTCCAGAAGACGAGTAAAAAAGAAAAGCTTGCGCACCTTGCTAGCCACAGGAACGGACATTTTGTGGCGGTCTCAATGATACCAATTGACTAGACAGAAGCCATTTCTCGAGGATACTCAATTGCTGATCTGTGTCGATGCAGTGAATGCGACCTGCAACGTCTCCAATGAGGTCAAGCCTGGAAAGAGAAATCGCGTGTGGCTGCTTGCTTCTAGTGATTTTACTTGCCGAAGATGAACCGGTTCACCATTGCCAATAAATACTTTCATAGTTCACGCGATCGCGGCTCACACGGTCTCACGTGTCATTCTTACGTGGGAGAAATTGTCATGATGGATGTGACACCAGCTGTCAGACAACTCGGTTGTCGATATCGCAAACGCCAAATCACATGATGCACGCGATCAGGCGAGGTGATTGATCGCTGCTTGGATGCGGACAGTGACACAGTCGTGTCGCAATGAGCATGACATTTTGAATACATTCGGCGTCCCGTGATCCGCCTCTGCGAATATAGAGGCAGGGGTATATGTACAGAAATGAACGCCGGCACTTTCTTGCAACTCATGACACTCATAGCCTGCTGTCGTAAGGATCGTATCTTGCTTCGTGTCTCATTATCTATTTCTCCGGCGGCTGATCGAAAGAGTAATTTGTTGGGAAGTGCATGCTGGCAGTCAGTCCAAACGGATCAGCATCCAGCATTGGGTCAAAAGAATCGAAAGCTGCCGATGCTGGCGGATAGAGACCCGATTGATTTGTTGAAGGTCGTGCTCGGCTCTGCGGCTGTGGTGCAGCTTGAGATGGCGCTTGGTGGACTTGTGGCGATCGAAAGTCCTGGAATTGCTCACCAAGACCGAAGTCCTCACTGTCGAAGTCCTCGGACAGCGGTTGGCGATCGTGCGGGCTGTGTTCGAGTGGTATGTCGTGATGATGAGGGGCATCATACTCTTGTTCTGTAAAGGAATCAATCTAGGACGAACAGAGTTCTGTGAGGATCATAGGGGAAGACTTGCCGAGTTGATCGATATGATTTTGAAACTGCTTCGGATAAGCATAGCCTTGTGGCACATGCGGATGACCTGCACGAGCAGTGCCAATAGATCGCGAGCTGCCTGTTGAGGCACTGGACATAGCGCTTGAGCTAGTGTACTGCGACGACATGGGGCGGTGGACTGGTCGAGGGCCTTGCTGCGACTGGGCGACAGGCGAATGCTGCATCTGACCTTGAGCCATGACGGCAGACGCCGGGGAAGGTATCCCACCTTGCTGGACGGAAGCCGTCGAGCGATTTGACATGGCAGTCGGTGATGACGCATGAGAAGATGGCGTCGGCTGTCCAGTAGGACTTTGCATTGACATTGAAGAGTTCCGCGGCATGTACTGAGTGGCAGGCGGACGTGTGTTGACACTTTGATATGATCGTCGAGCTTGCTGACGATTCACAGCACTTCTCTGCAGAGGATTCGGGATGACAGGGGCGGGCATTGGCGCCGGCAAATGCGATGGGTCAAAGACTGGACTTCTTGTCTTGACTTGCAATTCAGCTTGCACATCAATGCCTGAGTAGTGTCAGCACAAGATCAGATAGCCTCGAGAGAGTGGACTCGCCTTTCTCCAACAAGATCCTCTCGAGCAGAGAGTTCTTGTATCGAAGCATCAAACACTCATCTGCAGCACTGCGGTGACTCTGTTGCAAACTCCGCAAAGCATCTTCATGTTGTTTTATCGTGGCTTCGAGCTGCTTGATGTACTCGCTTCGACGTTCACGAAAGGCAGCCTGGGCCTGCCTATTACGTTGCTTGCGCTCTTCCGAGGTCGCGTAGATCTTACGCTCTGTCAGTATGGCCATCACGGTGGTGCATAGAAAGCATGCAATCAGGTCAGAAGAGGTCAAGAAAAGCACGTGGGCGGGACAAGATGTGATAGATAACGGCAGTGGGGTTTATTAGGGAAAGATTAATAACTAACAGGCTTGCGGCCGCCTTTACGCTTCTGTGGTTGCTGCTGATCCGGGGGAGCCGCACTAGAGTCTGCAGCAGGCGCATTATCCGGCTCTCCTTCTGGCTCTGGCGACGAGCCGAGAGAGCTTGGTGTGTCGTCGTGTATCGCCTCCATTTTGGGGGCATCGACCATGGGCTGGTCATGCTCTTGCGTATCTGCACCGGCCTTGGAGGCAGCAGACGAACTGCTGGCGGCCATGTGCCGGGAACGTGCCGAAGGTGAGCGACCAATGTGGTGACGCGCTCGATGAGGTGCTCGACGCTAGTGCGGCAGGAGTGTGTGCCAATAGGGCGACGTTTGCAATCGACTTATCAATAAGATAAAGATAAGAAAAGGGAGGGCGAGAGATGAGGTAAAGAGTTGGGTAATGAAAATACGCTTGTCTCGAGCAATAAATCACGGCACGATCCCCTCCTCTTTGGACCCGACAACGGAAGCGAGAAAAAAGACTTTTCAAAGAAGTGACGGCGCCCGATCTCCTCGTGAGGCTCCTCTCGGCTTACAGCAGAGTCGCTGTAACGTTGGAATGACCTGTCTGCTGGATATTTTCTTCGCTGTCTTCCCTGCATCCTTTCACGATCCCGACCGGCAAGCAATGTGATGACGGTGTTGTCTGCCATATCGTTCACACGCCTTTTTTGCGATCTTTCCGCCATCAAATGGGTCTCGGCAGCTCCAGTGCATAATTTGGAGACTCCCTCAATCGCTTCACATCGGACTAAAATTACCGATTCAGGACAAGTGCCCGTCGCGGTCCGCGTGAGACTTCCTCCTTCCTGCTTGGCTCAAGTGCGTCTCCGGGACAATTCCGATGCAATGCTGTTATACATCAAAGGTATATCGGATGGACCCAAGATGGTGGACGAAGGCGTAAAATAGAATATGTGGTGGCTGCTTTGTTGCTATTCGCCACATGATCATCATGGACTGCCAATCCCGCTGATGCTTTAGTCTTTAAGCACTCTTGCCTCCGCAGCCACTCAGCAAAAGAGCAATTTCAGGTATGACCTCTGATATTCTCAATTGAACAATGAAGCGCGGTGAGATTCATGGCTACCGAGAAGACGTCTGAGCGTGGTAAGTCTCGTGATGAAGCAGGAAGCGGTGTTCCCGCGCTGCTCTTTCCCTGCCCACACAATAGTGTCGGATCCTCGGACGACTTCACTTCACAACTACACGGTCGGTATCGCTGATGGTTAAGCATCATGTTTCAAGAGTCTTCGATATTGGGAGCAGCCCACACTAGCGATCTTTTGATATTGGAGCAACTCTCCTCGCAGCTTCCGCCGGATCTTCTTGGACATTTTATACCTTGTAGCTGCCTGCGCTTTGCGAACGTCGACAGTCACCGCGACTTTTGAGCAGAATAGTGGAGGACACCGCAACCACCCGTTGATGGAATCACACAATCGGAACATCGCTGCTCCCAGCTCATGGCTAATCGCTACCACTTGCGTCCGGCCGGTCCACATCCAGCCGCGAATCTTCAGCACGTCTGGTCGCAGCCTACGACTCCTATCAAAGATTCATCGAGCATTTTGCGACCATTATCGGATATTAGAGAGCTCACTGAGCCCAGTATCGTTGACATTGCAGCTCTTCGTGCAGGTCAAGAGAAGCAGATTTTTGCATCCAACGACGCGCGACAGACATCCTTCAAGCAAAGCGGCACAGTCAGACGAACGAATTCGGTCAGAATCGTCGAGCCCTCGATCTCTCACAAAGCAAAGGGAAAACAGCGAGCCGACCCACCACCTCCTCACCTTTCCTCGAGCACGACATCAGAAGACGTCCAAGAAAGCCCGGATTCTTACAGTCTACCTATCGCTAGCATACCTCCGCGGCACTCTTCCCAGAATCTCAGGACTATCCCGACACTTGACAATCTTACCATAGACGGACACTCTTTTCCTGCAGTCCCAAGAAGGATACCGGACCGTGGCCGCAGCAATTCTCCTGTTCGACAGGCCCGAGATAGATTGGATCCTGTCAAGTCTGCTACAGCTCGACGAGTCCCCTCTGGTACCTTTGTGCGGGACCCGTGTCCTTTCGATATTGTCGATCAGCCACTGTTGCGACATAACCGGGTTACTGCACAGCTCCAGATTGTTGCGCCTCTGTTTGTTGGTGGAGGGAGCATTGAAGGCTTTGCACGAATCGCGATTGACGGCATAGACTGGACGCGACCACGGCGACCCTTACTCATCTCGCGAGTCTGCGTAGACCTGCTTGGGATCGAAGAGCTTGTTGGACAACACCGGAGATCTGTCTTCCTTTCGCTCGCGACTGAGCTACTTAGCGCTGAGCATCCGCCCCCTAGAGACATGGTAGAGTCTACAGCACCGCTGTCATTTCGCGATTGCCTTTGGATTCTCAAGCCGTCGGTCACGCATCTTCCCTTTCGCGTGAGCCTACCACTCGACGTGGGGCCGGCACCATTCCGGTCCAAAAGCGCGCGGATCCGCTACTTATTGTCAATGACTGTGCACTGCAGCGACAGTGGCATTGCGTTTGCCGTTAGGCAATCTCAGGAAATTACCGTGCTTTCCACATACGATCGTTAGTACTCAACCTTGAATTAATGCGCTGAGCTGACGCTGACAAGCCGAAAGAGCTCTCCGTTCGCTGCCCAGTCCGCTGACCGCATTCGATGAGATACATTTGGCCCGTCATGGTCAGTTCGAAACCATCAGGCTCACAGCTGGACTTCATCGCCAAGTCTGGGTCAGTGGGAGCAGCATATTTGTCGACATTCATGTCGCCAACAACAGCCACAAGACCTTGAAGAAGCTTGAACTAAGCGTGGAGAGAGATATCTTGTACTACCGACATGCGGCAGCTTCAACTCTGGAGAAATCGGCAAGTCAGGCTCGTATCTTCCAGGATAAGGAGCAGACCATTCTCAAGAAAGCAAGCTTGAAGGTCGGTAAATACGGATGGAACGGGGTTGCACCTCATAGTAGTGTGGTCCGAACATGCGACATTGAATTACCGCGAGGCCATACCACGGTTCGCTGCGGTCAGTCCTGCGTATCTCAAGTGTCCATGAGCCTTCTGATTGACTCGTAGGCAAGTTCTTCGAAGTTCGGTATTTCTTGAACATCACGATCGGTAGCACGCACATGTTCGCTAGACCTGTCTCGATCTGCTGCAGAACACTGACCACGAAATAGGAAATTCCTCTCCGTCCAACTGCCTATCATTTTGATACACATGGTCTGATAATATATGTCTGAATTAGTATGCGGGCTGACATAATTAGAACTCCCTCGATGTCGTTCCGAACGCCGTCAGTCAAGTCGCAGCCGCGATCGAAGAGAAACGTGCAGCGCATCAGCAGACTCAAAGTCGTAAGGCATCTGGACAGAGCGGAGGTGGCAGAGTGATACAGCATTCAAGGGAACACTCTTCTGCGTCATCCGCGCAATCTCGAGCACGCACTGTCGATTCGTCACGGCTGCAGGGGAAAGCATTTGCCGCACCAAGATTGCAGTCACTTGAGCAGAGCAGAGCACATGCATCAGAGCTACAACGGATAGGCCATGTCCTCGACCGGTCGCCACGTAAGCATCTACGACGAGACAAAGCAAGCAGTACCTCGCCCTCGAAAACCAAGCAACCACCTCAGCCGAACCCAACAGGGACAGATGGTGGGAACCGCCATGGCCAATATACTCGTCAGCACAAGTTTGCTCTGCACAACGCCCCATCGAATCACTCGCTCGGCGGCCTCAGTGTGGGATCATACACAGTACTAAATGGCAGTAACATGAGTGTCTATGTGGATAGAAAGGGCTCTGCAACAACAAAGGCTGAGATTGCCACGGATTCCGTGAGACGGAAGCTGAGAGGCATGCGCAGCCTCGACTCGTTCCGGCGGACACGGCCCGAACTGTATCATGCTCCCCAACAGTATCTCGACGGACAATCACAAGACATCCCAGCTGCCACATCAAATGCGTCTAAAAGTGGACGGCAGCATGTCGTCGAGCAGTTCGGTCTGCAGATGGCGCCTTCCACACTCGGCATGGAGGATTCCCGGTCACAGAACAGTCGATAGGAACGAAGTCTAGATCGAGGACGCCATCAACAACCCGATCGAGCGGCCACGAATCATCCTAGACAAACAAGCCTGGTGAGAAGGGCAAGTGTGCATCTGAGAGACAGCTTCGACGAAGGCCGCTTCAAATTCGCAGCGGTCAAGCAAAAGGGCACGAATGGAGTTATGGACTGGTTCAAGCGAAGCCGAAGCAAGTCAAGTGAGGATCCTGGCAGTAGGAACGAGGGGGGGATGGACTGGTAGAATCAGGGTTGCGCCCTGTCAGGCGCGAACGGCAACAGTAACGGACAAACGCAACAAAAGGGAAAGGACAGGACGGGTTGGATCTGAGAGTCTTGGATGATGGCGAGATGAGCATGTACGATGAGCGAGCGTAGGTGAGACGTAAAGCATCAGTATCAAAAAGTCTTCTCATGTGTGTGCCAATTTGAGCACTGCTTTGCAAAGCCGAGACTCGTGAGTGTAATCAATCATCATTTGACAAGCTCCAACGTTTGTCTCGTATGCTGTAAACTTTTGCCATCATCACGGCATGGCTATCGTACAATGCAATCTCGTCTCCCACCCAGCGATGCCAATGGTCTGTGCCCTCTCTGCTGAGCTGCCCCATCATGTGTAGTATACACCTCAATCACGGCTCCGTCCATCAGCTGCACAGTGTTCCCAAAATCTCAACCCCAATTCTCTTGACGTCTTTGATTCGAATCTCGCAGAGTAGTGCAAGCATCACCTCCTCTTCGGCTGACTCAAAGCATCCAGCCTCGCTCTGCTGAGCACTCCCTTCCTATCATCCACCTTAGCCTGTCCCACTTTCTCACCGCCCGCAGCACCAATATCTCCTTTCGTCTGCCCCTGCCCCTGCCCCTGCGTGTGTCCCTGCCCTCCTACTAGAGGCTTCTTCACAACACCCCTAGGCCTGCTCCCGAACGTCCCGACCCTTTTCCTCTGCACCTCCTTCTTGGCCAGACTCGCTCTCGCTTTCTGCGCCGCCGTCCCCTTCGCCCAGATAGGCACGTGCTCGCTACTGCCCTCCCTTTCCCTTCTGCTGCTGCCCTCGTTCTGCGCGGCAATGAGCGTGGGGAGGGTAGGGTACGTCACACCGCTGGAGGGATCGGTGCGCACACGCTTGCTCGGGCGCGCGTCGATGTCTGCGCTGGCGGGGCGGGAAGAAGTCTGCCTACTCGCCTTCGCTTTCGCCTTGCCCTTGTCGCTGACGCCAGGGGAGCGATTCGCCTTGACGTTGGCGTACGAAGCGTCGTTCTCCTTGTCGCTTGGCTCGCTGCTTGGCTCGGGGCCGACCATCGCGACGTCTTCGTCGTCGACGAACGCGCCTGGTGCAGAGCGTGATGCAGGGGATGTGGCGTGCCTTGGTGAAGAGGCGGGAGCGAAGACGTCGTCCTCTTCCACGAACTTCCTCTTGCGCTCGATCCCTCCTAGCGATGGCAAAGCAGGCTCAGCCGATATGTGTCTTATGCTTGGCTTTGGACTGTGTTTCTGTGCCGAGGGCGACGGGCCGAAGGTGATTCCTGCTCCGGCGTCGGCGCGGAAGGTGAAATCCTTCATCGCGAGAGGGCCGAGGGTTTGGCGACGTTTCGTCTCCTTCGCAGGCTTGTCATCGCGGGCGGGCAGGGAAGGGTAGATGATGCTCTTGCTTGATGGCAGCGGACTGTCTTCGTCGGATTTGGTCGAGGCGGAGAAGTCGACGTGTTTCGCAACTGGCGCTGTAGCGGGAGGTTGGTGGAAGGAGACGCCGCCGCGCGCTGGGACGAGGCTGGAGGTGGGAAGGTCGGCGAAGGGATTGGCTTTCACGGTCGGTGGAGTGGCGAGGTGAGTCCCGGCTGCGATCTTATTCGGGTCAGTGGAGTAGAGGCGCTGAGGCGTGCGGAGAATGGACTTGATTGGCGACTTGCGCAGGAGCTTGAAGCGATCCATCAGATTCGATTTCGGTCCTGTGCTGGTCGGAAGCGCCGATAAAGGCTTGTTATCCGACGACGGCTTCGCTGGAGTGCGTGACAGGAGCGGAATCTTATTTGCAGGCTCTCCGTCAGATGTAACCGAAGTTGTCTCTTTCGGCATGCGCGCTGGAGATCTGGACAGGAGAGGCGTCCGGTCTGCCGTAGAGTCGGAGTCGCTGTTCTGGTTGTGTAAACTAAGATACTCGGCAAAGATACTCTTAGTTGGTGACCTAGCAAGTAGTGGACTGCCTTGATCGACTCGAGGTGCTTCCTTCTTGGCTGACATGTGTGCAAATTTGGTTGGGGAGCGAGCTAGTAGAGAACTGCCTGCGTGTGACTTGGACGGCGGTGCCTTGGAGGCTGACTTTGACGGTGTGCGTGTGAGCGCAGGGATCATGCTTGTCTTGTTCGCTTTAACAGTTGCGGCTCTTGCCAGTGATGCTTTTGTTGGAGTAGACAGACTCGGGTAGCTCACACCAGTCGTCTTCGCTAGCGAACCGTGCACGCTTTGCTGCATGACGGACGGTGTGGCGACCTTGATGGCTGAGTGGGATGGAACAGGTAGCGCTGTCTTTGGTGATGCAAGCTTGACTCTCTTCCCTGGTGAGCCTCCCTCGTCGGGGGAAGGACGACGATTGCTCTTATCTAGTGTTGGCTGTATCCTTAGTCGCTCTGGATTTCTAGACTTCTCCTCCGTGTCCCTCCCACCTTGCTTCAGGCCAGCTTTTGACCCAGATCGCTTCAATAATGGGTATTGAATCTTGCTCTTTTCTGTGACCTTCGACTCTGGACCACCACGACTACTTGGTCTCACATCCTGCATTTTGTCACGACTGCTCGGTCTGAAGTCCTGATTCTGATCGCGACTATTCGGCCTCGAGGCAGATGCGTGATTCGCGATCGAGTCCATCTTCTTGAAATGGGCCATGTGCACGTCACTGAACCTCCCCACCTTGCCCTTTGCTTTGGCCTTTTTCCTGCCATCAATCGCATCACCTTCCTGTGTCTCTTCCTCAATGCGCGCCATCTCTCTCTTGATCCTCGCCGCCTCCTCTCTTTTCTCCGCCATCATTTGACGCGCCTCGTTGCTGAGCTCTAGCGATTGTGCGCGAAAGGTGAATTCAAAGGCAGGCTCAGCATGCTTGACATGCTTGGTTGGTGTGTCGGCGGCAGGCGTCCACTTCTCTCCAGCCTTCGGCGGCTCAGTATGCGGTGCTATGGCAGATATGCCGAGCCATCTAGCCTCGTCGAGTGGTTTGGATGTGCTGTTGTGGTAGTGTTCGGGATGCATTTCTTCGTCCGAAGGACGCGGGGCTCTGTGCTTTGGTGTACGCGTCTTCCCGGCGACGGCATCTGCTATATGTTTCGCCAACTTTGTAGGTGTCTCGGAGGGAGTATCGTCTTTGGGAAATGCGCCGGGCATTTCTTCCGACTCGGCCACAGAAGCTAGCTGCGGCGCGGTTTTTGGCGTGCGCAATTGACCATCCTGGTAAAGGTCGGTGGTCTTTTGAGGCTATGACCAGTCATTGAGCATTCACCCATAGTGTTAGTCATTCATGAGCAAGTACTGACCTGTGGTGTAGAAGAGTTTCGAGCTCGGATGCGAGCCGAAGAACGGCGAGCCATGATTGAGAAGGCAAGGGTCTAAATATTCTCTAAGAAGACAATTGAAGAAGCGAATGATTCCTATGACATCTGACAAGAGCCCAGCATGTCAAGAAGGCACAATCAGAGTGAGTAGGCTCTGTCGAAGCGGTGGTCCTTGGTTGAGGTTGTGGAAGTGGGACCGATCGCGATGGAAGGTCGAGCTCCGCACAAACAATGGGCGTCACTCTGTCAACAAAAGCTGCAGCAGGGGGCTGAATTCGATACGGTTGACTTTTCCTGCTAAGATGCAGACTCGAATCCCACACTGGCCAAAATTCACCGTTTGCCAAGTCTTTGATTTCTCGACCTCAGAAGTCGAATTTAGATCAACTTCAATTCAACAACCACTCACTATTCATTCTTTCACCAACCAGGAAGTCTTCGAGGATCATTCGACCAGAATAGCAACAGAACCGCATTCAAGATGGTATGTCGACAGCATTCACTTCACCCTACCGGCGCTGGAAGATGAGACTGCATGAAGCACGAGATCGCTTTTCGAAGCAAGCAAGAGCTTGGAGAGTAGCATTGCTGTGCCTCTCATCCTCCTCGCATCTCAATGCCCTTCGAACCGCATTCTCTCACGTTCTCTCCGTCTCCGAAGATCAAGAGCATGCTCCAAAACCAATACTAATCCCTTCTAGTCGGATGTAGAAGATTCCACCGCACCCGCCGCCGACGCAGGCGAGGTCGAAGTCCCCACCACCTCCGGCTCCGGCAGCATGTCCGTCCTCGACGCACTCAAGGGTGTTCTCAAGATCGCGCTCATCCACGACGGTCTGGCCCGCGGTCTGCGCGAGGCTTCCAAGGCGCTCGATCGCCGCCAAGCGCACATGTGCGTTCTCAACGAGGCTTGCGAGGAGGAGGCGTACAAGAAGCTCGTCGTGGCATTGTGCGGCGAGCACAAGATCCCGCTCATCAAGGTGCCGGACGGCAAGCAATTGGGAGAGTGGGCCGGTTTGTGTATGTTCTTGCTCCTACAGGGTTCGTGGAGATCAGTGCTGATGAGTACACAGGCCAGATTGACCGTGAAGGTAATGCCCGCAAGGTTGTCAACTGCTCTTGCGTCGTCGTCAAGGACTGGGGTGAGGAGAGCCAGGAGCGCAGCGTGCTGCTCAACTACTTCCAGACGGAGCAGTAGAGTCGGTTACGGATGAGTGTTGGGCCTTCTTGTTGATACCATGAGTGACGAGCGTGGTGGACGAGGAAATAGCATATGGTTGCAGGCATGGGATGATAGACAGAGCTGTCTTCGGGACGCTCGGTAAAAAAAAAAAAGTCTTACTACACGTGAGAGGAATACCATCGTCTCTCCTGCATTTTTGGTCCTATCTGTACTGGCACCTTCAAGTCTCTGTGACATATCGATCTTATTGTTGACAACAACAGCCGGAAGCGTCAAGTGATGAGGATAAACTGGACCGTGGTATCTCATTATCATGTCTCGCTACAGGCACCAACCAAGCGCCATTCGCCATGCACTAGCTTCCAAATCATCCCTACCTTCCTCCACCGATCATCTATCCACCCATTCAAATAGCGCCTCTCACTTATTCCTTTTCTACTCTTCCCGAACACTCAACTCTCCCAGTGCCCTTCCCTGCTCTGCCACACAACGACCTCAACCCCCCCTCTGCCAACCATTTACACAAGAGGAAGACGTGGAAAAGGTCTAAGCAAACCCCCAACTGCCCCTTCCCCCTCCGCCTTGTCCTCTTAGCCGTAAACACTGATAAGGACTCGTCCCAGGATCCCAGTACAGTCCCATCAACTCGCCCGTCTCGCGACACAAGCTTACATAATAGAAGCCACTGATCGTCAGCCCGTGCCCCGTGTCCGTGTCATCCCCTTCGCCTAGCACGATCGTAGTAGTAGGGCGGGAGCGGGCTTGTTCTCTCCCGCTTTCGGCCACTTCTGGGGGCGGCAAGGGCGTAGAGGATGAGGAGGATGCGGGCGCAGGAGCAAGGTGGCGACTGCGCTCTTGTGGGGCTTGGCGGGTAGTTGTGGAGCGGGATAAGTGCTCGGACGACTGTTGCTGCGTGGCTTCTTCCCGTGATCGTTCGCGCTCGAGTTGGCGCTGTCGCTCCAGTTCGCGGGGGATGCTGAAGTTGATTTCTGTCTGGACTTCTACTGGGCCGATGGTGGGTCGTGGCCCGGGGGACGTGTTGGCTTCGTATTGCGCGGCTGCGTTGGCGAGGACTTGGCGACGGCGGGTGTGGATGGTTTGCTCGGAAGTGGACGTAGGTATGGGGGACGGCTGGGAAGTGGGGATGTGGGCTATGATATTCGGTCCTGGACCGGGGGAGGTGGAGGGTGGTGCGGGTAGGTCGGGCGTTGTGGTCGCTGGTGCTGGTGGTTGCGATGGAGGAGGAAACGGAGGATCTTGTTGTGAAGGTCGAGGGAAGCGAGGAATGGGTTGAGAGAAGCTCGACTCCGTAACATATGGAGAGGTCGTGAGATTGGGATTTGGAGACGTAGAGGTTTGAGAAGACGTTCCTCGTCGGCGAGTCCGGTTTGAATTCGGCGAGCCTGTGGCTGCGGGTGGAGTGGTCTGCTGGGCGGCGACACTAGTGCGACGGACCTGAGGGCTGACCGGGCAGCGATCGTCCTTTCGATGGATGAAACATCGTTCTTTCCATCTCATGAAGACGTATCTTTCATTGATATCGGCCATACGATCATGCGAGAGCAGGATCCGAGCCACCTCATCGTCGTCTTCCTCGTTCGAGAACGGAGGCAATCGTCGCCAATTTGCAGCGTCGACTTGAGCAGTGGTTTGCGGGAAATTGATCTTGGTGGATGGAGATGCGACTGATGCGTTGTGGCCCCAAGACCGCTGCTCCTTCTTCGGAGATGCTGGGGTTAAAAATGAGTGAGTCTGCAGGTCGATGATCTGCCCTTCAAGGAATGTCGTGATCGGCGTGTCTTTCTTCTCGCTAGCCTCACTTTGACTGGGCACGTCGTACGCTTCCATGGTACCGGCCAGTGTCATCTTCTCCTCATCCACCATATGCAGCACAACCTTGACTGGCCACTGTTCCACGGGCTGATTCGAAGACCGCATGCGGGCGTCAGAACCAGCAATTGTCATGGCACCGGCTTGACCCTGCAATGGCCTCGTTACGTCTAAAGGATGCACAGTCGCAGCCATGTATGGTTGATACACGTCTCGCCCTGTAGCTGACTGAAAAGTGGTATGTTGACTTCCAGAGTATCGTGCACCCGATTGAAGCCAAGATGAGCGATGTGGTGGTGTACATCTGCCTACATCCATGAGGAAATCGTCATGTTTATCGGCAAAGAATTCCTTGTTCGCAAAGCCATTGTCTATAGCGGCAGACAAAGCATCGTCGTAGGAGGTACACTCCCGTATCCGATCAAGGTATCTTACAGCGTTCTCCAAGAATGGTGATACTTGCGTCTGACTCGGCTTACCAGAAGGTTGCCGATTGGCAGGTTGCGTTAAGTAATTCCTTCTATATCGATCCAAATCTTGATCTCGACCCCATAAATCAAGGGGCTGTGGTGTGTCTTCGCCACGAAGAGGCGGCGCATCCGTCATTGGCGTATCTCCGTCTGGCTCAAAATCAAGCCCTCGTGCCAATCGCGTCCAACGAGACAGCAAACTCGAATCGTGCGTGGACTGACCTTCATACTCTCCGCCGCCCAGCTGCTCCCGCTGCTGGATATACCTGAGCATCCGCTCCGTAGTGGTGGCACTCGTTCTAGCGTGCTGCATTATGGCTGTCGACCGTAGATCTTCCGAATGTCGCTCGGAGTTCTCAAGCCGCCGTTGCGTCATCTGCAGCCGCCTTTCCAGATTTTGTACTTCTTGCTCGGCTCTCTGCAGGCCACTCAAGATCTGCGAGCTTGTCTGCGACTCACGCATTCTGTTCCTGGCAACAGCTTCCGTCTCCCGCTCGCGGTCCAACCGTGATCTTGCCATGATGTTGGCTACCTCCGGTGCCAGCGACGGATTCTGCCGGCGCAAGTCCTCGATAATCTCTCGGAGGTCGGCGACTTCGTCCACCATGTGTCGGGCAGTGTCTACAGCGCTTGCTCGCCTTGTGTCTTCTTGTCGCGGTTGCGCCGGTCCACCTCTCGGCCGGCCGGACTCGTCAAATCTAGATAACCTCGAAAGGACCCTCATCATCCTGTCTCGTTGTGGCCTGTCCGGTCTCCCTTGCGCCTCTGTCTGGTCGGCATTGCTCGTCCGTGTGGTAGGGTTCAATTGATCTAGTTGACGAGCGAGTCGTCTTTGTCTCGAACTATCCGCTGATTCGGTCTGAGTGGTGGCGCTGATGGTCGCTGGCTCTGGCACTTCGACCGGTGTCCTCAGAAAGCGCAGATTCTCGTCATGGGCGTTGGCTTCGGATTGTGTAACGAGCGTCGCGGCCAAGTCTGGGACCGGCGATGAGAGGTAGGACAGAGGCGTGAGTGGTCGTGTCTGTGCATTGTGCCCACCTTCAGGATTGGGCTGTAAGTTGATCAGTAATAAGGTAAAGTTTGCCAACGGCGTTAGAGTCGTACATTATTTGAAGGAGTGTTGTTGGGTGGCATGGCGCCGCCAGAGGAGCGGAGAGACCTGCTCTGAGACTAATGGCTGCTGCTCAGCATCTGCATATATGTCGTGCAAACATCCGTCGAGGAATTGTGGAGGTCCAAGGGATCGAATTTACGGATTGCAATTCGCGGCTGTGGAAGTTTGAACAGTAGGTGGAGAGTCTGGGAAGATGACATGTGGGAGGACCGACTGACGTCTCGGCACGGGCAAAAGTGTCCCACTCTGCTGCGCTGGCTGAAGGGAAAAGGCCCCTGTTTATCCCCTCAGTCACCTCTGCTTGTCATGCATGGAAAGGCGTCATTTTAGATGTCAGAAAATCTCCAAGTGATTAGGTATTAGTCATATGTCGTGTACTCGGCGCACGAAGGGAAAAAGATGGAGCGACACAAGGAGTCTGATTATTGTTTAGACTAAGAGAGAGTGCCGACCTGCATCCTAACAGTACTCTGCACCAGGCAAAGCATGCGTATTCAGACCAGCTGATCTGGGCAGATGATTACCCGAGATGAATTGCCACAGAGGACAACACACTATCTCCAGATTCCTTCGACCTCGACATCTTTCTCGACAACTCCTGCGTGTTGAAGGACGTGTCTGACTTGCAGAACACGCCCATCAGCCACCACGGTCTAGATTCCATCCATTCCTTGGCTTGCTGGCGTGTCGAGTCGGCTTCGAGGATGAGTTGATATTGATGATTGAATGTTGTTCTAATAGGCGAGTGATTACACATTGGGACCAGCCCCATGGGCCGCGAGACAGCGTCTATTGCGGACAACCAGTGCCTCGCATAGCTGAATACTTCAACCTTTCCTACTACCGTCTGTGGTGCGTACTGAGTCCGAAGCGGGCGAACCCGGAAGAGTGAAAGCACCAGGCTTTCTCTTGAAGTCCTTTGCCGAGAGGTCACCAGACAAGTGAATGCCTGGGAGGGTCATCATGCAAGGGGCCGCGAGGCCGAAGACGTTCAAGCTCTTACTGTGTGATATTGTTGTATTCATGATTCATGCATCGTAGACTCCCAGAGCGTAAATGCATCATTCATGATAATGAGAGACATGCCGTCCATCCTGGGTTGCGGCCGTGAAAATAGTGATTGCTGAAGTGACCGTGATTGAGTGCTGACAAATGAGAAAAATAAAATGCTGAGATAGGAACAGCCGATAATCGCTTGATAGTAATATGCAAAACGCCGTCCAGGTGCTGAATGCCTTATGGTTTACAGAGGGTATCGATCGAATGCTGCAATTGTAGAATACACTGCCCATCGTGGGACATCTCGAGCATGTGCACTTGTCGAGAGCCCGAATCAGGAGAACGTCCTGGATCTGATGGGCCAAGAAATGGTGGCGTCCCGTTCCGGCTACATGGTTGCAGCGTACTGAGGAGCCCACACATTCATGTCCCATCCCATGACGCCGAAGTCATTGAATCCCATGTTGGAGCCGCAGTTCTGAGGCAGCTGGCTCGGGAATGGAAACTCAGGGACGAGCGGCATGGGCTCCGGTGAACTGTACACGGAGCTGTCGCAGGAGGAGTAATCGTTCTGGGTAAGGGATGGAGTCGGCGAATGTTGATGGATCGGCTCCATAGTTGGCTCAACAGACACGGATGGCCACCACTGTGAGTGAGGGTCACTACAGTTGGTCATGGTCGGGCTTGGTGTCGAGGGCAGGATTGGTTGCCATGACTCGGTGTGCATGTGTTGGGCTGGAAGGTAAGTGGATTGTTGCCACCAGGTGTTGTGACCCTGTTGGGCGATGAAGGCAGGAGCAGGAATGACGACGTCGACGATCCTGGGTGGCGGTGGGAGCAGTGGCGCAAAGAGGTTCATGATGGCCCTCTTGACGTCTTCTGCTCTCCCGTCCAGGAGTTCACCGGCGCCATCCTCCTCGAGTCCCTCCAGAGCGTGCGCGCCCGTCCTGAAGACAAAGCGGTTGGTAGCCTGGACGAACTCTTCCTGCATCTTCTTGACTTGAGCATCCTTCTCAGGCCAGTCGAAGAGGCTGTCGGCAGCATCAACGGAATAGACATCGCGATGGTACTCGACAAGCGCGTCGATAGATTCCTTTGTAAGCTTGAAGGCGACCTCTTTTTGGGAAACCATGTCAACGTGAACGATATATGCCTGAACGTGAAGCATGTTGTAGTTTGAGATGGCTTCGATGAGAGGGTTGTCATCTTTGCGCAGCTCAGACTCGGGCGCCTTGGGAAGAAGTAACGACGTGAGGGTCCAAATGGCCTTCTCGCCTCCCAACAGCTCGTTCAGACAACGTTCATGTTGCTTGGGGTTGTGTAGTACTCTCTTGGCTTTGAGGCAGCGCTTGATGGATTGTGTGAGCCATGGTTCGACCTTTTCTGTGCCCAGCACAATATTGGGAGCGGCGCGAGGTGCAAAGGCGGCCGCCGATGCTGGTAGTAATTGAAGAGGCATGTCAGGTTTGAAAATTATGGACGGAGGATTAGTCGGCTATCTTCGGGTAAAATGAATGAAAGTGGCAAGGGTGGATTGGGAGGTAAGAAGCAAAGAAGTATGAGATTATTTGTCGCGATGAGAATGGAACGAGCAAGTCAGGTCAGCGGATGATTAGGACGGTGGAGATGGCGAGGAAGGGCGAAGGTGGTGAGATGTAGGATGAGGGTGGAGGTAGGAAGAGAACTCATATAGAGCGAAAAGCGGGATGAGATTCGCTTGACTCCCTTGATTGACAGAGTTGGTCGGACATGTGCGGCTTGCTTGGCCCCCATAGCCACAGGCAGGCTCACGCTACTCATGCAGCTAAACTCATGCACACTTAGACCACGATTTGTCGCGTCCGGTCGCGCCTTCGTCCGTTGGAGAGGGTTCGTGTATTCGTGTACCCGTGTCGATGCATGTCATGCTTCTGTAGCGCTGATGTTAGTGTGTTAGTCACAGAAGACGAAACGCATGCACAGAAAGGATCTCTTTGTTTTCGATGTCAGAGATCAATAGGACCAGGTTGGACACGATAGGCGCCCAGCATGGACTCTCTTTCAGACTCTTGTCTCATCCCCGGATATTGTGTCTGAGCACAGATTCGAGTATTCCTGGAAGTGGTCACGGGCGCCTGTCTGCTGGATCATGAGGTCTCTTCCGGATTTGTGTAAGGATAGAATGCGACCTTGGACACTCTCACCGCCAGAGCCGTTGGACCATGCGCATTCTTTCTTTCTTTCAGCGCTTGTAACTCATGACGATCAGAACTACTACCCTTCCATAATTGTGGTCTAGTTCGGAGGCTCCGTCAGACTTGATGATGATCTACATTGGATGGCCCCACGAAGAGATGCACATGTGCGGCGCGGTGGTGCGTGAGTGCCGTGGGATCATGACTGCCACGATGCGGCTCCCGAGCTGTACGACCGTGGTTCGGAAACGGCAAGTCCTGGTGAAAATGCCCAAAGAACAGCTAAAGAACAGCGTCCGAGCTGGGTGACGTTGGCTCTGGCTCGCGTGTGACCGGTGCGGACGCAGAATTGGTGCAAAGAGAGTAAAGACAAGCGATGGTTGGTTGTGGCGTTTTGACCTTGCTTCATTAGCTTATTGATGCTCAACCAATCGGGGTCGCCATTTAGCTTCGCACAGCATTTTCGTCGAGGTGGTCAGCTTGGATGGTCATGCCGTCTCTCGCTCTTTGACTCGTCAAGGATGAAAGAGTTTGTTCTGTCTAGACCATGTCGAGTGGATCTTGACAGCGCGTCTTGAAGTCGGGCATCCTGTCCTACCTTTGTTTCAAGTCTTTGTTCATGTGTTTTCATTCACGCTGTATTTGTTTCAGGACGGCAGAATAGACTCGTGTCATGTCGCGATGCGGCTCTGTGTGCATGACACGATTGACATCGATTGACATGATCTTGAGGCTGTGCGCGATGAACCCTTGCCCAGGATCTGCGCGTGCCATCACCGTTTGCCCTTGCGCCGCACGGGGACTCCGGCAGGCAAATTTGTCCATAGATGAGCTCACTGAGAGTTGCTATTTCAGCTCACGGCGCATGTAATTAATCAGTTAACAAGTTGGACCAGCGCTGACATGCTTCGGCGTCTGATTGAATTGCGTCACAGTAGCTGTCTAGACATGTGATCACGGGCGGCTGATTGCACAATTTTCTTTGCAGGAGGTTGGCATACGACACTTTGCGAACACGTCCAGCAGCACGGCTTGAATCATACTTTCAAAGACCATTTTTGCAGCTCCCAGAGCTACGAGGATTCTCATTTGATTGAGACACAAGTCAACTCCAGCAGGCCTCCCGTTCTGCTACTGGTCCTTCCCGTCCAAGTCAGGTCGCCGACCACATGGATCGTCGCAGTCCTGGCGGTGACCAACACCCCTCATCCAAGACCATATGAATGGATGACAGTAAGTTGATAGTAGGTCGTCTCTCCCTTTCAGCGTCAAAGTTACAGATACATCCGTATCTGTGGGGCTACTTCCTTCAATCCCATATCCCGCATTCATGCAAAGCCGCCTACAGCGTTTCGCCACTCCTTTCAAGCAAGATTTCGTCAACGCGGAGAGATACGGTCCAGGCAGAAAATACTGGATGACAAAGGGACGCAGGACTTACCAGAGGTGGAGGTGGCTGTTAGAGAAGCGAAGAGGAAGGATCGGAGAGTGGTAGAACAGTAAAAGTGTATATCGGGGTATCATCAACGAGAAATCAGAGGAAGATATGCTAGTTGAGCTCTTTTCTTTCCACCACAAGTTCCCTCCTGCTGTGCGACTCGACTCGAATAAAGTCCTTCGTGGCTTGGAGGTCGTACAGAATGATGCCGTGCACGACTATGGCAAGTGACATTATGGTGCCCATCATCACTCGCGCCATGCCCTCGCCCAGGCACTGTCGTTGGAAGCCGTACGCTGTGGTAGCGGGCAGAGCGGCAGAGAGCTGGCACGTCCATTCTCCCAGCGTGAATGCGCCTTTATCGTACCTTGTGTTGGCCGGCACGTGCTCGGGGTCGAAGTGCGCACTTTTGTTCCTCTGGATAGTGGCGTAAGCAAACGAGGTCATGGTGAGGACGACCACTATGGTGGAGATGGGCATGAGGTATAGTTTTGTGAATGTTGAGACCTGGTTTGTCAGCATGGTTGCACCAAGGGGTCAGTCTAGTGTCGTATTACCCTGCCTCCTCGTCTCAGAAGACGAATTATGTGGATTGGCCATATGGACAAGAAGGAGAAGAGAAAGCTGGACACGGCAGCTGTGAATACTAGGCCCCGGTCTTGACCGATTAGATGCGCAGGATAGAGGTCGATAAACTCGGATGGCCCATAAATAGGACTCTTGATTCCATCGGGGCTGCTTTTGCTTGCGTAATGGTCGTATGATACTGAGGACAGGGACTTGAAGATGATGCAGGCAAGCGAGAGGATAGCGATCAATGGAGTAATGGCAAGGAGGACGTTGAATGTCGACGCGCTCCGCCGCCATCGAGCTCGATCCGAGTCTCTCTCACCATTATCGAAAGTACATTGGTGAATTTCGTCATATCGTGGTGAATCGACAGGCGTTGCCATTGTGAAGCCGATACGTGGTGAAAGAAGAAACTGGAAGTACGGACCTGAACACTTACATATTCTTTCAAATCTGAGCAGTGCCGCATGGCGTACAGATTGCAGCAAATGCTTCAGTGTTTCAGCACATGGTGTAGCCTATGAAATTCACCGATCGTTGCGGCGTGGTAGTTGGAAGACATGGTTGGAAAGACTGTGCCACCTCCAGCTGAGGACGAAACTTTTCGTGCCGGGCAAGAGATCTGTTCTGATTGGCTCGCTTCCGTCCGCCGTGTTCCGACTGTCATTCAAACTGGATTGCACATCATATCATAATGTGCATTCTCATCCTTCTTCTTCAGTGCAAAGTAGCAATCTTATATGTCGCTCATTCTCCTGTCATACTGCTATGATTGACGAGATAGTCATCACAAACTCTCTGCTGATAGCTGTGGGTGCTCGTGAAGAGAAAGTCTGGGCTTCACCGGAGCTTGAGAATTGATAATTAGTGTCTCGTCGAGTCACGGGCATGTGAGTCCAAATCGACAGCCAGAGTTGTTATCCCATTTCTTGACATTCTCCCTTCCTTGCACGACTTTCACAGCTCGACCACTACATCACACACTATCAGCCATGCTCTTTTCAGACCTACCCGCGGAGATCAAAGACATGGTCATGGTCGCCATCGTCCATAGCCGTGATCTAAAGCGGGCACAGCGTCTCCGTCTAGTCTGCAAATCTTGGAGCGTCGCAATATTTGACGCGATCGTAGATAGCGATCTTTCGCCAGATGGGTTTATGCATGCGGAACATCTAGTACGCCAACCCTGTTGGCCTAGTCAGCTTGCAAGGAGGTTGACGCCAAACCCTCCAGAACTGCCCTATTCCCTCCGTGTGCTTCGAGAAATCGCCTCTACGGTATTGACCTTCCGTGGGGATCAGGTAGACGTCCCGAATTTGCGCAGGATCATCGTTGATGAATTCTGCGAATCGAGGCGCTCTCAAGGTTGCGCTCGTTGCGTTTGCTGGTACACAGTAGCCAATCATGCCAGCAATCCTCGCATGGATGCCGGACCATCCGCCAAAATCAACATAAGAAACCTAGACTTTCGACAAGCACTCCTGTCAGCGGCAGTCCTGACCGACAATGATGCCCTTGTTGAGTATGTTTTCAACAAGCATCATAAACCAGACCTTTGGAAACTTATATACAATGTGCGAGGGTTCCCCTCTATATTGGCCACACCGCTTCACGCTGCCTGCCGTACCGGTAACTTGGCAACACTCCGCACGTTCCTGGCCAAATTTCCTCCTAAACGTAGGGAGTATGCGCTCGAAGACATTCTTGGATGTGCCAGCATACACGGTCATGAGCCCCTCGTTCACTTTGCTCTCCATGAGCTGCGGTTTTGCCACACCAATACGATCTGCAGGAGGCTGGTCAACACTCTGGAGTTTATCAACGATGCTCAAGCCTTCGGAAGACTCCTGCCGATCGTCCAAACTCAATTGCGCAGGCGCACACCCAAAGATGCCGATACGATGATCGGAGATAGGCTCAAAAGCTCGCTCATCACTTTGCTCAAAATCGGCAACATCGCGAAGCTGGACGTCCTCATACAAAGCAACATCAAGACTTCGACGCCAGGGCCTTTCTACGAGGAAAAGGATTGGTGGTTTCACCAGGTCCTGTGGAAGGCAGATCGACGACTCGTACAATGGATGATAGACCATGGCTCAAGGTCGAGAGCTTACTTCGTCCGCGACGCCGTCCGTCGCGCAGAGCTCGGAACAATACAGCTTCTATTGCAGAACAAGCAGAGCGCAGACTCGGAAACGACCGAATTCCAACGAGAAGCCGAGGCTTGGGCCCTACTAGCGGCAATCGAAGTCGAAAGGGAGGATGCATTCGAGCTGCTCTGGGCGAATGGATACAGGTGGACGGAGTCGAAAAAACAGGATGCGATCAAGTTCATCGAGCAGCATGGGTTAGAGTCAATGAAAACACTACTCGAGGCGCACGACGAGGTTGTGGAACTGGACCCGCAGCAGAGTATCCTAGCAGTATCAGACAGTGAGAATAAGGCAAAGGTCTAGACATGATGCATATGCAGCCCTGTCTAACCGCCAGCTCATGTCTCAGCGCTTACCACTCTTCCCACTCTTCCATGCTTGTTCTGCGTCGTGTGAAACATGTTTCAAGTGGAATCCATGCAGAAGAGCGACGCATAGCCTTATGCATGCACCATGCGCAGGCAATGCAACTTCGACTCGTGTTTGTGGATCTGCGTGGCTTCTGGCGCCGAAGGTTCTTTTGGCACGAGCGCGGAGACGCGCTGAGATGGGCGTGTCCGCGGGGATTTCGCGTTCGACGATTCTCAGCAACCACCACATCCAATATCTTCAGTGAGCAATGTTGTATTCCCCAGCAGCGGAATCCGAACTGTAGTGTAAGCTTGTCGTTCGATACCAATTCCATGTCCCGTGGTCCATACATAAAACGCTCATACAATCATGACCATAACTAATAAGCAGCACTACTATAACTCCTCATACTCTCCGGCCTATCCCCCTTGCCCTTCTTCTTGCCCAGCTCCCCTCGAATAGCAGACATGACTTCATCCCCGCCCTTGATCTTCGTCAACCGCTGCACCAGCACTGTGTTCTCCTTCTGCACTTCCCCGATCTGCTCCCGCAGCAGTTCATTCTCCCTCTGCACCGCCTCGACTCTCCGTCTATAATCATCTCGCTCCCGCGTCACTCTCCCTACCATGTCCCGCTCATTCTGCTTCTCCCGCTTCCGTCGTGCCTTCTCAACTTCCTTGTTCTTGCGCTCCTCGAGCTTCGCCATCTCCTTCTCCTGCCGGTCCGAGATCTTCTTGATTTCTTTCTCGTGCCGTTCGCGGGCTTTGGCCGCGTCGTTGTCGTTCTTGCCTTGTTGCGAGGCGAGTTTGTTGGCTTCTGACTCGCGCTTCTTGCCGAGTTTGGCTTCGAGTTTGCGCTTTTGGGACTCGAGTTTTTGGATCTCCTTGTCGTGGTGCGTGAAGCCTGTAGCGACGCGGGAGACGGACGGGGAGGAGGCGTCGCTGGGGAGCGTGTCGGATAATGGCAAGGATTCGGCGCTGAGGACAGGTTCGTGGAAGTAGTCGTCTGCGGACTCATAGGAGGAATCGGAGGAGGATGAGTCTGACTCGTTGGTGTGGGCTTGTTGGAGTTTGGGGGCAAGGTACTCAGTCACTGCGGCGGGGGCGTAGCTTTCGATAGCTTGCTGAGCGGTGGCGAGGATTCCGTTCGGCTGTGTATCCTCAACTATTGGGGTGGGGTCTTGATGTATGAGATCTGGAGGCGGTGCTTCGCTCTTTCGCCGCTCCAATTCTTGCTCGACGTCGTCCGCATCGGGATCAGGGATGTCCTCTTTGCTGCATGCCCAATCGAAAAGCTTTGCCACATCTCCGACAATGCCACCTGGTGTGCCTCGCTCAACCATGAATCTTGGAATTCCTCCTCCTGGATCACTCCGTGTGATCATGATCCATTCGATCGGATTGAGGTCGGCCTCATTGTCCTCGTCTCTGTGCGTCTCATTGGTGTCGAGATGCTCACCTTTCGCCTCGGGACCCCGCGACTCGGCAAAGCTGATAGTACTCCCTCTGTCCCGGCCACTCTTCTGTCCGCTGGGCTGACCAAGCAGATTCGATGTTGATGCAGCCTTTCCTGAGCGCTTGTGCAGAGGAATCTCCCTTATCAGCTCCACTGATTCATACTTGCCCCTGATGTATCCATTCCTCTCTACTGCGTCGGGATGATCACATGGCTTGGAAACGATCATCAAGTGTCGTGGAATATGCTTTCCATCGGCTGCGCTCTTTTCGCTCAGTGCACTCTCGCTGGTCATGAGCAACGTGATGAATTCTCTGGGTGTGACTGGGCCAGGAAATTGTGCACTGAGCTGAAAGACGTCCAATTGTCCTAATTGTCCGACCTTCTTCTTCTCCAATCGGCTGTCCACTGCAAGCCCTCTGACTGCTCCCGCGCCTGGCCCGCCCTGAACAGCCATTGACTCCAGAAACTCCCATTTCATTGCTTTTGACATCCTCGAGAATGATATGCCCTCGTGAACACTCCTCCTTGCGAACCATGCTCCATGCCGATCATGTGCCGCCATTTTGTATACCTTGACATCGAGGGGGTTCTGGCTGGCCGACAGCTTGAGCGGCTTACCCCAAGAGTCTTGCAGCTTCGCATGGTGCTCGTGGGGCGGCGGCGCTCGTGCTGCGGAAGCTTTGATGTCTTTCGAGGAGTCGGCAAGATCTGGTTCGGAGTGGAGAGGTTGTGAAGACTCGAAGGGCTCACCGCCGGGAGGATCGGGGACTGAGTTGCATATCAGCTCGCCGGCTTCTAAATGTGATTTGAGGTATTCGGTGAGGTTGTCGAGAGGCAGGTCGGAGAAGTCGACAGGGCCGAGTGTCTTAAGTGATTCGTGTAGTTCGGACATGATTGCTCAGAGTGTAGTCAAGCAACGTGCATGCCGTGAAAAGGTCGCTTGTATGAGCAAGAAGGATGAGGCTGGATCTCGTTCGTCGCTTCAATTTCTCAACAATGAGGACGTGTGTCGTACCATGCCCATAGAAAGACAGGGCACGAGGCGCAATCCGGACGATCCGACCTGTGATGCAATGCCTGGAAACTCAAAGGACAAAGCTCCGTGCCAGCCGGAGATCGAGTGAGGGATGCAAGCTGTAGCGATCAGATCAAGGGATCAGAAACCGTTTTGTTCAAGCAATAGTGTGGACATAGAATCAGGTTCTTGGTCACAATGCCATATCCCCGCTTGAGGCTCTCCTTCTTCGCGTGCGGCATCTAAGCGTAATGACGTTGGCTGGAGACAAGCTCTGTGATCGACGCACCGTCAAACTATATTGTTGGACGTGTCAAACAAGAATTGATGTATGATTGCCTCATTAATTCAGATTATAGATACATTGGATTTCTATAGACAATGCTTACCAGTGTATTTCTGTGGATGATGGTAACCATGGGCCACATGTATCGTGCTGGAGCATGAGTCCAGCAATATCTTCTTTAGAGATGCCATCTCTCTGTAAGTCCCGAGTCCAGGATCGGTCTACGTCTCCACCCGCCACCATGCTTCGGTATCTCTGCAGTATGCAAGCGGTCACTTTTGGCTTGTCGAAGGTGTCGTCTCCATTCTGATCCAACCAGAATGTCGACTCATTTGGGACTTCAGGTGTGCTGGATTCGTAGCCTTGCAGGAGACCTTCTGCCCAAGCGGGAGCCTGATATAGATAGCCGCAATGATTGCATGGGCCCAGATCCGCTGCCGTAGTCTGAGGTTTCGAAGTGGCCATGACGGTCAAACGCTTCAGCCTGTTGCCCGATGACAGCAGCCCTTTCTGATCGCTCTACCAGTACCGGCGTTACATTGCCCAGAGTACCAGTGGGTGAGAGTTGAATCATTCGCCCATGCAACTCATCGGCAACCTGTGTCCTAAAGTGCGTCACGTCGATCGAATTATCATCTTCTCCGGTTATCGAGCGTCTCCTCCCTTGTCGGCAAGGGCTCAATGCACTGCATTATGCAAGATGCCTACGCATATTATTCTGTTATCTCCTCACAGTACCACATCCAAAGCACCTGCCGTAGGCGGTGTAGTAGGCGCGCACCGGGGTGCTGTCACCCTCTCTGCTCTAATCTATCCGTGCAGGTCAGGATGCAGTCCTGGGATCAAGCAAACACTGCTTATTTCTCCATACTGTGACCCCTACTATGTCTGTAGCTCCGGCTGGCTGGATTGCATAGAATATTCTGTTTGTCTAATCAAGGGATTGTACTGACTGCGCAGGAACTCCTGGATAGCACCCAGATCCCGATCTGTAGAAATGTTATCATCCGCAGCACTTCGGCTACCCATTGTCAAGATCGAAAGGGACTATGTTTGTTGACGGCTAGCGCTGACGACCTTCTTTGCGACGACTGGATTGTGGTAGCAGCAGGGATACTGCAGGATCGCCAAAGTGAGTCGACTTTGACCCGCAGGAGTGTAGCGTGAATGCTATATAGGAAAAATCGTTGGAAGCCCAGGTCGTGGACATGAGAATGGATACAGATGATGTGCGATTCTTTCATGGACAAGAAGAGATAAGGTTCAGCAGCGACATTGGTTATCTCGGATGGTGGAAAACTTCTCTTTGCCTGTGTTGCACAGGATTGTAGGCCATGCTTATGATTTCCAATGAAGAGGGCGTTCACACTGCGCCAAGAAGGCATCTAACGACTGGCACTGCTTATATCAAGCTGATCCATGCGAACGAGGCGTCAACATCGTCCGAGTCAAGGCATCTGTAGCGGCCGCCTCAGGATTAAGGCCGAGAAGGTTCAGCTCGGTAGCGCAAGGCATATCAGCTATTAGACTGTGCAGGAATGATGTGCATGAAATCTGAAAAGGGGATGGACGTACAGATTGCAACGACATCGCGAGTCAAAACAAGCTCCGCAATCGCAGCTGGAGTGGGGCAAGGTGGAGTCGACAGATGCCGGATGTAATTGTCGACGGGCGACTGCGTGGACAATCACACATTCTACGTCTTTCGCCTCTAGAAATCCACCATACCGCAGTCGATCATGGCATTCAAGCGTCTCATACGATTTGTTCCGGCAAGCAATGCCTCTAGCGTCCTTCTAGGCGAGCCTGTAGAGGCTGCCCTCGATGTTGGACGGGCTCTACGCAGTGGACAAGACGTACAGGCAAGAGTCTTCTCCGGCAAGTCGGCTTTAGAGCCTGGCTCGCTCACGGACAAGGTCGAGAAGGTCGGCAAGGTCTTGTCGCCATTGACTCAAAAGGAAGTTGGTACTATCAGATGTATAGGCTTGAACGTAAGTGCGGGGTCAGGCAGTGGCGAGCGACAGAAAGCTGACTGGCGATAGTACAAGCAGCACGCCGCAGAAGTCAAGCTGGACGAACCGAGCGAGCCGGTTGTCTTCATGTCAGTACAGCATACATGCTCCGAAGCATTTCACTGATGATGAACAGGAAGCCAGAGACGTCATTAGCAGACCCCTGGCCTGCACCAACAGTCATCCCAAAGTTCACGATCGAGCACGATACTGCAGACTACGAGTCTGAATTGGCCGTGGTCATTGGCAAGGCGTGCAAAGACGTTTCCGAAGCTGATGCTCTGGACTATGTTCTTGGCTATACTGCTTCGAACGATGTCTCCAGTAGGAAGAAGCAGTTCTCGCAGAGCCAGTGGTGCTTTAGCAAAGGCTTCGACTGCGCATGTCCAATTGGACCTGTCCTCGTGTCTCCTTCGCTCATTCCCGACCCAGCAAAGCTTCATGTGCGAGGCTTGAAGAACGGAGAAGTCATGCAGGATTGTGGTGTGGAGTAAGCGTGGCACAATTCTGCAATAGCATACAATGCTGACGCATTCACAGCGATTTGATTTTCAACATTCCCAAGATCATCAGCTTCGTGTCTCAAGGAACTACTCTCCTTCCTGGGACTGTCATCTTGACTGGCACACCGGCCGGCGTGGGTGTCGGCAAGAATCCCAAGCAGTTTCTGAGAGATGGTGATGAGTTCGCGGTGGAGATTCTGCCACACATTGGTACCATGACCACTATCTATCAGAACGAGAAGTAATGGAGACGTGGTAGGCACTCCAGGTGTGGTCGTGAACGATGTCCAACAGATCCTGTAGATACCATGCCTCAGAAGATATCATCTCGCATGTAATGCCTTTAAAGACGCCGAACGTGGGAGCGCGGCGATGGAGGCCAACGTGAAGCCCCACCGTTGCTTGTTCCACCCAAGACAAACACCTTCCACCAAAATCAAGTCTCGAAATCCACCACTTCACAAGCCCCATAATCGTTGCACTTTTGCGTCCCACGGATGACTGCGTATGTGCTGTAAATTGTGGTCCGGTACATATCCGAGGCTCGCCGTAGTTCGGAGCGATGCTGGTGTGTTTGTGTTTTTTGTATATTTCTGGACTCGGATTCAGGGAAACGCCTGCTTATCATCACTGAGCCACTACATATCTTAGGTATCTGTACGTGAAGGCTTCATTCACAAAACAAAGTCACCCAAATCATTATACGACAAACAGAACAGCATAGACTACTCATACTGCTTCTCGCCTTAATCCCTGCCACATATCTCCTCATCGCCTCCCCAACCATGACCGCCTCTACACCTCTCGGACCATACAAGCTCGTCACAGTCAACAACGCACCAGAGCGAGCAAAGCGTCTATGTGTTAGGGTGATCGAGGACGTCAAGGACAAGTACACAATCATCCACGCCGGCAATGCAGATAGTCCGGATCAAGTCAAAGCAGTAGTCACAGAGCACAGGCCTGATGTACTGGTAAGATATCTCTGTGCATCTCCCCAGTTTGACATTTCGAGAATCTCGTGTACTCTCGATCACCGTACGAGAGAATGTAGCTGACAAAAGCACAGTTCACAGCCTCAATGTGGACGCCAGAACAAGCACAATCCATCATTGCCGAAGCGAAGAGTATAGTCGGTCCACAGCTTAGGACGCTCTCTTTACCGCCTGGCTTGCAGGTCGAGAGAGGCCCAGATGCGGTAGTGGATTACATCAAGGAAAAGCTCCCTGGTCTCATAGAAGGGTGATAGGGTGTCCTTTGCTGATAAATTAGATGGTACAATTGAACTATAGAACTGTAGGGCTATAGACTATAGACATGCATGTGATTTCTCCAGTAATCATGGCCAAAATACAGATTCTGGCCGATGAGTGTTTGTTTGCTACGCAGTGCTTTGTTCAGTAGACTCTAGCTTTTGTCCTTCCCCATAACTTCTCGTTGGCTTGTACCGACGCTGATGTTGCATTTTGTCATTATAAGAGGCCGTTGCTTCCCAATCTCCACTCCACCGGTCAGTGTTTGTTTGCATACGCAACCCAAAGGCAAAGCAACCCAAAGGCAAAGCAGCCCAAAGGCAAAGCACCGGGACAGAGACTAGGCCCATAGCAGCCAAGCAGAGTAGTCAATCACTAAGAACAACCAGCACACAGAGGACTTTTTGATCAACAGCCAATTCTATTTCTCATCTACTCGCCTCGCCCTTGCAGGCTCGGCGCTATCGACAGGCCACCCCTCAACTCGACCCAGTCCTTCAGATGTAAAGCTCCTCACTGTGGAACCAAACAAACTCGATACCAAATCTCATCTAATGAGGTTACCCATGTGTCGACGATACTACTTTTAACCCCTCATCTAATACAACTCCCGAGAAGATACCGATTAACATTAGAAGTGTACCCAAGAATTGAAGTGAACCCGAAAACCAAGCAGCAATCGAAGCGAAGTAAAATAGCAGTGTTGTATTATGCGTGTGTCCCGTCCTGGAATATAATGCTGGGTCGTGAATCTCATTGCAAAGCGCTCCTCAGAAAGAACCAATCCCTGTGCGGCAGACAGAGTGGTCAACCTGGATGGGTTGCTTACAAGAGCAGGGCAGCGACGGCACCGACACCGGCGAGGGCAGCGCCGGCCTTCATCTGGCCTGCACCACCGGTGAAGTTGGGGCCCTTGTAGCCGCCAGTTGGCTGAGGGACGTTGTAGGTGACGACACCGGTGCCGAAGGCGCACTTGCCGCCAGTGGCGCAAGCGGATGGGTAGAGGGCACCGGCGGTACCGGCGGCACCAGCGGGGTAGACGTAGGTGGTGGTGGCGGTCTGAGTCTCGTAGCGGAGAGGGCAGTCAGTGACGGTGGGTGCGCATGTGGTGATGGTCACGACGGTGGTGGAGGAGGCGGTGACGGTGATCTGCTGAGGAGCAGGGTTGGCAAGGGCGGCGCCGGCAAGGGCAAGGACAGTGGCGACGGTGGTGAACTGCATTTTTGCTGTGGTGGGTTTGGTGGGTTGGTTCTGGTGGTTGGGAGTTGTTGGATAGGGTGGATGGGTTGGTATTAAAAGAGTGGATGAGTTGATTGATTAAAGATTAAGCTGAGGACTGAAGAGTCGAAAGGAGTGACTGGAAGTGAGTTATTATAAAGAATGGACGACCGAGGTCTGAAGAGAAGATGTTTGGCTGTTGAGATGAGATTGTTGCTGTGTGGATGATTCTGGGATTAGCAGGACGGATGGCCGCCTTTTGTGCTGTTCGTCGCCATGGACGGGAGATTATCGCCTACCGGCGTGGACCTACCGCGGGCGTGTTTGTGGACAGGAGGAGGCCAACGGGTTGATTGCAGTAATGTCAGGACATGATGCAGAGATTGGCCCGTCATCGACTCTGAACGGTTGCAATCTGTGCGCGACGGGCCCCTGGGTTGTGAATGGTCAGTAGGGAGGGAGGGACGTTATATGCATGCACGCTTCGGTTCGCGTTGAAGTATTTCGGGTGGACTATTATGGCAATACAGTATGGCCACTGTCGATGATACCTACTGAGACAAGATGATGAGATTGGTGACCTCGCTGAGCATTGTCGACGTTGTTGTGTCGACTGGCAGAAGAAAAAGTTGAGACGGAGGGAGAGGGTGAGGTCTAGTTCAGGGGACTCTGCTGAGATCTGATTGGCTCAAAATCATCACCACACATGTCACCGCACAGCATGTCGCGTGCTTCTTTCTTCCTCCACGCATCTGCCCCGTCTCTCGACCACCTGCATATGCCTGCAATCGCTTCATCATCTCTCCAATCGAATCGATAGTGCAAAGACTTTCGCAACGATTTCCGCCCTGTGCATGAATACTCTACACGCCAATCGCCTGCATATCGATTGCAGCAATCAAGCGCCAGGAGCAGCCACAGCCGTTGAGCCGCATCTGTCAGAAAGGAGTCTAAAACAAGCAAGGAACGGAATTGCAGCGCTCTTTGACATGAAGTTGGCTGTTGCACTTGTATCTGACATGAGAGACGGTTTTTCTGCCGTCATGAAGAGTCTGGAAGCAAGCTGGGGCATGGCAGTGAAAATTGCGGGGTCTAAGCTATCGCAGGGCACAGGTAAGGAGCTGTGCACGTGCTTTGTTGTGGCTAAATAGTCGTGTGGGTGGAGTTTGTGACGCTCTGCTCATCCGACCATCTCTGGTCATGATTTCGGCATGCCATCAGACCAGCAAGACTGATTGATACTGCATCATTTTCATCTCTCGTCAAGTGCCAACTGTTAATCGATCTTGACATCATATCCGCTATGTTACAAAAAGCCACAACCCATGTTTGTTTAGTGGAGCCGTTTCTGGTTGTCATGGCTTATTCAACCCCAGGAGGCATTTACCCCCAAGACCCACTGCTAGCTCCACCGCCTGCTGTTCGCTATCAATCTCACCAAGATGAATATCGAACGTATGAAATTAGCGTGGACAATGTTCAACGGCCATTATAGGCCCGAATTCAAGTGTTTCAATGACGAACATCGAGTCAGGCTTTCGGACCATTCTGAAATACATGACTCTTGGTGCAGGTATCTTGAGAGGGCACTGTACGCCATATTTATCATTGCCGAGCTTCTTCTCACTTGACATGCGACCAAGAAGTCTAATGTCCTGACATGCCCAACAGTCATCGCTTAGAATTAGTTCCTTTGATTTCTTTCTTGTTAGCTCCGTCATCATGTCTGCATGGCATCGCCGTAGCTCTTAGCCGCTACGCTTGCAAAGTATCGCACATCCACATCCTCGTCGTTGATGAGCTTCTCGAGGTTGGGAAGGATCTCTTCCCGGATGATGGCGTCGCCCCGTTCGCTACCCGAACCCGTCTTGCCAGCCTTCTCAAGCCCATATACCGTCTCGTTGTCGTCCGGTAGCCGTTTGAGGACATCGATGAGCACTGCATACGACTTGGCGACATTGAAGCGAATATTGGGAATGGCATCGCTGACAAGACCCGAAAGGATAGGCAGAACGGAGTCGTTGATGACTGGTACCGAAAGAGCTGGGCCCAATGTCTGCTGAATGTTAGCCTGGAAACTTCGAGAATTGATCTGGTGTGACTGACCGAGATGGCAAAGCATGTAGTCATCCTGTACAGGTAGTTGGGATGGCTACCCATGTTCATGACCTTCGGGATGATAGCCTTGTTTGCCCACTCGACGCCAAACACCTCTGTGAGCTTTTTGAGGTTCTGTGTGCTTGCTTCACGAATGCTGAAGACAGTGTCGCCAAGCCAGGACATGCATAAGCTCGAAAGCTTGTCGTCGAAAAATTGCACACCGAGCTGAGAAGCGAGGAGAGGGACGTGCTGAATGATAGCAAGACGCACGCGCCACTGCTTGTCTTCAGCAAGGTTGACAATGGCTGGAAGAAGAGCTTGTGAGAGCAGGTCGATGCCGATGACGTTGTTCACTAGATCGAGCTTGGAGATAATGTTGAGCCGGACATCCGGGAAATCGTCCTTGAGCATTTGCAAGAACATAGGTAGAAGATGCTCTGTAGTTTCTTGACGACCTAGGATAGGGGCGAGACCACTGATCTGGTTGCCAAAGGCACCACGGACATGTTGAGATGAATCAGAAACGAGATCTTCAATGGCTGGCATGATGTCGTGAAGTAGAACCTGCTTGTCGATGAGGGCGCAGAAGCCTGTGCTGATTAGCAGAAGCCTTACGTAGTTCAAGACTCAACCTACCTGGAATCTGTCCAGCAGCAGCACTCCTGACCTCAGCTTCGGCATCCTTGAGAAGTTTGACGAAGGCAGGAACTAGATCCCTCGAGACAACTTCTTCGTCTACAGCCTTGGCGATCTGGACAGCGTCAGATTATATGGTACGCGCGCTGATCGCATTGGCCTACCTTCTCAAATTTGTCCGCAACCATGTACCTGACCCTCCAGCTCTTGTCCTCAAAAAGGCTCCTCAGTGCAGTCAGGAGCACACCGTGACTCGACTGCTGCTCCTTCGGTACTACTTCCGCAATGGCAATCAGCACCTCGACTGTAAGGAGACGGACGCTGTCCTGATCATCGCTTGCGAGATGTTGGAACAATGGGATCATCTGATCAATCACAGTCTGAGGTGTCATCGGCTTGACGAACTTCGCCAAGTTCGTAGCTGCCTGTCTGCGGACCATTGGCGTATCGTCGTGGACGAGCTGAGAAAAGTGTTGTCGTAGCTTCGTCTGGGATTCATTGTTTGCTTTTGTGTAGGGTGCGGTGTACAGGCCTGTTGCCGAGATCTTTGAAGTGAACCAATCTGCTTTGGAGAGACGTAGGGTGAGAGGGATGAAATGTGTCTCAACCTGCGACTCCGACAGCTGATCGCAGATTTTGTTGAGCGACTCGACAGCCTTGGGAATGATTAGTGGCTGCTAACATACGATACGAGGTATACTCTACCTTTTCCCTGACTAGTGGCTCCTCGATCGACGCAAGATTCTCTAGAGGAGACAGAAGCACATGAGCATACTCTGGTCCGCCCACATACTCGACAAATCCACCGAGCTCGTCGCTGAGAGCTGTCAAAACCTCATCTTCGTCCTCGACAGATTCTGCCCCCTGTCAGCTCCAAGATACGAGTCTGCAAGCTCCTCAGTCCCTTACCATCCAAGAAGGGTATCAGCTCATCTCTTGTGCGCTCAGCTCCCAGTGCGAGAGCAATGGTAGAGAGCCTTCTGATGGCATTCAATCTGAGCAAAACATCGTCGTGCTGCCCAACGTCAGCGCCCCTTACTGTTGTCACCGCCTCCTGTGACAAACCTTGAGCTCATCAATCAACACCGCAATCGGGTAGAGTTCATCGTTCTGATTTTGCGCATCCATCTTTTATCGCATACAAGTGTGATCGTGAATGAGAAGGAGTGTGAGGCCTTTCGACCGGCCAGATGAATATTCGCTCTGTCCTCGAACGCTGGAGGTGGTGCTCTGAAGTCGCTTAATCTGGTGTCCTGGAAGTGTGAATCTGCTTTAAGACAGCTACTAAGAGGAACAAAATTAGCTCTCGCACTTATTGGATAAGCCCTTTGACAGTCTGTCGGGCGCAATGCCGCTGGCCGAAATGACAGCACCGCGGGGATGAGGGGTGACTGAGGCGCTGCCGTACGATAATTACGCTCACGCGACTCAATTGCAAATGAAAGGAGGACCTACAGAAGTCTTGAAAGTCGTGGAAGTGGTTTTGCGAATTTGTGAAGCTGGTGAAGGTGTGCAGTTGAAGTGTCGTCGTGTGGTCAGTGTTGATGCTGGGTATAATTCCAACGGTCACATCGAGAGCTCGATTCAGTGGATGTTATCAGCCACAGCGAGCACCGCCACAGGGAGCCACACCATCACCTAAATTTTTGACTGCAATAGAGACAGTGTATGGATGAGTCGAGACGGACAAAACCCTTGCGATCTTCGCCCTTGTCCAGACGAGTCTGTCTTACACCAAGGAAGATTTGAGAGGCTTTAATTCCAAAAGCCGCGACCAAAGGTTACAAATAAGCCAAATAGCTCCATCACAACGAGTATACCACTCACGCCCATCGAAAGAGCCCATAGCGAAGCATTAGAGGAGGGAGAAACGAGCTAGGACAGGGCAAGGCCAGAGGACGGCAGAGATCAACCATGCCTACCATCGCTGTCGACAAGGCGCGCCTCTTCAAGGAATTGGGTAGAGAATTCACAACGCAAGAGTTCGACGAATTGTGTTTCGAGTTCGGCATCGAGCTGGACGAAGACACCACAGATCAGAAGAGGCCAATCGTAGACGGGGTACAAGAACCTCCTCAGCTGAAGATCGAGATACCGGCCAATCGATATGACATGCTCTGCTTCGAAGGTATTGCGATGAACCTCAAGGTCTTCCTCGGAAAGAGCACATTGCCCAACTTCAGATTAAAAGCCCCCACCAATGGTGAGCTTCTGGAAGTCAATGTCAGTGCAGATACTGTCAAGATCCGACCTTATTTCTCGGGAGCTATCCTACGTGGCATCAAGTTCGACAAGAATACCTACGAATCATTCATCGCTCTCCAGGACAAATTACATCAAAACCTGGCTCGGCAGCGTACGTTGGTCGCAATCGGCACCCATGACTTGGACACTATAGAAGGTCCTTTCAGCTATGAGGCGCTACCTCCTGAGCAAATCAAGTTTGCGCCTCTGAATCAGACCAAAGAGATGACCGCACCAGAGATGATGGAATTCTTTGAAAAGGACAAACATCTCAGTCGGTATCTTCACATCATAAGAGACTCACCTGTGTACCCCATCATCTATGACAACCAGCGTCGCGTCCTCTCAATGCCTCCCATCATCAACTCAAATCATTCAAAGATCACCCTCGAGACCAAGAACGTCTTCATTGATATTACCGCCACAGACAAGACAAAGTTAGAGATTGTAAATCACATTCTCGTCTCCATGTTCTCACAATACTGTTCCGAGCCATTCACGATAGAACCAATCAAGATCAATTCTCCACATCCAGGGCAGACCAGGGAAGCTCCCGACCTTACTCCACGAGCAACGCAGGCCTCAGTTTCCTACATCAACTCCATCTGCGGTCTCGAGCTGTCGCCACAGGAGATCTGCGATCTTCTCAAAAAGATGTGCTACCATGCAAAACCTTCTCCGGAAACTGACAAGCTGGACATTGATGTGCCGATCACCCGAGCAGATGTGCTTCATCAAGCCGACATCATGGAGGATGCTGCTATTGCATACGGTTTCAACAAGCTCGACCGACGCTTCAAGTCAGCTACTACGAATGTTGGTGCGCCACTCCCTGTCAACAAGCTGGCCGATATTGTGCGGCTAGAAGCAGCGATGGCAGGTTGGGCCGAGGTGATGCCTTTGATCTTGTGCTCACACGACGAGAATTATGCTTGGTTGAATCGAAAAGACGACAACCTCGCTGTGCGACTAGCCAACCCGAAGACGGCAGAGTACCAGATTGTACGGACCAGCTTACTTCCCGGTCTGCTGAAGACGATACGGGAGAACAAGCATCACTCAGTACCCATGCAGGTTTTCGAGGTCAGCGACATCGGAATCAAGGATGAGAAGGCGGAACGAAAAGCAAAGAATATCCGCCACTTCGCTGCCTGCTGGTATGGCAAGAGTAGTGGATTTGAGATGGTTCATGGACTGCTTGATCGTATCATGCTCATGCTCAAGACGACCTTCGTTAGCGATCTGCAGGAAATGGAGGAGCGAAGAAAGAAGGAGGGTCAAGCACTTGCAGGGTACTGGCTAGAAGAGTTCGACGGTAAGCTATCATTGCATTTTATGGGGTATCTTGCCAATCGTTACAAACAGACGCTACTTTCCTCCCTGGCCATGCTGCTTCGATATGGGTCAAGCTCGCCGACAAACCGATCAGGGTTGGTGCCTTCGGAATCCTTCACCCGACAGTGCTCAAGAATTTCGAGCTTGTGTAAGTCGTCCCACCTCTCCGCCTCATCAATTCAAGCTGACAAACACAGCTACCCCGTCTCCGCCCTCGAGATCAACCTCGAAATCTTCCTCTAGATTCCCACAGGTGCCGATGCCGGCCATCGCAGACCCACGTAGACATACCCCCAAAGAAGTGTTCAAGCTCCTCAATGTCCAAGCACATCGTGACATTTCACCTTCCCGCCCTTCTCTTCTCCCTCCTCTCCCTCTTTTCCCGTGCCCTCTCCCTCGCCTTCCCTAGCACCCTCATCTCAACCCTCAATTGCTCCTTCATAACCCCGATCTCTGCCTCGATCCCCTCGTTCTTCTGCTGCGCCTCCCGTCTATTTCGTGCCCGCTGCCGTGCAACTTCCATCTGCGCCTCAATCTCGCGATCCACTACCTGCGCTAACGTGTGGGCGTCCCGTATCCTGTGCTCCGATATAAAATGTGTCGCGAACTCGTCTTCTTGTGGGGAGAGGCCGGGGCCGCCTTCGAGGTAGCCCCCGGGGTGCGTAAGGAGGAGTCCTGGAATGGGGGAGGGGTACTTTCTGCGGCTGTCGTTCGGAGGGAGGGGTAGGACTGAGAGCTCGATGATCGGGAATGAGGACGGCAGAGAGGAGTCGCCGCGGGAAACATTGGAGGGTGGGGAGAGGAGCAAAGACGAGATAGCGTCTTCGAAGGTAGGCGAGTAGGGGATGTCGCGTGGGAGGTAGGATGCGTGGTGTTCCATCGTGGCGGCAGAGGGGCAGGCGGGCGCTGTTGGAGGTGTGACCATGATTTCAGGTATCGAGTAGGGAGATTATCTGGCGATGTGATACCTGCAGAGCATTGTGGGAATATCCATAGCGGATCGATGCAGAGTGGGAGTACTGGGCAGATGTCGCTGGCGCAGATAGAGTTCATCAAAACGCTTGGGCCAGGCGTTCTATCTGTGCTTCACCAATTTGCAGGCTCATGGTCGTCTTTTTGCTTTGACCTGCTCTTAGAACCTCTCACATTTGTCGCATATAATCGCTGTGATGATTGTTCCGCTGAAGAGAAAAAAAAGATCGACCATCGAATAACTGGATCGTAGCCTCTGCCGACCGCTAGTCGCCTGCTTCTTCACGCTTGAAATTTCTTGTGCTTCGCCTCTGCCGTCTATCATAACTTTCAACACACACATACAACAGAAGTAGGCCAAGTGTGGCGCTGAACACAGTTTCTACCATGGACGGTCCAGACGATCGTGTTCGCAAGCGACGACGGATTTCGCCACCGGCAGAAAACGCAAATGTCCAATCGGTCCCTAGCCGAATCTCCCAGCATTCGCGAGAAGACGACCATCCAAATAGAGCAGAACCAATTGTTCCGCCTGCAGAAGTCAAGGTACCTCTATTATCCACGGACTTCAGCTCTCTGGGTTTGTCGAAATGGCTGGTAAGCGCACTATCAAATGTCACGATCACCAACCCGACCAGTATTCAAGCTGCTTGTATCCCCGAAATCTTGGAAGGACGAGACTGCATAGGAGGGTCGCGCACAGGATCTGGCAAGACGATAGCGTTTGCTGCCCCAATCCTACATCAATGGTCAAAGGATCCATCTGCCATATATGCGGTCATCTTGACGCCCACTCGAGAGCTGGCTCTACAGATCTATGAGCAGGTCCTTGCATTATCTGCTCCAATCAGTCTGAAGCCTCTTCTAGTGGTCGGAGGTGCTGATATGAGGGCACAAGCGCTTGCACTTTCCAAGAAGCCTCATGTTGTCATTGCCACTCCCGGCAGATTGGCCGATCACATTCGCAACTCACCCGAAACTACAAAGGGCCTAAGGAGGGTCAAATTCGTAGTCTTCGACGAAGCTGATAGATTGCTATCGACTGGATCTGGATCTATGCTACCAGATATAGAGGCCTGCCTGAATGAACTTCCGCTTTCCGCTAATCGGCAAACACTTTTGTTCACAGCAACTGTCACACCGGAAGTGAGAGCTTTGAAGGAACGACCCGTACCGCCGGGAAAACCATCTCTGTTCATAACAGAAGTGGACACAGAATCACTCGCAGTCCCGGAGACGCTCGTTCAGACTTATCAGCTTGTGAACGTCCTCCACAAGGAGAAATTTCTCCATGTACTTCTCAGTACGCCAGCAAACGAAAGCAAAAGCATCATTGTGTTCACGAATCGAACGAACACCGCAACTGTGCTAGAATACACTCTACGTCTTCTCGGCCACAGAGTCACTGCGTTACATTCTGGACTACATCATAGAGATCGGACAGACAACCTAGCTCGCTTCCGCGCTGGAGCTGCTCGAATCCTCATAGCGACCGACGTAGCAGCCCGAGGACTTGACATACCTGATGTGGGTGTTGTCATCAACTACGACCTACCTCGCGATGCAGACGACTACATTCACCGGGTCGGCCGTACCGCACGAGCCGGCTGGCGAGGTGTCAGCGTAAGCTTCGTCGGGCAGCGTGACGTCGAGCTGGTAAAGAACATTGAGGAGCGTATTGGCACCGAGATGGATGAATATCAGGAAGAGGGCGTCAATGTTGAGACGAGAGTGATTCGTGACGCATTGAGTATCGTTGCCGAAAAGAAGCGAGAGGCACTGCTAGCCATCGAGGAAGGAAGGGACGTCAAAGGCAAACGTGTCAGAGGTGCAAGAGAGAAGTTCAAGAAGTCGCAGCAAACCTAGTGCGAAAGTCCCTGCAAAGAGCTTCGAACGAATCGTCTCTTGGTATCGCTGAAAAGTTACCCTTTTCGGACAGGCAATGGTATTAAACATCGCAATCAGTCCACGACGGATGTTATCGAAGCAAGACGAACCTCGCAGTCCTCGCAGCTCGGCTGACCCTTGTTCGTCTGCATCCACGTCGTCACTACAGACGACGTTTATCCAAATCTCTGACCTGGGTATTGTCGATGGGTTGTTGCATCCGAATGGTATTCGACAACTCTGTGGCATACACTACGTCTCCCTGAGGTCGGCCTGCGCGGTGATTGTCAGATCACATGTCTTTGTAGGCCTGTGGTTCCAGCACCTCCCGAAGGAAAGATTCAAATCAATTGATCTCCTGTTCCGCCTCTCCCTCACTTTGATGACCCTGTTGAGGCCGAACTGGAACGCCTAAACCTCAACATTGTTTTGCCGCCCCATGCTGGATCGCAAGGTCTCCCAATGATGGTGTGGACTCATGGAGGCTCCATTCTCTTCGGACCTTCCAGCCAAATCGATCATGAAATGGTGTGCTTGGTTGTCTTCTCTCACGAACATGGAACTCCTGTCATTGATGTCAGCATCAGGTATTGAGTTGGCCTCTTCGGTTTCATAGCTTCGAAAGCTATTCAGGCCGACCTTATCACAAGAGGCAGCGACGGCGCCGGAAATTTTGGCCTCACAGATCAGCAGGTCGCATTAGACTGGATCCAGCATCACATTACGTCTGTTGGGGTGGATCTTGGCGATGTCACTATCTTCCAAGAGTCCGCTGGCGGTACGTCAGTCGCTCATCAGGTCTGGACTTCACATCCTGCGACTTTCAGAAGGGCAATGAGCATGTCCGGGACTAAAAGGACGATACCTGTATGGCCTCAGGCATGAGCAACGATCGCGGAGCCTCATTTCTCATTTTCGGATCGATCCAAATGCAGAGGATGCCCTAGAGAAGCTGTGACGAATCATGCAGGACAGACTTGTTGCGACGACATGCCCCATCGAACGCAACATGCTGGGAGCGTCGAAATTAAGGCCAAAGACAAGGGATTGAAGCGAGACTACGCACGCAAGTAACGGGTAATAAATATAGGGGAGGTGGACGCATCTGTCACGGCTGTGGACGAGTACTGCGTTCGACCATGGTTCAAGCCGGCATAATCGTGACACAAACAAACGATTTGACCGCCAAATTGTACATATAGACAAACATTCATACTGTTTCCAGAACGTCTCACACCCTGCTGCGCTCCCTCGCCAACGCGATGCCCTCCAGATCCAAGATTGGCCCGTCATATGTCTTCGATCCCCAGATCGTATAATATATCACGCCAATAACGAACCATCCGCCCATGACGACAATACAGTAATTCATGTTCTGTGGCGTGACAGGCTGCGCGCCCGGGAACGTGCTGAATACCATTGCAACCACGAGCCAGATCACAGCCATGACGTTGATCGCGGCACCCCATCTACCCATGGAGAATGGTCCGGCAGGATGGCTCGTCTTATCTCGCCGTCCGTAGAAGAGCATGTATCCAACGGGCAGAAGGTACGATGCGTAGACGCCAAAGATGGACATGGACAGGATGGCGTTGAACGCGGTCGCGCTGCCGAGGTAGATGAAGCCGAGAAGAGCCTGCAGGACGCTGATGCAGATGATCATGCGCTTGGGAACGAGAAGGCTGTCATCGATCTTGGTGAAGTAGCTGGAAAAAGGGAAGCCGTTGTCGCGGGCCAAAGCCCAGGCAGTGCGGGACGTGGATGTCAAGCCAGCGGCGTTGGCGGCCGTTGCGATGAGAGTGGTGATGAGCGTGAGGATGATGGCGCCAGCGTTGCTGCCTGTGACGTTGATGTAGAGCTGGATGAACGGGAACCCGGTGTTGGTTGCGAGGAGCGTCTCGAGATCCGAGAGACAGAAGAGCATCATGAGACAGTATCCGAAACCGAGGATGCCATTGAAAACGACGCTGCCTACCATTGCGAGTGGGACATCGCGTGATGGCGTGTCCATCTCTTCGGAAAGATGGGCTGCGCAGTCGTAACCCAGGAAAGGGTAGACCGTGCTGATGAGGCCGACGAGCCATGCAATTCCGTCTGATTTCCATCCCGTCTCATTGAATGTTTCCGTGAAGACAAAGCTGGCGGATTGCTTGGTTGCCATGACGCCAAGTACGATGAGGATGGCGCCGAAGCCAACGATGTGGAGGATACCTGTGGACTGAATCAGTAAAGGCAGAGCCCGGCTTTGACGATCACTTACCAGACGCGAGGTTAGTGGCTGCAAGATACTTCGATCCGTAGAGGTTTACGAGCAGAGAGTAAGCGAGCACAAGCCAGTAAAATAGAAGACCTTGCCATGGCTGTGGTTGATAGCCCGGATGCGTGATCGAGATCATGGCTCTGTACTGTAGACCTGCCACAGAGGCAGCAGACGCGGTCAAAACAGTAAGACCACCAATTGAGATCCAGGCTGTGTACCATGAAGGGCTCCGTGCGGCGTGTTTAGGGGCGAGCATGGCAACCCAGTGATACTGACCTTAAGGACAATGTCAATACGATTCCGCAAAACAAGGAGGGTCAGCATCAGCATACCTCCAGCAGTTGGGTAGATCGAAGCAATCTCGCCGAGGGAAGCAGCGACAAAAATACTGCCCAGGAATGATAGGATGCTGAAAAGGCTTTGTGAGCAATAGAACATCGTAGTACCAAAATGACCACTTACTAGTTGTAGAAAACGCATGGTGCTCCACCTCCAGCAAGACCGGCAGCAACTACAGAACTGAGAGCCTCCCATGTTGCCATCAAACACAGACATAAGGAAGCAAGCGACCATACGGAGAATTGATGTCGCATCTCTTTCTGGTGTGCATTTGGTGCGGTTGGTTTCAGGTCGTCTGCCTCCATGGCGACGTGCTTTTCGTCCATCTTTTCTGACATGATATTGTCTTTCTAGAATAGAAGCTGGGATTCAAAGATCTTGATGCAAATCTTTGGGTATATTGCTGCAAGACGAGCGGTAGGAAAGGAAGATGAACGGTGATAGTGGAGACAACGCCAATACAATATGATCCCTACCATCGGTCTGATAGTCTAGTTCGCTGAAAGTTCCCCGTTCCACGCAACGTTGATTGTGGCGCCCAATCCCTGCGTTTCACGGGCAATACCCCGTACCCACAGCACGGAAACATTCCGGGATAGCGCTATATCCCCGCGGGGTGCTTGCGCAGGGTACGATATCCCAATCAAATGGTACCGATCACTTAAGCATGCGCTATTTGAAGGCTCAAGCTCAAATCCAATCGAATCAATGTCAGCAGTGCGTCAAAGCGTTCGCTAGAGCCAAGCGCCGGCCCCAGAGCCACAGGTCCGAGGCGGCCTTCTCGTTCTTTATCCAAGTACGGTTTCCAGTCGTTGCTCGGTCATAATATTGACCCAATGTTGCCTAGAAGAGAGTCCGTATGCCTCGGCATCTATACTTGACCACACTGCTTCAACGAGCTGTGCACCCCGCAAGACGACCGCGAGTCCAACGCAGTGGTACATATCCAGCATCTGCTTCCGTACTTGCTCGCGCCACCACGACACACATGACGGTGAGAAGCTCATGCGACGCAGCTCTCTGCTGAATGATGCCGGATCTGAAGCGGCGGGATCGCTCTCTGTAGATGTCGCAGAGCTCCTCAAAGCAGTCCCAGCGGATACCAGTGGCAAGGTCAATATCGACCTCGTCGGAGAATTCGCCGGAATGCTCGACAGTATAGTCAATATTGTGGTGGCGAGTTCCATTTCTCTGTCCCACTTGCAGCAGTAGAAAGCATCGATCAAATTCTGAGTGGGCGAAGCACTCTCGTCGGGCGCGTTTCCGACATCCAGGAAGGTGCGACTCAGCTCGAGAAGGCCAGTGAGCTGATAGATCTGAGCAACATTATACAGTTGGTCGATAGGGGTGGGAAAGTCCTCCGAGAGATGAATGCTGTCCCTATGTGGGGCTCGATACTGCATTATTTCTCCATAGAGCTGCATTGCAGTCTTCGTCAAGATCGAATTCAGACTATCTGCGAATTGCTCAGGCACCTGTAATAGGCTGAGCTTCTTCAGAATTTGTGCCTGTCTTGCGAGGACACCTGTTTGAGCCAGCATGATGAAGATTGGTGTCGAGACACCAGTCCAAGGATTAGGGAAAATAACCTGATCGTCGGGCACAGTTCGGAAACATATCAGATAGTCCAAATCATCCATACTTTGATCAACAATCATCGCGTTGAGCATCTCCCAATAGGCCATAGCGCCGACGACGAAGCTCTTCCTGCGGTCAATGTGCTGGTTTGTTGACTGTTGTTGCGTCCAGATCTTGAACAGCGTGCGGGCGGTTTTGAGACGCTCGTACCCTGTTGCGGATGGGTTGTGCCAGCTCTTCAAGGGATCAGTGGCAGAAGATAGGGTCCATTCACAATACTCACAGAAGTCATACCTAGCAAGATTGAAGATATCAAAAGTTGATAGACGTGCTCACATTGTATTTGTAGCGCGGGCGATGCGTCTTCCTGAGTCAATTTGAGATTCCGCATGTCTCGCGACAAGTGATCAAGGGCGTCTCGTTCGTATTTGTCGGCAGAACAGTCCGATGTATGGTCGCTACTCGAGAGATGGGCGGCAGAGGCACTCAAGATGCTCTTATGCAGCGTCGGACACAAGGACGGAGCTGTCATGGACTCAAGCCGGAATGGGTTTTCCTTCGAATCGAAACATGATATAATCCGGCAGACATGCTGGTAGTAGTGTGACTCAAGAATGGTGTCTTCGGGTCCGAAAATCGTTGGAGAAAGAGGGATTGGCCAATCCAGTAAAACATGGCTAAGATCGAGGTCTAAAGCAGGCTGAGAATCTGCCGACCAGCCCGCGTATAGGGCATCATTATCTAGCAAGCCAACACCATTCAATCCATTAGGTGAGTTCAGTATCAATCCGTCAACGACAGTACTGGCTGTGCTGGGTCGAGACGATGATGGGTGGTCTACTTCAGCGTCTTGATTCAGATCCAGTTGCCCTACATGATTTGGCCGATCGGTACTGGACCCCAAAATTGGCGGCGAAGTAATGTGACGGTTTGCCGTGACTTGACAGACGCTGTCCAAACGGTCGGTCGAGGAATCGTTGTAGTCTGTGCTATCCGCTTGCGCGCTCTCTTCAAGCACCCAGGAGGTTTGCTGGAGCGTCGGCTCAACTTCCATGGCACAATCGACTGGTCTTGGCGGTATACATGCATTGGCCATACCACCACTCTTTTGTCTTGCTCGCGACACTTCGGCCTGTCTCTCTCGCTCATGTTTCGTTGACCATTTGAATGGACTGCCATACGTGCAGGCTCGAGATCTTCTAGCGCAATTCGTACACTGCGGGCGGATCTCGTCGCATTTGATCTTCTAATATATTCTCAGGACCATCTATGACCATGGGTGAATCGCGCTAACCTTATTCTTGCAGCTCACACAGCCATCTTTTCGCACCACATGTCAGCTTGATAGCGCATTGCGGGCCGGGACATGTCTGACGTACGACGGCTCTTCTTAGTTTTGGCGATATGCTCCATCAGCCACAGTTTACCACATGCTTGCTTCCGGATGATAAAGCACGGTTTGAGCTCGTCTATCTCGATGTCTGTATCCTGCCCCACTTGAGCGGCTTCAGGTCCGCGATGACGGAGCGAAGCCGCGCCCAAGTACTGTAGACTCCCGCGGCCTGGCGGCTCCTCAACTCAGACTTCAACAATTATTCAGATGGTATCACGAACTAGACACTACATCCTTCTTATCTTCGGATCTCCCGGATCTAATCCTTCTTAGTTCAATCGCAGCGCGTATGCCTTGTTCGATGGCACCGTCAATGAAGCCTCGCCAGCCATCAGCCCAGTCCGCGCTAGCCATGTAGACTTGTCCAAAAGGCTTCTGGAGCTGCTGAAGATATCTATCTGTGACCCCGGGTCTGGCAAAATACCAGGTCCCCTTGGCAAACGGGTCATTCATCCAATCGTGTGTTAAATATGCTTGCGTTTTGGCTGCCGGCACAAGCTTTTGATACTCAGATATGATGCGATTGGCATCTGAGGGGTCAGTAAGGCGATCGCTCAGACCGAATCCGACGCAGAATGTATGATTTTCCTTGCGGTCTGCCGTCCCATTGTGGTCTGAAAACGAGAAGACGAAGTCGCAATTCTCTTCGTCGGTACTATTGGCAAACCATGCTGAGGGGTCTTGCTTATCGATTTTGAAATGGATCTTCGCGCCTGTGCTGGTGTGTCCAACATTCACGGCCTCTTGACGCAGCTCCTCAAGAGCAGGCTGGAACCGAACGTTCTGGAGACAGTTCCTATCAGGATCAGTCTATCGCCTAGAGAAATGCACAGGACGACTTACAAAGGTATTGTGCATACTACATTGCTGGCAGTGATCGCTGATCCGTTTTGAATGCCGACAGATACTTTTCCGTCCTGTTGCACGATGCTCTCGACAGCACAATTGAATAGTCGATCCCCATGAAAGTCGTCCAAGATGCTGCTTGCCAAAGCAGTCGTACCACCTTTTCCGAATTTGAAACACCCAGTGGCTTCGTACAGAGTATGTACAGAGTACGATCCGAGTGCATACCAGCGCAGCGCATCCGTGTACGATCCTTGATCAGTCGAACAACATCCAAAAGATTTCAAGTGGGACTCGATGAGCTCGATTTCTTTCTCGGGCCTGTCCATCTGGTCGAGCCGCTCTCGGATCGACATTGAGTCATACTTGCGCCATTCTGCGTGGGGCGTGCGAACAGAGCTGTGTGGGAAAGGCATCAAGTCTCTAGCCGTCAAGCCGTCAATCGTGAAGAAGTCCTCAAATAAAGTCTCTAGCAAAGCATCTGTACTCTTGATATCGAGGTTGGTGGGCCGTCGTGCACCTCTTGGCCTGAGAAACATTCCTTCCGGTTTCGTCGTTCCACTAGAAGTCTTCAGATTGTCTGATAGACCGTACCGATGTGCTTCGGCGAAGAGATGAGGCTGAGTCCTTTGACTTATATCAGGGTTTCGTCATGTGACTAGGAAGGACAGGACTACCAATGGACCCACGTACCACCCATTTCGAAGTCTTCTCCGAGCGCCCTGGATGTCCACGTTCGACCACCAATGCGGTCCCTTGCCTCGATCAATAGTATTTGGTCACTGGTATGCTTGGACAATTCTCTTGCCGCAACCAGCCCAGCAAATCCGGCACCAATGACTATCACATCATAGGAAGTTTGGACATTTTGGGTGCTACTGCGAACAGCAGATGTCTCGAGCCCCTTTGTAACTCCATCAGGTGTCCAAAGAATGCCTTCCCGTGTGCTCATGACTGGTGAGCTGCAACAGATGAGTTGTATGTGCAATTGTAATGCAGGAACGAAGTGATAAGACGAGCTGAGCACTCAGCGACTCTTACATGATATCTAGGATCTTCTTATATGCACTGCAAGCATCGCTGAGAATTACCGTTTTGGGAAACGTGTGGCGAGCCATCAGCAGCACGGCGTACAAACCCTGTTGATGTTACGAGCTTACCTTTCTCGTGGGAGGTCTTCCTTCAACCTTTCGCCAGAGTGTCAATGCATCTCTTGCCATACCGAGACTCAACGTGACTTTGGGAGTCTTGTTGAACAGTGAAGTCTGCATAGAGATGTCCAACTCCGACCCCGCTGCCCCGCCACCCCGCTCTGCGGCCAAACGCCGAGTGTAACCGTTGGGCGTGTCATCACTGCATGGTTATGGTACTCCTCTTCGGAATCATACCAGACTACAATTGTCTCGAATTGTATCAACTGTAGTGGAACTCATTCAGCTGTATCCTTCTCATTCGTATCTTGTCTGTTCGACCACCTCTTATTGACAACAGCAAGCAGTATGTCTACTCTAGCGCTCGGGGAGTATATATGGCGGAGGTAGCAGTATAACATTCCGAGCACTTAGGCGCCATGACTGATGATCGCAGGATAGCGGAGATCGGGATCGAGACTGTCATGGTTTGTCGACCGAGGACCATGACTGCAGCTTCCCTGACCCATCTCAGGGCCTTCCCGGAGATTTCAACTTGCAACTACTAGACTATATCTATAAAGTCAAAGGCCTCAGATGGAGTGAGCAGTGTTGGACCGCACGATTTGATCACTTACTGACTCTCATCAGTTGGTACCGGTAACGAGCTCAATGCCTCGTATGCCGTCGATGGTTATTCGAGAGTCAAGAATGTTCCTGGTTGCATCGTGACAACGCATGGTGTCGGTACGAACCTTTATAACTTTAGTTTCTGAGCTACGAATTGATGCAGACTGCTAGGCGAGCTCAGTGCTCTGAATGGCATTGCTGGATCTCTCACTGAGCAAAGTAAGGTGATCCACATTGTCGGCCAAACAACAAGATCCATGCAGAAGAATAAATTGATGATTCACCACTCAATTGGCTTTGATCCGGATCACCAGATATTCAACACTGCTTCAAAACGATTCCGGGTAGCTGAGGCTGAGCTCTGGGATGTAGAGAAGGCTCCTGCGGAGATAGACGTAGGTACAATCGCTGACATTTCTGTATGCTCACTGACATTCGCCACAGAGGGTCATTCGCGAGTGTATCCTCAAATCGGGACCGGTGTATATCTTCATACCGCTGGACCTGGCAGACGAACATGTCTCTACAGACTTGCTCAAGACTCCGCTGAACACTTCCCCTCCTGCAACTGATCAGATCAAAATTACCATGGAGAGTGCCGCAAAAGCTATCGGTCAAGCGATATCAGAGACCAAAAATCCTGCCATCTTCGTCGACGGGCTTGTGATGCGGCACAATGCTGTCAATGAAGCCAGACGGCTTATTGAGAAGTTGGGTTTCCCTGTTTACAACTCGGGAATTGGAATGGGCATAATCGATCCTAAGTCTCCCCAGTTGGTCGGCACATATGGCGGCGCAGTCAGCAATCCCGGCATCTCGCAAGCTTTTGAGTCTAGCGACCTCCTGCTCGTCTTTGGTCGTCTACCAGCAGACACCAATTCGGGCGGCTTCTCGCAGCAAATGCCCGTTAGCAAGACCATCGACTTCCGGCCCTCTGAGATCGATGTTCGCGGCATGAAGTCCTTCCCCGACCTGTATTACCGCACCTTCCTCCCCTACCTCGCCGAGCACGTTTCCCATCTCTCCCTCCCTTCCGTCCCGCGACCTACCATTCCTTCCTACACACTCACCGACTCCACGCCTTCGAATAACACCGCCATCACAACCCCCTACTTCTGGCCCCTGTTCTCCCGCTTCCTGCAGCCCTCCGACTCCGTCCTCGCCGACACTGGCACCTCTCTCTTCGGTCTCCAGGACGTCACCTTCCCCTCACCAATCCTTTACAACTCGCAGACGTACTACGGCTCCATCGGCTGGGCCACTCCCGCGGCGTTTGGCGCCGAGATCGCCCGGCAAGAACTCCTGCGCACCTCCCATGCCAGCGCAAAGCAGGCTCAATGCGAGCCCGCTCGCACCGTGCTCGTGACAGGGGACGGCAGCATCCAGCTCACGGTCCAGGAGCTGGGTAGTATGATCCACTATAAAGCGCAGGTGGTGATCGTCATCATCAATAACGACGGATACACAGTCGAGAGGGCGATCCATGGCGCCAAGCAGGGCTACAACGACATCGTGCCGTACAATTGGAGTAAAGCGCTGGAGTTTTTCGGCATGGCTGAAGAGCAGGCCAAGAAGGGCTATGTCAGGGCAGCGACGAGGGAGGAGTGGGAACGGGTTTTGGAGCGGGAGGATTTGCGCAAGCCGGATAGTGTCAAGATTGTAGAGGTCATGATGGATGCGTTTGATGCGCCGTGGAGGATGTTGGCGCAAATCGCGCGGAGGGGAGAGAGTACGAAGCAGGAGATGGTAGAGGGAGGATTTGTTTTGAGGGAGCCGAAGGTCGTGTAGTCTATGGTCATCATGGCACGGTTTAGCATTCTCTAAGTTTCACATGCTGTCTGAGTGTCCTGTTTCAGCAGGATGCATCCCTACGTTGGGAAACGGAAATCGATCCTCTTGTTCCCGTAAAAGTCCTCGTGCTCCGTCTCGAGCTGGTAAGCTGTCTGCTCGCTGATGGTCATGTCGTCCCATTGCTTGTCCCTCTTTGCGTTCACTCTCGACAGGACCATTTTGTTGATGATGAACAGCATGCAGGTGAACAGTGCGATCACAATGAGGGACTTGTTGCCGTCGTAGTAGTATGGTTCGTCTTCCTTCTGGTATACCTGCGCTGCCACGATGGCGCCGGCGAGCAGCAGTACATTAAGGATCGTCACGGCAATGGCACGTTTTTTAACGGAGAAGCTGGCTTCGCAGACCCAGGTGACGATGATGGGGAAGTAGCTTGGTGCTGATATCGTCAGCATGGATCGACGCTGTAGTGAGGGCGAGTACGTACCCGCGACGATGGGAGCGGTAAGACCATAGCGCTCCCACATGCCAATGTTGCCGGGTACTGTCTCGAGTGCTATCAGGAACGGCACTGGCACCAGATGGGCCAGAGTGCAGTGCCATGTTCGTTCCTTAAAGTACTCGCTACTCCAAGCCAGCAGGAGAACGGTCACCATCTGAAAGACTGCAGGAGGGACTTGCAGCATGTTGCTCTCGAAGACGGAGAAGTGTAGTCGGCGAAGAATGAGCCCCATGTATTGTCTGACAGGCAGATAAGAAATCGGACTGAAGAAGCTGCAAGCATAGAGAATCCAAAGCTTGCTATCGGCGAATGTATCCCTGACTTCCTTTGCGGATGGGCGGAGCTTGATTGCTGCTTGGCCCTTTGCTGGGTCGTCACGGAGAAGCCTATTCACGAGAATGGTCTCTTCCATATTGCTGTACCAAGATTTGCGACAGATGTGGCTTTGGGTATCTGTCGGACACCATGGTAAATAGAGGAAGCTCTGATGGAGGTCAGTGGACTGGTCTACTTCTGAGTAGGACACAGCACTTACAAACACTCCAACGAGGAACGTCACACAGCCTTCCATCAAGAAGAGCCAGAACCAACCTGGCTGGCCTCCTACACCTCTCATTTTGAGTATAGCAGCTGCCATGAGCGCCGACACGATGTGACCCATCTGTCTTAAGATCAGCAACACTTCTTCATGATCAGAACAGTTCTCATACGTCGGTCATGGCAGCGAGGATCGCTAGTCTCGGTGCCATCTCGCTGGTTGTATAGAATTGCGTGAGGAAATGCACCATTCCAGGCAAATAACCACCCTCAAGCAGACCCACCAATGCACGGAGCGTGAAGAGCGCTGCTCGACCTTGCACGAGACATTGGCAGGCAGCTGGAGTTACATCAGCCTTGCTATCACACATGAGGATAACCCACTCACAAATTATGCCATAAGTCATGATCAAAGGGGGAAAGATCTTCCTAAAACCATAACGAAGCACCAGGAACTGGACTGGAAATTCAGAGAAAAGGACTGCGCTTCGGGTGATCATGATCGCATTGTCAAAGTCTCCGGTATCGAGACTCGCGTCTCCGAGGAAGTTGTCCGTCAGGGCATTGTAGATGTTGAATCTGTCGGTCATGACGCCCAGCAGGATCAAGCTGAAAACTGCCAGAAGCCGAAAATCGGTCTTGCGAACGACTCTGCGCTCCTCGCTGGCTGTCCATTATACATCAGGATTCCACCTGTGGCATCCGAAGAAGTGCTGGTCCGGTTCGGCATAGTCTCTTTGGTTGGCTCGATCTTTCTCCTTTGGCCGTAATGTAATGACACTATCGGAACCGCCGGGCTGATCGAACGATTGCGTCTGTATTTGAACTTCGACAAGAGGCATCTTCTTCTCTTCAAGTGGCTCTGGTAGGTCGTGGACCGTATAGGTTTGACTGGTCCTTATAAACGACTGCATCTTGGGCTGCTGATGCTGCCTGTGGCCCACCAGACTTATTTCCGTCCGTAACAACGATGCGGAAGCATGGCTGGGCTCCGGCAGCCGCCATCAGGATACATGTCACAAGCGTTATGAGCAGTCAAGCCACGTGGTTGTGCTCCACCTGGTGCACCTCCCATTCGTTGACAAGGAGGCATGGCCGCTCTGATTGGGTATGGATGAACTGTGGTGTGGTGTCTCATGTACGTCCAGAAGCATTCAATGCGTTGACGGGGATAGCTTTTACGGATTTGCCTCCGGGCCGTTGTGCAAGTTCCAGGTTGTACGTCCAAGCGAGCTTATCTTGAGGCCAGAAGACCACTGGTTGGTGGGGCTTTGTTGCAAGGATGAGCATCATAATAGGGGGTCAAGCTTGATTCTCACATGCGGCGACTGACCGTGGAAGTCAAATAGAACTTTGACCCAGATGCAGCCGCAAGAGCGTAGTTGTCGAGCAAGATAGCAAGTAAGGCGACAAAAGAAAATAGCTAGCTCAGCTCCACTCACTATAACGACGAGCCCAGAATATTGAAGCAATCAGCATCAAACAGCACATCGATCAGTGTGCTTCGATTCGCCTGCTTCGAGAGTCTACCTGCAACTCGATGCACGACTCGGCGTCCAGTAGTGCTCATCGTGCGGTCGTACTTATGTGATTGATATGGCAGTGGACAGATCTTAGAGTGTCAGCAGATTAGTAGGGGTACATTCAATTCCACAAAAGTATTGTCGCAGAGTGATCTGAGAGATAAACGTCAGATCGTGTTCTCCCGAATATATTTCAGGGAAGGGTAGAGAGCACAACTAAATTCGAAATTCGCGTCGACACGTTGGCTTGTTGAAAGTGCCGGTAAATGTCGGCAACTGAGCAGATGAGTCGGAGTAGAACAGACCGAGCCAGCATGCTTGGATAGAGGGGTCATCTGCCATGATCCTGGTACATGTCCTGCATTCTGAATATATCGGCTGTATATCGAGATGGCACCAATCGCGACCATCGAGTACTTTCGTCTCCTGCCGCGCTGGCTGTTCGTAAAAATAGTCGACACCGAAGGCAACTCTGGTTGGGGTGAGGCAACGCTCGAAGGCCACACAGAAGCTGTAGAGGGCACGCTCGACGGGTTTGCCAAGCGTTTCGTAGGTCTTGAGGCAGAGAATATTGAACACATCTGGCAGTTGGCATGGCGGCAAAGTTGGTCGATCTGCAACAGCATCCTTGTGTCTGTCCTGACTGTTTACAGGTTTCTACCGTGGTGGACCAGTCTTCCAATCTGCTCTGTCTGGTATCGACATTGCTCTTTGGGACATGAAAGCCAGGAAGCTCAATGTGCCTATTTGGCAGCTATTGGGAGGTAAGGTCCGCGAGAAGGTCGCCGTATATGCTTGGATCGGTGGCGACAGGCCATCCGATGTCGAGAGCGCTGCAAAGGCCCGACTTGCTCAAGGATTCAAGGCAGTGAAGATGAATGCAACAGAAGATGTAGGATGGCTTGACTCTCCTGGAGTCCTCAAATCTTCGGTCGAGAGATTGAAGACGGTCAAAGCGTTAGGTATGGATGCTGCACTCGATTTCCATGGCAGACTGCATAAGCCAATGGCAAAGCAGCTGGCAAAGGCACTCGAGCCGTACGGACCACTATTCATCGAGGAGCCATTGTTGAGCGAGCATCCAGAGGGTATCAAGCAGATCTCCGAATTGACATCCTGCCCAATTGCACTTGGTGAACGACTGCATAGTCGATGGGACGTCAAGCGCTTCTTGGAAGGTAGGTAAGAAGAGGTAAGTTTAGATTTAGCTGACGTGAGACAAGATCATTCGGTCGATATCTTGCAGCCTGACATCTCACATGTCGGTGGTATCTCAGAGATCAGGAAGATCGCAGCAATGGCCGAGGCATATGATGTAGCCATTGCTCCACATTGTCCACTGGGGCCAATTGCCCTGGCTGCGTGCTTGCAAATTGGCGTGAGCACGCCGAATCACCAAATCCAGGAGATGTCGTTGGGCATACATTACAATGTCGCAGCTGGAGACTATGACATCAATAGCTACACAACGAATCCGGAGGTTTTTGCTGTCTCCGAGGGGTACGTGGAGGTGCCGCAAGGGCCAGGTCTTGGGATAGAAATCAATGAAGATATGGTCCGGGAGCTCTCTAAGACAGCAAAGGCATGGCCTTTGGGCGGTTTTGTCGGACCTGATGGTGGCTTTCGAGAGTGGTAGTCGGGCAGCGAGACCGAGGAAAATTCATGCAATTCAGAAAGTTGACATTTTGCTATGTACAAAACAAATTGGATATCTTCGAAGTATGTTCAAGCACTACTCATCGGTGTTTGCCCGTTGGCTCCGTTCTGGCCAGCCGCTTCGTAGCTCGCCAGTTTGAAGTCATAGTCGAGCTTGAACTCTGCCTTCGGGTCACCTTTGAAGGGAACGAAGTCAACCACGAGCGAGTCTTTGACAGCAAAGACCGAGTCGTTGGTGATATATTCATCCCGGCGATCGAAGATTTGAGTGACAAGTGGCTTGTGGCCAGGTGCGGATACCTACATTGGTCAGCCTGTCGTGCATAGTCATGCGATTTGCAACTCACAATAAAATGGATGTGTGCAGGCCTCATTGGATGCCTGTCCAAGAGATTGAGTAGCACTCCACTGGGTCCGTCGTACGGAATGGGGTAGCTGGTTGGCCTTAAGCAGTAAAAGTGGTACTTGCCGTCCGGACCAGTAGTGAAACGTCCTCTCAGATTCATGTCCGGCTGATTGGGATCTTGCTGCTCGTATAGTCCATTGGGTGCAGTATGCCATACATCCACCTCTGCGCCCTCGATCGGCTTACCCGTCGTAAAGTCTGTAATTTGCCCGCTCATCAGAGTGTAGTCGCCCTTTTCGATTCCGCCAATGATGATGGAGTCGCCCATGGCCCTCTTAGGAGCATCCTTCCGCCAGAAGGGACCGAGAATTGCTGTCGCTGTAGGAAGGTCGGGTGCGTCTGTTGCAACTTTGTATGTGATTTCATCCACAAGTGACTCGATACCGAGGATATCGCACATGAGCTGTCCCTCGTTCCTCTTCTCGTCCGACATACGTCCGGCTTGGTTGATGAGGTCGACTCCGGCCATCCACTCCTCGACTGTCACCTCATTCTCACGAAGCCAGTCATGGAGATGCTGGATGAGGCCGCCGATGACCTTCCGGACGCGAGGGGTTGCCTTCGGTCCCGTGGCATTGATGACATTCCTGGTGAAGTCGGGGTCGAACTTGCTCGTGCTGTTGCTCGTCTGCTCGACTGGCGCTACTGGAAGCGGATCGGTGACTTTGTTGCCGTTGATTGCCATTGTGGTGGTTGTGCTTTTTAGGAATAATCGTTGGTGAACTTTTTGGACAAGGAGAAAAGTAAAGAGAACAAGCTCGACCCAGGGTTTTACATCTTCAAGAAACGACACGGTTTGTAAGAAGCGGAAGACAGCCGATAGGAGCTGTACCTTTCCAAGGGACTCTGTGTCACGGACATAGCACGGCTCTGTTGGCGAACGCTTCGATCGTCCAATAACAAGGCTGTCGTTTAGGTCTAAGGCCTACCAGGAGCAGCGCAAATCTGGAGAAATCGTCGTTTGGACATGTGCGGATGAAGTCAATTTGGAGGAGCTCGAAGAGTGCCCCTCAGTGGGGCAGACCGTCCTTTGCCGAACGCGAGCAGCGGCTGGTGCACTCACTTCTCTGCATGCGGGTGATTGATATGTTCATATCAGGTCGACATTATTGCTATTCTGCATCTCATAGTCATCGAACTGCGTGCTGCACTTGCACTTATGAAACTTTGCAGCTCCGTGGGCATGCCAGGATTGACGGTAGCTCCTGATAGGATGTCAAACAAAGTTACTAGTGACAAGCAGATTTGGTGTGACGATGAGTGACTCGGTCCGATAGCTCTGAAGCTCAAGATAGGAACTCGGTCACCAGCAGGGACCATTCCATTTGTTCTCAGACGAGCTTGATATCTCGGTCGAATGCTTGCCTCAGGTCCGACGAATCTCACAGCCGCTCGTGAGCTCCCGAATACGGTACGAAGTACCACATGTCTGTGTACAGGCCACGCGAAACGTGCACACTTAGTCAGTACTTCGCCAGAAAGTAAGAAGCCCTGCAGTGAGGGCAATCGTGATGTTGCGTCTCGACGTGCCTCAGTGGGTCTTTCTGGATGCCTTGCCAATGAAACCTTCCAGTTCCCTTCAACCCTTTCTCTTCTTCGTGTTCAGAGATTTTCTCTGCAAGGCTAGCACCGACGTGTTGGAAGCCGTGTAAGGTCCAGTACACCACATGGCATCGGAGCAATATCTGCTACGTGACCAAGCCCCTGCCGCGGCATACGAGCCCGCACAAGTGCTGCAGGATCATCGACAAGTCTCCCTGATGTGCGATCATTATCTCTGGTGAATACTGTACTACTCAAGTGCCCAGCACTATTCCGTATCTTCTATAGGCAATCCACAAACCTTCACATCGTCTCCCATTTCTCCTCCATTCCACCCAGCTCGCCCTGCCCCTTGAATTTCTCCACCACAGTTCCTTGCTCACTAAGCATCACCCTCTCCCCTTGATCCCCTTGCTTCTTCAAGCTTCGCCACCTACGGAGATCCACCGGATTGCGCTTGTCCCCATGCGCTTCATCGGGATGCTCCCAATGCCCCTTCGAGAAGCCCAATAACGTAGTCACTTTGCCCAACTCGATATCGTAGACCATGCTGCAGATCGTTCCGGTCTCTTCGAGCCAGTTGACCTGCCACAACGCGCCGGGTCGTATGCATTGGTATGTGGCGGTCTGATAGTTCTTGCGGCCTGCCATGGGACCGCCGTGGATGGCATAGACTATGCCTGCTTGGAGTGAGTGCTCGTGTTTCTTCATCTTCTTCTGAAGGACTCCAAATGTTTCGATTCGAGACTAGATGAAGGGAACAATAATGGAAAGGAAAGTTACGTACGGTCCGAGGAGAAAAACCATGCCTCATAGCGCCACTTCTGTGGGTTACCATCTTCATCCTGAGCATCGTAATCATACAAGAGGTGAACGTCTTTGAGGTCCTGCTCAAATGCTTCCTTGTTGAATGCTGGCGGCATATTGATGCAAATCGAGGCTGGAGAATTATGCTGAGGATTGCGCACAATACTTGATACAAAGAAGACGCTCAGTCAAAGTGGGGATCTACGAGATTGTAAAAAACATTGTATTTCAGCTCTTTATAGTATACATGGGTCTTGAAGTACCGTAGTTGAGTTTCAGTGAGGCTCTCAGCGGATCGGGTACGTCACGACGGCACTTCGCAAAGGCAAAACGGTCGTGACGCAACAGACTGTCGAGCATTTCCAGACAGTCTCTTGAGCTTCAAAGCTCTCGTCGTGTCACTCCAGCAGCAAGAGGTCTCAATTACTGCATTATCCGGCGAGGCTGCCACGAGAAGCAGCGTTACGGATCCGAGTCCCTACGATCGTGGCTTCGTAACGTCTCGATCTTTGCAGAAATAGCCCACACGTTGACGCCGCATGCTAGCTATTGTCGACACCTATCCCATCTCATGACTTTGGTCGCTGATTCCACTCAGTGAGGAGCGGAGTCAAGAGAGCCGTGAGGACTCCCCCAAATTCTTGCATCACCTTGCCCTGCGTAGTCAGCTTGTCGGGATGCCAGAAAGTTATCTCCTGTTTCAGATTCTTCTCATAACGCCCATCAGCGCTCAGCAATCGTTCGAGGGTGTGTCCGCATGCTCGGACTCCTTTGTAGACCGAACATTTTGCTCCACACCTATCGAGCTTTGCGCAAGGCCAGAAAGGGATCTCTGGGAGATCCGAGTCGTAGATGGGGTCCCCTCGGTGAGACTTCTCCTTGAGCGCACTACGGGTGCGTTTCCAGTCCTTGTAAATATCGATGTCAAACGGACCTGTGGCCTTCGGCGTGCCCGGTGCCGTTGGAGCTGACTGCGACGTCTCGGGTCCTCCAGGATGTGGTCGTCTCCGCGATTCAGCTTCTGCATTCCTCCGACGGTCTTTGTGATTCTGGAAGGTTTCCTCTCGAGCTTGCTGTTGCCGTTTCAACTTTTCTCGTTCTTCTTCTATCATTTGGGCGATTCGTGCAAGCCGCCGCTGTTCTTCCTGGAGACGCCAGGTCTCCGATTCTCTTCGCTGTTCTTCTTCCGCATTACGAGCGGATCGCATGCGTCGACGGAACCATTCCTCCGCCGAAACATGCCCATGCATAGTACCGTAGCCATTTGGAACGCCATTTGGTTGATTGCTGTAAGCATACTCTCCAGCAGGCTGAGCATGTACGAATGCATGCTGCTGCTGGCGATGACTGCGAAACGCTCGTAGTGCTTCAAAGGTTCCCGTTGCCAGACGATAGAAGTATGACAGAATGTTCGGTAGAAATGGTAGGAGAGCAAGCACAACGAACAATACTATAAGGACGTATGCCACATAGCCGAGAAACGACACGATAGCCCATAGGAAGGCTACAACACTGTGGTATGCGGTGCTGATCCCGCTTGTAATGGCCGAGCCGAGATGTCTGAAGAACGAAGCAATCTTCTCCCAACCATTCATGATTGGTGATTGGCCGATTGCAAGGGTCGTGACTGATTCGCTGATCTTGTGCTGCAGGACAGTCATCGCTACGGGGGCCATGGCGAACTTTCGTCCAGGAGACGGCTGCTGATTCACTTGTTCGGACAGTTTGAAGATGCTGCGAGTAATTCTGCAGTGGTTGATCGAAGCACGAATGAGTAAGAGATGGACAAAGTGAAGCGAATGAGCAGGAACAGTTCTATGTAGAAATAGAAACTTTCATATGTCAGAACGGGAACCAAAGGACTCACTGGACCGTTTGAATTGGATGTAGGCATAGCCGCCCTGCTTCACTGCCTTGCGCAACTTGGGTCTGCAGCCAGCACATTCTCTGCAAGAGTGCGGCGTAGCGGAGCACAGTGCCACACATCTTCCCAGGCATACGCATGAAACTCATGCGGAAGAAGAGGTTTCAGGGTCCTAGCAAGATGCTGAGGCATCGAGAGGCAGATAAGATGCTGAGGCTTTGAGAGAGAGAGGTTTCACCCGTGGCGAAAATTTTATCAAAAGATATTTTCCAATGAGCAGGAAGACAGTTTCTGTGGAGCTCCACGTGACTGGAAGCTATAGATGCGGCTGAAAAATGGCGGGGCGTCAAGGCCGCAAATCAACAAACGAAAACATTAGTCTATAATTCTTACAACGCACAAGGACATCGCGAATATTTGCAACCCCCTCATACCCGACATCAACGCGTCTACTTATTGGTCAACCGTCATCTCTGAAACCAATTGAGGAAGGTCACGGCTAGCCGGCATCATGGGAGAGTCAAGGTCAGTCTACCGCCTAAGTCAAGCTGATGAACAGGAGCATACTGACATGTGCTTCTCCAGACAAGAGTTGCTCGCATGGGCGAATAGCCTGCTACAGCTTAACCTGACAAAGGTCGAGCAATTTGGCACAGGGTCAGGATCGTCCACTTTTGACAAAGAGACCATAGCTGACCATATTTAGCGCTCCCTACTGCCAGATCTACGACAGCATCTTCCGTAAGCGTCCTTGGGTCCATGGATCCGACAACGACTGACAGCTATCAGTGGATCTCCCAATGGCGAGAGTCAAGTTCAATGTCACCAGCGAATGGCAGTACCTCGAGAACTTCAAGATTCTGTCAAGTACGCGCCACCTACCACACCGCATCTCCCAAGCATGTCCTAACAGCAACAGGTACCTTCCGAAAGCACCAGATCGAGAGGACGATACCCGTCGAGATGTTGATCAAATGCAAGATGCAGGATAATCTCGAATTCTTACAGTGGACAAAGCGATTCTGGGACCAGTACTTTCCAGGAGGCGATTACGACCCGCTAGCCCGCCGGAAAGGCTCAGGTGCACCCGCATCATCTGCTCCATCCAGCATGCGCGCATCCACTACCAAGCGGCCCCCGGCGACCACAGCAACACGAGCGGCACGTCCTGCAGCCGCCGCTGGAGCTGGTGGCGGGAGCAGCGTAGCAGTCTCGAAGCTGCAATCGGAGGTCAGTGCCCTCACCGAGACAGTGCAGGGTCTGGAGCGAGAACGCGACTTTTACTTTAGCAAGCTACGCGACATTGAGCTTCTAGTCCAAGGTGCATTTGAGGCTGAGCCAGAGCTAGAGAACGAGGACGGCGGATTGCTCAAGCAGATTCAGAACATCCTGTATAGCACAGAGGAAGGATTTGAGATACCAGCTGAAGAAGATGGCGCGGGCGAGGTCGCTGAAGAAGAGACGTTTTAGAACACTGAGCTTTCCTTCAAGAGCGAGGAGGAAACGAATGGCGTAAGTCCAATCAAGGACTCTCTACTGTTGAGCAGCGCTACGAAGGTGAAGATGATGTCGGCATTCAGGCGTGCGCAGACGGAACTGGAGGGCGGAGATTGTGCTTTGAGCGAGCATCTGCCCTTGAGGGAATACATGGCGATCAAGAGGGCAAGGGCGAGCATCGCGGGAGACGACGCGAAAAAGCCAATGATGTCTCCGGTCGTCATGGAGCAGAAAGTCGAGAATGGCGCTTAGAGCATCATATGGGGAAGGGAGCAGATGACGATATACCACGATCCCCCTTTACAGCACGAATTAGACGCAGAACGCAATTCAGAAAAGCATTTCATACAAGACATTACATTTTGGCTATCGGTGTCGTTACTCTCATTACGTCCCATTTTCCCTGCTCCATTATCCTTCATATTTCTTCTTTTCCCTTCCTCTGAAAGTGCTAGATCTCACTGCTCTGGCAAACCCGCCGATATGTCCCACGGCGCAGCGAAAGGCAACATTTCCCACGGTCCCTCTCCCCAATAGCGGCTCGAATATGCTGGATCATCAGTAAGGTGCATATAGCCCTTGTAATTCTGCATACTCCAGTAATGGAATGTCCCTCCCTCGCCCGCGCGCATCGAGATAAAGCAGCGTACACCGCCGTCCTCCTTCGTCTCGACGCGCTCCACGGCTGCAGCGATAGCAGCGTACCCGTCCTTCTGGCCCTGCGCGTCCGGCGCGAAGAAGCGGATCGAACCGCCCTCGTCGGCCGGGACGAAAGCGACGTACGAAGTGTTAACGACGGCCGGGTGCAGGTTGCCGTTCACGAGAGCAAAGGCGCTGCGTTCAGGCGTCGAGATGTCGAGGCTTGTGTCGGCACGCACCCAGTTGGTGAGGTCGAGCCAGGGGTAGGCTGTTCTGTTGTCTGTCTCTGAGGGTCCGGTGGAGATGGCGAAGGAGGAGAGAGGGCAGGCGGATGTGTCGAGGGGAGGGGCCTGGCGCGTTGCGACCTCAAGAGCTGGTGAGGGTGCGGTGGTGGAATTGGAGGGGAAGGCGATGAGTTCGAAGGGGCCGGCACCCCACCATCGTGAAGAGTATTCGGGGTCGGAGGTCAGGTGCATCCATCCTTTGTAGTTCTGCATGGACACGTAGGTGTTGGTGCCGCTGGTGAAGGATACCAAACATTTCCCTGTGCCGTCTTGGGTGACGCTTGCGGTGATGGGGTTGCCATTAGGTTCTGATGCCGAATGAAATTCGATCACACCTCCTTCATCGGGGACCTGGGCATAGATGTCCGGGTTATTGGCTGGGTGGAGGAGGTTATTAGTTACGCGGAATGTGGCACGTTCGGGAGTATCGATGTCAAGGGAGGAGATGGCACGGATCCAGTCGGTGTTGTCAAGCCAGAAGAATGCTTCGCGATCATCGTTCTGGGAAGGCCCGAGCGAGACGGCGAAAGTGTCTGGACAGGTGGAGGAATAGGTGTTCTGAGGAGCGGGAAGGGCAAGGGCAGCGGTAGCCAGCAGCGGAGTTAGTATGGCGGAGCGCATCTGGGATGGGGTTTGGCAGATGGTCCAAAAGGTATAAGGAATGGACGACCTACCTTGGCAGGGAAGGGATATATATCATGACCTACGGTCTGTGTTGATGCTACACAAGCCGCATTTCTGCACGGTCTTTGAAGATTGTCATCTTCATAGGGCTTTGGGGTATGGATCTGACATGCATACCCACTAGCAGACTCGTATAAAGCATAAAATAAGCTGAGACTAGAAAAGATGAAAGAGCTTAATCAGTGGAATAAGCCTGAAGATGTGGTTCCTGTGCTCTGTGCTCGTATTTCCGCCCCTCCCGCTGGCAGAATTCCTCCTGTGATTGCTGGAGAATCAGCCGCCGTGGATCTCTCTCTATTTCTGCACCTTCGGATGGCCTTTGTCTCCGGTTCCTGGAACAAAGTCGAGCTGACCTTCACCGCTTTGGGTGAGGATGAGTTATTGGCTTGGCACATGGGAGTTGGTGCAATACATTCATCATGGGAATTCTATTCAGTGATCAGCACTGGTGCATAGTATGCAGGTATTCCAAACAGCTTCCATTTTGAGACCAAGCAGACATATCTGGACCGCAGCGGTCTTGTCTCGGCCTTGCATTCATGCAGCATTGTCAATTTCACTTTTGTGACCTCTCTCATCTCAGCTATCACCATTCTTCCCTCTAACGCACCAGAGTGGGTCAGAAGCACCCATGCCCATCATCCGCATCAAGTCTTTCAGGCCCCGTTGTGCGCCTTGATCCTGGCCAGCTTCTCCGCCTTGATCCTCGCCTTCTTTAAGATCCAATATTTCTATGTCGGTCCAGCCGGCAAAGTGTAGAAAGTCACCAACCATTTGCAGTCTTTCATCTTCGGTCACTCTGAGCCAGCGACTGACCGCCTTGGTCGGAAAGCATCGGTTTGATATGATCAGATGCACCATACCGCCGGGTTTTGTCTTCTCCCGCAGGGACTTGAGCACATCGACTGGCTTGGTCAGGTAGTCTATGCTCACAACGCAAGTCGAAGCGTCAAGCTTCTCCTCGTCAGCTGCCTCGTTTGGTATAGCAGGATCCTCATTAAGATCCTGGATGATGCGTCCCGCGTTCAGGACAGTATTCTTTTCCAATTCCGCCTTGTTCATGCCCATGCCCACTACTTTGAGTTCCCCCAAGTCAACAGCTTTTTCAATGCGAGCAGGGTAGTGCGATACCCAAGATGAGCAGAAGTCGAGTATTCGACCGCGAGAGGGTAGTGTACTGTCATAGTACCTCCGTAGTGACTCGATCGCAGCATCATCAATGTGCGTTACAAAGCGTGGTGGACCATAGAACTGCGAATCATTGGAGGGGTCTTGTCTGGTAAAGTCGGAGGGATTGTATGGCCATGAAGCGTGGCGCGGGCTGTATGCAGAGGGTGTGTAGTTTGACGTTGACATGGCGCCTGTTGATGACTTTCTGGTTGATTGTATGCCGCCTGCCAGGAAGTAGGATGTTGTTACTGCCGCTGCAATGCCGAGAGTCAGAAAGGGTCGATGAGGGAGCGAAGAAGGGCGGAGCATGAGCATTTGGTGTTGCTAGTATCTGCAGCACAGAATGTCGCTACTGTCGTGTCGAGTTGTGTCGTTGGCTGCTTGTCAGATATGTCGAGTGAGTTGGACACCTACATTGAACGATCGTGTCGTCATGATTGGATCTTGTAGATCCCGCAGAGATCTGGTTGATACTTCGGTTACCTACCTGTCAGCCCTTTGACTGCCGTGCACAGTCGATGCAGCAGGGATGTATTTGCAAAGCGGCCCAGCATGCACCTGCATAAAATTGTCATGTCGGATTCTCAATCCACTCAACAGCTACATAGCTTTCTCCAAACATGACTAAGCTGATAGAGTTCGCACATGTTCTGTGTCTGGATACATCAAAGCTTATCAAGCGATTGTCGGGGCATCATCTGCAAGCTCCGTAGATCATGCGGGCAGGCCCACAGCGCGGGGTCCGTGTTCAAAACACATGCGAGGTACATCTGGAGGGGTCATCGAGCTTGGGGTGTTGAGTAGGTGAGGGTGCAGTAGCTCGACGATAGCTTAGACCCTCGGGGTCCTTTGTAGCTGGGTATCTCGAGGCACAGTCGAGGGCGGGGGTTCGACAAGCCGATTTGAGAGGATTGAGGAGAGATAACGACACCTCCTCACGTTCGTGCGATATCGGGACAAAGGATCCGGCTGGACACGGAATTATACGGTTCACGAGGACATCAAAGACCAACTCTGAGGTCGATTTGCTCCATGCCAAATTCGAATACCGAACATCGTGTGCGTGCGACATTCGGTCGTCATCGGAATTGTCAAAGTTGGCAATGCATTTTATGCTGAGCAAAGACCAGCCAGTGGAAGCGTCAACGTGCGCAGATGAAAGGAAGACAGAACCATCCAGTCCCCAATCACATTCGCAAGGACCGAATGGGAACCGTTGATCCGGAAAGCTGCGCTGATCGACCGATTGTCTCCACGAACCTTGGACAGCTCAGACGAACCAATCAACGTCTTACCCGTCTCTCGTGGCTCATTGAGGGCATGCCGTGCTTGCTCATCGTCGCGAAACACTCCACAAGGGCGACCTTCTCTCCGTGTGAACACACCAACTACCATCAACCAAGAACACATTCCGGAACGAAGACACTCGTTCCATTTCGTCTGATTTCCTCTCGGCTTCATCTTTCTTTCATCCACCGCGTTCATATCATCGTCCATCGACTACCAGGCCAAACCTCTAGTCGTCGTTTCCTTTGAGCTTTCCAACCTTCCGTCCGCTTCCACGACCGGACAAACACTCACCACGCTCGCGATATTTCATCGCCTAATAGGTCGAACCAGGCTTCTTCGTTCATCGAAGTGAGTCGCATTATCTTCTTGACTTCATTCCCAGATTACTCAACTCGCTTCGACTGCTTCCTGCTGCTTACCTCACTGTCGCGCGGAATTACGCGTTGCGGAGTTTAGTCTGACTCAACTTCACAGAGAAGCCATCTGCCTATCTTCCGTCGAATATGGCACCTCCTGCGACTTCTGCCATTACTATGGCATTCGCAAACAAGTCCAACCATATCGACATGATCGGTAGCGACGCCAAGTCGGTTCCTGCGCGCTTCACTGCTGCTGCGGTCAACCATCCTGGCGGATTGCTTCCGACTCCACCCAACTCCATTTCCCCGAACCTTCCAGCTCACGCTGTTCGCGCTGGTCTTGCATCTCCCCCTCATCGTCCTTTGGACCACGATGTCGACCTGCAAGATGCCCTCGAACATGCCAGAGCTCAGGATCAGCCCAACTTGCCCCCCGTCCCCCTGAGCAAGGAGGCTCTTTGCGATCTGCAGAAGGCTGAGGTCATCACTCCCAACCTGCTGGCCAAGAAGTATCTTCCCAAGATCCTGCTTGGACATGGCGATGTCGCTATCCGCCATATCATCGGTTGTCTGAACAACGATGTTCCCGGCTTCTCCAAGTTGGATCCCAACAAGGCAAGACGCATGGTCGGGGCAGCTCTGGAGAGTCGCGCCGGTGGTGGGGACAACGGCAATATCATGTTTGTCAAGGTTGGCTGGGGTCGCTGGTTGGCGCACACGAAGGGGGAGAAACCATCTTCCCGATCCATCAACACTTTAAACCGGAGCCGTCTTTCTCCCGCCGCTTCTGACGTCAGCAGCAACGCTGCATCTTACTCCTCGACCTACCCTGTCAACAAGAAGCTGCTGGTCTCGTTCAAGATGCTCGGCCAGAGCTATACTGGATCCGACATGCCTTCTCTGGACGAGGGTCTCGAAGACATGTCTATGAGCGATCATGAAGTCGACAACATGTCCTTGGACGGTTCCGACTCTGAATCCGTCTCCGACAGTGAGGGCGACGAGACCGATGAGGAGGATTGGGCTGCCATCGGCGCCGAAGCCCTTCGTCGTCGCGACTCGAAACCTGCCGCAGCCACCGGGGGCGTAAGACGGAATTACAATCTTTTGTGCATACCCGGTCCTGTCTATAAGCGCCGCATGTCTTCCACCAGCGGCATCTCCAAGACTTCGCGTCCGCGCATCGCCTCTTCTGCGCCCAACGACAATTTCACTTCTCGTCGATACTCTTCTCAGAATACTTTTAATAAGAAACACTCGGCCGACGCCATGGATGTTGACCCCGAACGCGAAGCCGCTCGTGCTTTGCTCAGCCTAGGTTCCATGTGATACATCAGCAACACCACATTACCAGCAAGAGTCCCCAACTTTGGGATCTACTTGCTTCTTTGGATTTTCTTTGTTCATGTCTCTGGGCTACAGGCGGCAGGCCCGAATTAACCGGAATGGAATGATGATACCCCTTTGGAAACTACCACGACTCAGAACGACACTGGGCACCAGTTTCGACCGCCGATCAAGTCAAGTGCTGACGCTGGCGCTGTCTCGAAAACCTGGATTGACACGGGTGGCGTGCTGAACATCTTTTACTCTCTCGATTTCAATGTTACGACTATGGTTACGACCGAACACTCTCAACTCACAACCAACAGTAAACCAGAACCACAACTTCTCTTCTTGACGACGCCTTTACAGCGTCGTCGTCTTTGTGTAGAATGAAACGGAATGGCCTTTCACCTGGAACGATGAAATGTCCCTCAGATGGAAAGGTGGTGTCAGCAGAGGGCGAAAGCGCGAGGACTGCATGATGGCCTACTTTTCTTCACTTTCCACAATCTTCGATCACAGCCTTGGGTATGGCTAGTATGGATGATCCACCCTGGACTTGCTCTTCAGGTCTTAGGATACTCGAGCATCCCAGAATGACTCTTGACGATAATCGAAGATCAACCGCAACAGGCACCTTGAGAGGTTTTGCGGATTGTACGTGGGATGATCTGGATACGAAGGACTGCGAGCAGGATGTCAGAGTAGTGGAGGATGTGTCATTAATTTGAATTACACCTTCGAAGCTCTCCAGGCCGCTTTTCAGTGTAGCATAGCCAGAGTAACCACAAATATGTGCAATGACAAGACCTCTACTAAATCGTCTTCAGTCTTCTTTCAATGCGATCTTCCGTGTATTGGTCATGATAACTTAAAAATCTCGATTTTTAACGCAGTCGTATGCTTCTGCTTGCTGGGAACCTTGACCTTATGCCTTTCGTCACATGAACGTTTTGATATTCAACGTCCCGTCTCTAAGACCAAGCGACCTGGGACTTCCTCACTTCATCAGCTAGGAATGCCAGCAGTCACTAAAAACAAGTCTCGTGTGCTAAAGTGATCGAGGCCCGATTTGTATAGCGTGAAGCGACTGGCCATCAGCAGTCCCTGATCAAGTATCGCAGCTACACAGATTTGCCACGATGTGAGTGACGATCTCTACGCACGTCTCTGACTGGCGTAGCACTTAAAGAAACTGCTGTCTCTTTGACGTGGCAGATTCGGAGACTCTCACTGATCATCACAGGCCTCTCACAGCTGCGGAGCTCAAAAAGCACCCGGAATACCCACATCTGACATGGGATCTCAAGCCCACCAAGAAAGGCGTCTCATCTGTGGCAGAAGGACGAGGCGGGCCACTTGAGATATCATGGGAGATCCACGGTCAAGGACCACGGCATCTTGTGGTATGTATCTGTCTGTGTCTTCTATCATTATGTCCTTCGCGTGCTAGACCGGCGATCATCTGCTCTCTTTCTCGTCCGTTCCCGTCCCGACATGCCATGTTTCTGAATAGACCATACCATCATCAGGTTCTTGACCTATTCTAACCATGCCAGTGGATCATGGGACTGGCCTCCCTCAAAGAAGCCTGGCAGCGTCAAACCCGCGACTTCGCCCACAGCGAATCCACAACCTATTCGTCCCTGCTAATCGACAACCGCGGCATGGGTCTCTCCTCCAAACCCCTCATGCGCTACTCCACCAGCGAAATGGCCCTCGACATTTACGAGATCCTGCACCATATCGGCTGGACGTCTCCTCGATCGCTCCACATCGTCGGCATCAGCATGGGCGGCATGATCGCGCAAGAACTCGCTCTGCTGTGCCCTGATCTCGTCTGCAGTCTCAGTCTCGTCAGCACGGCCCCCCGCATCGTCAACAAGGTCGGCTGGTTGGAAAATCTCCGCAACAGGGTCAATTTGTTTGTGCCGAAGAGTATTGATACCCAGATCGCGCAGACGAAAGGGAACATGTATACGCCTGAGTGGTTGGAGAGGCCGGATGAAACGGAGGTCGTGGTGCAGGCCTTCCCGACGAATGGGGACAGGTTTGCGGCTGGGGAGGTCAAGAAGAGGAGTGATGTCGAGAGATTCACGCGCACGGGGTTTATTTGTCAGGCTGTGGCGGCCGGTTGGCATTACAAGAGTCCGGAGCAGCTGGCGGAGTTGGCGGAGAAGGTGGGGAGGGAGAGGATCGCAGTGGTGCATGGAACGGAGGATAAGATGTTAGGGGTGTGGCATGGGGAGATGCTAGTAGAGGAATTGGGTGGGGAGGGTAGCGGGTTGAGTAAGTTCTGGTTTGAGGGCATAGGGCATGTGATTCCAATTGAGAAGAGGAAGGAGTTCAAGCAGATTATCGAAACGATGTGCAAGAAGGGAGAAGAGGCGAATGAGAGGTTGGGTGCCAAGTTGGGTAGTTGAGGTATAATACATTTCGTTTTGACGCTGATGCTAGATGCCCTCCCAACGCCTCGCTAAGACCAGATATAGAGTTGAGATGTACAGTGTATCATGACAGTAAAGTGTTTATGGGTTCTTTTCGAGATATTCCTTCGCTTCGTTGATCTTTGTCGCAAGGTATGGACTTCCGCCTCGATCAGGATGGTTCAGGAGCATCATTTGGCGGTGCTTCTTGCGGATGGCTTCTTTGGTGAGACTCCGTTCTCTGAACTCATGGTCAGTCATCCTTTCTACACAGATGTAGAGCGGACAAATACATACGACATCTCCAGGATCAAGGCCGCTTCTCGTCTCGACATCTTCTGTTCGAATCCACCTTTGTAGAATGCTCTTCCCATAGCTCCAGCAGCACCGGCTCTATACCTTCTCCATGCTACAAGACCTGCTCGACCCTGCGGACCTATCGTTAGCGAATCGACCGAGAGAGACCGGGGCTTTGGGTGTGGCCAACAAAGAAGGCTGCTGCTGCTGCACCGACGCCGGCAGCTATTATCGAGATTGCCATGATGAATGTATCTAAGGGACGAGAGCACAAAGTGAGCTTAGCGTAAGATGTGGGTGGTATGTAACAATTTAGATGGAAGACTGCGGTATCTCCTAAAAAGATGCGCGGAGAGGTCGGCCCGTCCGCCGACGAAATTTTGTCCGCCCTCACCACCGCCATCTCCACTCTTTCACTTCCTCACCAGTCAAGTTCATATCTCTAAAGGTGTACAGGTGAAGCCATGAGGTACAGAGATATAAAGTATCAGTCCCATACGAATGCTGATAGTGTCCAGGATCGAAACCTGCTACTTCTGCTCGGCGCCCTGCTACCCCTCCAAGGGCATCACATTTGTTCGGAACGATGCACGAGTCTTTCGATTCTGCAAGTCAAAATGCCACAAGAACGTACGATCATATCTCCATGTTTACTGCGGCCCAGCCACTAACCAGAGATAGTTCAAGATGAAGCGCAACCCTCGAAAGCTAGCATGGACCAAGGCCTTCCGTCGCGCACACGGCAAGGAAATGACTGTCGACTCCACCCTCACATTTGCGGCTCGCCGCAACGTACCTGTACGATACAACCGTGATCTGGTCGCCACGACACTCAAGGCCATGCAACGTGTGTCGGAGATCAGGGCAAAGAGGGAGAAGGCATTCTATAGGAACAGGATGAAGGGCAACCGGGAAAGGCAGTTGGAAGCCGATCGCAAGCTTGTGGCAGAAAACCAGCACTTGCTGCCACCGAGCGAGCGCGATGCAGCGCAAAAGATGCTGGCAGAGGAGGAACAGCTGGACGAGCTGTCGGATTTGGAAGAGACAGAGGAGATGGATTTGGAGAAGGAGGAAGAAGAGCTGGAAAGGGAGGAGCTGGAGGAGCAGAGACTGAGAAGTCAGATGAAGGCCAAGCGAAAGGCAAGACTGGTCCGTGGGAAAGGCGTGGAGAAAATGGATGTGGATGGCTGAAGCAGCTATTCGTGAGGAGACTTCACCTCACTTCACATGACTTCATGAGGCAAGGCGTCCGGCGAATATCGACTTTGTGGACGCATAGGTTTTCATGCGGCTCGGAAGTCCACGTGCAGCCGCGTGCGTCAGGTATCTTGGTCGCGCCGATGTGAGCAATGTGTAACTCCACATCGAAGATCACAAGGGTCCGAGGCGCCTGTCTACGGCCACGGATTGCATTCGTGTGCAAGATTCAATGCAGAATAAACCTACTGCGAATCAGCGATTCTTGCCCAGCCACGACCTACTAGAATCTGGGAGTACCAGCGGGGCAGCTAGATAGCAGAGTACTCAAGTGCGAACTTGACAGATCTATCGACGATGATTGTGCAGCCATGTAGAACGTTCCCTGTACTGATCTTCAACTATCCAAAAATTTCGGTCGATCCATGTTCGGCCCCGCTGCACACTAAGCTCAAAACGAACTAGAACAAGTAGTCTAATCCTAACCTTAAGGTTTGGACGCGAGCGAGACGTGCAGCTTGAGACTCCTCCTTTGCTGCGCTGGCGTCATTTTTCTCTCTCCTCTTGTCCCGTCGCAATCTATCCTGGCCCGTCGTCGCATGAAGTCAGCAATCAGCTAACAGCAACATGGAACTTCGATTTCGTATCTGACATTCATTCATAACAACCACGCGATCATGGCCAGCCTTTCAGACCTCCTAAATCCCTCTGCGGACGAGCAGGAACAACAGCCTAGGCGCAAAGACTCCATACCACCTCTCCAGATTCCAAGCAACCCGTACACCGCTTCGAGCAGTGCAAAAGAGCAAGTTAGACATTCTGGCGGTCCTTCTTATGCGAATGAAGCCGCGCACGCTCTCGCAAGTCTTTCGTCTACGGCGGGATCCCCACCACAATCATTCCAGACCTTCCAACAGCGAAGCAGCATATCGCCGCCAGGTCAGCATCACTACTCAGCGTCGGACAGTCGTCGCATGAGTGCGTACAGTGAGGGTATGAACGGCGCTGGGCTTCCACGAGCCGGCGAGCTTGTTCGAAAGTCATCGACAGGATCGCAACAATACGAGACACGATCTCCAGAAATGATGATGCACAAGATACCATCGCCCACGCTGCATCAATACCACATGTCAAGTCGATCGCCTGAACAAGCGCGCCGTGCGTCAGTCATTGAAAATCCAGATCCGAGCTTTAAATTACCCCCACTTCAACACAACACTTCACCTGTGCTTTTGCAACAACAAGCGACACAGCACGTTTCGAATCAATCACGATTTGTCCCTGATAAAGAACCAGGTACACAACAAGCTGAGCGCCGACTGAGCGGACCGAGCGCGACTGGCGCACCTGCTTCGACTAATCCTGCAGTCGAGACCCACTCACTGTCAGGTCCAGCACAGCCAATTTCTTCACACTTACAACCTGTGGCCAGCAGCAACAACAACAACACCGAACAAGCACCCTCTGTACCAGGCACAACAGAGGTTGCTGCTGCACAGCGAGCTGCGTCACCGAAGGAGCGCCGCCTCTCGTCGACGCCGATCAAATCCGAAGTGACGCCCTCCATCCGCGACTATATTCCGGCGTTCATCCCAGTTTCTCAGGTGAAGAAAGAGAACAGCATGGCATCATCTACACCCCTACGTGAAGAGTCGGTCCCAGTACCAAGCACGGAAGACACCACAGCCTCCGAGGCTCGAGGTGTGAAGCGCCCGGCCCCAAAGACCAAGAAAGGCGTTGCAAAGAAGGGTCCGCCTGCTAAGAAGCAGAAGACCTCTTCGGACACCAAGGCCAAGGCAAAGCCAAAATCAGCTATGAAAAAGTCGGGAACGGGCACACCACTGGACTCCTCGCCAGCTCCCAGATCGGCCCGCGCTGCCTCGTCTGTCGCCAGATCTTCCGCCTCTCCGCAAGCTGGAGACTCTGACGGAGATGACGAAGAGGCCGGTACTCCTGACGATGGAGAATACTGCATCTGTCGGAAGGGGGACAATGGCACATTCATGATTGGATGCGACGGCAAATGCGACGACTGGTTCCACGGAAAGTGCGTTGGCATTGTCGAGAAGGACAAGAACCTCATCGATCGCTACATTTGTCCCAATTGCACAGACGCGGGCGTCGGCGTCACGACCTGGAAGCGCATGTGTCGTCGCGTTGGCTGCCGCATGCCCGCTCGACTTGCGAAGAAAGATGAAGAGCCGAGTAAATACTGCAGCGAGGATTGTGGTATCACCTTCTTTCGAGATATGATGGGTCGCACCAGAGGCGCCAGCGAGGTCTTGAGCGGCAGGAAGTCCCGCAAGCAGAGCACCGTGGGACCACAAGAAGACCAAGGACCTCGTGGTGGAGCCATCAGCCAGGGCGAGCTGAAAGCCATGCTCAATGCCGTCTCCACTGTAGACGAGTTCAAACGCCTTGGTGAAGGCGTTCTCAGCCCGCCTGCCACACCGTCGCCAAAGCTGACAAAGGCCGAACCAGTAAGCCTGCTCGATGAAGCTGAGACCAAGCGAATGCTGGAGATCAATAAGACCAAAGACGAGTTGCGAGCCCGTCACGCACTCCTGAAGGACCAGGCTCGTTTTGTCGGTATGCTTCGACACAACTCAGCCAAGATTGCAGAGGCGAAGGGAATGAAGCCCAAGGACATCTGCGGCTACGATGAGAGGGTACGCATGGACGAGCCGACTTTTGCCAAGTGGCGGGACAGCGAGGAGGGAAAAGCAGCGCTCAAGGCCGGAGACTTGACTGTCAAGGGCTCGAAGGACAGTGACGGAGACGAATCGATGACTGGTAGGAGGGACAGTGTAGGCACGGACGTTTGTTTTAGAAAAAAATGTCCGAAGCACTACGAATGGGCCAAGCTCAGTCTTGAGACCAACCGCAGCGAGATGAGTGAGAACAGCGAGAGGATGAGGGGATTGGAGAGAGAGGAGAAAGAGATCAAGGAGAGAGCTGGTCTGAGGGCAAGACAGATCAAGGCAGGGGATTTTGGTGGGAGAGTGGAGATTTATGAAGAAGAACAAAAGAAGTCAAACGGACACACTAATGGTGAAGTAAAGGGTCTAGGTATTGGCGTCGGTGGCGGCGTTGGAGGAACGGATACCGTAGGCCGCGCTGCTGAAGCTGTTTTGCCTCTGACTGAGGCCGTGGCTGAGTCGAAGGAATTGCCCACTACAGACAACATGGAGGTTTCAGCTTGAAAAGGCTGTCGATATAACCTCGCTTCTACGGATTCAAGGCAGAGGGAGCAGATGTCTCTACTAACATGTTGGGCGATACTCGTAGCCTTCGCAATGCGAAAACGACGCTCATGACCTAGGGCCCCAGTAGACATTGCTTATGAAGTGAGATGCATCTCCCATCCATGATGGAAACAGCCGGCAATGGCACTTTAGTTCCTTGCCTCCTCAGTGTACTATGCAGACCCGTTGGGCTGACTGTCAGCTTCCATGAGTCAACAACACAACCAGAACCTCCTTCCTCCCTTTCAGACACCAACATGTAACTCCTCACTGCCACATTGTATATCCTGAACCCTTTGCATGGCAAATACTATCACTAGACCTCCAGTCCTAAGAAAGACCCGCATCGTCTGCGTCTCCGACACGCATGGTGCCTCCCCCAAAGATGGCGCCTTCAAGCTGCCAAAAGGCGATATACTCATCCACGCCGGGGACCTGACGAACCAAGGCGGCTATGCCGAGATGAAGAAGACAACCGACTGGATCGCCGCAGCAGATTTCGAAGCAAAGATTATCGTCGCCGGTGGGTCCCCTTTTCTAGTCCACTCCTCCCGCCTCTGCCTCCCATGCCTGAAGCTAACTCCTCCCCATAAGGCAACCACGACATCTCCCTGGATCCCATCTTCGTTTCCTCCCCAGCGCACCGCCCCTCCCCTGACCCTGGCTCCTCGTCCCTGAACCTCCTCACCCAGACCATGGGAATCACATACCTCCAACACGCCCCGCACACCATCCGCCTCTCCTCTCCGACAGGTCCACAAACGCAAGCCCGCGTCTTCGCCTCCCCCTTCTCCCCCACCGTCAGCCGCTGGGCCTTCTCCTACCCGCCCTGTCCCTCCGGCACATCCCTGCATCCCGAGCGCACGGCGGAGAAACTCTGGTCCGCCATCCCGCTCGACATGGATATTCTGGTCGCGCACACGCCTATGGCGGGGCATCTGGATCAGAGTCCGAAATGGGCACGCGCGGGATGCGAGGCGCTACGGCGGCGGGTCGGGGACGTGAGGCCCGCGTTGGTGGTGCATGGGCATGTGCATGAGGGGCGGGGCGTGGAGGTCGTGCGGTGGGGAAAGACGAGGGGCGTGTTTGGGGTGGCAGAGGGTAGGGAGGAAGGGGTCACGCATTGGGTCGATCCGGCGCTGATTGGGGGAAGGGGGAAGGAGAGTCGGGTTGATTTGACGGGGCGAAGGGGAAGGGAGCAAGGTGGGATTTGGGAGAGAGGGAGAGTGTTGGAGAACGATTTCTCTGCTGCGAAGGAAGTCAACCCGGTGAGGATGATGGGTGGAGTGGGGAGGTTGCGCAAGAGGGGTCTGGCTACTTTTGAGGCGGGGTTGGTGCGAGAGAATAGAGAGGGGCAGAGGAAGGGGGAGGTGGAGAATCATGTCTCGTTTTCTGTGAATGATGAAGAGGAGGAGACGAGAAAGAGTAGATTGCATCATGGTGTGTTGGAGGCGTGGAATGGTAGAGAGGGCAGGAGGGAGACGTGTGTGGTTAATGCGGCGATTATGGCAAGAAGTCATGGGATGGGTGCGAAGAGGTACAACCAGCCGATTGTAGTGGAGGTTGATCTGCCCGTCTGGGAGGAAGGAGAGGATCAGATGGAGGATGAAGGGGAGTCAGAAGAGGTGCGACTCAATCTCGAGAAGAGCACTTCTGAGTTGTATCTGGATAAAGGCTAGCGACCTTCTCCATCCAGCAAGATGTCTTCGCTCTTCAAGCCAACAAGAAGCACCTCCCACTTGCTCAAGCGCGTCTCTCGACCGACATCAGAAGCAGAAACCCTCCCTTCTATCTCTGCATCGCTCGCTGGTACTGCGCTCTTACCTCTCCGAACATCGTCGAAGAGATTGGTCGAGAAAGAGCGCAGAAGCAAGCAAGAGACATTTAGTGTCCGTCATCGCCATCGCGTATTGAAGGAATATGTCCGCGAAACAGACGAGACCGGATCGGAGAGCGTCATTAGCGCTTGGGCAGCGCCTGAGGCGAGGAGTCTAGTCTAGTCAAGCGAGTGCAGGGTAGGGAGTAGGGCGTAGAAAGAGAGATAGGAACCTATTCATGAATACCTACACATCAACCATACCGCTTTCCCACAGCTGTATGTGCTGCTAGAACGTGATGCACATGATAGAGTGGCTAAAAACGCTGTCTGCTTGCCTTCGGTGGCGTCGGCAGCGGTCCATACGTCGGAGGGCCGTCTGGAGTAGCGGGAGTGCTCAGGCCTTCTCTATCCCTATCCGGGGTCTGCGGGCTACCAAGTGAGCTACCGGGAGAAGTGAGGCCGGGGTTCTGGTCAATGTCCATGTTGTAGGCGCGATCAATGTTTCGGTCTGTGGGCGCGGGACTGCTGGCGCTGCTTGATGACCCCGAGCCGTAGGGGGTGGAAGTAGATGTGGTAGAGAACATAGGAGAAGAATTGTCGAAGGATGAGGCGGAGCTTGCTGGCGAGGTGGAAGGGGCAGAGAACGCGGCCGGTGATTGCGAACGAGCATTATTGTTGCCTGGGCCTGTTTTAGGCGCTTGGGGTGACGTGTTTCCTGGTTGCTGCTGTGGATTCCCGGTTTGGGTTCGTGGCAAATCTGTCCGCAGAGGTGGAAGTGTGGTAATGGGAGAGGTTGTCTTATTTTGTTTTAGATTCCGCTTGGCGAGGTGATGAGGAGCATGCTTATCTGGGGCATGGAAACCAGTTCCGAGCAAAGGCAGCGCTAATGTTAGGTGTAGAAGAGATACAAGAAGTATAAACAGTCGCATCGTGACCAGCTTATGCGCGTGATCCGTGGGTTGAATATAGGAGAGAAGATATGCTTATCTAGATTGATCGTGAAGTGAAAATCGAGTAATGAATATGTGTCTCGAAACGGGGCCTTATCGCAGGATCTCCCAAGAATTCGTTACAGATTTTAGTACGACCAGGTGAAGGAGACGTGTTCTCTATACAAATGTGATAATTCATGCATGGAAGAACCAAGGAAGTCGTCGCTGAACTTATCGATATATTTGGCCTTCATCTGCGCCGCATGCTGGCAGAGAGTCTCACCATAACGATGATCGGCCAGAAATCACGCCATGCGCGCTTCTGGGCGAGTGCATTGGACGGGATAACTTGAGGCAAGCAGAATGGTAGCACCAGTCTCCGGTATCGTCTGTGGTGATGATTGAGTATGAGGAAGGTAATAAGTCGTCCGAAGCAAGTCCTGATTCGACGAGGTGCATGATCATCATTCCACCTATAGTCTCGTGATTGCATCTATTGTCCGTAACAAGGTGTGCAGTCAGCATCCGAGCATCGGTCTTATTAACGAGCGTCGGCATATTCCTGAAACTGCCCTGACTCTTGCATGCATGGCAAAGTTGCCTGAATGCAAGCAATTACCGATCAGTTGTTGCATGGCATCTACCAATAGTGCTTCATGCCGAAGAAATATGTAGCATGAGGGCAGAGGCGCTGCCGACAATTGATAGTGATGCTGTCGGCGCAGCCACCTCTCTGCTATTGGAGACAATGCCGAGATAGATGCCTGAGAATAAGTGAAGGTGGGAAATGACAGCGCATGGACTGACGCATGGAGTAAATCGCTCACCTACGCTGAGAACTTGTCATTTCTTCGCATCACCACTGCTGTCAGTACTCATCAAGATCTGTACGATGTCGTTCAAATATCCGCTTTGATCGACCTGGCTTTCGGACCGGCCCAACGTCGCCATCGAGATTATGCCTCGAGCAACCTTGCCAGGGTGTGCCTCGCGATATTGAGCGATCATACGCTAGTCGACCGAGTTTAGTCCGCGCATTGCATCTGCAGGCATCCATGCAGAGCATACTGCGCAAATGCCTGGAAAGAGTCACATTTCTCGGAATAGACGAAGCGAGTGGCCTTGAGGTGCTGACAATGAACAGTGGCAGATTCAAGTGGTCGAGAGAAGCCAGCGATACGCTGCACCATCGAAGGGTGGGACAAGGGTCGATAGGATGGGAGATGGCGGCACGCGGACGAATCATGGAAAGAGCCGTAGATGTGCCAGCTGGCTCCAATCAGATGACAATTGCTTGAAAGATGCATGCGGTTAGGAACAGGCGAAGGATGCGTTCAAGGTCCCTTGGTATTGAGCATGTCCTGCAGCCATTTCTCCTGGATCGACAGGTGTGATTGGTGATTATGCGCTGGCATGGAGCACTTGACGGAGCTTAGGTTGGAACTCTGTCGGAGCATGACCGTGGGGCAAACGGCCCGCATGTGGTGCAGGAACCATGGTTGAAGGGGTAAAAAGCAGAAGATCTCGAGACGGCCAGATGGACCTCGACAGGCGGTCTGTGTTGACCTGTGCATGTCTGCCCTTTCTTGTGATCATGGTCATTGAACTTTGAGCACTCAGGGTGATGGTCATGCAGAATGTGACAGTATCTCCAGCCACCGATTGCTGGTTGCGATGGTGGTGCCTGGCGTGTGACAGACCCGTCACATCGGGAGTACTGTGCTGGTTCTGTCCTGTACATTTGTACTAGCAATTGACTACCGACCGACTGCTTCGGCGACAATTGCTCGGATGGATCGTCCGGAGGGAAGGTGGATCATAGCCATGGTGCCAGGTCCCCCACGATATCCCATCCAATAGGACACACTATCCCAACTCCCAACACGTCCCGTCTGTGACCAAAGAGGCATGATTGCCTCATCGCACGTGAGGAGAGTCAAAAGGAATATCCCATGGATTCTATGCCATGACCGAGCTAACCTTTACGGACACAAGACCTGTAGTGCCAGTGGCTGCCCCAGCAATCCGATTGCCTCTTGTCCCGAATGGCTTTGGGCCGGTCCAATGAGTCGAATGCTTGGTGAGCATTGATCTCTGATGGGCAATCGTTCTCAGCGAAGAGTCCACACTGCGCCTCGATTGCCCCTCACCCTCGCATGACTTTGTCATGTCCAGAGGGCAAACGAGGACCGAGCGGGTCGAGAGTGGGATTCCAGTCGGCTTGAATCAACGCAAGCATCATCAATCTGTTGCTATACGGCAACGGTAGTAGATAATCCAATCGTGTCACTCGCTGTCGCTGCTGTTGTCTGTGTGACCTCTTGACATTTCCATTCGTACCCTTCACTCGAATCTGCAAAATCTCACCCATACCAAATCGTATACCATTCAACGAATACACCTCATTCATTTCAATATTGACAAGCAAAACTCCAACAAGGGCCTGATCGTTGGATTCCTGGATTACTTCGTTTATCTTTCTGGAACACGCCCCGTCCGGTAGTGGGAGACTTGGGAAACTCTGCCTGACCGTCTTCTCATCATCCGACTCTTCCCACGTCATTCACCGCTTCTCCTGTCGAGACCTAGACACACGCTGCACCTCTCAATCTCCATATCATTTTCTCACAGCCTCATCTTTCGATTACTTTCTGTCCTTGTCTCCTCTCATCAATTCAGGGCGGGCTGGCATCAGTCAGCGCTGACTGAAAAAGAGCAAAAAAGTGACATTAGTCGCTGTACTCTTCCGAGACCGAAGCACCAACAGCTTTTGCCGAATCAGCTTTCCCCCAAGACCTCCCAAGCACGATTCGACATTTTCCCGCTTCCCCCTTTGCTCGAATACGCCACAAGACTCATCAATTCTTCCATCTCTGTACAGGACTTTTTCATCTTCACGACTTCAACTCTAGTCTTTCACTAACTGATCGTACGCCATCGCTTTATTTTCTCCATCCAGGCTTCAACGCGTCCAGTGCCAGCCACTCCGTCATTGAGCAGGAAAACGTGCCAGGTCTTGGCGTCCAGCTTCCTGCATTCTCGAATCTGCATCGGTCAATTACCAGCCAGATCGGTGCCTGTCAACCATCGCCATATCAGACCAGCTATCATAACAGTATTCGACATCACAAATTTTAATCACCAATCTTGACAGCTTCTCTCCTTGACCAACTACCTTCTCCTGTCGATCCCACTACCCCAGCAGTGTTGACCGCCAAACGTTTATCCTCCAACTCTTTCACAACAACCAAATGAACACCTCGTTATAGCAATAGCGCTCCGTCATCCCTTGCCACGGTGAATAATCTACTGTGGCTTGCAAGTCATGTCGGAAGAACCCAAACCGGATCCCTACCTCGCCTTGGGCCTCTCGAAGGATGCTACCTCACAACAGATCAAAGCTACCTATCGCAAACTTGCTCTTAAATTTCACCCAGACAAGGTCACTGACGAGTCGCTGAAAGCAGCTGCTGCCGACAACTTTCACAAGATCCAGACTGCTTACGAAACTCTCGGAGATGACAGTAAGAGAGCGAAGCACGATGCGAATGTCCGACTCGAAGAGCTCCAGAGGGCTTTTCAGAAGGAGAAGGAGCAGAGCAGTAGATACAGATCAGCTCCGCCTCCAGCTCAGCCCATGAGATCAGACGTGCGTCCTTCTGCCTACGAAGTCCCATCCCAAGCAACACGTGGTTCGACATACCCTCCACCACGTGCCTCTGAGCAATACAGAACGTTCCGTCCACAAGGATACGACTCTGAGTACTACGATGACACTCCTGCGAGCAGACCGACTACGAGTCGCAAGCACTCCTACTTCGAGACCACCGAACCAAAGAAGCACTCCAAGTCTGATCCGGAGAAGAAGAAGCACTCGTCTCGCGACGCTGAGAAGGAACGATCCAGCAGGCACGACAGGAGTAAGAGGTCCGAGAAGGATAGGAAACGTGACCGCGAATCCAAGAAGACCTATGTAGTTCCCGACGAGACCGACAGCGAACCTGACGTCAAACCGAGACGTTACGATTCGGCAAGGGAGACGTCCAAGGAATACCCCAGGAAGAAGGAGTCGAGCGAATCAGATGAATCTGCCGACGACGTCGCCCGAAAGATCGAACGGAATAGATCCTACGCCGCAACTTACATGCGACGACCAGACCTCAAGACCGATGACAAGCCTCGCGCCGCATCACTCCGCACCGGCTGGGACTACCTCCGCGGCTCTACGGGCGATCAACCCCGCCGCTCATCAGCTCGCAGCCCCATTCGCGAGAATGCGTCGAGGGGCGATCGGCCTCGTCAACACAGTGATCCCACTATTCTGAGGACCGACATGTTCTCCGCTAGACCCACCCTTGAGAAGCATAACACTGCTCCTCCTGAGAAGTTTCCTATCGACCGTGAACGAGAGCGCGAGCGTGACCGGGATCATGACCGGGAACGAGACCGCCGGGGAAAGACTACAACATCCGCCAAAGCCGCCTACCCCGATCATCCTTCACTCAAGAGGGCAGAGACTGATCCCAGTGCACACGCTCGACGACCTGATCTTGGCAGAGGCGAATCCAGACTTCGCTATGAAGTCAACCACGGCATGCCCACTCCTCCCGTTTCCCCCCCTCGTGATCCATATTCCTTCAAATCTAGCAGTCGACGATATGTCATCGACGAAGATGATCATACTCGCGAGATCAGTCCGGGCACAAAGCCGACTCGCCGTGCCCGTTCGCCTTCGCCAGATCGTGAGAGGGAGCGCAAGTCCAGGACAAGCAGTTCTCGTAAGACGAGGCCAGAAGTGCCGGAAGCTCCTGTTCTACCCAAACTTCGCACTGGATTCGATGCCGTGTATGCTGGTGATCACTTGTACGAATCTCCAGTGAGGTCCGTAAGGCCTATGGCTAATGCGCCGGATTACTTTGCGAAGCAAAAGGAGGAAACCTTGCCCTACGAGATTCCGAAATCAGGCCGCCGTACCTCACCTCGCGGCGAAGCTAGCCCTGACATGGACTTCGTCGTTCACGACATGTCACCCAACAAGGAGCGGAAGAGCAGCAAATCAACTCGCCCTAAGCACGCCCATCGTTCTTACACCCATGCATATGGCTCCGGCTTTGGCCGAAGCGTCTTTGCTTGATTGCAATCTGCCTCTATCACGATTCATGACCGATTGCTCTGTGCGATTTCGGTTTCTCATTTTCCACAATTTTTTTTTCATTCGTAGATACATTGCCTTGCTCCAAGTCTAGCGCAGAAGGAGCATGGCACGGTCGCCTGGAGCATGGAGGGAAGCATATGGAACGATGGATTGCGTTAGGATCGGAATTTGTGTCCAGCCAGCATAGCAGATACTATGGCGCCTCTTTATATGGATCAGTCCAGAGCGCAGAGAGAAGGAGATGGATAGTATTCAGCCTTTTACGACTTGACGAAGACATATGAGGATCCATGTCTGCTTTCAAGGAATATCACCAGAAATCCCAGATAAGAAATTTAGCATCACGATTATACGAATGACATTGTACATGTCCACAAACACTGCGCTACCTCACATCACCAATCAAGAGCTAACCCACTCTACAGCAGCGGCTTCTCTACTTTGCCGGCATCCAGCGAGCTATTGGCTCCCCTTGCACAACGCCATCTCCATTGCGAGACTCACTTGCTCATTGGACCACTTGCTCATTGAACAGTACGCTAACGGTGTCTCTCTTGACCTCGGCAGGACGGCTGGAACTCGTGCTCAATCAACCACTTACAATGCTTCATCGCGTGAGCTTGTATCGCGCTCGCCGAACAGGGCCCTCGTAAGGTCCTGTCGAGCGTTGAAAAGCGGGAAGTAAACTTGATACTAAACCTTTGCCGTTGCCACAGGGAACGGCCTTGTGTGGAACGAATCCGATGTTCATGGGGCAATTTTTGGCGACTTTCCTGACTACAGCTTCAGCTTTGCAGCTTCACTTAATTTTATCACGCGCTCTTTGAGTATTGGAGACATTGTATCAGGCAACCGCAATCCGCTAACAATCCATCGGATACAACACTGTAATGAGTGCTAATCACACTGTAGTCAGTAGCAATACCTACATGTACGTTGCTACCGCTGAACCTCCCCAACCTTGTTTTGTGCAAGCGAGGTCGAACACGTCCAACAAGGCGGCTGGCGATGCACATTCGACATGTTCATGTCGCGGGAAGCTCGCCTTGATCGCGTCTGGGTTGACATCTTATCGTCAGTAAAGTCGTTTAGCGCAAACGGCCTGAGGCTTTATCTGCCCAAGATCTAAACTGCTGCTCGGCTATCGCAACTGCTATTGAAACACGATGCTCCGACGGGGAATCGCGAACATGGTATATAGGTAGGTGGCGCTGGGCCTATCGGTGAGGTCTCATCTCATCTCATCATATCTGCTTGTTTCATCATCTCGAAGATGGTTGTCTCTGTGATGCAGCGCATTGTTCTGCGCGCCTGCGCCTTGTCTGTTCTTCATGGTCATCTGGCTGCAGCTGTGCCGCTGGTCGTGCCTCTGGGTAGCTCAGCCAGTGAGGAGTTCTTCGGAATTGCAGCAAGAGCATCACTGACGGGATCAACTAGGTATTGCGGTACTCGAGCCTTCCGCCACCATGACGACGACTACGACAAGTACCCCTGTGGTTGTATCGACCACGACCATGACTTCTGCTGCCGCTGCCGCTGCTGTCACCACTACTACCGCAGTAGTTGTTGCACCGGCAGCTAGCTCTTCTACAACTACGACGACCACTACGACCACTACGACAACTACGCCGGTTGTTGTTGTGGCGCCGACAACCACAACCACCACTACCACTACCACTTCGGTGGTTGTCGTGGCTCCGACAACGACGACTACCACCAGTACCACAACTACTGTTGCCCCGGTTGTAGTCACCACCTCTGCAGTAGTGGCTCCAGTCGTGCCTGCCACAAGTCCATCGACCACGACTACTGAGACCACCACCGTGGCGCCTGTAGTGCCAGCCACTTCGGCGATCGCTACAACGGCTGTATCCCCTGTCGTTGTTGTGCAAAGTTCGGCTGCTGTAACTACCTCCACCACCACTGCTACAGTAGCGTCTGTGGTGGTAGCCACTTCTGCCATCGCCACGACCGCTGTGGCCCCTGTGATAGTCGCGCAAAGCTCAGCTGCAACCACCACGACTAGCGACGCGCCTGTAGTACCAACGACGAGTACCACTACCACCACCACCACCTCGACCACTACCACTTCGACTACTACTTCAACCACCACTACATCGACTACTACATCGACCACGACTACTGAAGCTCCTACCACAACTGCAGCCGTGACGGTCCAAGTGACCTCTGCCGCCGCCGCTGTAGTAACATCTGCTGCCCCAGTTGTCGTAGCGTCCAGCTCGAGCCTGCTCCCTTCTAGCTCAGCTGCTGCGGCAGCCGTGTCACCCGTAGCTCCGGTCGTCGTCGTTTCCAGCTCCAGCTCGGTCGACCCCAACGCCGTGCCTTCCTCGGCCTTGACGAGTGCTGTAGTCGTCACCTCCAGCTCCGTTGCAATTGTACCTACCACATCGAGCCAGATCGTCGCTCCCGTGGTGTCTGCGATTCTGCAGTCGAGCTCTTTGACTTCTCCGGCTGTGGTGTCCACAACGAGCGCTGCAGCAGTGATTGCGACTTCATCAGTACTGGCTACCTCTGCCTCGCCAGTTGCTACACTGTCGACAGTCGCCGTACCTGTCGCGCCCATTGTCTCCTCCTCGGTCACAAGCGCTGCGCCAGTCGTTCAAGTCCCGACCTCCTCTTTGCTCCAGTCCTCGGCTATCTCTAGCGCCACCTCGGAAGTCAGCAGTCTCATCTCTTCGATCCTCAATACACCTGCGACTACCGCGCCTGCTGTGCCAACCACTACCACTACAACCACAACCACGCGTCCGACCACCACTACAACTACCACGTCGACCACCACCACCTCTACCACCACTACCCGCACCACCACGACGACCACTACTACCACGACAACGACAACAACAACCACTTCCACTACAACTTCCACTACAACCCCCATCACAATCTCCACCATCCTCGCCACCGCAAGCTCCATTCCATTGTGCCCGGCCGCCAACGGCGCCTGGTTCGCCCGTCCCTCCACCCCCGGCTACAGCATCACCTGCAACTCCGACTCCTGGAACGGGGCCTACGCAGGCATTTCCGTCGCCAACTCGTATCTCGACTGCATCAGCGTCTGCGAATCCAACGCCGCAACAGGCTGCATGGGCTGGGTCTACCAAGGCGGACTCGCCGGCAATGGAACCGGTCGCTGCTGGCTCAAAACAGCCATGGGCGCATTGAAGAGCGCACCGAACGGCTTCGTGGCTGGTTACAAGACCGCCGCCATCGTCCTGCCTACCACCACCACTACCACGACCACGACTGCAGCGCCAACGACTGCCGTCAGGACCACAGGTGTGAGCAGCACGTCGACCACGGTCACGAGCAGCGTGAGCACGAGTCCAACTCCTACGCCTTCTGGTGTGGGCTGCCCGTGGAGTGATGGCCGCAATGTCACTGCTGCCGCTGGGGCGAACTTCTTGGTCGAGTGCTTCACCGATCACTTCAATGGCAATATGGGCAGTGTGGGCGTGAGTACGTTCCAGCAGTGCATTGATGCGTGCGGGAAGACGAGCGGGTGCGTGAGTGTGAGCATGTTGGGCAGCACTTGTTACATGAAGAATGTGCTGGGTTTCGCTTATGGCAACACCGGGGTCTGGGGCGCTAGGGTTGTTTCGTAGGGCAGTATGTGGTGAGCGAAGGAGGAAAACGAGGTAGGCGGATGACGAAGGAGGATGATATGAGATGGATCAGATGAAGCATATGAGTAGTAGCTTAATAGTAATTAATTCTGATACCGATCTATCTATACAGCAATAATTTCCCGTGAGCATTGTAACAGTGTGGCCGATCGACGTAGCCACAAAGCTCTGACCGCTGGAAGCCATACGGTCAAAAGTTTAACGAAACTTCGAAAGGGTCTGATTGCGGGGAACAGACCCGGCCATAATTTTTTCGATCTCTGATAAACTTCATCCTCCGCTTTGCAACAACCAGGCACAGCCGCCTGGCCATCCCTCGAACCTGCATCCACTGGACAAAATGGCGGACGATGGCATGCTCCTCAATCTTGCGCCCAATCTCACATGGGACGCGAAACCCGTCTTCAAAGGCGGCCGCTGGAAGGACCGGTTGACGGCGAAAAAGTCGGCAGAGTATGGTGCGCAGAAGAGGCGAGAGCGAGCTGAGCTCGCGGGGCAGGAGAGCGCGACTGATGGCGCCGGGAACGCAGAGGCAGAGCGGGCGGCGAAGCGGCAGAGAGTGGAGGGGGGAGACAGCAGACCGAGCACGACTGCGCAAAAGAGTGGATTTGTGCCTAGGACGAGTAGCAGATCTGGGGCGCAGGAGAGGACGCCGGCGCATCTGATGGGCAAACCGGGGCATAAGGAGGTCATATCTTCGCTGTTCACATACAATCCCGCTTCAAAGGGGACGGCGGAGGAGGAGCAAGCTGGCGCCGAGAACCAGGTGGTAGAGGCGTCGAACGCACCACTTTCACCGGAGATGGAGACATTCACGAATCTGGGACTGTCGCGGTCTGTCGCGGCGCATCTGCTCGACAAGATGGCGATCAAAGCACCGACGTCGATCCAGAGAAAGGCTGTAGCGCAACTGCTCAAGGAAGACTCGGACGCTTTTCTGCAAGCAGAGACGGGGTCGGGAAAGACGCTGGCGTATTTACTGCCTTTGATCCAGCGGTTATTGGATCTGTCGCGAAAATTGAAGGACTCGACTGGGCAGCGCATGAGTAGGCATTCAGGGCTGTTTGCGATCATCCTGGCACCGACGAGAGAACTCAGCAAGCAGATCTCCACAGTCTTGGAGGGTTTGCTGGGCTGTGCGCATTGGATCGTAGCTGGCACTGTGACGGGTGGCGAGAAGAAGAAGTCGGAAAAGGCTCGGTTGAGAAAGGGTATCAATGTGCTGGTGGCAACACCTGGACGTTTGGCGGATCACCTGAACAATACTGAGGTTCTGGACGTGAGCAAGGTACGGTGGCTGGTTATGGATGAGGGTGACAGGTTGATGGAGCTGGGCTTCGAGCAGGATATACAAAAGATCGTCTCGACCCTAAACTTGAGGATGAGAGCAGCGCAGCAGGATGACATTGGTCAACTACTACCAACTAAGCGAATGACGGTCCTCTGCTCCGCCACATTGAAAATGGATGTACAGAAGCTCGGCGAGATCAGTTTGAAAGATGCTGCACACATCACGGCAGATCGCAAAGAGGACAACGGCACTGTTACAAACGAAGAGGACACCTCTTTCCAAGCACCAAGCCAGCTGAAGCAATCCTACGCCGTCGTCCCGGCCAAACAACGCCTCGTCACCCTCGTCGCCGTCCTCCGCCGCGCATTCGCCCGCAAAGGCACCACCACAAAAGCCATCGTGTTCTTCTCCTGCGCCGACTCAGTCGACTATCACTTCTCGCTCCTCACCCGTCCCGACCCCACTTCCTCATCCACACCAGCCTCCGACACAACCCCGAACGCACCAACAACCCTCTCCAGATCCTCCAAAATCCCCCAGGGCACCCTCCTCCCTCAAGCCCTCACCTCCTCGCCCTCCGCCTCTCTCTCCTCCCCTTCCAACCCTCTCACTCTCTACCGCCTGCACGGCTCCCTCCCACAAACCCTCCGCACCTCCACCCTCCAGTCCTTCACCCGCACCCCGGACCCCGCCATCCTCTTCTGCACAGACGTCGCCTCCCGCGGCCTCGACCTGCCCCAGATCGACTTCGTCCTCGAATACGATCCCCCTTTCAGCCGCGACGAGCACCTGCACCGCGTCGGGCGCACGGCGCGCGCAGGGCGCGACGGACGCGCCATGATTTTCCTGATGCCGGGTTGCGAAGAAGGGTACGTGCCGCTGTTACGCAGTACGCGAAAAGAAGGGCTACGTGTCACTGCGCACTCGGCGGAGGAGCTGTTGCGGAAGGGATTCGGGCCCACGTCCGGCGTGCTGGAGGGACGGGAAAGGGAGTGGGAGGGGAAGGCGACGGAGTGGCAGCTTGATGTGGAACGGTGGGTGCTGGAGGAGAACGGACGGTTGGAGATGGCGAGACGGGCGTATCAGAGTCATGTTAGAGCGTACGCGACGCATACCGCTGCGGAACGAGGGGTTTTTGATATTAAGCAGTTGCATTTAGGGCATTTGGCGAAGGGGTTTGGGTTGAGGGAACGCCCGGGTGGGATGAAGGTGCCTGGGTTGAGGAAGGGAGCGCAGGAGGTCAAGGGGGAGAGGAAGAAGGCTGGTGCTGGTGCTGGTAAGAAGGAGGGGGAGAGTGCGGCGGAGGGCACGGATGCGCAGGAGGCGAGGAGGAAGATGAGGAGTATGATGAAGAGGTTGGAGGGCGCGGGAGAGTTCAATTTGGGTTGATTTGCAGATATCAGAAGACGGACCATAATGATATGCGACCGTCTTTGGAGCCGAGAGCGAGCCAGTGTGTGCTTTGAATCTTTTGCAGACGTTGTTGTGCGGGTGTTTGGCGGCGGGAGAGTGTTGTGTTTGACGAGGAGATGGACCCATCGGGTTCAATGTCTGATGTTAATATCATGGCAAAGTCGAGAGCATAGCAGCCTTCTGTGTGATACTTGAGCACCGCCAGCTCTTTGATGTTGTGAATATCGGTAGCACTGTACACTCGCCCTCGTCCATCCCATCCTGCCGTGGCGAATATCTTACGGTCTGATCTCAGTCGAAGTGACTGTTGACCTGAATGACTCGTTGCTGTCCTTGTCGCAATGCCCTGCTCCAAGTTCTCAGCATTGATGGCCTGGTCCGCGCCGGAGTAAAAGACGATAGTCGGGTCGGGCAAGGATACGTCCAAGGATAGCACTGGCTGCTTTGGATCTGGCAGTGCACCTGCATCGCACTTGCGTATCCGTCGCCAGGTCTGGTCCGTCTGCTCACTGTAGACGGCAACCCAGCCGCTCTCGTGTCCGGCGATAATTGTCAGACGGTCCTGGTGGTACAGGAGCGACAATGCCATGATCATGCCGGTCTTGTCCCCCGCCACGGGTGGGACTGTTCCCAGTAGGGTCTCAAAAGGGAGCGTCCATAGCACTACATTTCCATCATTGACGCCCGGGACTGCGATGAGAAGATTGTCGGACTCTCTTGCTTGTAACGAAGCGAATGCGCAGAAATTCAAGGTATGAACATCTAGACTATGCAAGACTTGCGGATTCGGACGATCGGCCGCATCTTTGACAGGGGGAGCTTGTGACAGTGTCGGCTCGTCTTGTTCACGGACAAGCCACACGTGCAGCTTATTGTCCCTGCCATGCCTACATGGTGCATCAGCAAATCGGACCTACCATTTTTCCTCATCAAGTTACTACACACGTGATGATTTTGTCTAGTCCCCAGTGACCCAAACCGAGTATCACAGCATTATGTGGTCGCCATACAGCAGCTGGTCTTCTTGTCACCATATCCCATAGTATCACCCATCCCTCGGCATCTCCACTCAATAGTCTGGAGTTATCTCGGAGAAAATGGACGGCGTGAATTGGCGCCGAGTGAGCGCGAAAGACATAGCTGGGCTGCAGAGGCCTCTGAGGAGGAGGAGCAGCAGCTGTTGATGACATGTTGTTGCATTTCAAGCAGAAATATGCGACGATTTGACAGATCTCTATTTCTGACTGGAAGAATGACTCGCTTGTCCCCGACAGAAAGGTGCTAGTACCAAAGATTCGGGACCGACTACAGCCAGTGATGTGCGCGGTGGGGGGAATTTAAATAGATGAAATGCCATGTGTGATGATTGCGTGGCTGTAACTGGGCTTGGGGAACACGAGGTTTGCTGTCACGGGATTGGGGGAAGAGGAAAGCTAAGAGAGATGACAGAGAGATGCCAGCAAGGCCATGACATTGGTAGAGTATCAAGAGTTGACCATGACTTGATAATTATCGCTTGAACAGGTAGTGAATAAATTGTAGAGTTTATTCCAATTCCCTGCAACCTGGACCTTTGAGAAGTTGCCGGAACCAAACTTTGCCGATCGCTCCTTTGATGGTTGCTGTGATGCAAATTCCCAAAAAGCTCACTACAGGTTACTTAACGGCCAATAACAGCGTAATTCCTCCCTTTCTTGCGAGATTCACTATCGACATCTCGCTTACGTGCGACAAGTCTGTCATCTCAGAGCAGGTAAAGGCGCGTGGCTTTTGTACAGATCGGGAACGATTGGTACTCGCAACGAGCGGTCGATAATACTACCCCAAAAGCAAAGGCCCTTGAATAGAAGAGGGAACAAGCTGTTTTTGCTCTCTTTTCCTGGAGCTTTCTTCTCTCGTCTGCACCTGCCTGGTCCAGATTCGTCCCACTGGTTCTTCACTTTCCATTTCCGATTCGAAACACGATCTCGCCTGTCTATTGTCAGACAAACTTTCATCACTGCCGGTACTACTGCTACTGGCAGCTTCAAAGCTCAAGAGGCCGCGGCTTCAATTTCAGTTGGTATGTCAATTCTAATTCTTCCTTTCATTCTGGAAAATCGAAGCCGTCCTTTCGGGGTACCAAGGTCGTCCCATTTTCGTCATAGCGGCCACACTGGCAGCTTGTCCGACCTTGTCCCACAGGTCGATCATTTGCGATCATTTGAATTCATTTGAATTCGTGCCATTTACGGCCCAGTAGCTGCCTCTGACGCGTAGGACCCGGCATCTGCGGCTCGAACATCATCCGATTTCAAGAAATGCTGAATGATATTTCCAGGAATACCATTGTCACTGCCGACTGAGGCGACTCGACTCAACTTCCCTACCATTGATCACCGTACCCGTCCGAACATCTCATCTTGTGCTGCGCCGACAAAACCGATCCTCCTCGCGTCTCCCCATCCTACTCTCGGCAAGGAGATATTTCGAGATTCCATAATCAGAGCCTCACGTCAGCCCGATTGCTGGACAGTTATAATTTAAGAGCTAGGAAGACATATCACTGGACGTTGACAAGATTTTCGACCGCTTCACTAGTCACTCCAGGCCTGCGCGCCTGGGGTCATTCTGATGACAGTACCCAATGCCAACATAGAGCCTTCGCTGCAAGAAGCTCCAGCTGCGGTTAGCAAACCAAAGAGAGTCAGAACAGGATGCTTGACATGTCGCGAAAGGCACTTGAAGTGCGACGAAGGTCTACCGAATTGTCAGAACTGCAAAAAGTCCAACAGGATCTGCAAGCGAGGTCTTCGTCTAAACTTCATCGACACCCAGACTCACCAGCCGCCGCGGATTGTTCACAGTAATGAGTACAACGTTTCATTTCTCGACGAGTCGAGAGAAATCGCATCAGAGTACCGAGGCGGTCTGGAGAGGTACAGCAAGAGTGGTAGGCAGAGTATGGGAGCCCAACCCCAGCACCTTCAGCAGCAGCAGCAGCCGCAGCAGCACCAATCTTCGCACCAGCAACATTCGCATATGATGGCGCAGCACCACAACGGCATGCACCAAGCACACATGCACGACCAGCAGCGACAACCCCAGATCGACCCGAGCTTGACTGCATATGACCAGCAGTCTGCACCTCCTGCCCCTTCCATGTCGTACCAAGAACTGCCACCCATACAAGGTATCTTACCCGACTCCGGCTACTCGGAAGATCCGAATGCGATGACCAACCAGATCAAGTTCGACGCTCCTAAATACGATCAAGGGTCAGACTATGGCAACAACTACGCCCGACACCAATCCACGACCCAGTCTCCCTTTTCCAACCAACACACTCAACATCGCCCCAACTCTAGCCATGGTCAGCAAGAAGCGGAGAGCGACCCCTCGAACGAAAAGCGCGACTACCTCGAGAATCCAGAAGAAGTTTTATTCTTGCAAGTCTTTGTAGAAGAAGTTGGTCTATGGATGGATTCTATGGATCCGAACAAACACGTAAGTTCAACTCGACCGCGAAAGCGCTAGGAACTAATAGCTATAGTTCTCGCGACTTCTCCCATTCCATTCACTTCAGGAACCCATGTTGCTCAACGCCTTCCTCGCTTGCGGCGCCAGGCACCTCACACTTATTAACCCCATCTACACCGAAGAAAAAGCACTGTACTATTATGATACCGCGACCCGACATCTATTGAAAGCTCTTCAAAACCCGAACCGAGACACCGTCATCTGTGCTACCACAGCTGTAATTCTTAATGTGTACGAGATCATGAGTGAGCGAGCCCTACAACGAATGAATCATATTGCCGGAGCCCGCGCGCTGATTAAGGAATGTGGATGGAATGCAAGAGCTACAGGTATCGGCTCCGCTTGTTTCTGGCTAAATGTTGGACTCGAAGTACTCAGCTGTCTGCACTTCAATTGGCAAGTTGCCTGGGATCCCGATGATTGGGGTGTGGATATGGAGTACACCAGAGAGATCCATAACGGCCGAGAAGAGGTGTGGACTCATCGCATGCTATACATTGTGGCAAAAGTGTGTAACTTCCGGGCGACAATCCCCCGATACCAAGAGGCGGATCCGAGGGACGAGGAAATGCGACGACAAAATCGATACAGCGAATGGCAACGTCTCAAAGGTTGGGCAGATGCTTGGAACGACAGTATTCCGAGGACGATGCATCCTATGGCTTACGTCCATGCTCATCAAACGACAAACAAGTCTGCTTTCCCGGAAGTCTGGCTAGTCAAGCGCTCGACAATCGTTGCACGACTTTTCTATCACACCGTCATGCTTCTTATGGCTCAAATTCATCCCTACATGCCGGCTGACAATCCAGACATGTGGAGCATGCAGAAGCAGCACTCGCAAATGATCTGCGGGATTGCTGCTCATGTCAAGGACCGGTAAGTCAACATAGTGAATTCTGAATGGGCCAAGACTAATGCTTAGTAGCGGCGTCGCATCCGTGGCACTTCGCTCTCTAGCTCATGCCGCTGAATGTCTCACTGACCGGCGTGAGCAAGAAGAAGTTCTACAAATCTTCACAAAGATCAACAAGGAGACCGGATGGAGAATCGCTTTTGTCTTCAAAGAGCTTAAAGAGCGCTGGGGATGGAAAGACGAGCAGATGCCTGCCGTTCACATCACCTCTAATGCAGATCCTAAAGTCCGGAGCGTCGGTCACAGCCAAAGTAACGCAGGATTCGCCAATTCGAGTCCTCAGACATACCCACAGACAAGCCTGCAGCCGTCTCCGAACCAGGCTTATGGATCCACGAGTGGACAGAGCAAGCCTGCTGGGTCATCATCTAGCTCCGCCACCGGCGTGGCTGCACCCACCCCTCGTCGACCTCCGTCTGGCATAGTCAATCCAATGTTTGCCACGGCTGACTTCAACATGCCTCAACATCCATATCAGAACGTGTATGTCGCACCGAACCACGCCGGACAGCATCAAACACAGTGGGGTTACGCGAGTGGAGGCCAGGGTCTGGGTGTAGGTGGAGGTTACTATTAGTATCGGAGCCACTATCTATTGGCCATGCAGGCTTATTTTGCTTTTTCGCAAGGCGTTTGGAGATGCACATAAAAGACGGATGATGGCAATGTTCTGAGGAAGGGTAAACGGACCAACGCCATGTAATGAGGAACGACACGATCTAAGGGATCACATTGCGATACCTGCATTTTCTGGAGAAGAAAGAACAGCGATTGTTTTACTAGTCGAGCATAGCCTGCCTGAAAGGGGCGAATATATGTACCATGAGCTTCCTTCTCTTTCTACCTGTTTGCAGCTCACATCTCCACCAACGGCCCCATCATCAACCCAACCACCATCTCCCCCTCTTCGACCCTTTCCCTCAACGGCATCACCAACAGCGCGTTCGCCCCTTTGAAGCTTCCAATTCGACTACTCCTCTGCCCACCCGTCGTCCTCCCCACCAACACTCCATCCTTACCTACTCCCACAACAGCACGAACATACTCCTCCCTCTTCGCATCCGCCCTAACGCTCTCCCCAAGCTTCACCATGACCCTTGGCAAGCCCCTCGGCTCCCTGCCCATCATGCCATGCAGCGCCGGCAGCACAAACAAATGAAACGTCACCACCGCGCTGGCAGGATTACCCGGCAGGGCGAAGACCGCCCTCTTCACCTCCTCCCCTCGATTCCCTTTGATCCCGACGGTAGCGAACGTGCTCGGCTTCCCAGGCTTCATACTCACTCGACCAAAATGCACCGTGCCCCCCAACGCCTTCGTCAGGGTCGCCTTCAGCAGATCTTTCTCCCCCATCGACACCCCGCCCGACGTGATAAGGACGTCGACGCGGCGCAGACTGTCGCGCAGCTTGATTTCCAACGCAGCGGGCGCGTCTGGCGCGATGCCCAGATCCATGCTCTCGAAGCCTGCGTGCGCGACCGCCGCGAGGAGCGAGGGCCGGTTGGTGTCGCGCACTTCGCCTAGCCGCAGCTCGTCCGGGTGGTCGTGCGGGACGAGTTCGTCGCCGGTGGAGAGCACGCCGACGACGGGACGGCGGAAGATGGAGACGGAGGTGACGCCTGTGCTGGCTAGTAAGGCGAATTCGCCGGCTAAGGGGGAGATCCTTTCGCCTTTCTGGAGGAGTAGCGAGCCCGCGGCGACGTCGGAGCCGATCTCGCGGACGTTCTCGCCGGGGACGATGGCAGAGGTGAGGATCTCGACGGTGGCTTCTTCGTGCCCGTCGGGAGTGGTGGAGGCCAGGCGGGTGTCTTCTACCATCACGACGGAGGTGGCGCCTGGGGGTAAGGGGGCGCCGGTTGTGATGCGGGCTATTGAGTCGGGCGAAAGAGGGACTGGGGAGGTGGAGGAGAGTTGGGCGTGAGAGATTTGGGTGACGGGGTAGGTGCCGCTCTGGTTGGTCTTTGACGAGGAGGGGATGGAGATGGCATAGCCGTCGACAATGGAGGCGCGGAAGGCGGGGACAGAGGAGGGGGCGCGGACGTCTTCTGCGAGGACTGACGGGAGGATGGAGTTTGTCAGCGGTACGATGTCGGAGAGTGGGGAGGGAATGTGTTCGAATATCAGGGACAAGGCTTCCTTGACTGTTATCATTGGGTAGGGAGAGGAGCGTGCCCGCTGAGTGGGATTTGAAGGGTCTCCTGGATCGACTCTGCTCGCGGGATCTGTGTGTGGCTTTGGTCCATGATGGCCATGCCCATGTCCGTGATGATGGTGGTGGTTGTGGTCATTGTGTGAATACGCATGAGAGCCAGCTCCGGAGGTGACACCCGCGTCCTGCTCGAGCTTCTTGACGCCACCGGCATGCAAGGTCCTCGAGTCTGCTCCTGCTGCTTGTTGACAGGCGTGAGCAAGAAGCTTTATCACGGCTTCGAGATTCTCCTTTGCCCCTTTTGGTGATCCAGGTAGGGTCAGAATGAGCGACTTATTTCGCACTCCAGCTACTGGTCTTGCCATGACCGCGACTACAAGCGTCATTTACATGTCTGTCAAGACCGGCGAACGTGCTTACAAGGTGTCACCGCCAATGAAGAGGCGAGCATGCCGTGCCTATCGCAACATCAGTCCTAGGTCAAACAGAGAATCGACGAGCTCACACTAAGCCTGGAGCATGCTTGTGTAACAGCGGCGTTATAGCCTAATTTCACGATTAGTCTCCGTATCAAGTGCGTGTACGTCCCGATCTCTTGTATCAATATCACTTCAGAGGTGAGGCCAGACTGACCTCGGGTGTATTGTCCTTCCCAGTAAACCCAGTCCCACCACTTGTGACGATCAAGTTTACTGGATCTGCACCATCTGTCCATTTGGTGACGGATCTCTGTATTGCTAGAACATCATCTGGCACGATCGAGACTTCCGCCACATCCCATGTCGTCGTCTCCGATGATGCCTTTTGGAAGACCTCCCGCAATGTAGGCTCGCATTTGTCAGTCGACGGATCCTTAGACGCCGTCTCGGAGATGACAAGTATAGCTGCTCGCAATGCTGCGCTCATCCTTGTGTGTAGCACAGGAGATTTGTTCAGAGGTGTCTGAATTACAGTGTTGAAGAGAAGACGTCAAGTGAGGTATGTTTGGGAAACATGGTGGAGAAATTGCCTGTACAAGAGCACAACATATTCACGATGCGAGGCAAAACCAATGTCTGTACATTGAACATTTTACACCGAAACTCGCTGGCTATGCTACATTATTGTTGATATCGAGTTCCTCTAATACTCTGCCTGTCATCTTGTGTGCCAGGTCAATAGCTCCTGACTTGACGCCCACAAAGCCGTACTGATGATCCACGAAGCTGACCTCACTTGCTATGGCAGTCATCCTGCTACAGTGGCCAATCTTAGCCTTTCGAGTGAGCTCACTTGAAGTCGGGTGCGCTGGAGGAGGTAAGCAGGCCGATGATGAGGCCGAACAGACCAAGGACAGAGCTGAAAATCTCAATGACGAGAATCTTAACGAATCTGCGATAGTCAGCAAGCCATGATCGTACCCTTTATAAGGATCTCCTACAAGCTCGGGTCCGCGGCGTCTGCAAGAGCTGCGCTACTCCCATTGATGCCGACCGAGATACCGCAGATCATATTACAAGCCCCGACCAGAAGTCCCGACCAGAACAGCGCGAAGCCAGTGTAATAGTTTGAGACTGTGTATAGCGAGTCACCGGATACAAAGCTGAGTTTCGAGGAAAACACAATCGACATGATGACTCCGTAGATGGCCACGACTTCGCAAAAGATGATGGAGATCAAGTTTTTGGTTCGTATCCGAGCTGCCTTGACCCCGCCTCCAAGAATCGATGATCCAGTGATGAAGATACCCCTGCACTATTTCAGTATGACTTCTCTTTCTCAAATATCTGCGACTGACCATGCTGCTCCTACTACTGACAGACCCATGCAAAGTCCTATTCCTGTACTCGCCCAGGCACTTGGTGACACGCTCTCGAGAAAATGTCCGACCTGGAAGAGACTCAGCATCCGTTATTAATGTTTCTGCCATGTGGAGAGCATACGTTGAATGCTTCACCTTCGCCATTAAAGAGCATGTCTGTCGGAGGTCAGTCTGCCAGTCCTTCGCATCGTGCGCGTTGACACTTACAAAGCCCGATGACGACAAAAGCTGAAGTGGCACCATATGTGCCATATGTGAGACCGGCCATGGTTGCGGACAAAAATGGCTGATTGGGATCGTATTGATGTCGTGGACGCCGAATGCAGGCGAGGCTTCATCATTGAAGCTGGATCGCCAGATGCCAAGAGATACGGCTCTGCCCTACTTATGCTGAGTCAGGTCAACTCCTCCGCCGTCATACTTCTACATAATCACTATCCCGCGTGAATTCTAATCCACTCAGATCATATCAGCTTGATTCAGAGAATTTCACTAGGAAGTGATATCGAGATCGTTGGCTCTTCATACCGTCTGCAATCATGGCGGAGCCACAGAAGTTTTACGAGCTCTATAGGGGCACAACGTGAGTGGCGCTGCCAGTACTTCTGGACCTCAGAGCTCACTGTCCACTAGACTTGGTGTGACGCTGGCGGATACTCTCGATGATCTAATTAGCAGTCGACGCATCGAACCTCAGCTGGCGATGAAGATCATGGCGAATTTCGATCAGGCTATAGCGCAGGTCCTCACTGAGAAGGTCAAGGCTAGGATGAGCTTCAAGGTACAGAGCTCGATTTATTAACATACATCTGTCTGACTGTCTCAAAGGGTCATCTGGATACGTACAGATTCTGCGATGAAGTCTGGACATTTATCATCAAAGACATCAAATTCAAGCTCGACAACTCTCAGACGATCGAGGCCGAAAAGGTCAAGATTGTCAGCTGCGCATTCAAGGACAAGGTCTAGGAGGTTTCCAGCAAGACGGTCAACTGAAATGGACCTATTGATGCTCAGAAGCCGCATCATCGTCAGGGCACCAGGGTTCGCGCGCGTGGCACTGTAAGGGCGACCGTCGTCCTCTCGGTAGGGGACCTCCGAGGACAGTCAGCATGAATGGCACTCGATCCGAGGACTGGAAGGACGTGTGAAAATGACGTACAGCGCGAAAGTCAGCCCGGAGAGTGAGCAGTATGAATGTGTTCGACAGCATTTCTTATGGCGTTGAGGCAATGGACTGATACCCTACGAGCATAAAATTGGAGTTCTAGGTTTATATCAATGATGAATTATGATCAATTAGCGGAACTATGTCTTGCTATATGCTACTGCTGTTAAACTTGTTTCGTTACATGCTTCGGAAGCATTTGATATTGGATGCGGCTCCGCGCGAGCTTCATCTCTCCGCACACCCCCATCTTCTGCATCCTCAACCACCTTTCCGAAAAACACGGCCTGCCATGGCGTCCGCTCGCTACAAATGGCTGACATTCGCCATAGCCTCCGGTGCCTGCGCCGCGATCAACGGTACATTCGCTAAGCTGTGGGTCTTCTCCCTACCAACTCCCCAACCTTGCGACATTCCTCACGCACCTCCTTGTCCGACCCAGCTATCCATCACCTCCCTGCGATTGTTCTCACAATCTCGCTAATATATCTTCAGTACTACCGGACCCTTCACCTCCTCCCTCGCCTCCCGCCTCTCCTCCACCCTCCATATCCCCGCCGACCACAGCTCCATCTTCGAGTACGTCCTGCGCGCGCTCTTCTTCGCCCTCAACCTCAGCTTCGATGCACTGATGTGGGGTCTGTTCACACGCGCACTCACGCTGGCTTCGTCAACGGTGCACGTGTCGGTGCTCAACACTAGCACGAATTTCCTCGTCGCTGCTTCGGCAGGGTGGGCTGTGTTTGGGGAAAAACTACCTGGACTGTGGTGGGTCGGGGCGGCGATGTTAATAGCGGGATGTTTGTTGATTGGGAGTCGAGAGGGGAGGGAGAAGGGGGAGGGAAAGGGGTATGTGCGTGTTGGGACTGAGGGGGAAGCGGAGGGTGAGGAGGTGGTCTTGGGGGATTTGGATGGGGAGGAGGTCGATGATCCATTACCTGGACGCGAGAGCAAGGGGGCGAGGAGCAGGAGTCCTTATAGAGATGATAGTGAGGGGGAGCAGTAGTGAAGATTCCTATTAGACGGATGTATGATACCCACGCACGAGGATATGTGGATGCAGGACAGGAGTACAGCGTAAACGGAGTATGATGTAACATTATCTAGAGCTGCTTTAACGAAACCATAGCGTGGCATTATTCGTCCCTTTCCTTTGTGCGCCGACCGTTTATCCTACCAAACCATGTTCGCAGATTTGCGCCACAGCACTTTCAGTGAACAACGGCATCTTAGTCGTGCCTTTGTACCTTGTTGTCGCCCTGGATACTCTCCTGGTAGCTCGGCGGCGCTTGCTCGGGTTGGGTGCTGCTTCCAGGCAGCGGCGCATGCTGGGGGCTCGCGTACTGGCCTTGTGGGTTCTGGGCTGGCTGTCCTCCCTGGTTAACTGTGCCGTAGCCTCGTTGCGCCGCCTGTCCTTGTTGGATGTAGTAATGGGTCACTCGTCCTCGCTCATTCTCCGCCTCCAACTCCTCGTACGTCGCATCCGGGTAGGAGGCGATGATATACCATGCGTGAATCAAGCCGGGCAGGAATCCTAGAACGCACAGAGCGAGGTTGATAAGGGCGTCGGCTGAGCAGATACCGCGCTTCACCCAGACTGCAAAAGTGGTCAGTATGGACAAGTTTCCAGGCGGCGTTATGCTGGCGCCTGGGCGAATAGCGGGGACGTACCTGGCAGTGGGGGAAAGATGATGGCAAGAATGCCGAGAAAAATGTCGGAACCACACATGTCGATGTCTAAGATGTATGAGAGCGCAATTTGTTAAGTGGGAAGGCGTTTTTATGAGAAAGAGTGTTGCCTGAGAAAGCGCTGGAATAGAGCAAGACCAAGCAATGACGCTATGCTGTCTCTGGCGATCACAAGCGCCGCAGGAGAGGCGGTGCATCAGGAACCGACGTTTGCCGCTGGGCTGTCCCCGCGACACTCTATTCACGTCTTGTGAACAAAACCTTTACCATTCTCTCCCATAACTCCGATTTCTTTGGTCACAGAAATCAATCATCCAAATTACCAGAGTCAGGAGCTCCGTTGTTCAAGTGCTGCCTTTGAGCATTCGTAAGATCCGCGCGGCGGTACGAGTAAAATATGGTAGCCTGAGTCCACGCAGGCCACACAATATCAAGCTGCGAAGATAGAGATAAGTATCGAGCGGGCGAGTATTAGATCAACAGCGGGCATGCATTGTTCTGCACTTCCAAATCACGACCATGTCAATCCCAAATTACTCAATCCTGCCCAGCACGAAAGCTGATGTCGAGACTCTTGGGCGATACTTGCAAGTATCGAAGCTCCAGCTCGCCATCAATCGTTTCTTGATTAAGGATTGGCCGAACGAATCCTCGCAGCTCGCACACTATACGGCACAAATTACAGGCGCACACGAGTCGGCCAACAATGGATCCTACAAGGTAGTTGACGACAAGACAGGAGAGATTGTGGCGCATTTGGTCCTCACGAAGCAAGCCGCTTCACCGAAGGACACCAAAGACGAGGAACCCGGCAATGACAGACCAAATGCCCCAAGCTTCATGGTACCGGAGGTCTTCTATGCGGTGATAGACGGCGCGAGCAGGATCGAGCGAGCCGTCGAGGATAGAGACAGATTGCAGCTCACCTGGCTGTACGTCAGACCTCAGAGTCGAGGGCAAGGAATAGGATCGCAGCTTGTCGCATTCGCACTCGAGAGAGCAAAAGCAGGAGGCTTGCCCCTAACTACAGCGCCAGAACCTCAAGCATACGACTTCTTCAAGAAGCGGGGATTCAAAGACACTACGCATATTGACTTCAACCTGGCGAAATGGGCACCGGCGAACTGCGGGTACGGCATATTCCGTCTGTATGGAGTTATTGCCGAGTAGCAAACGCTGTATGGTCCTGTATTCCTGTAAGGCTACCGAGTCTGGATATGCACAATGCTCAGTAGAATGCAAGTCGATTACTTCTCCCCTGCCAGCCACTTGTAAACGATCGAAAAGTCCTTGCCCTTCAGCTTGGGATTAGCCTCGATCATGCTGTAGATCTCGCGAGCAATCGGACCAAGGCGAGGCTCGATACCGTGCTCTTCAGCGGCATGCATCGCTAGTTTCAAGTCCTTGTTCATTAACGCAGTGCCGAACCCGCCGACGTATTCCCGTGACGCGGGAGAAGCCTCAACCACACCGGGCACGGGATTGTTTGTTTCGCTTGGCCAGCATTTTCCTGTGCTGATATTGATCATATCCGCCAGCGCCTTCGCGTCCAGACCCCACTTGATTCCCATGTTCATGGCCTCTGCAGTCGCGATATTGTTCAGTGCAAGCAAGTAATTGTTCGCTAGCTTGCCCTTCAAGCCGGATGTTTGTGGTCCGAGGTGCAGCACGCGCTGACCCATCATGGACAGCACCTCTCTCGCCCTATCAACAATGGAGTTTGATGCGCCGATCATGAATGTGAGTTTTGCATTTTGCGCTCCTACTACACCGCCTGACATGGGTGCATCCACAAATTTGCCTTGGCTGGAGGACTGGGTCGCGTTTGCTACTTCGGCAGAGGACATTGGATCAATGGTCGAGCAGTCAATGAAGAGACGTGGCTTCGCTACGCCATCTTTAAGAAGTGTTGGTGGCTTCAGCATGGATTGATAAACGTTTTTGACATGGGAGGGCTCGGGCAGGACGGTGATGATTGTTTCCTGAGCTTCATGTCAGCTTCTGGACAAGTCTTTGACAGCTTCATAAGGTGGGCATGTGACAGTGTTTCAGAGGATTGGCTTTGATGTGTAAGAATCAGAGGAAGAGCTGCCGAAGCAGCTCCCAACTTAGATCATAGATAGAACAATTCGTTTCATCTCGTGGAATGACAGGCAGGTTTTGGGATAGGGACATACCGACTTGATTGCGACATCTCGCACTGAGTGCACCACCTCTACGCCCTTGTTCTCGCTCTTAAAACTCGAGGTCGCGTCATTGTTCACGTCGTAGACGACGAGAGTATCGCTTGAAGGGAGCTTCGCACGCAAATTGCCAGCCATGGGGTAACCTGTCAAGTATGAGTGACGGTCGTTATGCTCTCAGAGTGTTCCTTACCCATCCGACCCAATCCTATGAAGCCATATACTGCTTGTTTTGATCTCGTGCTCGAAAAGTATCGAGGCGCACCCGGACCTGCCAGGGTAGAGGCATGCTGTCTGACAGCTCTCAAAGCAGCCATTGTCATCGTTCAGAAAGGTACATAGTCCACTGCCTCGTAAACCAGCAAGACAGAATGCAACGGGAAAAGAGTCTCACGCGAGCGAACGAAACACATAGTGGTCCGCTACGCCTTACCGCATAGGATCGGCATTGGTGACATTAGGACGGTGCCGAGGAAAGAGAGTGCGAAGCTCATCAAGATCCCGCATCGCCCCGAACTCAGAGCGGGGAATTTGGTTGCTGTCCCCATACGGCGAGGCGGAAGAATGGCAAGCATAGCCGCGAGAGGGTTCACCCACCGGGATACTATACGAAGTAAATCGAGCACTGGGACACTCGCATGGAAAGAGTGATTTCTTGTTCGAAGATACAAAATTGTGTCTATGCGGGTATCATATCAGTCTCCCGATGCCATTCGAGAGTCCCATCGCTATGCTCAAATGCTTCAAAAAGGTCATGGCTGTGCGGGCTGATCATCTATGGTGTCGGTATTGTCGTTCCCAGTCTCGATAGCCTCCCTTTGCTTCTTGGTCAGAGGCTTCTTTTTCCGGCGTCCACTGGGATCGTTTCTCGGAGCACTGATAGCATCCAAATACTCCTCGTTGTTCATGGATGAGTACAATTTCTCAGCCGCATCAGTCTCCTTGACAAACATCTTGGTGTTGTATGCATCATACGATTCGCCGTCCTTCAATTGTCAGTATTGCGCAAGGATCATCATCATGGTACGCACATCTTCGTCGAAAAAGTTCATCCGCGTCCACTTCTCCTCCTGAGCCACTTGCATCAAGCTCTTGGCTTTGGTGGCAGCATCTTCTTTGGCCGCTTTGTAAGTCTGCGTGAATCCGCGGGCTTGAGCTGGTCTTGATTCGTCGGGATCTCGAGCAGTATTGGCCTTTTCGACATGGCCCACGGCATCGACATGATGGAATTGTGGCCTCATTTGGGCAATGCCGTCCACCTTTGTAAGATGAAGTTCTTTGCCTCTAAAGGTACCCAACATGTATTGGGGCTTGCCTTCTTCGGCAGTCGAGATTTGACCACCCAGCGTCTGCTTGCTGAAGACCTTCCCATCGTTGGCCATGGTTGGAAAGTAGTTCACCTCTGAGCTGTACTCATCATGGCGACTACCGCGAGGTCCGGGTTTGACTGTACCAGGGCCGAACCCAGCAGAAGCTCCGAAAGTGGTCAGACCAGATGCTTTAGCTTGGTGCATCGCCTTGCCCCATTCTAAACCTCGAGCTTTGTTGAAATTCGCCTCGGGAGCTAATTCGACATCGATCTCAATGAATCCAGAATCCTGTTTCATCCGCAATTCTATTGGTGCGTCTCCATGTCTGCGATTATATGGCTTTGCGCGTGGGCGGAGAGGATACTGTAGCATGAAAACCCGCTCAGCTACCGCTGGGGTGATGAAAATGTCATATTCTGACACGACCGGATCTTTGTCCTGTTCATTGCGTGCTTCGCGGTGTGAGACTTCTGACCAACCTGAGCATATCGACATACTTACAAGGCATGGCTGCAGTGCTATCTCATCACAACCTGCGCTTGTCGGTCGTCTTGAGCTGCATTTCATGGTCGAAAGTCTCTGTATGCAGCATCGCGAGAAGCGGGCCGGCAAGGCTTGGCAATCATGCGAAGCTCTCAGTGGTAGTCAAGTTTTCCGCATTCACACCTCTCACATCCAAATTCGAAGGTGTTATTTTCGCATTCTTCATGGCTGCCGTTCTTTCTGGCGTTCGCATCCACACAGATCATTCGCCAAGGTACAGGCTGCATAATCCCACTGCGGAAGCAGCAATGCCTGCATGAGGCTGAAGCAGATCCTTCAAGCCAACCTGAACACTGCACACGAATATCTGCATCTTTATGCCTTTTTGGATAGACATCCATCAGCGGCACTGTCCCGAACGGACGGCACGAATTACAGATCTTAGCTGCACATTGCATCTGATATTGTTTCAGATCTCCATAGCTGATGCGCAGCATCGAATCGCTTCGACGCCCGCATTCTGCTTTCGATGCCTCAGTCCTGATACCTTCGTTATTCTACAGGTTGAGACCGCGCCCATGACATAGTGCGCCCTTCTGACGTTAGGTCCATTCCTGACTCTGCTAATGGATCCTGCGTACGCGATCGGTCTCATTCAGGAAGCTCGTTTTACTGGAGTCGACATGTATCATCCCCAATGCCTGGAAACGTGCGGCTGTAGCGACCCGACCATTCGGGCTTGACAAAGTGACCTCAGCTCACTGCCTGACTATGAGACCCGCATAACGTCCACGCCTCTGGATCTATCCTGCATGTTGTCCTATGTTTGAACACCTACCTGAAGCACCACAGAGCTTCGCCGCACTGGCATCTCTTCATTTGGGGACTATTGTACGCAGCTGGCGCAAGACTTGTTCTTGTGGTGTGTAGAACGAAGCACGCTTTGCAGAAAGCAAGATCTGTCAGGCTATAAGTACTCGCCTCTGCTTCGATCGTTGCCCTAACTTCCCTCGATATCCTATTGTACAGTCATCTCAATTTCTAGTCAAGATGAATTGCTCCCTTTTCTCCTTCTTCGTCTTCATCCTGGTCGCTGCGGCTTACACCGATACTGATTATGACAAACTCCCCTCGTTGACTGCCGCCAGTAAGCGGTCTGACCTGGAGAGGCGAGCTGCCACGCTCGAGACCAGAACTACGGCGACTTTTCGTTACGTAGATGGTGAGTGGAATATCCGTTGCAAGATCTTCTCTGATAGGCTCCAGTCCCACAAGCTAATGGACTCACCTTCTATTCCGACGTGCACGTTGAGTCGAGACAGCCACTACTCGTTCTCGAGGATTTCGACCATCTTTTCCATCGTATCGATTGTTTGACTGGAACCCTCATCCTACACTTGTCAGATCACGCCTTATTCTCTGACGCAAAGTTTGTCGCTAGTAGTCTCAAGGGTGGGCTGCTTGTCACATCGCACGACGAATGCGCAGACCAAGCATCCCGGTCACTGTTCAGGGTGTCTGATCTTGACTTCGGCGAGGACGACTTTCGCATATCTTTTGCGGGCACTGCCGCAGCATGGGAGGACTCATTCACCTCTATGAGAATCGAGCATGGCCATACGCACGAACAGCACTCTTCGCCGGTCATTCGCCGCCAGGTCAATTACCAACAGTCCAACAATGAGTCAGCCGATTCCAGCAATTTCACCGCACTCGCCCCTACAGGTCCTTTGAATAATGCTACAAGCACAACACTCGATTTTACAAAGCAACCTTCCCTCGACACAACCTTCCCGCTCAGTGCTATCAAGCAATCTCCTATCGCTATAGGCTGTAAGAATTGCAGTATCTCTGGCAATCTCAATCTCACCACGAGCAATTTTACCCTAGCAAAGCCAAAAGATGTGGCTCAAAATGCTATAGATTTTATCTCTGACACGGTCACGGACGGACAGCTCCAAAATACTAGCGCTCCTGCTCTCTTCGGCGGCGGCCAAATCGGCCTCGAGTTAAACAAATTCTCGACCCGTGTTGAACTCTGGGTCGAACCGGCGAGAAAGGGCGAAATCACCATGGATCTGTGGGAGTATCCCCTGCTTGGCTATGCCCTTCCCAAGATTGGCAAAGTGGGTATCTCATTCGTGCCCGAGCTATTTTTGAGTTGGGCCATCGCGGGAGGTTTACGGATGTCATACGGATTTGAAATTCAAGTTCCAGACAGTAAAATCACTGTTGATTTCAAGAACAAATCGAGATCAAGCGTCGTGGGTCTGACAGATGCCACGATCGAAGCTGTCCCCTTTCAGGCCAACATCACGGACATCCAAATGGAGCTGTATTTCGCCATACGACCACGAATATCTGCTGCTGTATTTGTGGGAGATGGTCTGCGGCTCAAGGCCGAGGCTAATATCTACCTGGACACTCCTGCGCTAAACATCAACGTCTCTCGAATTTCCTCCAGTGAGTACGATAGCAAGTGTGAGCGCCGCGCAACGGACGTGGTACTGCCGGAAGCCGAGCAAAACATTCTTTCAGAATTCCCTGATCTCACCCATATCGTCGGAACCGGGCAAATCGGCGCCGGAGCAGATGTGGGTATTCGTCTGAATGTCCCCAGAATCAAATCTGGGCTCGATATAGAAGCGGATGAGAGCATCATGAGCACTACCACTCAGATTGCAACAACCTGCTTGGTCTTCAGAGACGCGCCATCAGTTCCACCTGTGATACAAGGCACATCGACAGCGCCAGCTCCCACAGCCACCTTCGTTGCTGCTTCCGAGGTAGTCGCCTCTACCAGCTCTGCGCTGGCTGTAGCAGCCGCAAGCTCTAGTCTTGCAAGTGCCGCAAGTGCTGCTAGCGTTACAGGGGCTGCATCGGCCGTAGTGAGGGTGCCAGGCTGGACAGGAACATCACTGATGGCAGCTGTCGTCGCTGTCGCAGGAGCAATGATTATATTGTGATTCTTTTCGACTGTACGATTTGCGAGGGTTCGCGTCCTTCTGGAAAAGCATACGGCGTCTGGATGATTCAATTGCAATCGTGCTTGAGTGAGGGCAAATTAGTCCTTCTGAAATACGTTGTTCGTGCGAGCAATTCATTTCATCCATTGTGTAGAAATCAGTGCCATAGTGACGAATCCCAATGTTCATCGTACACTGTTTGTGATGTGTGAAAATTTATGACTGCTTTGATGGACGACATGCAGCTGAAGATCCCGAATAGCGAAGTGGCGGGTCATTGATCGCGGAGCTTCGGGAAAGACAGCTTTGTGCGTGTTCGCAACATCACCCTTCATCCACACGAACTCACCAACAACTCCTCATCTTTTCTTCTTCATATCTTCTGGCATGTGGAAATGGCGTACATAGCATCTATCCACCGGCCAAGCAGTGTGCGCCATGCAATAGGGCTCAATTTCTTAGAGCCTAATGAGGATACCTTGGTGGTGGCGTAAGCTTATCCAGTACATGGTTGATGCGCCTCATTGATCATTCACAGCAAATCGAATCGCCTTGAGTTTTACGCACAGACAGAAGATGGACTTGTCCTCAAACATTCGAAAGCCCTCTATGGCAAAGTCATCCTGCTCAACAAACTTAGGCCGGCGAGTTCGCCAACAGACCACTTATTCGTTGGCACAGATCGGTTCATGTACTTTGTGTTATCATGGGATGCAGCAACGAAGCAGCTCCAAACCGAAAAGACATATCAGGACCTAGCAGACAATTCGTCGCGAGATTCACAGACCGGAGACAGATGCCTCATTGATCCGACTGGGCGATTTATGACTCTGGAGGTCTACGAGGGTATCGTCACTGTTGTACCAATTGCCACCGAGGGTAAGCGCAAATCCAAGGACGAACCTGGCACACTTCAAGATCCCATACCGACCAGGATACCCGAGCTCTGGGTCCGGTCTTCAGCATTCGTACACAGGCGGAAAGAAAAGGACAAGCCCCGGCTAGCGCTCTTATACGAGGATTCTACGAATCGTGTCAACCTACGGATACGAGAGCTTGACTACTCTCCTGGTTTGAAAGATGAGGGGAGTGCTGAATTCGAAAGTCCGATTGAGGTAGAAGGTGACGTAGGTCTTGGTGCGAGTCATATCATTCCTCTCGGAGCGCCTGCATACGGCTTGCTGGTGATTGGCGAAACATCAATTTCATATTGCGATGAATTTAAGCACAGATTGCACACCGAACCATTACCTGAAGCCACCATATTCGTGGCATGGGCACAGATAGATGCTCAGAGATTCATTCTCGCGGATGAGTATGGCAAGCTGTATCTGCTGATGGTGGTACTGGACTCAAGCGGTGACTACGATAGATGGCAGCTTGATCTACTTGGGGAGACTTCACGAGCTTCGACATTGGTCTACCTGGATGGCGGACGATTGTTTGTCGGATCACATCAGGGCGACTCACAAGTGATACAAATCAAGGAGCAGTCGCTGGAAGTATTACAGACATTTCCAAACGTGGCACCGATTCTGGACTTTTCCGTCATGGATATGGGAAATCGAACAAGCGATGCACAAGTCAACGAGTATTCATCAGGACAAGCACGAATCGTTACTGGTAGTGGCGCCTTCAAGGATGGCAGTCTGCGAAGTGTCCGCAGTGGCGTGGGTCTCGAGGAGATTGGTCTGATCGGAGAGATGGAGCACATCACCGATATCTTCAGTTTGCAGAACAAGGCTGGTTCGAATTTCGCGGAGACACTAATTATCTCCTTCCTGACGCATACTCGAGCATTCACTTTTTCGCCCGAGGGTGAAGCTGAGGAAGTCGATAGGTTTCCAGGCATCGATATGTCCAAGCAGACCATACTAGCAGAGAATCTGCGGGATGGCAAGATATTACAGGTCACGTCCTCTAGTGTCACGATCGCGGATACGGACAGTGGCATGACTTCGGCATCTTGGTCAACAGGGTCTGGCGGTGAAATTACGGCTGCGTCTGCGGCAAGGGATCAAGTCCTTGTGTCCGTCAGCGGCGCTGGACTTATTCTGCTCAAAGCGGATGCACAAGGTCTGCAAGTGGCTGCAGAGCGCAAGTCTTATGAGGGATCGCAAGTTGCCTGTCTCTCTCTGTCGTCTCTATTCCCGAATGTCGCCTTCGTCGGATACTGGAAGGACTCCACGATCATCCTCCTCGACCTCAAGAATCTTCAGCCCCTCCATTCTGAGACTGTATATGAGGAAAGCATAGTTGTGCCGCGGTCGATAGTCGTCTCACAAGTCCTGGCCGATTCAGCACCTACGTTATTCATCGGCATGGCTGACGGCAATGTTGTCACATACTCGGTCGACCCTGAGAGTCTCAAGCTCACATCGAAGAAGAGCATCGTCCTCGGTACTCAACAAGCGAATTTCAAGGTGCTCCCACGAGCGGATGGTCTCAGCAATGTCTTCGCGATCTGCGAGCACCCCAGCTTGATCTACGGATCGGATGGCAGGATCGTCTACTCCGCAGTCACAGCTGAAGATACCCGATGCGTTTGCTCTTTCGACTCTGAAGCCTACCCCGGAGCTATCGCAATTGCCACTGATGAAGGCCTGAAACTAGCTCTCGTGGACGAGGAGCGGACTACTCACGTGCAGACCTTACCAGTGCACGAGACGGTACGGCGGATAGCATACTCGGCCGATCTGAAAGCGTTCGGTCTGGGCACGATCAAGCGTACACTCGTGGAGAACGCGGAGAACATTGAAAGTCACTTCAAGCTTGTTGATGAGATTGCCTTTCAAGAGCTGGATTCTTTCGCACTCAATCCGGACGAGCTGGTGGAGTGCTGCATCAGGGCAAAGCTAGACGAAGGATGTGGGCAGGCTAAAGTGGCTGAGCGATTCCTTGTGGGAACTTCTTACATGGATGATGTCAATGACCAGAATGTCAAAGGCAGAATTCTCATCTTCGAGATCACCGAGGAGCGACGAATCAAGCTAATCTCCGAGACGCTTGTGAGAGGTGCATGCAGATGCCTGGCCATGTGTGATGGGCGAGTGGTGGCTGCTTTGATCAAGACGGTAAGTTAGTAGCTTTCGCGATACGAACGAGACTGATCGATTCAGGTCGTAACATTCACCTTCGAGTACGAATCGGGCGGCCTCCCAAGCTTAAACAAGTCGGCATCGTACCGCACTTCTACCGCACCCATGGATATCACCGTCTCTGGCAATGTCATTGCCATAGCCGATCTCATGAAGAGCATATCTGTCGTCAAATTTACCAAAGCACAAGGTACGACCAACGATATACTCGAAGAGGTCGCCCGCCACTACGAGACTTCCTGGAGCACAGCAGTCGCCGAAGTAGCTGAGCACACATACCTTGCGTCCGATGCCGAAGGCAATCTGGTCGTTTTGAACCACGATGTGGGTGGTGTCTCAGCCGAAGATCGTCGTCGACTACGTGTGACGAGTGAGCTCCTGCTTGGCGAAATGGTCAACAGGATACGCAGGATCGATGTTCAGCCGACGCCTGGTGCGGTGGTTATTCCTCGAGCATTCATGGCCACTGTGGAGGGGTCAATTTATCTTTTCGCATTGATTGCAAAGGACAAGCAAGACCTTTTGATGAGATTACAAGAAAGAATGGCAGAGATGGTGCAGAGTCCTGGTAATGTGCCATTCAACAGGTATAGGGCATTCAAAACATCGGTCAGAGAAGCAGAAGAGCCGATGCGTTTCGTGGACGGGGAGCTGATCGAGAGGTTTTTGGACTGTGACGCTGGGACTCAGGAGAGGATTGTGCAGGGTCTGGCGATCGATGTGGAAGATGTGAGGCTGATGGTGGAGAACTTGAAGAGGCTGCACTGATTTAGTGCGCATGAACTGTGAAAGATGTAGAATTATCAGCAATAGATGAATGAACACAGTATAGCCTTGTGCCACTTACTTTACCGTTTTGGGACGTGTCAGTTCCGCGTTCGTAGGCGATGACTTCACCCTCAGACGTTGACACTCGTCAACTCCCACGTCCTGTCGCATTCACCGCCAGGTCCAATGGACAGCGCACACGAAGTGACAGATTCTTCAGACTGGCTACAGACTACTCTACCAACCTTCTCACAACTAGAAAACTCACTCCGCTGTCAGGTGTGCAAGGACTTCTTCGCCAATCCAGTGATCACCTCTTGTTCTCATACATTCTGCTCTTTATGTATACGACGATGCATATCTTCCGACGGCAAGTGTCCAGCCTGCCGAGCTAGTGATCAAGCTAGCAAATTGCGACAAAACTGGGCGATTGAAGAAGTGGTTGCGACGTTCAAAGCGGCACGAGCAGATGCGCTTAAGCTTGCCACCGAGCGCAAGCAAGAGGAGGATGAAATCGCGACAAGACCATCTAAGCGACGGCGGCTAACGAGGGACGAGCAGCCTACCCCGCCTTCATCGCAGCGCCAGACACGAAGCAGGACGAAAACACAGCCAACTGCGCCAGTGGATGTGATGGTTCTGGACGAGGATGAAGAGGATGGCGATTATGAAGAAGAGAAGGAGCCAGACGACGGACTTGTGGCTTGTCCGATCTGTGGGGGAAGGATGAAGGAGGAGACTGTCTTCTCGCACACAGATACATGCGACGGCACATCTCCGGAGCGGAAGAAGAGCCAGACGCCTGTCAACCCGTTACAGCAGCGTCCGCCTGCAAGACCACCCTCGCACCCTCAGGAGCGAATAGCAGAACTGAATTACTCCATGATGACGGATGCGCAAATGCGCAAGAAGCTCAAAGACATTGGTATTCCGAATACGGGAAATAAACAGCTGATGATACGGCGGCATACGGAGTGGGCGAACTTATGGAACTCGAATTGCGATTCGTCGTATCCGAAATCGAAGGCTCAGCTACTGAAAGAGTTGGACGTGTGGGAGAAGTCGCAAGGTGGACAAGCAAGGTTGTCACATGGCAGCGTCAATGGTATCATGAAGAAGGAGTTCGACGCCAAAGCATACTCGAGCAACCACAGCGATGACTTTGCACGGCTGATTCAGGAGGCAAGGCGAAAAGCAAAAGCAAAGGCCGCCCCAGCAACAACAACAATTGTGGATGATACTCAGGCTAAAAGCGAGACGACGACAGCAGCGACTGAGACATCAAATGGCAACGCTCAAGCGTCAGGGACTCCCACCGTGCCTGCGAGGCACACATCAGACCATACGCCGCATACTAATGGCAATGGCACGGGCGATAGACGACCAAGCGATGCTGGGGTTAGCCACATTGTCGATACTACAGAATCACCAGTTCTAGGAACGCAAAACGAGGCACTAATGTCAAAAGCACGATTTGGAGCAGATCCAAGTCCGTACGAAAGACGAAACTCGGACAGTCTTGGAGCAAGGTTCAATACTCAGCCTACAAGAAGGGTGCCTATGTTTGCTGTGTCCTCAGAACCAGTCGCAGATGTGGATCTTGGACAGGAGAAGCCATGAGTGTGGTGCGGATCAAAGGAGAAGGTCAATGATGTACACTTATCGAGTACCAGGATTACTACCAACCAGAATCTATTTGCAGGGTATTATGCAGACCTAAACTCCTACTCGGACGTCCCGGCCGTCTATCATGAATCATATGATCATTACCAGTTTCGATATCATTGCTGTGCATGTTATTGTGCCATCTCATTGGCTTCTTCGAATGTGTCCTCCTCGTCTTCATGCTCTGCCTGCTCGGGTTTGCCCATAGGAACGTCTATCCCTTCTAGCCGCTTTCGCAGCGCCTCCTGCTCAGCCTCTTCTCGTCTTGCTCGATCTGCTTGTTCCTCGACTTCGATCTGTTGCCTTTGCGCGCGCTCTTGAGCTTCTCTATTGTCTCGTTCCTCTTTCTCAAGAGCCTCAAGCTCGTCGTCAATCTCCCCCTCGTCGATCCTTGATGTTGCGTTTTCGTTGATGACGCTCGTGACATCTTCTGCGACATCCATTTGCTCTCGCAAGCCTTCCATGACATCCTCCACCGCTTCTGTCCCGCCAACCTTCTCGTTGAGGCCCCGGAGCACATCTCTGCCGTCTTTCATTGCCTGGACGATGGCTACGTTGCCACTAGCAGTCTCGATGGCCCGCCATGTCGTCTCCAGCGTCTCCAGCATCTTGCCCCTCTCCTCCAGCATGGTCTCCGCAGCCCTCTTGCTCCTAAGCGCCCTCTTCGCCTTGACATTCTGGCCGTCCTTTACCGCCGCCCTCGCCTCCTTCTCCAGTTGTCCCGCCCTCTCCGTCAGATCCTCCACCTGCCTCCCCAGATCCCGTATCAGCACTTTCATGTTCGCAATACTCTCATCCTCCTTCGTCACGTCCTCTGTACCTGTAGGCCCTGCAACCTTGACCACTCCTTCCGAGAACGTCAACAACCCCTTATCCCTCTCCAAATACCGCAGCAACAAACCCATATCCCTAGCACTCAGCTCCACCCCCTCTTGCTTCTCCTTGAGCACTCCCCGAAACCGCTCCTCAAACTCCCTTCTCGGTATCAATCTCTCCGTCACGCTCGCCAACCCTTGTATCTCACGCGTAACTTCCGCCCCAGCCTTCTCCACGCTCTCCTTCACCACGAACTCTCCCGCAACTAACGCGTCTCCTCCCTGCCCCGTCAAACCAAGCTGCTTCAACCCCCACCTCACCACCGCCATGGGCGCAGGTACCCATGACCCAGAGGCATAGATGCTCTTCTCCCTCGTCTCGAACTCATGCAGAGATATCAAGTCCCCTTTCTCCACCGCATCGTGGATCACGGCGCCGAGACTGAGCGGCTGGCCTAGCTGGGGCGTTGACAGGGCTTGCGCGAGGGCAGGGCTAGAGGAGAGGAGGAGCGTGGAGGTGCTGTTCGCGCCGTTAGAAGAAGGCAGGAGGCCGTGGCGACTGAGGAGGATGAGGGCCGATAGCCAGGTTGTGCTGTTGGCGCTGTATCCGTCTGGGTTCAGAGTGCGAAGGGTGGTGAAGGAGGAGTAGAGGCTGGAGAGCCGTGGTGGGGAGCGGAATGCTGAAAGGTGAGTTTGGAGGAAGGTGAGGAGGGGGTTGGTGGTTGTCATTGTTGGGTCATGCTGGGTTGTGAGAGGGAAAAAGAGGGGATGATGTTTGCGTGGTGGAACGCGTTGGTGGGGTGGTTCATATGCACAAGCTGCGGCGGAGACAACAAAATTTGGGCTGGACCTTGTGAGGAGAATTTGACGAGGCAAACGGGCATAAGATTGGGTATCATAGTCTAAACTCCGTCGAGAGGCGATGTGCTCATATCGACCATCCGCTCTGCTTCTTGCTTGTCTGTCCTCGTGGTGCTGATGAAGGCTTGTCGTCTGAGAAACCGAGAGGCTCAAACGCGAAATGCGCTTGCTGTCCAGGAGTCCAGCTCGAAGCTTCGGCTTGATCCTCACTACGCTCAGACGGGTCAACCTGCAAGTCGTTTTCGACTGCGTCGTCGCTCTCGTTCTGTGCGACTACCTCATCCTCCTCTTCCTGCTCCTCACCTTTGTCTTCACCGTCCACATTCTCCTCTTCCAAACCATCTCCTCTCCCAACAATTTCGATATACCGATCGAGGTCTTTTGCCATTTTCTTATTGAAGCCAGTCGCCTCCACCTCCACATCTAACCTCGTCGTTCTGTCTGACTCCCTGATCGCGTCCGCAAAGAAAGGCCCAGCCTCCGAAGTCTCGAATTTGAAACGCCGCAAGAAGTAGCGCTTGACACAAGCCACATCTCTATCAAAGTAGAACTTCGCATTAGCATGAGTGGTAGACAACATTTGAGGAAAGTCGATGAGTATAGGCGTAAGCTTGATCTCGCCAGAAGCTGTCGGGATCTCCTTGATCAGCAAATTGAACTCATTGTAATCGCCGTGGATCAAGCCGACCCTAGCAAGCCTGACGATTATGTCCATGAGCTCGGAGTATAGCGCTGCAGGATCAGGAACCGAGTCGATCTGCCGCAATGGAAATGCATCTATGAACTCCATCACAATCGTGTGACGACTCTGCCCAAGTGGCTCGGGCACTGGAAATCCTTCTCGTCGAAGCGCTTGCATAAACGCATACTCCTTCATGGCGGCAAGTCTGCTGAGGTACATCCAGGACCCCGTTGACCGATTTCGAAGGTAGTCTCTGTTGGCCTTGACCGTTCGGAATGAGATTCTACCCAGTCTGTGAACTTTCAGAACGCATTGCCTGCCAGACTCTGCCGCAACGACATAGATGTCCGATTCTTTGCCGACGCCAATCTGATTACCCAGACTATAGACAGTAGCGCTTTTGCGATGCGAGTTGAGAGCCAGGTAATCCAAGCCGCCATAAGTAAGTCTATAGCCATCGTCTATCGTACCGGTCAGTACGTGCAACAAATAGTACCGCATAGCAACACCAACATTTCGCATTCTTGACTTTCGCAATCAGATTGACCTTCGCTAGTGCAGATATGCTCTTGTGCACGCCACTGCCACCACGGAGTCCAGCAAGTTGTGTGATCAGAGTGGTCGGGACGACCTCATGGTTTCGGCTTCCAGTCTCAACCTGCAGGACTCTTGATCAGCGTCAGTCGCCTTCCTCCGATATGCTCAGAAATAGCCTACTGCTGTCAGGACTCTCCAGTCCTCCGTCGTCAGATACCGGATAGCTTTGGGATTGAGCTTCATCTTGCTGGAAGGCTTCTGAAACCGCCAGTCTCTCTTCTTCAGTGCGGGCTCGACGGTTACGCCTAACACAACTCCATTAATTCGAGTAAATTTCCTTGGGTCCAACCAAAAAAAATACTCATGTGAAGTCACGGTTATGAGGATGAATACTCCGAGAGCGGTGAGCGGCGGCAGAAAGTGATGCTCTCTCTCTCCGGAGCTCTTACCTGAACGACAGTCGCGCGACTAGCAACTGAACTCCCATCAACCATCCATCATCATACCTCTCGCATCTGAATCTTCTCCATTCCCATAATCAGAAGTGTACCCGCAACAACCATAGCAAATCTATTGCTCTAGCCCGTCTCTTGTCCCAACAGCTGCAAAGCACATTCGATACGTCGGAAAGCGCAACTAGCTTGAAAGGGTCGCTCGGGGCGTGTTCAGCATGGCGAAGGAGGATAAGGTCGCGGATACTAGCAAAGGCAAAGGCAAAGAGCCGGTCAAAGATGATGCAAATGGTGTAAATGGAGCAGAACAGGGAACAGATGGAAAAGATAAGAAGGATGAGCTAGCGCTCCCGCCTGGTTTGCCGCACTAATGCTGTCTTGCTGGCAGAGAGCTAATTGCGAGTAGAGGAACTCAACGAGGAAGACCAGAAGCTCAAAGATGAGCTCGATATGTTGGTGGAAAGGATACTGGTACGGCGCGTGCTACCAAGTCCAGCGCATCATACTGACAACGCGCAGGAGTCCGACTCTTCATTATATCAAGCCGCCCTCGAGGCCATCAAAGATTCGATCAAGACATCCACATCATCCATGACAGCAGTGCCGAAGCCGCTGAAGTTTCTTCGACCGCATTACGAAAAGCTCGAGCAGGCCTACCAGTCATGGCCCGAAGGAGCGAACAAGGTCAGTCAAAACGCCCGGTGGCTTTGTATCCATGTATACTTATAGTTGCAGACGTCACTGGCAGACACTTTGTCTGTGCTTGGTATGACTTACTCAGATGAAGACCGTCTTGATACACTCAAGTACCGACTGCTTGCGCCATCGAAAGACTTAGGTTCGTGGGGTCATGAGTACATGCGGCATCTGGCGCTTGAGATTGGCTACGACTACCAGAAGAGATTGAATGAGGACAAGGACGCTGATGAGCTCACACAGCTTGCGCTGACATTAGTCCCGTTTTTCTTGAAGCACAACGCTGAAGCAGACGCCGTGGACATTCTGAGCGAGCTGGAGATGATCGAGCAGATCGGTGAGCATGTCGACAAGGACACATATGCTCGCGTGTGCCTGTACATGGTCAGCATGGTACCACTACTTACCTATCCCGACAACGACCGCTTCCTCCGCACTGCACACGATATCTACAAGAAATACGACCAATTAACACAAGCATTGACTCTCGCTATGCGCCTCAATGACATGGACCTGATCAAGTCTGATTTCGGATCGACTAAGGATAAGTCGCTCCGTCGACAGCTGGCCTTCATCATTTCTCGACAAAGGCTGAACATTGAGCTGGACGATTCTGAGAAAGAGGAGGATCCAGAGCTCGAAGATTGTCTTAACAATGTCAAGCTGCCCGAACACTTCCATGCCTTGGGCAAGGAGCTCAACATTCTTGAGCCAAAGGTGCCAGAGGATATCTACAAGTCACACCTGGAGTCGAGTCGGACAGCAGGTCTCACTAACACGGATTCCGCACGTCACAATTTGGCTAGTGCTTTTGTCAACGCATTTGTCAACGCAGGTTTCGGCGATGACAAGCTCATGCTGCAGCAAGAAGGTGGCAGCAGCAAACAGAGCTGGATTTGGAAGACAAAAGACGAGGGTATGCTTTCAACTACAGCATCTCTGGGAACACTCATGCTCTGGGATGTTGAGACAGCACTGGACAAGATCGATCCTTATACCAGTGTAAACGAAGACCAAATCAAGGCCGGTGCTTTCTTGGCATACGGTATCGTCAATTCAGGTGTCAAGCTTGAGGCCGATCCGGTCATTGCGCTGCTTGGGGAAGAACTTGAACCAAGCAAGCCCAAGGCCGTGAAGGTATCGGCTCTTATGGGTCTTGGTCTCGCATATGCAGGGTCTGCTCGGGAAGAGTTTCTGGAGCTCCTGATCCCCATGATCGGCGACACCAGCTTGGAGATGCAGATATCAGCAGTCGCCGCACTTTCATTAGGGTTGATCTTCGTTGGCACCGGCAATTCAGACGTCAGTGAAGCAATCATCCAGACCTTCTTAGATGAAGACCGCAACAAACAGCTCAAGGACAAGTGGACACGGTTTATGGCATTGGCGCTCGCTCTGTTGTTCTTTGGACAACAGGAGGAAGTCGACGTCATCCTGGAGACTCTCAAAGCTATCGAGCATCCGATGTCAGCTCCCACATCTGTGCTGGCTGATGTGTGTGCTTGGGCAGGTACCGGTGCGGTGCTCAAATTACAGCAACTTCTGCACATCTGCAATGAACACATTGAAGAAGCAGATGAGGACAAGAAAGGTGACGAGCTCTTGCAGACATATGCAGTGCTCGGTCTGTCGTTAGTTGCCATGGGCGAGGAGGTCGGCCAGGAGATGGTTCTCCGTCAATTCGGTCACCTCATGCACTACGGTGGACCCAACATTCGAAAGGCTGTTCCTTTGGCCATGGGTCTGATATCTCCATCAAATCCTCAGATGAAGGTCTACGACACTCTCAGCAGGTACTCTCACGACAACGACAATGATGTGGCAATCAATGCCATCTTCGCCATGGGCATGCTCGGTGCTGGAACGAACAACGCTCGCCTAGCCCAGCTTCTTCGCCAACTTGCCTCCTACTACCACCGCGATCCCAATGCCCTCTTCATGGTCCGGATAGCACAAGGACTCTTGCACATGGGCAAGGGTACGCTATCGCTTTCGCCATTCCACACCGACCGCAGCGTGCTGTCTAAGGTTGCAGCAGCCGGTCTCCTCACCACCATGATGGCACTCACAGACGTCAAGTCATTCATCTGCGCCGACTCACACTACTTACTCTACTACCTCGTCACCGCCATGCACCCGCGCTTCCTGGTCACTCTCGACGAAAACCTCAAGCCCTTGACCGTTAACGTTCGTGTTGGTCAAGCCGTAGACGTGGTTGGCCAGGCTGGTCGACCGAAGACCATCACTGGCTGGCAAACACAAAGCACACCAGTACTGCTCAGTTACGGCGAGCGAGCAGAGCTGGAAGACGAGGAGTACATCAGCTTGACCAACACGCTGGAGGGTCTGGTCATCCTGAAGAAGGTAAGCAGATTACAGACTTGATGTGCATAACGTCACTGACAACTCGCAGAACCCGGAATGGGAGTCGTAATGCATTAAAGAGGGATCACAACCATGTAGAATAGCATGAGAATAGCATGAGGGAATAGAAGCATGTCTACGAATCTATCGCTGCGTTACTGTCGTGATAAGAAGCGGGAGTACTCAACCCTCCAGCACGAATTGTAGGAATGCTTTCGAAGCGACCACGCCGTCGTGCTTGTTCCCTACTCGCGCCATGGCGTCATCGTAGATATCGTCCTTCAGCACGCCGAGATCATGCCGCACGTCCAGAATCCTCGATGTGATGAAGTCCGAGAACTCAGGGTGTCCTTGTACTGTGATGACCTTTCCTTTCTGGTAGAAACCTTGCGTCGAGCACTTCGGCGAATGCGCCAGTGGCTCTACGCCATCCGGATACTCGTATACGATGTCCTGGTGCATTTGATGGATGTACTGCTGTGCATCAGCTTCGCCTCTTGAGTGCAGTTTGGAAACGCACCATATCCTCCCTGCCTAGCCCAAAGATCTGCTTTCCCTTATCTGTCAACCGCATAGGCGTAACGCTCACTTCCCACCCCTTATCACTCCGCGCAACCTTTGCGCCCATCGCGCGCCCTACGATCTGGTGCCCAAAGCAGATTCCGATGACCTTGACTCTGTCCTGCTCTTGGAGGATCTTTCTAGTGTATTCGACCAACTTGAGGATCCAAGGTGTGTTGTCGAAAGAGTTGTGCTCTGGTTCTGTCAGTGCACGTCCAGGCGCGACTAGATATCTCCGCCTGCAGGAAGATATTGGAGAGAAGGAGACTCACTGCTTCCGGTCAACAAGACAGCGTCCACCTCGTCCATGTCGGGATAGGCATCCTTGTTGACTACATCCCATTTTGTTACCTGTAGATCTACGCTCTGTCCCGTCTCTTGTTTGAGCAGGTCTGCGCCGGACTCGAGGAGTGTCTCGAAGATGTCGCCATACGAGCCGAGTTTAGCTTCGACAAGCGGGACAGGGGTGTCGCATTCTAGGATGGCGATGCGTAGGGCCTTGGACATGTTGGTCGTGCTGGGATAGAGAGGTGGATTAGGCGACGGTTGGGGAGGGTAAGGAAAAAGTGGTGGAGGGGTAGCGGCGTTGATAGTGGTTTGGAGTGAAGATCGTCTACTGATTTCAGAACGCTGTCTCCTTGGAAGAATTATCAAAGGGCAGAGATAGCTAGCATCACCGATATGCGTGAAGTGACTACGCGGTGGTTCGTCAAATGTGCATTCTGAGTCTGCTTCGACTCGGGTATCTTGTCTATTGTACGCCGTCACACCATCTCCAACCCGACCCTACTCCTGCCATGCACTTTATAGAAAGTAGTCCCTGATCGGATCGTTACCCGCATGCTGTTGTTGCTGCTGGGCTTCCAGTCTATGCTCATCGTTCTCCGGCGCGGCATCGAATACATTCCATAATCTTTCTCCTCCAGGTCCCACCTCAAGCACGCTTGCCTTGTTACCACACCTGTAGCAGTAATTTGGCGCACTCCAAACCGTGCTCAATCGATCGTCGAACATGACCATATATCCTTCGTTGCATAGCTGATGTGCACGGAGAATGTGGTTCATGCTATTCACCTCCAGAAACTTCTTGACAACCTGTGCGCCGAACGTGTATCCTGCTCCTCTAGGCGATAATGAAAACTCATCTCGATCGGCGTCTGGATCGCTCCAAACGAGATCTGCCATAGGGCCTTCATGCGGGATCTCTCTGAACCGGTCGATGATTTTAATCTGGTCTATGCTGTGGATGCTGGGACTGAGACCACCATGGACGCAGAAGATCTTATCATCGATGACACAGGAGAGCGAGAGGTAGTCAAACATGTCGGTGAAGTAGTGCCATACTGCTGCGTTGCCATACTTGCGACTGCACTCCGTGTAGAAGCCGTATGACTGTGTTACGCCTCGAGACTCGTGGTTGCCTCTGATCAGATGTACTCGCTGGGGATAGCGGAGCTTTAAGCAGACCAGCAGAGATATCGTTTCAACAGAAAAGAGTCCGCGATCGACGTAGTCCCCTACCTGACGTTAGGACTAACTGGTATGCAAAAAGGGGGACAAGCATACCGAGAAACAGGTAATTCGTATCCGGGCAAAAGCCACCGATTTTGAAGATCTCTATCATATCGAAGAATTGTCCATGTATATCACCGACTACCGTGACAGGCGCCTGCACGTGTACGACATTGCTCTCCTTCATCAGCAGCTCTTTCGTCTTTGCGCATATTGCTTCTATGACCGAGTCTGCCAGCAACTCTTTCTTGTATAGGCGAGCTATGCATTCATCCAGATCGATGCTACCTGTCACCAATCAGCAGTGAGGAACCACCGTGTGAAACATCCTTACTCGGCAGACCTGGCATGCTCGGCCACGTTGAGGCCTTAAAGCCTGAATTTTAGCGAAGGAGGTGAAGTATCTTCGAGCAGTGGATTGTATAGAGCTGTCGTGAAATTCATGCTTGCCCTCGATGTCCAAAGAAGTCGCCTTTACGCCATGACAAATGCAGTATGATGAGACGAGAAGGGAGAGCTGATGTGACGAAATGTCTCCCGACTCCGGCGCCTCTGAGCTTGTCTTCCGGTATACCGCACGCTTTGACCCGATTGGCTACAAGCCAGTCCGAGCGCCATCGATTACTTTTTGACACTCTACACATTCGAGGACGTGTCCCAGATATCAATTCGACATTCTCATCTTTCCCCATGGCATCAGGGGATTACGTGTATCAAGGTGTTGTAGGCGGATCGCCAACGCATCGGTAGACGGTTCTTCTTTACCTTTCCCGACAGTCTCCTTTTCTTTTTAATAACTTTTTGATATACCTGCACATCACAGGCATCAATCGCACAGTCATCGAAAACCAGAAAAAAATCATTGGCTGCTTCCGTACACTTGCTGCTACTGCTGACTGGCTCACTGGCACCGAACTTGGCTGCTTTCCTGTCTTTCCTTCATATATGTTCTTCAAAGCTTGAAGGTCTCATCTCACGAATCCTCTCCTTAGGTTCATCATGCATCCTTTCCAGGGCAATCAGGCACACGGCCAGCATCATGGTCATCCGCCGCCTTTCAAGAAACACAAAACAGCCAGCGGCGCCGTCGTGACTCATTATCCACCACCACCCGGGTATGTTCCGCCACCGAATGCCCAAATCCCAGCAACAGCCTGGCAAGCCTCGCAATACAATTATACACCGGCACAGCAGGCATGGATGGCACAGTACTACCAACAATATGCTCAAGCATATCAAAGTTACCCTCAAGCCAGTGGTTGGCCGCAGCAGTACGGGTACGGTCAGGCACAGTACACAGGTCAACCTTTTCCGCAACAGCCGTTGTCAGCACAGAATCATCCAGCACAGACTCATAATCTGTACGATGGATATCATGCGCAAGGACTGCAATGGCCTGCCCAATGTCCGCCCAACGGCACCGCAGCCTCTCTCCAAAACGCCCCCTCAGATATGAGCCAAGGCTTCACACAGCCGGTTGCTCCCGCCTCAGCCGCACAATATCAGCAAGACCGTCAGTCTCGCTCAGTCTCAATAGCTATCTCCAATGCAGATGAGCCTATCGAAGAGGATGAGAGCTCTTTGAATCATCCATTCGATGAGGTAGATTATTGGAGAGAAGCATCATTCACGAGAGGTGGTGATCCGCAGAAAGAATTTAATTTGGGCCAAATCGGTATTGAAGAACTAGTGCAAAATACGTGACCTAACTGACAGTCTGCAGTTCTAGTTACAGCTCGCCCCGTCAGCAAACCGCTACCTGCGACTTTCCAGGAAGCTGAGCTCGAGCTGCTGGCACCCAAGACTGAAGAGAATGAAGACGATTCCATTTCTCAATATTTTGCTCAACATAAGCTTCCCGAAGTAGAACTGAGCATTCGACAGATAGAGGAGGAATGGAACGAAGTCAAGGATGATATGATCTTCCGAGAGTTTCCAAAACCAGATGTCGCGGAATATGTCCATGTTGCAGAGGTCAAGGCTAATCGGGAACGCCCCGACCCAGATCCAGCTTCTCGTTATCCTCCAATCATTCCATCGGTCCCGGAGAGATCACCAAGTCCAGAAATCAAGAACGAGATTGCAGAGGCTGATGATGAAGAACCAAAGCAGGAGGACAGTGACGATGAAGAGGATGCCGCCATGGATCTCAGTTCGGACGATGAAGAAGCTATGGACGAGACTACCGATCCTACGTCCGCATTGCAGGCAGAAAGTCCCGCTACGCACGCGTCTGATTCTGCAGCCATTGACCGTGCTCCTTCCGCAAACGTGAGGCAGCATACCACTCACGACGACAAGGCCAATGGACACGGAATCAACCATGAAGATAACAGGAGAAGCTCCTATGGCGCTTGCGCCAGCCCAACTTCGGCGCCGAATTCAGCACACGCCACGCCACCACTTCATCATGAGCGCTTCCAACAACAAGAGTTCCGCCGCAAGGGGTCTGAGCAACACTATCGTGGCCAATCAAACCAGCACAGGTATCAAAATCATCGTCGATCGTCTGGTCCGCCTACTCAGTTTGGACCTCACAATGTGCCTCCACCACCAGAACCTGTGGACTTCGAGAATCCATGGAGAAACCCTGACCCTCAATTCTGGGAACGCAGACTCTCCAATGGATCCAATACGAGCCAGCACACAGTCCCTGGAGGAGACTTTGAGGGCAGCGATCGCGACAGGACTCCACAGAGCAAGCCGAACAACGAACAGAACGGTAGCGGAAAGAAGCGCGGTTTTGACGAAATGGATCGATCAAACAACAGATACAGAGGTGGTCGTCAGCACGACAATCATCACCAGCCACGTCGTCATCGCCCATTCAAGCCAAAGGTCTCGGAGGCGAACAGGTGGGATTATCATATAATACACTCAAGGATGGTTGTCTAACACGCTGCAGTCGTCGCTGACATTCACGCCCAACCAGCCAAGAAAGCGATGGGTAGGCTCTTCTGTCTCCTCCACCACCCTGTCTCTCCACCACAGAGCCCTTCTCTTACTTCTCAACAAATTTCCTTTGTCTTTCATTGATTGGTAATTGATCATGGCCATCGCATTACGGACACGGCGCCAAGCTGAGAGGGAACTCAGTACTGCATAGCGTTGGCACAGGATGGAGGCGGTGTCCACAGAAAAGGGAGTTATGGTCCGACCTTTCCCTTCATCCGCTTCTCCTACTTTCAGATGTCAGTTTAACAAGAAATTGGTCTTTGTGAAGCCATCATTGCAATTTCCTTTCTCTTTGCCACCTCTGGGATCGCACATGGCCACTGGTGGTTCGTAAGGCCTCAGTACCTTTCCAGATCTTTCGAATTTTGCAAAACTATATTGTGGTGCATCGCTTTGAAGATCATGACGAGTCGCCCCCGAACATGTCTTAAGCGACCACTGCCGAAGAACTAATGCCAAAGCCATGATTGCCAGGAAGCGCGATTTTCTGAAGCATAATCAGACAAGGTGTTGAGGTCCGTAATTTGAATTTCGGAGCGCCATCGCTGTGTGGTGTCACTGCTCCTCAAGCCAGCTGAATGCACAACATAAGTGTCATTTGACCCTTTCTATCATTCTCAGAGCCGCTCCAGATTTGTACGAGACCCGGCCGTCATCTCTCATTGTCTTTCGTTAACTGGTAGAGACTGTCTTCTCATCGCGATCGCAGGTGTCGTGGTCATACATCAAGCATTGGTACATACGACTACGTCAGTACATCAACGCTCACACCTGTGAGCCAATATACAAGTAGTAGTCGGCAGAAATGAGTAGCTAGGAGCTCTCAATAATGTGATGGAATAGAGATCACGATGTCGAATCGAGAGTATCGACGTCGGAATTCGGCAGCGAAACTATCATGTTTGTAACAAAATAGGGTCGTAAAATGCGTATACACTTCAAAACGTACTGGAATGAGCCGTAAACTTCATTTACAACAAGGTGACAACGAATAAGATGGTGTGTGGTTATGAATGATGGACATTATTGCTGGCGCAAGATGACGGAGGTCACCCCTCGTTTCCAATGAGGTTGCGGCATGCGGGTCCGGCCAAGTAGGAGCTAGGACGGCAAGCGGATCTTCAGCCATGTTTGCGATCGCACCGTCTCGCACATCCAGTCAGAAGTGTGCCAGAGGTTTGAAAAGTACATTTTCCGGATTGGTAATCGGACATTTTAAAACGAGTCGAGTAGTGGGGGTAATTCCAGAGAGGAAGATGCAGTAACACCAGGAACTTGCAGCCGTGCCAGCAGTTCGTCGTCCTTTTTAGACTCTGAGTCTCCGGGTCTAGAGTTTGAGAACCCTGCGCCAGGTGCAGAGGGACACACGGCCAGAAGATCGTCGATAGGGGATTCGTTTCACGGAGGAGTGTTCATCGGAGTACAAGATGCTTTGTGTGCTTGTGAGATATCATTTGATGCAGCACCACATCACAGTCGATTGATCTACGAACTTGACAGATGTTCATGCACCTGCGGAAGACACCGATCTCTCCCCCAGGCCTCGCGCGTGTCGAGTAAACAGACGTTTGGTGATTCTGTCGAATAGGTCGCGAGCACATACCCTGTCGATCGGGGAAGGCAGCGGCAGCCGCAAGAGCCACCGAACCAGAAGACACGCGCTTGAACGCCTGGGGTTAGCTGGAATCCTTAGTGTTTGAACTTACAGGGCCAGTTGCGGGGAGATCTGCATTAGCAGCTATTCACTGAGTGGCTACTCTCTTCTTCGCTGCATCTCGTCCTCCACCAAGCCGTTGCCGTCTTTGTAGGGCATGTTTCCTCATCATTCTCAATACTCCCACGACAAGAAGAGATTTGACTTTACTTTGACGACTTCTTCGACTTGACCAATTCTTGAATTCTTCGAGTCAATCGTTGCCAAACACCTTATCTCCGTTTCTCGCGTCTTGTATTCTAACCGCCGCCGAAGCATGGCTGGTCAGTAAACGTCCATCTGAACATTTCCCTGCCCGCATCGCGTGCCACGATCTGACGACGACCAAACGACAATTGAACGATCCACGACTACACATACGACTCGATCACCTCTTCCAGCTTCTTCTCAAATCCAATTGCTCGGCTTATCTCACGCTGTCGAGATTCTAATCCCACCAGCGCTTAAGCCGCCCACTATGAGCGCCGTTATGGCCACAGTCGTGACCAGGCCAGCCGGTCTCACCAAGTCGAGCTCGTCTCCGTCCACCTCATTATCACTCAATACCTCGCTCCGTGGAACTCCGGCGGCTGTTCCGAATAAACACCTTCCAACATGCTCTCCAGGTCCACGTCCAGCCGGTCACCGACTATCATCTCCGGCAACACCTACGACACCAGCACCTTTAGTCGAGACATCTTCTCTGCTATACCCGCCAGAGAGGTATGCTAAGCTCTCTGCTCGACCTCCCGTCTACTCCCTCAATGCCGCCCAGCTCCGTCAAGCTCTAGATCACTCGGCTTCTCAACCACTTCCAGATCCCAAGCTCGTCTTCCCTTGGCTCCACGGCCTTCATCAGGACAATTCACTCCAGCTCGCATTCTTCATTGCCCGCAAGAAAGCTCTCCGCCGGATCCCCCGCTGCATCCGATCGATCACTGTGGTCAAAGCCGGCGGCGACCTCTCCTGCTCGAAGATTAAAGGAGCGATAACTCCAGAAGAAATGCTCTTGTCAGCAAAGATGACCGAAGATAATCCGCAATTCATTGATGCGGATCCAAGAGATGGTTTCAGTGTCAGGAACTTCCAGATCCAGGCTGCGAAGCTGGCGACCGTGAGCGATATTGTGGTGTACGGAGATGACAATACCAGTAAAGAGGAAGTGAGAAGATTGGCAGAGAAAATCAGCAGGGCACAAAAGGCATGGAGGGAAAGAGACAGAGAGCAAGGAGCTGAGAGACCTGTTTTTAGCACGTTTGTTTTAGCAGGTGAGACTACCGCTGGAACAGTCGAGGATGCATAGGCTGACTTTACCAGATTCGTTTGCAAGAGTAGAGCAAGACCACAGTGAGATTGTGGCAATTGGCAGCAACAGCTGTTTGACGGGAAACGTAATTGACTTTTGTAAGTCTCAAAACCAAATTCCAAGGAAACACTCTAATCACAAACGCAGTCCACCAAGAACGGGTCGAGATGTCGACCATGTCAGCAGCATCAGAAATCGCACACAATGTCTGGCTGGGACCGACACCAGATACAGAACTCAACGAAGCATGCACTTCCGCTGCCGAGGACGACGCACCATTACCATATGACCTAATGATTGAATGCAATGAAATCGCCCAGATCCCCAATCGCAACGCATTCGGTGTACTCGAAAGCCTACTCGCCTTACCTGAGCAGAACAAATCTGCTATTCCTCAATTGGAATTCCCTGGCTCTGGGTCTATCATGCCACCTACATGGTCGCAATTGGAAGCCGACGGTCTCATGGCTACAATCAGCTGGATTCACTCCCAAGCGAACAGCCGCAGCGCCACCGTTACCTCCGGTGCTGAGCAAGAATCCGAGATGCGCAAACGGAAAGACTCTAAAGTCTCATTCACCCCGCCTCTCGACTCGGACGGTGACAGCATCATGCTCGCCCCCGAAACTCCCTCAGGACGCAAATTCCTCCTTCACTGCTCAGACGGCTACACTGAGACCACTCTCCTTGCAGTAGCTTACTACATGTACTCCCACTGTGTCCCTCTGCACCAAGCCTACATCGAACTCCACAAGCTCCACAAGCGCAATTTCTTCGCCTATCCCACCGACATCGCCCTCCTGTCAACCATCCAACCCCGCATCCTCTCCTCCTCCCCGCTCGCCACGAACGGCCTCTGCCTTGAACGCCTCGCCCCCAAGGCACCCAAATGGATGGACAAGGTCGACGGCTCCCTCCCCTCTCGCGTGACCGAGTATATGTACCTCGGCAACCTCAACCACGCCAACAACCCGGGTCTGCTGCGCGAACTCGGCATCGGCCAGGTGCTCAGTATAGGCGAGTCTGTCGAGTGGAGCGACAAAGACCGCGACGCTTTCTGCGCCGGCGAGACGTTCGAGTGGGATCGCGAGAAGCGCGAGGGGAAGTGGATGTATGTCGGCGGCGTGCAGGACAATGGAGTCGATCCGTTGACCGAGGAGTTTGGGAAGTGTTTGGAGTTTATACGTGCGTCCTTCTGCCCCGAGACTAGGGTTCGTCACGTGGTAGCTGACATGTACCAGGTAAAGGCAGAGACGCCGGTGTCGCGACGCTAGTGCATTGCCGTGTAGGCGTGAGCAGGTCCGCGACGATCTGTATCGCAGAGGTGATGAACGAGTACGGGCTGTCGTTCCCAAGGGCATAGTACGTTTCCCCTCTCCCGTGGACCCTTTCCTAACCCTTCCTCCCTTCACTTTCCCCCTCCGTCTCCGTCCTAGTCATGACTGTATGAGTGCTATGCTAACGAGAGAAGCTGCTTCGTCCGCGCCCGCCGCCTCAACGTCATCATCCAGCCCCACCTCCGCTTCAGCTATGAGCTGCTCAAGTACGAGGAGCACCAGGCGCAGAAGCGCGGGAAAGTGTTCAAGCGCGAACTCGAGTGGGCGACGATCGCGAGGGAGATCGCTGCTATGAATAGGCCTTATTCGAGGCAGTAGGGTGGCTTGCGGATGGGTCTTGGGAGGAGCGACCGCTTCACGAGCGGAACGTTGAGAGGGGGTGTAGGGATGGTCACGGATTCGGAGAAGGGAACGACTGTTGCTTCTACTGCCGCTGTGCCTCTGGATAGGGGGCTTATTCCAGCGACGCGTTGGTGTTGGGGACGCACCGCTTTGGCAGCAGCGTTGGTGCTGGCTGCAGCGCTCGCCACAGTCCCGGGAAGGCTTCCTTCCGGCTACGTGGGAGGCATGTCTGGATGAAGTTACGCACGAAGCAGCCGCAAGCCCGGGGGGGACAGGATATGAGAAGACGGGAGACGAAACATACGATACGAAAAAATGACTGGATGGATTCTTCAACGACGGATACGAAGGGATGGAACGAAACTGCATTGCGTGCGATCTCGCCTTTATTATTGGCACGAAACTTTTATCTTAGGCTAGGGCAAAGGGGACATGTGATGGGCTAGCATTGTTAGCATCTTACTTTTTTATGAGATGTATTAGGTCTTATCTCTGGGCATAGAGAAGGATGGTGAATGGAGATTTTTGCCCTTTACTGTTCTGTTCGTGCATGTCTTGTGAGTATGCTTATCTGGTGTGATATTGTTACCTCTCGTTGTAGTCATATCGGAGAAGACCCGTGTAGGATTATGAATACATGTCGAATCAGTCAAGGATATAAGTGATGTTACGGTGGTCTTGGAGATCTCATTCTCAAACTGGCCTTGACAAGGAGCAAAAGGCTCTAAATCTACTGTATATCGCTGCGTAGTATCATGCTTGTATATCTATGCAATCATCCTCGTCACTTGTCTTCATCTCCACATAGCAATCACCGCTTGATCTACTCGTCCGTACAGGAAAAGCTCATCTGGCCTCGATGGCACTCAGACCACCCATGTCATCCTCGTGCCCAGCAGAAAGGGTAGACGCACTAATGTCTTCCGTCTCGGACTGCTCTTCTGGCTCTGGTGTCTGCGGGATTGACTGTCTGCCTCGTCGGGATCTCTGGCTCGACTGAGTGTGACTCGCCCTCGATCGATGGGACGATGTACGCTGAGAGGAGTCCTGCTGAGAGTGGCTCCCGCCACTTGTATCTCTGGTAGTACTTCTTTCGGCGCTCACATCTGGCCTGACACCCAGCTGCGAAGGTCTGCCTGTGAATCGGCCTTGAGTACCAAGCGGCTGCTTTGAACTACTCGCACACTTTCCCTTGCTGGATATCCGATGGCGGACATGTCCATGATCGGACGATACGGATCCTTGACTCCTTTGTCGCTGTGGGGGTCCCACCGCAGGCGCACTTGAAGACAACGCAGTGAAGTCGCTCTGCGCTGAGGACTGGGGCGTTGGGCTTTCACGACGTGTGTGGAGCTGCCGCGAAGCTGTCCACTGTTGATGGTGGTGGTCGTTGAAAATCGATGCCGGCCTGGAATGCTTGCAGCTGATCCATGTCTATGCCAGATGCCTGCATCACGTTCAAGATTGCGGCAATATCGTTGTTGCTGGCCTGGGGTGCCGATGTCACGGTGGTCTGACCATCCATTTGACGGAAGTTTTCCTTGTCCAGATCTAAAGTTCCTGCAAGAGTCTCATCTTTAAAGGGGTGCCTAACTCCTTCAAGAGGCTGCCGCTGCGAGATCCGAAGTGATGGTCTAGACTGCAAAGTGCGCATCTCAGTTGTATGGACCGTGATTTGAGTCCCGCTCTGATATCCAGTTCCGTCAGCAGCTAGATGAATGCCAGGTGGAGCAACGTTGTATGTAGCGCTAGGCTCAGCAGTGATGCTATCGAGATATCTGCTGACAGCGTTGAGATCCTCCACTGGCGTGTTGTCCTCTTCCTCGCGCTGTTCTTCCCCAGAAAGGCTTCGATCCTCTTCCCCGAAACCTCCTTGCTCGTCAACAGCATGACCGTCTGCGTCAAGCCCCTCAGCGACTGCGTGCTGCTGGCTCTGTGCTTGTCCAGCATCCTCTTCCTCCCCATTCTCCTGCTCCGAATCAGATTGGCTCGCGGAGATGGTGATAGGAGCTGCCTTGGTGCCGACTTCCCGCTCATGGTCTGTAAGCGTGTCTCCGGAATCGTCCAAGGTTTCTGTACTTTCCCTATTCTTGCGCGATTCTTCCGATTGCATACGTCTAAGCGAAGGAGATATAGTAGAAGGTGAAATCGTGCCTTCCCTCATATCAGGCTGAGACAGCGTGCTGGTCCGCTTGCGTTTCTTTGGCAAGACCAAACCAGCTCGAAGCTCTCTGTCTTGTGGATGCTTTGTCCTATCGTACAAAGGGGGTGTGCCAGTCGATATACGGGTAGAGCGACGCGTGGCCTTGAGATCAGGCTGGCGCGGTCTGGCGACCTCTTCGTCGTCTTCATCGTCAGACAGATTTCGGAGTGTGGCGCTGTCAGAACTGCTGGACGATGAGCGTGACGGTTGAGCTTCAGATTCGGACGAGGTTGAGTACCGTCGACCTCTGGAGGGTGCTTCCTCCCCAGTGAGTCTCTCGAATCGTGCTGGCCTCAGATGCGGGTCAAGACCAGGGTGGATACGCTTGTCATAGATCGCATGTGTATTGCGACCCGATCTTGAGGAACGACGAAGACACATCTCGTGCTCTGTTGTCTCTGTGGCATCTTCGTGCTCTGACCCTGCTGTGGCCATTGTAAGCATTGCTTTTGTGGATGGAGACCATGTGTGATTGACTGTGTGAATGGTGGACAAACTTGGTAATCAGAGTGTTTTTGCGCAAAGCCATGGAGACGTGCTTCGACGCGACTGAATCAGGCATCAACTGCGTCCTGGTCACGTCTGTCACGTGAATTCAGCGCGGTCGACAGGCATTGGCGAGAACAGGAGCCGCCAGATGAGGCCGACATGACGCAGCAGCGACGTCGAAACACTGCCGATTCGGCGCAACTATAAAATTGCTTCGATATGTCCTATAGTCTCTGTCTGAGCTGTCGGTCAGCAGATCACAAATACAGGAAGGCGTTGTCATCGGCAGCATGGATGAGTTTGAATTGCCACTGTTCCTTTTAGAGAATCTCATTTGTCTTCATTCAGCTCGTGATTGCTCCCGCTACATCTGAACTATGGCCAAAGCTCATCTTGTGACCATGATCCTGTCTTTGCATCGTAGGTATACCTCTGCCTTCGAGAGGTTGAAGGATCGCTTAGGTCAAGCTGCTCAACTTCGTCTGGCCGAATGACAACCACACGAAAGTTCTTCCGTGCAACTGGATCCTCCAGGTCTTCGACTTTTGTACCGGGCTTAAGGTTCTTGTCATCGTACGGCTCAGATGTCGGCTGGCCTGGAGGAGGTGCTTTGAAGCTGCCTGAAATATTGTCAGTAATCTTTAGCTGAAAGTACTCAATGAGTGTAGCAAACCTCTGAGACCGGGTGAATTATTGCCAAAGTGAGCAGTCAATTCCTTCGCCCAGCTCCAGCCATCTTTGCCATCCTCCTTTACGACCCTCATCCTGTGCCCAAGCTCACTCTTCACCGTCCTCACGCCGCTACTCTCCGAAGCATCATCAATGTCCGGACCCACGATATACGCCTCACCCTTCATCCTCCACTGCGTCATAGTATCCTTGACCCACCAGACCGCCTCGATTGGTCCTCCACCTCCACTGCCCTTCGTTTGCTCCGGCTTTTTAGCATGCCCGTGGCTGCTTTCGAAGATTTCTGGGACTTTCATCATGCGAACGTCGGACGTGAAAGTGGGCATCTCGCTTTCGTAGACTCTCTCATTTTGAGGTGCCTCGTTGTGCTTGTTCTCGGGCAATTCGGCCCAGAAGCCCCTGAAGATGCAGTATCTTGCTCTCGGGACATACGGTGTCGGGGCTCCAGATGGTGCAGCATGGAGGGAGGAGAAGACGAACTCTGGAGAGTCCATCTTGCCCAGATGCTCGAGGAAGGCTGACTTCCATGGTGCCGGCTTGGGCTTATCGGTGGTTGAGACGGAAGCCATTGTGCGAGAACCCAAGGCACGATTGACCAGGGAAAGACGTCTGCTGGCAGCTAGAGAAGCTATGGTGGGCAAGACTGAAAATTCAAGATTGTGATAATGTTTGCTTAGAAGAGTGAGCTATCCTACCTAAGTTTTGGCAGAAAGGTATTCACCACATGAAGTCGACGTGCAATATGACGGCATAGCTGCGACACTAGCAAAGCGAATCTGCATTTGGGATCTCAGATCAGATCTGGTGCGGATCCTGCCTGAATGGCTCGAGCTTCTTTTGGCGGATGGTTGTGGTTGAGATCGTGCATGACAGCTGCGGATGAGGCGTGCGGAAATGTCCACTGCATCTTCCCATCCTGCCATGACACTTAATGGTTCAAGGGCGACTTCTCGAAATACAGCATAGCCATAAGCAATCAAGTGCCCCTCGAGCTGCCCTGGAGCTTGTTCCCCGCACTGACTGATTCAACCAAGAAATTCTCTCGCGAACAAGCAAGCACTCGGTTCCTCCAGAGGATCTCAGCAAATATGAGCACAAACCGATAGACCTGAACACGAACTGCTCGATTTGAGACACACGTAATCCAGGCGTTCCTGTGACCAAAAGCAAGCAGATGCGAGCCAATTACGTCTCAACCTTGACTCATCAACACGTGGCTATTGTCCACCAGTCCATCATCGAGCGCGGACTCGTGGACACCGACTGCCTCACCGCTCGCAAGCATAATGATTCGACATGTGTGCGTTGTCAGTCACGGTCGACATTCGGCCTCGACATGGCTGCATGTAATCACGTCCAAGCTCGCCATGAAATTAGGTCTCATCGCTTAGCTCCTATTCGCGCCAATCAGACCGTGGTTCATTGGCGGCAGAGCTAGCAAGAGGATTTTGACAGCTCGCCATGCAGCGAACTAGCTGGAAACCTGCAGCTGTCAAACATACTATGCCGAGACCAGGCAAGACTGCCGGTCATCTTTAGTCTGTTAAATTGCATGCTTTGTCTCATCATGGCTGATCTGCTTCGCAATGGAAGGCCGGCGAGAATTTGTCTGTGGATCCGTTCGCTCGAGCTTGTCTTTTTGAAAAAGGCCCAGTGCCCTCCTCGAGTCGAGTAAGTTCACTGACACAGACCGGCAAATAGCTACAAACATGACCGGCTTCACCGATGAACCCTTGTCATATGAGGAATCGATCAGGCTTGTACACGCAAATGTCAGTGAATGGACTAGGTCACTGGAGAGAATCAACACGACTGTGAAGGAATGGAGACAGTACCTCACCAAACACCGTGAGGGTGACGCACGTGACTCTCCGTCTCAGCCTTCAAGGACAAGATCGGACTCTATGCAGTCGATCAATGAGGAGAATCAATTATTCAATAAACCAAGTCGAATACGATTTGAAGATACGCGGACCAGAAGCAGACCCAATCTCATCCGGAAACCCTCGGAAACAAAGGAAGTCGTCTTCTTTGATGCGAGCTCGCAGAAATTGCTGGAAGAGTTGGTCAAGAGCCTGCAGTCTATTCGCAGTCAACTGCTCAGAGCTCTCGCCGCCAATGATCTTGCTGCTACGTCTCGTGTAGCGAAGGCAAGAAAAGCTGATTCAAAGTCGCCCTCGCACTGGCAAGGTAGCTCCTCTTCGACAGCTCAGGCGATATTAGACAACGTTGGTCCTCTCGACAAAGATGTTAGGCGTCTAGAGTACCTTCTGAAGCAGAGCATGGATGAATGTGAGGAGGCAGCTTACCAACTGCTTCGGAAGGGAAATTGTGAAGTACAATTTCATAATATACGTAGGCGCATGAGGGAGTGCTCCGAGCTGGTCAGACCGAAAGAGGTAGAAGTCACTCCACCGCGAATTCTCTCGACGCGTTCCGGGACGAGTCCGTCAAGACCGATAACGCAGCTTACTACCACATCAACAGCCGCAGTCCTTGAAGTTGACGACGATAATGATGAAAGTGACGATGATGGCGAGTTGGACGCCAAGTTGGATGCCTTGCGACTTAAGTCGAAACAGATGGCTTCGAGAGTGCATGCTTCAGGGTAGCTGATCCTCATATTCTATACATGCTGGGCGGTATCTACTTCGTCCTGACCTGCTTCAGCTTACCAGGGCTGTGAACGAATTGTGTTGCGTATGCCTTGGGGATGACTCTCCTCTCATTCGGTTCTTGCACAAAGTATTCGTATCCCTGCTTCTGCGCGAATCTGATGGCATCATCCTTCGAGGCAAAGTTCAGGTGCGTACCCTGCATGAAATCTGCCGATGACTGCCAGCCCATCAGTGGATTCTCCCATCTATGTCCTTTCGACATGACGTCCCAGTCCATTCGCCATTGGTGTCCGTGCCAGTCTCCAGATTGCGTTGCAGTCTTAGCAGGACGGAAGATGCTACCTTGCTCAGCCCAGATACAACACAACATAGCAATGTCAACTTACCGGACTGTGCGAGCCTGTAGCTCAGTGGGCGCACCCGACAGCACAGCTGCTGGAACTGTGTCAACGGGTTCACTGCCGTCCATCACACGCATCGGCACAGGAGAGAACGCCCTGAAACAATCAGCGAGATCATATATCTAGCTCAGTACACCCACGATGTCCTGTAGTCTACTGCCGCATTGTAGTCTGGTGTGTGCTTTGCTGCCCCTTCTGCTGGGCCTTCTTGTCTGATCATAGCAGCTGATCCAGGCTTGTATCCAGGAGGCTCCGATGTCGAAGCTGCAGGTCGGTCTCGTTGCCCGCCCTGCGATGCAGGTGGGTTGTGTGCTTGAGTCTCCCATCGGACGCCGACAGCGCGAGTGCTTCCAGTAGACGCCAAGCGAAGGCGCGACGACGATGCCAGTAAGCTCGATCGGAGTGGTCGTAGTGATGCCATTGTGGGATGTGCCGGATTCTGACGATGCGCTGTACCTTGTGGTGTGTTGAGGTTCGAGATCTTGGATGACCACGTGATCTGCACAGACCAAGAAGCGAATCGACCTCATCACATCTTCAAACTATTGCAGCTCTGAAAAACACCACGATCCCCTTAACACTTCACAATGGTGTCCACATTGATTCCTCCCAAGGTATGTGTCGTTCTGTTGCTGGGAATACTTAGTAGCTGACCCATGGCAGATTGCATCGCCTAGCGTACGTACCGCTCGAAATCTTTCGATCCCGAGCCTCCCCGAAAGACCAGCACCATTGCTATGATTCCTTCCGAACGCGCGCAAAAGGGCTATGATCCAGTGGAATAAGACTGACGAGATTGGTCACAGGGCATTGGCGCCGCAAAAGATACCGCGCGCATGCAACGGATAGTTTCATTCTACGAGAGACTGCCCCGTGGTGCAGCTCCCGAGGCCAAGCCCAGAGGTCTTCTTGAGAGATATCAGCACAGATACATGGGCAAAAAGCCATCGGGCATGCGTGAGTGTTTTCAATGAGGTATGGGCGAGATCAGGCCACTAATTACGTTTGCAGCCCTTGTCCACCTGATCGGCGGCCTTCTCCTCATCGGCTACGCTCAGAACTACTACTTCCACTTGAGTATGCATACTTGACACAACAGCGCAAAGTATCATGCTAATTCAGAACAGGGCACCACAAGAACAATGCGCACTAAAGCGATCCGAAGGCACCGGACGGAAAGCGGGCGAACATGTATAGAACCTAGGACGACTTGCGAAATGCCTCTGGGATCAATAGCGAGCCCTCCAATGCAATATTTGTTCTGAAAACCATGTACCATCTGCTTTGATCTCATGTGGGAAGATATAGTAATCAGCCCGGAGAAGAATGGGATGGGTGACAAGTTTGCAACTCGTCGCGTACCTCTGAAGTGTGCTCGTGGCTTGCGAATGTTGCCACACAAGAATGGCTATCTAGAAATTGAAGTCAAGCTTCATCTTGTTTGCCTACGTTACCGTTGTGCCTGATGCGACGCAGCTGAACAGGATTCCCTGTTGTGGCCCGTGCACCTCGAAAGCTTGGCCGCCTGTCTTTCAGCGACGGTACTCCCTACCACTACGACCGCCTTCGTTTTTGAGTCACACCTCATACAGATCAACCTTACTGAAGGGATCATCAATCTTGCGCATCATACGAGCAAGTCGAGATACAGCGCGAGGCTAGAGAGCCTCAAACCCCAGAAGCAGGCAAAGCGACAGGCCTGCGCAACTACTACGCAAACCGAACCCCAAGGCGCGATACTCATCACGCTGGATTACTCTGCAGGATAAGAGAAGGTCAGCAACTCTCGTGGTCATAATTATCGTATCGCCGAAGCTGAACGCGCACCCTCACGCGACCACGGACCTGTGCAAAGCTTTATCCGGAATGAATATGACCTTTAACTGAACATGACTGACAGCCACATTGCAGACAACCCTGTTATGGCCTCTTCGGACACCCAGAATGTGGTGGTAAACTCCCAGTCGGTGGACACTTCGTCCATCGACGCGCATGCTAAGACATCCAACACTGCTTCCGCCGCCAACGGCACCTCCGAATCCTCCGCTCCAGCAGTTCAAGAACCTGCAACCTCTACCACCGCCGAAGTGAGTGACCACTCGACACTTGCAAATGGAAAGCTAGGCACAGATCTTCACCAGACGGACTCGCTAGGTGCGCACGTAAATGGAAATGGACAACACACAGATCACTTGAGCGTTGCGGATACGGCTTCGGTACAAGGATCGGTTCCGGACATTGACTCAAGAGATGCGGGAAGTGTGGGAGAGGCTGCGATATCAGATACGGACAGTCGAGGCGATGCGGGTGAATCAGCGAAAGATGCGAATGGTAATTTGAGACTCGGGGCTGCGAAGAAGCCCACAAGTTTCAAAGCCGTATCGGTTACCAAGAACTTTCTCGCCAAGACCGCAACCTCGACACCAACAGTAAAACTCGGTGAAAAACGTAAGGAGTAATTTGCAAACAGGGGTATACAATCTAACAGCAGCAGTCACTGCACCAGCCGTCAGCTCTCCACAAACGATGGCTAGGCCTCGACTTGTTGCAAAGTCGGGTAGTGGTCTTCGTGATAGCCCTCGGCCAAGGGTAGGCGCAGAAGGCCCATCAGAGGGGAGCACGGTGTGGAATAAGAACCGACGTATGACTTGCCTGGAAGTGAAGGAGAACTGGCGCTGACCATTTTAGCCGCACCACCACCACCTCCGAAACAGTTCACCGACGAAGAGCTCAAACAACAGTACGGTATTCACCTTGCGTCGCGTATTCAAGCCGATGAAGGATCGAAGCAGTCAAAGTGGGCAGATATCGATGACGAAGAAGACGACTGGGCGCCAGAGACGATTGAATGGATGGACGGTACAAAGTCGAAGACTAACCCTGAGCCTGTTCCGGCGGCGAAACCAGTCGAGGAAGCTCGCGCACTCGAAACAAAGACCAATATGACACCACTGAAACGACCAGTAGCTACCGGACCCCCCAAGACCATTCTACGACCCGGGGCAGCACAGCATGTGAAATTGGACGTTCCTGGCGGAAAGGATGCGTCTGAGCAGAAATCAGTACTGGGCTCTAAGGCACCTGCACCAGTACCGGTCAAATCACCATGGGCAATTCTTCCACCTGTCGACAAATCTACACCAATGTTTCAACCGCCACCTCCACCTGCGCCAGCATCAAAGCCAGCGTTTGGCTCTCAAGATGCTCGATTCATGGACGATACTCAACCAATCCTTCGTCACGAGATAGAGGCAGATACGTTCGATCGTTCCTGGCGAGACTCGAATGGACCACGTGAGCTTTTTAATTCTCACAGCGGTCGCTATGAGCCAGTGGCAGAGGGCGGGCGTCGTGGGTCCATGCGGCAAGATCAAGGATATCGTCAACCAGCAGTCCTGCAACGCCCATCGGAAGAAGATCCTGCACAACCATATCAGCGATCACAGATGGACGGAAGTCCATGGGATCGTCGACGATCCAGTGTGTCTCAATCGGCTCAGAGCTTCGAAAGGCGAGTGTCGATACCTCAAAGCACGGACGCTGCTGCCCCTCCGACAGAGAATCGCACAGGTATTGTTATTGGCCACGACATTGGTCCACGAGACAGGAAGCCATCGGATGCTGCACAAAAAATTCAACAGCAGATTATTGATCGCAACGAAGAGCTGGTGAGGCAGAAGAAGATTATGCAGGAGAAACGTGAGGCTGCAATCCGCCGCCGCCGAGAGGAAGAAGAGCGCGAGGAAGCGGAACGTCGTGAGCGTATCCGCATCAAGCTCGAGTCACTCGGTATGTCGCTGCCGGACAAGCAGGGGTCAGAGCAGAATCCCGACAAAGTGGAATCCCCACAACACCAATTTTCCACACCAGCCCCCTCACAGGATGTTTCAGCTCCAGCCCCTCCTTCACATACGGTAGGGCAATTGGAGCAGCAGAACAATGAGCAAACTAATACCAGCCCGGTAAGAGCACAGCCACTTGAAAATGTGCGCTCGGACCCTGGCACACAACAGCGACCTCCACAACCTCCTTTTACAAACCAAGCGGTGCGACCTCCGACATCTATACCAAACAGGGGACTTCAAGACACATCCCTTCCGGTCTCTTCATACTCATCCCCTGGCGAACAGAAAGCTCAGCCCAGCTCATTCAAATCTCCAGCTCTTGTTGCAGATTCTTTTGCTACTTGGGGCAATCGCACCACTTCCGGTCACGCATCACCAGCTTCTAATGTCTGGGGACCTCCAGGCGCAACTCGAGGCATTGGGAACGGAGCATTCGACTCGAGCTTCTCAAGAATCCCACCTCGTCTGCAAAACCAAAATATCATGAGTCAGACTTTTGGTCCACAGAACGCCCGCAGCCCCTCAGCAGGCGGTCGTCAGCAGGAGACCTCTCCGATGCGTCACCAGCAGATGCTGTCTGACCAGAACCTTGCTGCGCTTGGCCTGGTCGATACACCGACCGACAGCTTTCCGTCGGTTGCTTCTGCTGGACCCTCCCCCATGCCAGCCCAAGCGCAACCGATGGCGCTCTCTCCAATCGGACCACCTCCTCACCGACAGGCAAACCAGCCATTCCAGCAGCAAGTCCCTCCTCGAGGCCCAGCAGCCTGGGGCAACTATACAAGTTCTGCAGGCACTGAGTCTCGTCCGCCATTCCAGCAAGCAGCTCATCCGCAGACTCATCACGCCGGACCTGGGCAAGCATGGAAGGAGACGTTCAAGCAGACTAAGGTCCAGAACTGGGATGGCGCAAACCGCAATATTGTCGGGGCTGAGAAGGTCACACATGGTCAAAGCCAGGTGCAAGCTAGTCAATCAGCACCCAGTCCAGCGCCACCCGTATCACAGACTCAGCAACCAGGAGGGGCCCAGGTCGCAGGTGGAGATCAAGAGAGCACTGTTCGCCTTCCTACAGGACCTGCCGCTTTTGTGAAGACTCACTCGCCTCAGGCACCAATGCAGCATCGTGTGCCTCCGACCGTACCCGCCTACCCGACTGGTGGTCATCAGTCAAGATTCTTCCCCGCCAACATACAGTATGGATCACCGCCTCCAGAGGAAGCTTCTCACCCTGCACAAAGTGGTGACAAGGTTCACCCGAAGGTCAACCTACCACATCCTAAACCAAAGGTCCGTCTGCCTCATTCAGCGTCGCCGGCTAATGTGCCTGGTGCACAGCCGAGCCCAGTGATCATGCCACAACGCGCTCCTTCTTACCGTGGCGCACAGCCACTCGTGCAATCTTCCGATTGGCAGGCGAGATTCAATGGTCTTTTCGGTCGAGTCAGCACCACTACCGCAACTCCACCGTCACCGCCAAAGACACCTCCTAAGATGGAGGTTATGCCCTCTCCCGCACCAGTTTCATCCTCTAAGGCGGACGTCTTCGAGGCGCCGGCAAGATTCTCGGCAACAGTCTCGCTTCCAAGCAGGTCAAGCCAATCGACACCACAGAGCAAAGAGATGCACGTCAAGCCGGCTGCGGACGAGCTTTTCGACGGTGAGCTGTCCTTCGGTTCGACTCCCAAGGTCGCTGTTCCACACCAACCCAGCTATGATTTTGGACCGGACCGTAAGGGCAACGGACCCCATCTGCTCCGTATGTATCCTAACCCAAAGTTCGACCGTCGCGTCATATCGCTCACCAAGGAGGACGATATTGATAACCTTCTCGACAACTCCGTCAATGTAGCGACCATCAGGATGTCCTCCGGCGCGGAAAGCAAGAATATTCCACTACCTCTTCGCATTACCAAGACAAAGTTCAACGAGAAGCGCAAGTCGTCCGGCAAGTTTGGCAAGTCGCCCAAGATCGGAGTTGAGAAGGAGAATGAGGGTAGTCCTATCACAACGCCTGTCAAGCTTGGCGATAGGATCGAGAAGATTAGGAGCAGCAAGCCTCCACAAGGACCCAAAGGGTTCAACAAAAGATCACCAAGTATCAAGTGGGCGCCAAAGTCTGGCGAGGCGAGCCCAGGCCCGGCGACCGGTGCACAGCAAGCAGCTTAGGGGCAATAGAGCTCGAGTGTATCATGGACGCGATGGAAGGCGTTATTGCTCTAAAAGAGCGTTCCATGTGATGAGTGAAGAAAGATGGTACGAAGTTTTTGCTGGAAGTGATCACCTCTCTTTGTAAGATGGAATATCAGGTCACAAACATGGACGAGGACCCGAGCTCGCTATGGTAATTATGCACTTTCGGTGTTTGAGCGGTATGGATGTTAGCGATCTGGCATGGTCGCTGTAGCGCAGATTTTCGCAATTGAAAACCAATCACTCGAACAGAGTCTCCTCGCATAAAAATGTATCTTGTAGTGATTATATTTGGATGTTGTCGCGTGACAGCCATGAAAAATGGTGCATGTATAGCGCGGCTCAATTCCGCATTCTGAAGATGGAAATCTGTTTTGTTTACACCTCCGCGTCCGACCTTGAACTTCTTCATCGACGACGACTTACGCCCGATTTCACGACGAATAATCTCGTAACCCCTTGAAAGCGACAGAACGTCTAAGAGCAGCTGTGCGCATTAAGCGTAGTTCACTTGCGCAGCATTCCCAAATCACTCACGCAGCATGGCGTACAGCGGGCGCATGAGCATGGCGCGCAGCTCACAGCAATCCTCACAGGGCCGCAAAAAGGAAGACGACAGCGACGCCTTCATGACACTGGTACGTCGCATGACTTTTGAAGATCCTTTTGTTCCTACTCATATCCCATGCGCATCACTTCCCGCGCTGCACTCCTCTTAGCGCATTCCCCTTCCTCATCCCCCAACCAGGTCCTCATACTGACCCAACCCTCCCAGCCCGACCGCGAAATAGCAGGCTGCATATCCGACATCGGCATTCCGTTCAGCGTGCAAGACCTACAGAAGCCCAACCCGCAACAGATCCAAAAAGTCTTCGAATGGTTCGCCGAGCTGCTCCTCAACGTGACGCGCGAGGTCGTCGCGCCCGCCATGTCGGCCGCCGCGCTGGCGATCCACGGCGATGACGCCGAGCGGGTCTTCACGGCGGACACGCGCGAGCTGATGGGATTCTTCGTCATGCTGCGCCGCTTGTTGGCCGAGTGCGGCGTTAAAGATTTTACATTCTCGGATCTGTATAAGCCTACGCATGGGAGATTGGTGAGGGTGTTTAGCTATATCATCAATTTCATCAGGTTTAGGGAGAGTCAGACGGTGGTGATTGATCGCCATTTCAACAGTTTGGATGAGACGAAGCGGCGGATTGAGGCGCTCTGGGGGGAGAATGAGGAGCGGAGGGAGAGGGTGGAGGAGATGGAGCGGAATAAAGGTAGGTTGGAGGAGGCTGTGAGGGAGAAGGAACGCAGGAGTCAGGAGTTGAAGACCCGATTGTTGGAGTTGAAGAAGGGGCAGGAGAGGGTCGCGGAGAAGCTGGAAAGGGCGAGGGCTGAGCAGGGACGCTTGAAGGTTGTGCTGGAGGAGAGGAACACGGAGCGGATGGGTGTGAGGAGGGAGGTGGAGAAGTTAAAACCCTACGCGAGTCAGAGTCCGGGTCAGTTGGAGGGGCAGTTGAGGGAGTTAGGAGAGCAGCTGGGTAGGGAGAGGGGTGAGATTGAGAGATTAGAGAGGAGGGATCGGGCATTGAAGACTAGTCAAGACACTTTCGCATTGGTCTTGGGAGACGTGGGAAGCTTGACGAGATTGGCGGGAGACGTGGCTGAAGAATTAAGGAAGGAGGAAGAAGAGGTATCGAGGGCGAACAGAGCAAGAGATGCGCTGAGCGAGAGAAGCAATAACGTGAGAGATGTGGAGAGACAGGAGAGATTCTTGGGCAAGCAATTACAGAGCTGGAATGAGCGGACGGAGAAGTTGAGAAGGAATGCAGAGGAGAAGCAAGAGACAGCAAGGCAGAGAATGGAAGAACTAAGATTGGTGCACGAAGAGTTGGGGCGAGAGAGGAGAACGAGAGGCGAGGAGATTGAGCGAAGAAGAGTCAGGATCGAGACCGTGGAGAAGAAGGTAAGTCGGTATTTCTTAATCATTGAGGATCCCTGCTAATCGTGGTAGATGGCCGATCTGAAAGACAATATTGAGAATGAGGTCCAGAGCGCGAGAGAAGAGTATATGAAGATGGACAGCCACATCAAGCTCTACATCACCGAGATGGAGCAGAGTCTCATCTAGCCTTTGCCATTCAGCGATATAAGATCACGAGTGCTCAATCTGATACCCATATTTGCTGTTACAACCTCTTCGGGAATCCCATAATCATTCGATGAAGTCACACCACTTGCTAGCTACGTCTCGAAGGCTCACGGTGCGATTTTGCCAGCTGAAGTCTCTGTTTGCCGCACCTTTTGCCTTGACATTAGTGATGGCGATCTGCTCGTCCCAAGGAGACGGGGCAGTCTGGCCATCTCTGCTGCGGTCCGTTTCTGCAAATAGGTCGTCTTGAAACAGCGGCTCGAGGCCAGTGCTGGTACGACATTCTGCGATTACCAACTTCGCGCCTATCTCATTGGCCGTTGTGACTGCCGCAGTGAAGAATTTGGTCAGACCCTGAGCAGAGTAAGACCTGCTGCCCTCGTGCTGCAAGACTGGGTTGAGAATCGCAAGGAAGGGACGATCGGCTAGTAATGGATTTTCTCCAGCGTTCGCCACATGCTTCATGGACAGTGATGCCAGATATGCAAGGGTGTGAGCAGTGCTGGGACAAAAGGCAACCTTCAGATTGGATCCAGATGTAAGCATGTATATCGTTGGTTGCAACAGTGGATGCTCGGCCAAACGTCTTCTGATCTGGTTGTCTCCATCGTCTCCAGCGCTACTCATGTCGATATCGATCGGATTGTCGACCGCGCCATGAAGGTGTACATTCTTGCTTTCCGCAAGCAATGCATCAAGAATCAAGTTGAGAAAGTCGTTCTGGCTGCAGCAGACAATCAGAGTGGATGGCAGACCGGCATTACGGACGAATGTATCCAGGACTTGTACAAGGGAGGTGTTGTCAAGGACTGCAGGCGTGATCGTAGACCACTGTCTTGATGTGCCCATAGTGGCACACTTGATTTCCAGATACTATTGTTTCTGACATTGCTGGAGCGGATTGGTTATTAACCAATCGTTGACGCAGTAGTATTTTCTACTGCTGACGAGGACCTTCGCAAGGTATTCAGCGACTCTTGAAACCTACTCTGTCGCTTAGGGTAAGGAGTTGATAACGGAGGAGGGAGGGGAGCACTGGAGTACTGACTGGCCTTGGCGTTGACATCCCACTTCACCGTCATCGCTCGAGATTGAGCTCTCTCCTCCCCAATCCGAGTTGCGCAAACTTCCACCATGGAGTCGATTTCGAGGGTGTCGACTCTCTTGGAAGCAGGTAAGTCGCTCCTATATCGTCCTGGATCGCAATTGACCATATATAGCCCGAGAGCTTACCCTCGAAGCATCTCGCGATGCATCCGCTGGTCGAAGACCTCTGCGGCCACTGCCGCCGGCACAAATACAAAAGCTGCTCGATAGCAGATCAGAAAGAGATGTACTTGAAGGCCTTAGGAGGGTTATAGCTATGCAATACACGTCTTCACTCGCGACAACTCTACCATTCTTCCCGGCCGTATTGAAGACCCTATCACACCCGACGAGCTCGACCCGCCCACTCGTGTACGCGTACCTAGTTCACCATGCCGAAGCGGATCCAGATACCGCTCTGTTGGCGGTTAACACTATACAAAAGTCGCTGTCCGATTCGAATCCGCGCGTACGGGCAATGGCATTGAAGACAATGTCCGCGTTGCGAATGCCAGTACTTAGCCAGATCATCTCGCTTGCTATCAAGAAGGGCGTGGCAGATATGGTACCTCTCGTGAGGAAGACAGCTGCGTTTGCTTGTGTCAAATGTGTTCGCTTGGATCCGTCTACACTACCGCAGATCACCGATTACCTGGCGCAACTGATTGGTGACCCACAATACTATGTTGCTGGGGCCGCTGTCGCCGCATTCATGGAAATTTGCCCAGAGCGACTTGATCTTGTGCATAAGCACTATCGAAGCCTTGTGAAAAAGCTGGTCGACATGGACGAGTGGGGCCAGCTCGCCACGCTCAGACTCCTCACAATTTACTCTCGAAAGAGCTTCCCATACTCAACGAAGCAAACTGCAAAGTCTGAACCCACTCAGGCGGAGAAGACAAAGTCATTTTACGACGAAGACACTGCACCGGATGACAGTGCAGAGTACATTACCCAACGAGTACTCGATCCTGATCTTACCTCATTCCTCGATGCCACTTTGCCACTATTGCAGTCCAGGACGTCGGCCGTCATACTTGCCGTAGCGAACACTTACCTCTCACTTGCACCGTCGCTCTACCTGCACCATGCGATAAGCCCCCTCGTGGCGCTACTGCGAGCACCGGAAGACATTCGCCCCTTAGCACTACATAGTCTGGCATTGGTGGCGCTGACTGCACCTCAGCCCTTCGTCCGATATCATCGTCATTTCACACTGCACCATTCTGACACTCCTGAAGTTTTCGAGCTCAAGCTGGAAGTTCTGACACAGATCTTCCCATACTGCGGTGCATCGATCCAGAGCCTGACACTGGCTGACCTTGAACACTTCTCTCGTTCCCACGATCCTGACACTGTACGGAAAGCAGTCCGGGCGATAGGCAGATGCGCGCAAGCTTCTTCTACGCAGACCTCAGCACGCTGCCTCAGATTACTCTTGAGACAAATCAATAGCGCGGATGACACTCTCGTTGCTGAAGCGCTGGAGACGATAAGACACCTGATACAGCAGGACCCGTCACGTCACAAGAAGACTGTTGTACGACTTGCAAAGAAACTCGACGAGTTGAAAAGCGACAAAGCTAGGGCGAGTGTCATCTGGCTGGTAGGAGAATTCGCAGGACTCTCCAAGCTGAAGGAAAGCGTTGCACCTGACGTGCTTAGAATTCTTGTCAAAGGATATGCTGAGGAAGGAGATGAAGTCAAGAGCCAGATTGTCCTTTTGGCGGCGAAGATCTACTGCATTTGGTGTCGAGAAGAAAGTGAGAAGCGGAAAGCTGATGAGGTCCACTCGAATGAGACACAGGATTCCGGCAACGACTTTTCAGAAGGACTTCAAAACGAGGGGAATGGCTTCGCGTCAGAAGGCGATCAAGAAGAGAGCAAGGAGCATTCAAGCAGCGACACTAAAGAGGCCATCGAGCTTCTATGGCAGCATGTCTTGCTGCTCGCAAGGTACACGCCGAGCTATGACCTTCGGGACAGAGCAAGGCTTTTCCGCGCTCTGCTTTCAGTGTCATCAAGCACAGATCTGGCGTCCCTGCTCCTCCTTGCTCCCAAGCCAGTACCTCAGGCACCTAGTCCGAGCGAAAGCAGGAAAGGCTTCCAGCTCGGAAGCGCAAGCCTGATCATAGGTGAAGACGCCGGCGTGCATGGGCTGAGGGGCTACGAGCCCCTGCCTGACTGGGTCAAGGAGGGCGAGGAACCAGATCCTCGCTTGAGGAACACGGATCTTGAGAGGAAAGAGTACGCAGCACCTCGCCCAGCAGCAGGAAGGATGCTTGATGATGCACTCAAGGAGAAGGGAGGCGTGAGCGGTGCATCGAGCTTTAAGGAGAAGGCACCGGTCAGTCTGGATGACTGGCTGAATGAGGAGCCTAAAAAGGTCGAAAGCGAGGCGAGTGAGTACGAGACCGAGGAAGAGGAGAGCGAATACGAGACGGATAGCGAAGAAGAAGAGGAGAGTGAGGAAGACGACGAGGCTGAGAATCAACAGCTTGTGAGATAGATACCCTCGATGAATTCATCACCTCGATCGCAGCCATATGGCATTCGACTTGCATTATAGGTGGAGTCCTAAATATGATTACACAGCCTGCAGTGAGGGCTGAGGCGATGTCGAGTGACACCCGACCAGACTGAGCGCACTCCCAGGCAACAACCTCAATCAAGCAAGCCTACTGCTACCAGTTAAATGAAGCTCTGGTAGAACCTATAGCCGATACACAGTACCTACTTCGCACACAACGTTTCCATTTCGGAAGTCGGCAACCAACTACAAGCTCCCCCGCATGACGCTTAGTGAAAGCTTGGTCAAACTAGGGCATGCTTGTGTCTATCACGACTAGTAGCCGTACCGAACCCCTCTCAACCAAGTGGATCCACAACGCTCGTGCCCCTGGTGCGTCGTAATTTTTGTCTCGAAGGGCTGGAGGATGAGAAGAATTGTTTGTATCGTGCGCCTCGAATCTACACCTGCCACCTTCGCCTCTCATCTGAAGCTCTCCTTGCTACTCTATACGACGACATTGAGTTCGTGAAGAGCAAACATGGACGTTGCAGCACCCGCTCGTCTCGTCGAGAGGAGCGTCTTGCGAAAGCTTGACATCCATCTCTTGCCTCTCGTTTGCGCCCTCTTCCTACTATCATTCCTCGACCGCAGCAATGTCGGTAATGCCAGAACAGCAGGCATGGAGAAAGATCTCCATTTCGATGCCAATGGCAAAGGTCCGCACACCTATGACTGGCTTCTGACTATCTTCTACATCAGCTATATTTGTTTCGAGTTCCTCATCATGGGATGGAAGCTCGTGCCGCCACACATCTGGGGTGCAGGTGTGACTTTCTTCTGGTCAGTGTTTCATAACGTATCTAGTTCATCCTTACTTACATTACCAGGGGCTTGTTCTCTACACTCCAAGCTGTCACCACTACCTGGGGCGGCATGATGGCCCTCCGCTTCCTCCTGGGCGCCGCGGAAGCCGGATACGGTCCCGGCATCATCTATCTGCTCACCTTCTTCTACCTGCGCCGCGAGATCGGCTTCCGTATTGGTGTATTCCTCTCCATGGCACCTCTCGCAACCTGCTTCGCCGGTGCCCTCGCCTACGGCATCACTCACGAGCGCGGCTCTGTCTCCCCCTGGCGCCTACTCTTCATTGTCGAAGGTATCCCCACGGTCCTCATGGCGCCTGTCGTATGGTTCTTCCTTCCCGACTCGCCTCACAAGGCACGTTTCCTGACCGCTGAAGAGAAAGATCTCGCTTCGGCGCGGGAAGTGCGCCAAGTAGGCACCACCTCTCGCATCGGCGGCATCAACTGGTCCGACGCTCTACGTTCCCTCCTTGACATTAAGTCATGGCTGCAGGCCCTCATGTATTTCAGCTGCAACACAGCCTACGGTTCTCTCCCCGTGTTCTTGCCCACTTTTTTGCAGGAGAGCTTGGGGTTTAGCAGCATCAACGCGCAGGGTCTGACAGCGCCGCCGTACTTCTTCAGCTTCATAATCACCATTCTCACGCCTTGGATCGCGGACAGGATCCAGCAGCGCGGTCTCATGATCATGTTCCTCTCTCTCGTCGGCGGCGCAGGATATATCCTACTCGCAACAGTGGAGAACACCTGGGTGCGGTACTTTGCCGTCTTCCTTGCCGCGGGCGGCGTGTTCCCTGCCATCTCCAACGTGCTGCCATGGGTGACGAATAACCAGGGTAGCGAGACGGGTCGTGGTATCGCTATTGTGATACTGAATCTAGTAGGGCAATGCGGACCTGTTCTGGGCACGAGAATGTACCCTACCAACGAAGGGCCAAGATACATCAAAGGGCACGCGGTATGCGCTGGATTCTTATTCTTCAATGCCTTGGTGGCGTTCACGTTGCGGTCATATCTAGCATGGCAGAACAAGAAGTGGGATCGGGAGTTTGGGACCGTGCAGGAGCAGATGGCGAGAGGCACGCAGGAGAAGGTGGCTGTTGGGGAGGAGGAGAAGGGAGCTGTGAGCGAGGTGGTGGGAACAGAGAACTATGGACCGTTGTACAGATACGTGCTGTAGCGTAGCATCTCCCATGAGGGCTCAAATACCATCCCAGCTATTCCCAACATGCATTCGCTCACCCCTTCCTCATCTTCACCTTGACCATCAAATTCATCTGCTTCACAAACCAATTATTCTCCGTCCTCAGCTTGCCCTTCGCCACCTCCCCGCTCAGCTCAAAATCATACCGCCTCACCAACTCCGGCACCACCTTGCCGATCTCCAAGAGACTAATGTTCTTGCCAATACACGTCCTGCTCCCCGCCCCGAAGGACATGAAATACCGCTCCATAGCGCTGCTGCGCTCACTGCTTTCCAGCCAGCGCTCAGGGACGAATTTATCCGCGTCGACCCCGAAAATGCGTCTATTCCGGTGCGCCACCCAGCTGTTCACACCCACTTCGCTGCCGGCGTGGAAGAAGACGCCGGCGATGGTGGCGCCGCCGGGGGGCACGACGCGCATCATGGGCAGGCCGGTGGCGGGGTGCATGCGGAGGCCTTCTTTGATGCAGGCCTGCAGGTAGGGCAGGGACTGGGCCTGCTGGTGCGTGATCGCTTTGCTGAGCTTACCTGCGGCGTGAGCAGCGTCGATTTCTTGACGGAGTTTGGTGTGGGCAGAGGGGTTGCGGATCAGGTGGTAGAGGATGCCTGATAGGGAAACGCTGGTGGTGTCGGATCCGGCGCCGACGTTCGTCAGGCATGTACCGAAGATTTGGTCTTCGAATTTCTCGGGCTCGCGGAGCATTTTGGACAGAAAGTCGTCGCCGTCTTGCTCGGAGAGCTTCTCGCTGTCGTGTTGCGCGTGTCGGTCGGAGATGTTGGAGGCGGTGAAGTTGATGAGGAAGCCCATGCTGCTGCCTGGGAGGCGGTTCGAGAGACCCCAGAGGTAAGGGTGTAGCCAGGAGTAGACGCCGACGTTGGCCGCGTAGATCAGGTAGTTGTGGAGCGCTTTGAGGAGGCCGCCGACGTCTTTGCCCTCGTCGAGGAAGCCGAAGCGTTTGGCGAAGGTGATCATGCCAATGGTGTCAAAGGCGTAGCATTGCAGCCAGTGTTGGAGATTGATGGGTTCGTTGGTTTGCGATAGGCGGTCGAAATGCCCGGTAAGGAGACTGGTGCATGTCTCTACGAATGGCTCAAGATGGAGGAGGTTGGTCATCGAGTAGAGATTAGCAACTTTGCGGCGGAGCTCCGAGTGTCGCTTTGGATTGCGGTCGGTAAAGAGGTCATGAATGTGATCAGCTGGGTTTCCACTGGCATAGTACCAATCATTCTGAGAGGGTCAGCGACTAGAAGATTGACTTCGTGGTTGGCATGACCTTGGTGAATGCTGTCCCATGGCCATAAATGATTCTGATGGCTTCCAGGTCATCTATCGAGTACTGATTCGGAGCGATCCTCACAATCGGACCATATTTCTGGTGCAGTTCTATATTTGTCTTCTCGAAATTGCCCCGCCAAATGTTCCGAAGATACCACAGTTTGGTGAAGCGCGCGAGGAGTGGGCCAGGTACACGTCGTAATGGCGAAGCGTACGCTTTGATGAAGATGAACAAAAAGAAGAGCAAAGGTAGGGAGAAGAGCAAAGGATCCAACAGTCCCGAGTATCTGGCACTTGCCAGAGCGTCTGCGATCTTCGCCATTTGTTTCAAGAAGACAATGGTTTGGGAATGGAAGAGGATGGGAGACCAGAGGAGATACAACGACGCTGCTCTCGACTTACCTATGTATTGAATCAAAACGCTGGTACAGGCACTTGGCGGGTATGACAACCAGACAATCGTGTTGGAGATGTGGTCGGTGGGGTCCGTTTTAAGGAAGGGTGGATTTTCGTGAAATGATGTCCTTGAACTCCCCCGCATTGATCAATCTCATAATTGGCATCCCCCAATCTTGAATGCTCAGCACTTTTGTGCTCCAAGTCGCAGCTTGTAGTGTACCTCGACCTTGTCGATGTTGAGCTTGCACCGTACCAGAACTGCCTCATGTCCTATGTTCTATGTCCTGAGATGGTTTGGGTTTGATTCATCCAATCGTCCTGTAGAGAGTTATGTGGGGAATGTTGACGCCACAATCCGGAGAAGATGGGGTACAAAGCTTGACCCCCGAAACAGTACATGTCTGCTGCCAGTATTAACGGCGTCAAGTAGGAACGCTGCATAGACCAACGGACACGATAGGCGGGCGAAGGGTTGGGCGTTGAGACCATCGTTCTTGAAATGTGACTTGCGTTCATGCTATCAGTAGCTCGACGGAGATGTTGTCGAGTTGTTCGTTTTGATTTCAATCGACTCTCGCTCTCGCTAGCATTTTCGACATTACTACTTGCGCCGGAACCGCTGCATTTACCGTTTCTGCAATCGTGCTATGCATGCTGTGTCGCCTCGTTCGTCGACAGGTCAAGATGCCGACATTACTCGACCTCCTGAATCTTAGCACCCGAACTCTCGCCCACCTTCTTCTCCTCGCCTTCGAGCTCTGGCATCTCATCGTCATCGTCGTCCTCGTCTGCATCGTCGCCTGCGCCGCCGAAGTCCATCCCGTCCATGCCTGGCATTCCTCCACCACCGGCACCAAGCTTGGAGAAGTCAATGCCACCAAAGCCGCCGTCACCACCACCCATGCCGCCCATACCGCCCATGCCACCCATGCCTGGCATGCCACCCATTCTGCTCATGTAGTCATCGTCCTCTACCACCTCGTTCTGCTCGTCTTCATCTACCCACTGAACGCCTGTTAGCTAGCGTCTCTTTAATCCAGGTCGATTGAAATTACCTTATCAAAGTTGGTCTTGAGGAAATGCGCGCGGGACTTGTCCTTGAGCAGACGTGGCCAGTATTCCTCTTTCAATTCCTTTTTGCGCAGCACAAGCTCGACATCACGAGGCGTGTGGTGAATCTTGCTCTCCTTCGGGTCAACCTCATCGAAGAATTCAAGCTTCACTGCATATGTAGCCTTCTTGGTCTCCGAGTAGCCTTTGAAATCCAGGTAGCCTGGCTGGATGTCGAGCTTGATTTGCTTCGGGTCAACATCGGGTACGGAGATGGTGAGGTAGATGTGGTTTTTCTCAGCTTCGGTGCTGCTAGATCGTTGCGCCCAAGTGACTGTAATGCGTGAGTAATTTGGTCTGGTAATATTCCCAAAATGACAAACCTTCAGGTGTGATTTGCTTCAGACCTTGAGTGTCTGTTGTATTCGTCGGTTGCTGCATCTTGAAAAGTGGTCGACTGGTGGATAAGTGTGAAAGAAGAACTTGAGGTCGGTCAGAAGTTTTCAGTTGTGCAACAAGCGTCAGCTCGATATGTGGAAGCTTTGAGAATTCTGTGGAAGATGAGCCCTTTTTCAACTGTGTGATGTTGAGCAATGGCAATTGACATACCAATTGGTGCAGTACTTTCAGAGCGATGTCGAGAACTTTAATAGAATGTCAACCGAGTCGATCTTGTTCGAATGTGCGAAACAGCATCAGCATGCACTATAGCAAACCAAAACCGGTTCTTCAAGCTCTGTCCGGCTAGAGTGACGTTTTGCGCCCGCCATGCCAAGCTTAACCAGGCATCGTTCCTCCAACCTTCCAAGGTGAACATATTCACATACGCTCAGCACTGTTCAAGTTGTCGACATGCAGCGATCGTAGTTCAGCGGCCATGAATACCCGATTCTGTAGGGCGCACATATCACCATGCAGACCGTAAAGCATATGCTGTGGGGTCCGACCCCCGAGGAGCAGGTCGGTCTATACTATCTGGTCATGAGATCAACACTGATAGCCTCTTAGAAAAGGAAATGTAATACACTCGTGCGGCAGAACATACGAAAGCTGGATCGTGACATCAACCAATTGAAGCAACTCGAGGGAAAGACAAAGACATACATTCAACAAGCTGCGAATCGGGCACAGCGTAACCCGTCGCAAGGAAAGCAGGCAGCTCAAGAAACAAGGACGTTTGCGAAAGAGCTGATCAAGATCCGGAAACAAGGCCAGCGACTGAACACATCAAAAGCGCAACTACAAAGCGTTGGCATGCAGGTGAACGAAGCATTCTCGGTACGAAAGATCGAGGGCAGCATCAAGGCTAGCACGAGCATCATGAAGGATGTCAACACTCTGGTGCGGTTACCGGAACTCACTGGCACCATGCGCGAGCTTAGTCAAGAGCTGACGAAGGCGGGCATTATTGAGGAGATGGTTGGAGATACCCTAGATATTCAAGAAGGTCTGGAGGAGGACGAAGAGGCCGAGGAGGAGGTTGAGAAGGTGCTTGGAGAAGTGCTCAAAGACAAACTACCACCCAGCGCCGCTCAAGCCGATCTCACACCTTCGGAGCCCGTGGAAGCCGTGGAAGAGGACGAAGACCAAGAGGAGGTTCTCGCGGCCATGAGAGGACGACTGGAAGCTTTGAAGAGCTGAAGCATCGAACCGGGAACCCTTAGAGTTTTGGGTGTGATCCAGTACAGGCAATGGAGTTTTTAGAAGGCCAGTTAGGAACTGCTTGGTTACACTGCGCTGATTCCTACACAAAGGATTTGTTTCTATCTTGAAGCGTTCACATGATGCATGATAGTTGTTTGTGTTGTATTAGTCTTGTGCAATAGAGAATTGCCTTCACGGTGGTTGCCTGATGCGGCCGTGACTGTTCTGTGAATGCCAAGGCCCAACCTCCTACCTCCTAAACTTTCTACTCAGCTTCAAATCTTACCTTCCCTGTCAACACCACTACATCCATACAAATCATCTCTCGACAATTGCGCGTTTCCAATCATCGAAGACTCGCGATTGCGCTCAGAGCGAAGAATAGCCTTGCGCCTTCACCTCCTTAGGCCGCTTGAAGTCGCGCGCAATTCATCGCCTTTCAGCTGAACGCATCAACGCGCATTTAGGATCTCGTCCTTGTCTTGTTACTCATCACATCGTATCGAAGCCGCTTGTACTCCAAGCCTCACTTCACATCACCATGTCTTCCAAGCTCGACCAAAGTCTCGACGAGATTACTGGTGGCCGACGCTCCGGGCGCGTTGGACAGCGCCGCGCAAGAAAGCCAGCAATCGCCGCACCAGTGGGGGGTATCGGAAAGAAGACTGCAGCCAAACCTGCAAAGGCGACTCCTACCGGCCCAAGATCCGCTGCAAAGGTCGCTGCCACGCTCCCAGCGAGGGGTCCTAGCAAGATCATCGTGAGCAACTTGGTGAGGCACTCTTGCTTAGCGATACTAGGATCTACCACTAACCCTTGGCAGCCCGATGATGTCAATGAGCAGCAAATCAAGGTACGTTGACCGAGAGCGTCAACAACTCGACCTTCCTTCGACTGCTTTTATGCGAATTCTGTTTGAGCTCCTTTGAGCATGGACACCGTAGAGTGCGCCATATCCTGTGGCAATGAACCGACCTCCTCTTTAGCCAGATGCAAACCGCGATGCAAAGCGCCGTGAAGCCGCTGAACAAGAGTTGAGATAATGGTTCTGGAACGAGCGACAGGTCTGACGCACGCGCGGACCGACTGCTACAAAGAGAAGAGCCAAAAGCGGCTCTCCCGTTCCCTTCCCAGGCAAACAAAGACATTCAAAATCTGAACCGTACTCAGAACAGATCATCAGTGAGCAAGCACGCAGATTGGACTCTAGCTGGAATGCGAATGTTTTGGAACAGGCCGCCCCATCTGGAGCCGTTCCTTCTCTACTCGGCGCCGCAGCATCTCATGCCACTCCCACGCAATCATCTCAATACTGGCATCAGTCCTCGACTAGTCTGACTGCAACCACTGGTTTGCCTCACTCCGACCAACAACGATTGATTGACAAGCTCTCAATCTGCCATTCAGAAGTCGAGACAGACATTCAAATCGAATGAGACACCTCAAGCTGCAAGAAGCTCGACATGCGAGTCTCGAGATCGTCCTCCCAAATCTGCCGGCCAGCGCTTCCTACTGCTTGCGTGGTCAATGCTTTCTGCTCACTGATGATCCTACTGATGTAACTGGCTGCGGATCTGAACGACTTTGCTCGGCTCTTTTCGTTTTCTATGGCGGATACGACTTTTGATCTCTTCCTACATCAGCGAAACCGATCGGACCGTCGATTCGTCGCATCGATATTCTGACAATTTATCATAGGAATACTTTTCATCCACCGTAGGACAAGTCAGGAATGTTCAGATGAACTACACCAAGAACGGCAAGAGCACTGGAGTCGCCACGATCGTCTTCTCCCAGTCCAACAGCGCCGCCGAAGCCGCCAAGGCGTACAATGGTGTCAAGGTCGACAATCGTCCTATGAGGGTATGCATTACATGGAAGCATCACCAGGATTCGAGTAACATCTTTGTAGATTGAGGTCATTGTCGACGCAGGCTCAGTCGCCGCACCACCCGCCCCCAAGGGACTCAAGGATCGCATTGCGTAAGAAAGCACATTTGCCCCTGCCGGTCAATTACTCTGACATCTTCCAGTACTCCGAAAAATGCGGCCGCTGCAAAGCCCAAGGCCGCCGGTGCCAAGCCTGCTAACGGAACAGCTGCAGCGAGTGAGAAGGCTGGACGTCGCCAAAAGAAGCCCAAGAATGCTCGCCCCAAGAGGAAGACCGCCGAGGAACTTGATGCCGATATGGCCGATTACTTCGAGCCAGGTACTGCTGGTGCAGCCCCTGCTGCTGCTACTAACGGTGCCGCCCCGGCTGCTGTTGCGACCAACGGAGGTGAAGCCGCCATGGAGGATGAGATCATGTAAACGAGGATGGAGGACAAGAAGAGAGTATGATGCACCAGACTGGCACAAACCTTCGCACACCAACTCGTGATGGACGCATCGAGACCAATCACTTTCACATTCAGGCTTTTATTATGTACAACACCTTGCACTTCTGGCGGATCGAGCACGGGCAGAATAGCTAGTATCAATGATGAAGCACACCTCCTCACCTCTTTGTACCCTGGCCTATGCACGATATCTTCAAGTCTCGCGAACTCCCAACAACAAATCTCATACCTGTCGGTAAGCTGCAGCCTGTAGAACAGGATACAACGCACAAGTTCGGCTTTCCATCGACAGCAAACAAAGTCTCTTTAGTGCATTGCTACCATTTGCGGCACATATCTCATCAGAAATGCTGTTCATAATTATCATACCTCAGCGCCACCACACAATGCAATGCCTGGATATGATGTCTATCATACAAGCGCCAGTTCACTCCCAGCCGACCACTCCAACATGCATCGTGATATACCGCATTCTATATCCGCATCCACTACAAGAAGTACTCGCCCGCCCTCCCTCGTCCAGCCGGCACAGCTCTTCTGTGGTCCGGCACTGCAGAGAATATGGTAAAGTCTGGCTCCAGATCCTCGCCCAATGTCATGATGGACGCCACGTTACCGCATCTGTAGCAGTAGTTTGGCGCCGACCAGACGGTGACGACGTCTTGGTTCTTGAAATGATATTTGTATCCCTCGTTGACGAGCTGATGTGCACGAGCGATGAGCGTGAGATTATTGACATGATTGAACTGTAACCGTTAGCACATCCACACACAGCGAAAGATGTAAAGTGACTAAGGTACCTCCGTAGCCACCTTATCCCCAAACAACCACCCCGCGCCCCTAGGACTGACAGCCCATGTATCCACCTCCTCAGGATCACTCCAGACCAAATCGCAGAACGCGCCCTCATGCGGAATCTCCTGCGCCCTCGCCACAACCCTGATCTGATCCAGTGTCCTGATCTCCGGACTCAAGCCCCCATGCACGCACAACACCTTCCCATCCACGATCGCCGCTAGCGCCAGAAAATCAAAGACCTGGCAACAACTCTTCCACACGCTCGCGTTCCCGTATTTAGTCTGACACTCTTCGTAAAACCCATACACCTGTGTGATCTGGCGCGACTCGTGGTTGCCGCGGACGAGCGTCACGCGATCGGGGTATTTGGCTTTGAGACACATGAGGAGCGTGAAGGTTTCGAGACTGAAGTAGCCGCGGTCGACAAAGTCGCCGAGGAAAATGAAGTTTTGCTTGCCGTTGTTGAGATGAGTTTTCTTGCGCTGCGCAGCGGAGGGCGACCGCACGTCTTCTACGCCGCTGTCTGAGTCGCTCGGTGTGCTGCTCGTGCTGGGGCCGCGGTCGGCGGCGCCGGAGGAGCGGGATCGGATGCGGCCGCGCAGCTCCTCCTCTTCGTCTTCTGCCGGATCGGTGTCTTCGCTCGCGTTGGACGCGGCGGACGTGTATGCGCTGTCGTGCTGGTAGCGGCGCTTCATCTTCTTCTTGACTCGTGGGTCGGAGATTTGGGAGGGTGGCTCGATGTCGGCTGCGCTGATAGCGGCGGCGGTGGTTGAACCGGGGCTGCCGGCCATGGCGGATACGCCGGCTATGCTGGTGAGGTCTTCGTCGCCAGGCATGCCGCCCGCAACATTGAAGAGCTCGAGTAGATCGTAGAATTGTCCGTGGATGTCACCGCAGACCGTCACTGGTGTTCGGACCGGTTGAATATTTGATTCTTCCATGAGGCATTCTTTTACTATCTCGCAGAGCTTCTTCATGTCTGCTTCTGGGAGGTATTTGCATTGTCGTGCTTGAGAAAGCCATTCGTCAGGGCCAGCATTGGAGGGAAGTACGGCCGGACCAGGTTGTGGGACATCAGCGTCGCGCGTCATGATGAGAGAATATGTGTGTGGTCGGTTGAGATCGTATGTAGTCGTAAGGCTCGTTATCGGGTCTTCGATTGCTTACCAAGGGAGGGTAAGCTTGATGTCCCCGGAGGCCAGGTCCAGAAGAGCAACGACGTTGATGGAGCAAACAATTTAGCGCGTGATTGTACTTACATGCCGATGGTGTAATGCAGCCGTCAAGGTCTTGGGTGATTTGCGATAGTGCAACAGAAGGTGTCTGGGTTATGGAAGAGAGCAGGTCGGGTGTGATGCCATCAAATCAAGAGAGTCGAGGTTGACCGTCCGCATAAAGCGGCGGAACCCTTGCAGGCCTTTGCCCCACGCTCGGTCAAGTTTCAGGTCCAGAGCCGCATGACTCGTGCGGCGTCACTCAATTGGTCGCAATTGAGAACTCTCGCTCTCGTCCACAGGCATGGATACACAAATCTAGCCGTTGGCAATTTCTGGAGGTATTGCAGCACTGTATTATGCCGCCAAAGTCGGCAAGCAGCGCGAACGCGTCTGCGCCGACTCCTGCAGGTATAATTAACGTGAATCCTGGCACACTGCAACCAGCATCAGCAACAAAGTCAGCTCGTCTGAAGGTCGTTGTTCGCCGTCTTCCTCCAGGACTTACACGAGAGGAATTCGACACTGCTTTCGGAGATGAGTGGAGACAAGGAGGGGACAAGATCGATTGGGTGGAGTATAGACCAGGTAAAGTCAGGAGGTATCTTTGTCATTCCTTTGTTCTCATCAATACGCTGAAGCGACAATAGTCCCGGAAAGCATCCTGAGCAGTCGCGAGCATATATCCATGTCACCAATGAATCACACATCAAGCCATTCGAAGTAAAATTCCTAGCCACAACTTTCCACGATGCAAAAGGCACTCACCGACATCCCGACCTCAAGTATTTGCCACCGACTCTGGAATTTGCTGCACTCCAGCGTGTCCCCAACGGGAAGCCTCGTATCGACTCACGTCAAGGTCTAATCGACCAGGATACAGAGTACATGGCGTTCCTGGAAGGCGAAACTATGGCAATTCCGAAAGCACCAGCGATTGACGCCAACCTGGGTGAGCGACCAAAGGAGCTCGTAACTTCGACGCCGCTTATCGAAGCCCTAAGGGAGAAGAAAGCCGCAAAAGCAAAAGCAGCCGCTGCAAAGGCTGCGGCGAAGCAGCCCACCAAGGCAGAGGAACAGGCAAGTCCAGAGAAAGCCAAAGGTGCGAAAGGCAAGAAAGCGAAAGACGACGCCAAGCCAGCTGCGAAGGATGCGAAGAACAAAGACGCTCTTAGATCTGTCAGCAAAGACATCAAAGTCGCCACCGATGCGCAGGCTACAGCGTCGTCTGCTGCATCGCCACCTGCAGCCCGCAAGCGCGAACGCGCTCCAGCTAACATCAAGTCCATGCTTCAGCGCGACCTCGGCTTAACACCACCATCACGCAAGGGTGGACGTGAAGTACCGCAGCCAGAGACAGCCTCTAGTTCTGACAAGAAAGCCCCACCCACGGAACCTGCTGCTTCTGCCAACAAGAATGCTCGTCCCAGAAAAGATGGGACATCTGCCTCTAGACCTACGGCTACGGACGCTAAAAGCGTCTCTCCCGCACAATCAGCTCCTCGTGCGCCGAAAGGATCAGCCGGCGCAGCACCAGCACAAGTAAACAGCGGATCTGCGCCGAGTGCACTGTCGCCGCAGTCTATTAATGCATCCCAGTCAGCTCGGCAGCCGAAGCCAGCGCTAAAGCCGAGCCCAGGAGCAACGAAAGCTTACCTCAAGCATGCCAATGCTTCTCAGGGTGTTACGGACGAGCTTCTCAAGTCAGCACTGGCGACATTTGGAGAAGTCTTGTCTCTCGAGATCGACAAGAGGAAGGGCACTGCTCTGGCAGAATTCAAGACGGCTGATGCTCTAGCAGCTGCCATGGCTAAGCGCTCTGTGCCAGTAGCTCAGGGCGCCGTGGAGGTCTTGGAATACAAGGACAAACCTGCTGGATCCGGCAGAGGAGCCAATAGCGGCAGGGGAACCCCGAGGGGACACAGGGGTCGCGGTGGTAGTAGAGGTGTCAGTGGAGGAGCGCAACCAGCAGCAGCACCTGCTGCCGCTACAGGATCGGGAGGATGAAATGCCTCCTTCGACTCGTTGGTACTTGCTTACAAGCATGGCGTATCAGGCGGGAATTTTCAACCTGATACAAGTTCGCCCAAGATTTGGAGTGGATTGACCTCAAACCCGCAACACAGACCGGAGCGTCCTGTTTCAAATGACTCATTGCTGATATCGCACTTCCTAAAAAGGCATCACAGCCAAGCCATTGGTGGGTTTTCAGGCTAGCCGAGAGGGGGGGACCTTAGCGACACCGCGATATGTCGTTACAGAGCCGTCAATAACGACCGCAGCCACCAAAGGTGTCTCATCTTGTAACGACAAGATAGAGACGTTACAAGATAGAGAAAGAAAATCAAGAGTAACACATATCAGCTCTTTGTCTGTCTTCTTGTTTGCTGTATCTTCATGCTTTCCTCAAAGACACACAGTACAATCTTTTTGTTTCCATCTTCATTGTCCACGAAGCAAAACAGCTCGAAAGACGGCTAACTTGTCTCACAATGGGTATAATAAGATGGGCCGATATGCCACAGCCAGTTCTTCTCCACCCTTTTTTACTCTCTCTCGACCCTCCCGCCCGCCCTCTGCCGTCAGACACTGGTGGTCTGCTCGGCATCTCTCACTCAGTAAGTCTAGGTCCCCGACTTGCTAACACAACCTACAGTCAAAACGTTATCAGAACATCTCAGTCACACCATGTATGCCCCTGGGGTAAGATACACGGATCTCCGTTACAATCAGTACTGGCCCACTCGCCACACACACAGGGTCCTTGAGCCGATCAGGTCATGCATTGCCCCGAATGATAGTACGCGCCGCTACGTCCCCCCTCCTATCTATCGTCCCTTCCACGAGAACCGCTTCGTCTTTGCCAACGAGACTCGTCAGACCCCCGAAGATGAAGGCAAGGCGCATTTCATGCATAGACAGGTCTATGTGGACGAGGGTGTCCCTCGAGAGTCCATTGTACGTCCAGGCTCTCCTCACTTCCGTGGACTCATGCATGACTGGAACCACGAAGAAGGTCATGCCTATGTTCATGAGGATTGGAACGATTATTGGATTGAGAAACCGAGGTGTGAGAAGAACCCATTCGTCCTTGACACCAAGTACGCTCCTCACCCTATCTACGATGATTTGAAGAGTCATGAGGACCTGCCCGAAGGCTTCAACTTTCCGAACCATCGTCGTGAGGAGCTCCGCCACCTGGAACCACCCCTCGACCTTCATGCTCGTGGTGAGAAGCGTAAGCGTTTCAAGAAGGCTACTTTACCTCACTATCCACTCCGTGTTGGATACTGCTTCTGCGACTCTCACGATGCGAACAAGTACGTTGGTCTACAGCGCAAGAAGGCTCGTCAACATCTCAACATCCTCGGACACGACGAGATTTCCAAGTTCGCCTGCCCTGCTGATCAAGCCCCCAAGCCATACGTACATGAGGAGCCCGAGCTCATTGATGTGCATGTTCGCTTCCAGACGAACCTGGGATCACCTCCTCTCCCGCCTAAGTACATCTTCGGTCATGTTCCAGGTGCGTATGTGGACTCAGACGACGGCGAAGAAGATGTCGTCAAGGGCGCTAGCGCGACCGAGAATGCTGACAATGACGACTCGCAGTCGAAAAACTCCGAGGTCCAGGCCAGCACCGGCGCTACTGACATCTTCAGTGGGTTGTCTCTGGACGACGCGATTCCCTCGCCTGTGGCCTCTGGTCACCTCTCCAACATTCCAGCTGCTTCTCCAGTGGATAACGAACAGGCTATGTTCAGGCTTTTTCAGCGCCATATCCATCAGCGAGGTATACTACGTGAGTTAGATGCAGATAATGATGTCGCGTTGAAGGCCCGCCTTGACGGTATAGGTAAGTTCTGGGCTCTACGCAAGAACGAAGATAGGGTGGAGGAGGTCTTACCGAGTGCAGAAGATGTGCAGACTGGTCACAAATTCCTTGGTTCCGAGTCCTCGGACTCAATTACTTCAGACGAGAGCAAACCTCCGTTCGCCATACCAGGTCCTGCTGATATCGATCTGCCTTCTTCCTCATCCTCCTCTGACGGCTCAGATCAGCTTCTTGACGCCAGTGTAACCGGCATTACGCAGCAGGCCGCTGAGCAGGGTAGCTCTGGACAGAATGATCCTGCGCAAGACGTCCCTGAGCAGCGAAGTTCGGAGCAGAACGCATCTGGTGGCACTGACAACGACGTAGAATCCTCCGTATCTCGTAGCTCCCAAGAAGAGGACGACGGAGATGACCATGACGCTTTTCCATCCAACGACAACGATAACGATGACGGCGACGAAGACGATGATGAGGCACCAGCCGAACCCCCACTGCCCTCTTCTTCCTCATCTTACTACGACTCCTCCTCGTCAGGGTCAAGCTCAGGCTTCTCCTCCCCCGCACCCTCCCCTCCCTCTTCCCCAGCACTCGACTCCCTCCGCACCCAAATCGACCATGAGTGGCAGCTCGAAATGGACGAGCGTACCGCCTCCCTCGGTGCAATAGAAGCTGAGCTTCTCTACGACCCTGCGCTCTTCGACCGCACCTCCCGCCAGTACGCGGCTGCCGGTCTCGAATCGCTTCAGAACGGTGTCATGGGTCAGGCTGGTGGACGTAACCTCCGCATGGCACGAGGCGACGTCCCCTCTCTTGCTCGCGGCATGACTGTTGGTGGTGGGCAAGTCGATGACTGGTACGTTACGCATGGCCAGACGAGGTTGGATCAGGTTCAGCTTAACATGGAGTTAGAGGACAGGCGTGAGCGCGCTGCTCTTCTGCGATCCCAGCAGGCTCAGAACAGAGGCGCGGCAGATAGGTCTGATGCTCGAGGCCCGATGGTGCCGGGTCCGCCAAGGAGCAGGGTACAGAAGCTATATCACCGCGGTGAGGAGCAGACTGGCCGTGTTGTGCCGCTCGGTGGGTATGACGATCCGCCTGAGGATGCTATGCTTGAGACTGGTTCGTTTAGTGATGCTGGTGATAAGGCTTGTGCGGAGCAGGTAAGGCAGCTGATCAAGGAGCAGCAGGAGACTGGTAAGGCGGAGGCTATAGATGACGCGTTGATGAAGGATTGCGAAGACAGAGTGAACCAGTTGATCAAGGAGCAGCAGGAAGACGCAGATCAGGCGGATGATAAGGATGACGAAGACGACGAGGACGATGATGATGAGTAGACCATATTCCCTCGCAGGGGTGGTGAAGAGGTAAGGCTCTGCGACTCGGTTTTCTTTCTTTGGTTTCTCTTCCAGCGCTGGCGCTGAGGCGGGCGTTCTGTTGCTCGAGACACACTATGTCTAGTAATGCCATTGCATTCGCATGCTTCATGACCGACATCTCACATTGGATCTTTCCTTTAATCCATTTCCATTAATGACATTTGCATCATCATTGCTGAAGATCTCATGTATTAAGCCCTAAACCCCTCGAAAATGCTATTCTTGGCCCTGTGTAAGCATATGACACACCTACCATGATCCCGGGGCGCTCATAGGATCAGTAAGAGTACCCGTGGCCCCCAATGCCCACGCCGGTGATACTGCCAACTATTGGTTCCCCGCGCAGGTTGCGACCAATGCAGCGGTGCTCTTTGTTCTTCGCATGGTGTACGAGCAATGCGGCTGAGCATGACCCATCAGATGCTGCCTGAAAGTATAGGGTAGGAGAAAATCATGTTCAGGTATGCAGCAGTATCCACGGTGCGTGTAATATTTGCATCGTCTCTAGACGCAGGTGTTTCCCGTCACAGTGACGGACTCGATGCGTCCATCGCAAGGATCAGGATAGTCGGATTTTCAGGCTTGCAGTGTTGCGGAGGTGCAAATGTGCGCTGCATCGCGACTACGATAGTCTCATCAATGTGATTGGCACAACCAGATTCGTCCGTCAAGCGGTAAAGTCCTCTGTCGCCGAGAGGCGTTGTTCTTGACATATTCGCGCCATGGACGTGAATGGAGTAAGCGATGCACGCCGCACTGCTATGTGAGACACATGTCTCTGCGATAGACACGGCAAATCAGTCCATAGTGTACATACGCGTCTCGGCACTGCGAAAGATATCAGCGTTCAGCTAGACTGTGTTACAGAGATGTGACCTACCATGATGCGTAGTAGCCCGTGGGACAAGCTTTTCCGCAAGTAACGCACTGACTGATTACAGGACCGGGTAAGATAATCCTCGAGCACTGAATGTATGAGCAGCGGTCATCAGATACAGGATAGCGTACTCACCCGGTAATTGCCCTGAGGACAACACGTGTCTCCGCTTGCCCCTGGGCAAGTCCTCAGCATGAATTGCCCGACTTCCTCTTCCGGAGATGCGCGGATGAGTAAGCTCCGTAGTCCGTAGTCGGTATGGCGAGGCGAGACGCCGGGTGAGGTATAAGTCCTCTTGAGGAACGAGGAAACACTCTCCTCTTTCGGAGCTCGACCGAGCAGAACGTGGAGACTCTCTGTGCGCTCTGTTATGATCGCTGCAGACATGAAGCCGCATGCGTATACAATGAAGGCTAAGCCGTAATCTACGAGCTTCATCATGCAAGAGATGCAGGGTATAACTGCGTGCTTAATGTCGAAAACGGATGACAATAGGTCAGAAAGCCGTAGAGCGACCGGAAAATTATGTTGCGACAAAGACTATATCAGGATGAATCCATCTATACACAGTGTAAATGCCTGATAGTGAAAGCAGCTATAACCTAGCAGAGATTTGGACTCGATCACTCGACCCTTTGAGCCTTACCCGAGAAGAGAACTTGCTTGCGAGCACGGATGGCGAATGCTCCGGAGTCATGTTACTAGGATAGGGCCCAAGCCGACAAATAGCTGAAGAGAACACGATCGCTATGCAGAGCCATTCGTTGATGAAGAGCCGATGTACAGCCTGCCGTCGGTGAAATTACATGAGCGGTTCGGCTGCGGATGTCTCTCGGTCCGTCCTCCAAAGAATGGCGGCGCGGAAGCTTATTTCAGGTTATCAAGAAGGCAAAGGCATGTCCATCAGCCCAGATGCTCTCGTAGGGCTAATTTAAGCATGATCGACAACTCGATGTTGGTGCGCTGATTTCTAGAAGATGTACGTGATCGCATCATGCTTAGCTGAGGTCGACGCCCTGCCGCCGCCGTTTTTGCCGTCTTGGCGACAGGATGTTCTGATGACATTCGTCTTTCATACTCTCTCAAATTGGGAGCTCAAGCCATTCATGATCCATAATTCAATTGAAAAGCGTTTCGATATCATACACCCGTTCCATCATGCTCGTCCCAGAGGCCAATCCCAAAGGCGCCGCTGAGTTCTTATATATACAAAAGACGAAGCAAAAACGGATCAAGCATCTGCTTACTGACTCTTCTCAAGCACTGCGCTTTGGCTTCAGGATGCCAAGCTCCTTGAGTCTGTCCCATGCTTGATCCCGCTTCATGATTACTGCTCGGTCCATCTCGACACCGTCCAGACTCTTCAGTGACTGGCAGCTACTAGTGATGAGGATCTCGTGCACCCGTCTGCGGATCTTTGTGTCCTCGTCCATCAGTTTCTTGTGAGCGATATCCTTCTCATGAGCGATGTCGGGCAGTAGGTAGCGGGCCTCCTTCGCTCGTTGGACCTCCCCCAGGCATGTCGACCGCCGGCTCTTATCCTGGGAAAGTGCGACAGCTTTCACAAGCTGCGTCTCTTGATCTGCCGTTTCGAGAGCTGGGTAGAAGCCGATGTTGACAGGATTGTCTCGCAGATCGATGCTCTTGATCCCAGACAGACGACCTAAAGTCTCGACACACTTGCGTAATCTACTGATGCGGTTTCCAGCCAGGTGAAGTTCCTCGAGTCGTTGAATGTTCAAGAGAGATCGAATGTCCTTGAGAGCGTTGAAGTTCAGATTGAGATGAGCAAGATTCGGAAAATGCAGCCCAAAGTCCTTGGGCAAAGTTAACAGACCACACGATGCAAGCTCGAGGTGTGAAATGGTGTTCTGTGTCGAAAGCACATCAAGCCCACTAAGAACATTATTGCCGGACAGATGCACGGATCGGGCGTGTATGGGACAGGAGAAGATCGTACTCCATAAGGATGTATCTGCAGTGGTCTGGCGTCGTACCGAAAGTGTGTCGAGCTCCTTCAGGCCAGATAGACCAGGCAAGAACATTATCTTGTTGTCATCAAGATCGAGGTAGCGGAGTGATGGTGCGGAGCTGAGGTCAACAGCACGAAGATCGTTGCAACTTGCCGCAAGATGGCGCAAAGTGGAATGCGAAGATAGTTCGCTAGTCAATTCGAGATGCGAAAGCTTGTTATCACTGATAGACAACCGCTTCAGAGCGGACAAAGCCTCGATGGAGGTGATTCGACGAAGACCATTTGAGCTCATATCAAGCGTCTCTAGGTGGTGCCTGAGATCTGTTAGCAGTCCGCTCGGAATGTCAGACACTGATCTCCCTACCAATGACAATGAGAAAGGTCGGCACTATCAATCTCATTGTTTGACACGTCCAGCTTCAAAAGACCCTCCACGTCGGCTAGTCCGTCCAGCGAAGTGATTTGATTATGGCTAGCCTTCAACTCTCTCAGATGAATCAGACAGCTAAGGCCATCAAGACTAGTGATCTTGTTGTGAGAGACGTCCAGGTACTGCAAGTGAATCAATCGGTTCCAGGCGGTCAGGCTACTGAGGGCGTTATGGCTGGCATTCAACCAGCGCATGGCTAGAGGAGCGCCGTCCAATTGTGAGACCGTGTTTCCAGAAATATCCAGTTGCTGCAAACGTGTGCAGAACTCTTCAAGACCATGAAGAGTACCAAGATTTTGCTTGCTAAGACTGAGATGCTTGATGTCCTCCCAAAATGGCTCGTCTCCCTTGACATCGGTCAGAGTCTTGACTAGCTGCTGAACAGCAAGTGCGTATCTATCGTCCTCTACCTCCAGACCGTGGCGCGCTACAGTAGCGGACAGAATGTGTTCTGTGGGACCAGGTTGCTGGTCGACGTCTGCAATGGTGAAGTCCGGCAGGTCACTCAAAATCAAGGAAGCTTGATCATGACCAGACACTGCAAGCTGCTGGTCATCTCCTGTAAGCGGACGTGTGACAGCGAAAGATACGCTAACAAGTCTCTTATCCGGCAGCTCTGCCACCATAGATAGCTCGCTTTGATCGACGTCGGGACCGAAGCGCCTTTGACGGAACGTCTGCGCTTGGAAGGAAACCCGTCGTCTATCGTGACCCTGTTGTACTTGTCTTGGAGGAAGCTCTTCGACATCTGACTCCTGCTCCCATCTTGTCGCTGTCTCGTTGCTGAACGCCCGGAGATCAGCTGTTCTGGGTGCCGAGCGCTTAGGTGAAAGGGTATTTTCCAAATCGAATGGCTCAGATACTTCGGACTGCTCAATAAGCGGCTCGGGATGTTGCTGCTTAGGACCGTGCTCTGTACTGTATGATGTTACTCGGGTCTCGACCTGGTGCTGACTGGAATCAAGTATAGAGTGACCCCTCATTCCACTAGACTTGAGAGCACTGTGGAACTTGTCATTTCCAGTGTTGGGTCTTGCGAAAGTTGTGTCGTCTTGGGAGCTGAATCGTGTATGGCCTCCCGGCTGATATGATCTAGCCGTGACCTGCTGTGACGATTGACTGGATTTGACCTGTTCCATCTCATGCATCTCGTCCACAGTCAAGTCTGGAATGTTGCCAAAGGGGTCGTCGTCGCTGGTCAGATTGCTCTGTGGATACGGGCTGAGTCGCTCCTCACTTAGTTTCTGTCGTGGATACTTCTCCTTGACCCATCTATTCTGTGCTCTGTCGAACGTCATACCGGCTACTTGCTCTGGTATCAGATGAGCAACCGCATCCGGAGCGAGCGTGGCGACGTTGTCGGATTTCCGACTCGAAGAAGAGTCTTGAGTTCTTCCGGTGGAGTATCCAGCAGACTGATCGGAACCAGTCGTACCAATGTTCGCACTCTCACCCGCAAGGTCCTCGTTTGGCTGTTGGAGTGGCCCGGTGATCCTGATTTCGGCTTTGGACCCATCCTGCAACTCAGAATATTCCTCCTCCTCCATCAGACCACGAAGCTTGAGCGAATGAATGGTAGTTTCGATGATGTCAATGTCATCTTTCTCCTGGAACTTGCGAAGCTGGCTGGCGACTCTGGAGTCTTGCTGTGGTAGGAAGCGCGGTCGCCAACCTGGAGCAGTGCCTTCACGTGACGGTGGGCGAGACACTCTGAGTATAGATGAACCATGGTCGACAGATTCGGCGGGCTCCTCTTCTTGCTGGATGACACTCTGCTCGTTATCCTCTTCCACACTTCCCAAACCACTAGTTGGTCGACCGCGGGCACGTATGAGCGACATGATGTGCATAGCTTCATCAAGAAAGTCTTGTGTTGTAATTGATCGCTTTCGTTCTCCAAGATCGCTGTCTCGAGTTACGTTGAGCGTGAACGTGGCAAGATCATTGGCGACTGCCTTCGTTTGACTGACGAGCTTGACTGAGCCGGGTAAGCTCGACTTAGCAATTTTGTCTCTGATGGCCTGCATCTTCGGAGAACTTGACAAGAATTCGCATTCTTCTTGATCAGCATCCGACCATCTCTGCTGGTTGGGTGTGGGATTCCTTGGTCGAGGTTGGCGTACTGCATGCAGACTAGCATCAGGGCTGTCACCATATACTTCGATTGATGGTATCGGGTTGATATTTTGCATGTCTTCCAGTGCCAGCTTTTCCATCTCTATATCTAAAGCATGGAGAGTTCTCTGTCGTTTCGGCGTAGGAGCCTTGATGGGTGAATCCCGCAGTCGTTTACCTTCGTCATTGACAGGGTCCTTCCGAGCTGTACCGTGAAGGCTTGTTGGCAAGTTCGACCTGCCTGACTTCGCTGTGCTACGGTCGGATAACTTTCGCTTGACACCGAAGGACTCCTGAACTTGCTCAGATTCTTCTAGATGAAACATGAAGGGTGATCTAGAGCCAGGTGGAAGGGCATCCGGCTCTGGGGATCCTCCAGGCGAACATTGTTCTTGTTGAGAACCGACGCTGGGAAAGGAGATGTTTGCCTCGAAATCGTACTCGTCCAGCTCGTGCTCACCAAAATTGCTAAGTTTCGAACGGGCGTTGGCCTCCGCTTCTGTCGGTACTTGGAGCGACTCGTTCGTGAAGTCCTGAGAGCTATCGTGTCGATGTTTCAGCGCAGCTGCCTGCTTTTGAGCTATCTCATCCGCGTCTTCTAGTTGACTTAATCGCCTTAAAAGCTTGCCATTTGTAAAGGTGTCGTACGCCCCGAACAATTTGAGTGGGCTTTTTGTGGATTTCGGAGTCGGCAAGTCTGGCACGGTCGAGACGTTGTCGCGTTTGGGTGTTTGAGGTGGTGTAGACTGCTCTTCATCCTGCCGGTATTGATTGGGCTCAAAATCCTGGATCTCGATGGACTGCATAACCACCGAAGGCTTCCGACTTTCTGGAGCTGATGGACTGAGAGGTTTTGTCTTGAACGAACCGCAGTTAGAAAGTCCGCCACGTTTGGTGTTGACAAAGCTTCCGAGTCTGGCCATCGGAGGTGTGGCCTCGATGACATTATCTGGCATTAGCGAGCTCTCTATAAGGGGTATGCTGGTCTCGATCAGACCATCCGAGCTATCTTGCGACCGTTCTCCCTCCTCTGCCACGAGAGGTACTGCGGTTCTTGATGTAGCAACGCTGCTGTTGTGATATGCTTGAACAGATTCCGAATCTGCTGGTTTGTAGACGACTTGTCCGTCCATGATATGTTTTCCCATAATCACGGGACTGAAAGTCTCGTTGCCTGCATCAGTCTGTCCGCTAATCTTCCGCTCGACACCGCCACTCCTGTCTCTCCGGAACGAGAGTTGTTCATCTCCAGCATCATCCGAGAGTTGACTTCCACTGCATTGTCTGCTTTGTACAGACCGTTCTCTTCCAGCGGTCTCTTCTCCTGCCATTTCGCTATGATCGGACAGTGAAGGAAAGCTAAAATCATTATCCTGCTTCTTGAACATCGATCTCGGCAAAGATGGCGGGCTCGATGGTGGAATCTCAAATTTCTTCAACCGGCTGGGTGTCTTCGCGGCCGAGCTTGGTGGCTTAGTTGGTGAGAAGATGTTCTCCAGACCTGACGGTCCAAAGAGATCTGTCTGATCGCCATACGCAAGATCACCGTCTACCAATCTCTTTCTCCAGGTCAACGTCGCCTCCTTTTTGTTTGGCGATGATTGTCTCTCCACTGTATCGTAGCGGACGACCGAGTCTACCGATCTGACTGTTTCGATGATATTGCACGTCTGCGATTTCCCCGATACTGTCCGAGCATTTTGTTGACTGATTCCGAGCTGCGAGAGGCCCTTCCTGATGGAATTGGCCCTTGGGCTGTCGATAAGGCCTTGCTTGTTGTTGCTTGCGACAGAGGAGATGCTATCACTCCTGCGTGGTATACGGCTCGGCCTAATCGTTTTTAGTTTTAGGGAGTTATGCAAGACAACGTATACATACACAGCTGGCTGTGGAATCCACTCATCCGGCAGGTCATCCAACCATGGCTGCGTAGCTCCAGGCATGTCGCTGGAGGGTCTACCAATCGCGTAGCTTCGAGCGCGTAGATGTGGGAAGCTATGTCAAGTGGGCACGGTACATCGTCTCTGTGCGAATGACTCTGTTCAGCTTGAAGGACAGAGAAATAATTGTTGAGTGGGGCGTCATTGACAGCTTGAACGGTCGGCTTCTCGTGTCGTTTCTCGACTGTCGTCCATTCGGATGTTTGATTTTTGGCTGGTTGCCCCGGCGATGACAGATTGAGTTTAGCCGCTTCGGCTCTTCAGCACGTTCCTTTTGCTGGTCGTCGCGCTTCATACCTAGGCGGCGATGACCGAATCGACCTCTTGAAATTTCAATATTCCTGATAACAATTTTGCTTGTCTCTCACGAAATGATTATAGATCTTCGGCATCAATACAGCGGCACATGATGCGTGCTGAAAAGCAATCTCCCTATCAGATCTCCTGCGAGAGTGCAGCGGGCTGGAATGGCACGTCCGAGACCGGCACCGAAGGAGAGATGGCTATGGCCAAGCTCACACTCCAGCTTCTTGCGGAATCCCCTTTACGATCACAAATTTATCGATTTTGATGATTCGAGAGCGTTCAGCTATGATGTTCTGGTCCCTGGATCGGACGATGAATTCGATGAACAGGAACGAGTCGCCAAGCGACGGCGTATCAACCTTCTAGCCAAGGGTTATCTCACTGGACGAGGACTGCTGATATCCTCCGCGCAGTTGCGAGGTCCCTTTGGAGAGCAAGATGACGAAAATTATCCACCTAGTGATGCTGATGTGCTTTCCGAGGCCGCAGAGCTCGGACAGGATTCACTCGAGGATGATGGTAAGAGACTTGTAAATGAAGCGCTGCCGGGGATAGTGCAGACCCCTCCGGTACATTCGAACTCGCCAACTGTACCCGGACAGGACAGCAATAAAGCAGTTTCCCAAGAGCGTGGTTCAGCTCTATTACGGACCCCTCCATCTTCGCCACCTTCAGCTATCGTAGACCTCTTCGCGGCCACTGAACTCGAGGAGGATCTTGCTCAAACTGAGTCCGTTAAGTCCGATGAGTATATCAACGCACTAAATTATATCAACCACGCTAAACGGCTGAGCCAAGCAGCGATCGAAAGCTATCTAGACAATATCTATGGCATAGAAGAAGCAAAGCGTTTGAGTCAAGCAGCGATCAATCAGACCGAAGACTCACACACACAATCTGCCCAATCTCAACGACTAAAAAATGGCGTCGAAGAAGACGAGATTGCTCTGCTAGTATCCGTCAGCTCCGCAATACGACCTAGGGAGACCGCAACGGGGAAGAACCCGCAGGTTGCCTCGTCACCGTTCTTGTTCAGATATAAGAAGCCCGCAGCGAAGCGAAAACGTGTAATGACACCCCAAAATGTGCAGTCTGCGGCGTGGCTGGCAGATGCGCAGACGTCACCTGTGAGATGGCAGGATATCTATGATGTCCCTCTGAACGATGAGACAGATCTCATGGCGCAGCACATTAATCGACGACTTGGTCCACTTAGCTCGACCGACGAGAGAAGCAGCTCTTCAAAGGGCAGGCTTCGTAAGTGCATGCGTGAATCCGGTGCAACTTTTGAGTACGATGCCGCAGCGCCACCGACCCCAGATCGTGCGACTGCCGCCCAGGAACCTGAGCTGTTTGAGGAAGCGAGAATTGCTGGTGCAGACACGAATGCGCAATCTCCTCATGAAATTAGTCATGAACAACAGCTTCCCGTGATGCAAATGTCAACACAGGCGGCTTTGCAGGAAGCGCATCGAGAACTCCTGAAGTCATCACCCGAGGTCAAAATGCTGTCACCAATCCAGTCCGGCCGCCGGCCGATATCAGCGCATACTTCGCAATCTCCCGCACCTGTGGTCACTCCATTCGCCAGATTCCATGAACGGTTCGCTATACAGCGGGAGAATGCCGCAGAACCACAGATCAGTACCCAAGCAATGCTTGATGCTTTCTCGCCCTTTAAGATATCTCCGGTCAAAGAAGTTGCAGCTGCAGACCTTCGTGAAGCACAAGCAAAGCCATCAGGTCTCCCAGTGACTTCTGGCTTCACGCCAATCAACAAGCCGTCACGTTCAGCCATGACAAAGCCTGTCGAACACAACTCGGAAGATCAAGTGGTTGAACAAGCTACAGGAAGAATGGTCAGTGCTCCCGTTGTGGACTCAGGCTGGTCATTTGCTTCCCTCGACGCATCGCCTACCATCGAGCGACCAGCTTCTGCGTTTCGGGAAGCAGTTCCGGATGTACACACCGCTACAAGACATGGTCTGAAAGCTATGGGCTTCAAGGTTACCAAGACATCGTCACAGTCACAGCTCAAGAGCCCAATTCAGTCTGATCAGTCTCAGTCCCAGTCGAATGATCAAGCTCGGCCGCTTGAAAAACCAATCGAGACCGAGCGTATACGGTCTTCGGTGTCAAGTCGGCAGCTTTCGACAGATGAGAATAAGGACAGTGCTGTGAAGACCGGCATAAAGCATCCGGAAGCTCATTCACGGCAGAACGGCACAGGTCTCACAAAGCCTACTTCTAGTGCGTCAAGCATTTCCAGGACAAGGAAGTCAAAATCTCGTCGCCGAAAATCTCTTCCTGTCAGTGTTACCCAGACATCTAGATCTCAGTTCCAGGCCTCACTATCGCAGCCGGCCGCGGTAAAAGCGACTGTAAACAAAAGTGACATCAATCGATCATTCACGCCTTCAAGACCTCAATCTTTTGCGCTCTCTGACATCCTTGCCAGCTTCTCATCTTCTCATCCACATGTCAATGTTGGGACTGTGCTCTCCCAGGCGTCGCTCAAATCTCTCAACAGTGGAAGGCACTCTCTACCTCCCCAAAGGCGAGGCACAGTTATGGACTGGGACGTTGAGAGTGACTGTGAAGATAGCTCACCACCAGAACGGGGCGGGAGTGATGATGAACCAGCACTGAGTAATGTCAGTCGCGTTCGAGACTCGATGCCCGCGGTCAATGGTCGACCCATCAGCTCTGCTGGAAGCTTTGCTGTACCGTCGTTGCCTGCGTTTCGAGTCAGGCTGAGCCTTGATTCGCAGTCTCGACAAAGGGATGGCTTGAGCACGGTTGCTGAAAAAAGCTCTGCTGGAAATGGGACCAACAGGAAAGGTGGTCTCAAGAGTTCACTCAAGAAAGCAAGCAGGGAGAGCTTCCAAGACGCACAGAAGGAAGACACCATGGCAGGCCTGGAATCTGATTTTGATATTGATACGAGCTTGAACCAGTTGACGAATGATGTATTGGGCGGCTGGGATATCGAAGAGGAGGCGCGAGCATTGTGATCCTTAGCACTTCTCTTGAGTGCTCAGCAGTTATTGAGAAGCACAAGCATCTGCATTCAGCTTAGATACCCCATCTTTTATGCATCTCTGAACACGACTGCACTTTGCGACCGCATATTCAAGTTGCCCTTGCGATATATAGCAATCAAGGATGCGGTTTCTAGAAGTCGCTGCGACAGTCATCATTACTCTGGCGTACATTGATATGAGAAGTTACACGTTTGTGTGATCCAGTTCTGTAGCTATATAATTGACCTTTCCGGTCTGGGTATCATCTCTACTGCTGAAAATTCATGCTGTATCCGCCGCTCTTCTCATCCTTCACAAATTGAAAGTTCTCTGTGCTCAATCCGAAGGGTTTAAGCAAGCTATTCCCCAGTCCCTTCAGCTTGCCCATCATCTCCGCCATCTCCTTCTGCCTTGCGTCGTCCAGCCTAGGCCCTAATGCCGCCAGTGAACCCTGCACAGTTCTCATGTCCGTGGGCGACAAGCCCGGCGCCGTCAGTAAGAAGCGATAGTCCTCCTCCGCGCCCTGCAGATGGGACCACCCACCCATTTCCGTCCTCGCCTTCGCTCTTCTTAGCAGCACCTTGGCCCGCAACTTCTGCACCTCCTCAAGGGTGTGACCGCTTTCCTTCAGCCTCTCCAGCGCTCGCTCCGCCTCCTCATCCACCTCATGCACCCGTCCCTCGTCCTCTTTTTCAGACGTGCCGTTCTCTGCCTTGCCCTCCTGCATCCCCGCGTCCCCTGTCTTGGCTTTGCTCACCACCTCTTCCCCATCTAGACTCCTCAAGTTCTCAACAGCCTTACTCGCGCTCTCGATCGCCTCCTTCCATTCGGCTAACTTGATATGGCACGCAGCGATATTGCTCCTCAGCACAGCGAGCTCGTAGTCGAGGTAGTTCGGGACAGAAGCGAGCGCGCGGTCATAGGTGGAGATGGCGTCGGAGAAAGAGGCGCGAGCGAATAGGGCGTTACCTTCGGTTTTGAGCGTCCCCGAAGTGGTGAGGAGGGAGGACTCTTCTTCGGGTGGAAGACGGAGGTCGTTGTGGGCTGGGGCGGCTTGAGATGGTGTATATTTTGGCGTGGGAGCGCTCGGATGGATTGGAGATGACGGTCGAGAGTCGAGCGAGTGGAATGAAGCTGCAGAGGAAGCTGGTGAGCCAGGGCGCATTTTGATGGTGGTGGGGAAATGTGCCGAGTTACAGTGACATGTGATGTGTGAAAAATCACGGTTGGCTGGATATCACCCGGTGCAGATTGACGGTGAGCTTAATCTGCTCAGGTGAAGTGGGCATAGAATTCATATGGATGATGATGAGTCCGTTCAACAATACCCGCTCTTTGCCTGAAGTCATTCCAAGATGGCATCAGAGTCGGGTCAAAACACGCCAAATGAGAAGTTCCAAGCTTTCGATATGGCAGGTGAAGAGCAGCTCAAGTCACAAACAGTCGGCTTGGTGCAATTGTCAGATTTTCGCAAAAGAAGAGCAGAAGCACTGGACGCAGATGGCGCATCGTCGGGAGCGTCGACGCCCACTGGAAGGTATGGATTGTCACTGTGGTTGTCGATGCAGAGCTGAGTCCCTAAGCGCAGTGAAGACGTGAAATTCGCCACCAAGAAGCGCAAAGCACCAAAACAGAAGGGAGGGCTGTCATTTGGCGGCGACGATGAAGACACCGAGCCACCACCGACAGTAACTGCAAAGATAACACCTCGATCACAAACTCCTGCATCTCGTCAATCTCCTTTCGACGACGATACTCAGCCTAAACGCCTGGCTGCCAATGTAGGCGTCAATTTCGTTGCCAAGTCAAAGACGAAATCCGCGCTAGCACGCGAGGCAGAAACGAAAGAGCGCCTTCGCAAAGAATTCCTGGCCGTGCAGGCACGAGTTCGCGCGACCGAGTTCATGGTGCCATTCGTCTTCTACGACGGAGCCAATGCTCCGGGAGGTGTGTGTAGAATGCGGAAAGGCGATCAGGTATGGCGTTTCTTAGATCGGGCTCGTAAGGTGGGAGCAGGAAGGGAAGGAGGCATAAAGCAATGGGGACGAGTGAGCGTTGACGACTTGTTACTAGTGAAAGATGGGTTAATCATTCCGCATGTGAGTTGCGGCTTTGCTATTCTTGGAGTCTTGCTCACAAGTCACAGCATTTGGAATTTTACTTCTTCATGTTGAACAACGTCAGGGGTTTTGACGGACTAGAGATGTTTCCGCACTTGGCTGAGCCTACCACAACGACTCCTCAGACGCTAATCGACACGGCTCCTACTGGTGTCCTTAACATTCCGGGTCAGAAGCCAGCATTTGAGACCAAATTCGACAGTGCATACGCTGATGCTGATCTGGAAGGACACAATGATGACCCAGCCTTGACCAAAGTGGTAGATCGTCGATGGTACGAAAAGCATAAACACATCTTTCCTGCGAGCATCTGGCAAGACTTCGACCCAGAGAAGGACTATTCCACGCTGGTCAGAAAAGATGCCTCGGGAAATGTCTATTATGCTAGTTGATGAGTGGCTCATACGACACTGCTGTAAAGCTCAATGTGCAGCCTACTATCGAAAGCTGGGCTGCGCAGTGCATTCGATGATCTGAAGCAATTGGATCCGACGCGGCAGAGTACTGATCTGGATCTCGGCGGTGTCAGACCACCCGTTTACATGTGAACGAGCGGTTCATATAGCGAGACAGACTTTGGCCCGCTGTCAGGATGCAGTGGCGCTGACAACAACATTCGGGACATCAATTTGCTTTTTCTCGTGAAGTGCGACCTCTGATGATGGGAAGTTCGAAGCGACAATAGGCGAGCGTGCATGTAGCATGTCCTCGGAGGCGGCGGAACAGCACGTGGCGGCTGAAAGGCCTCTGAACTGAAAAGCGTCTTCGGAATGTCTGACGGTACCCCAAAGACGGAAAGAGAGGAGGATCTCGCAAAGTCTAGCTTTACCGGCCAGATGGGTCGCAAAAGACCGGATAAGATCTCATGAACACAAGAACAGCCTTTGATGAGCTCTTGTCGTAGGTAGCGCCATACCTTTGCCAACACGTCCAAATCAGGGAAGTCGAATACAAGGCTTGCATCACCAATTGAAAAGACTCATTGGACCTCGTAAGTTTCTCCGGTGCAGACGGGATGGAGGATCTCCCTCTTTCCGGATCAGCCGCAATATATGCGTACCAACTACATGGAAGCAGCAATTCGACGAAAATCTTCCAAGAAAGGCTAAACAGATGCATTAGCTAGAGAATTAGATGAATGTCGTGTTAGCCAAGGGCAATAGTCCATGACAAAGTGTGGGGTGGCGTTGAATTCTGGGGCAAGAGATCGCGGGGTCCTGGACGTCGATCATGATTCGATCTCACGCTTTTCAACATCTTCTCAGCCGCATCCCTGTCTCTTCTTTCTAGGCTGATGTACCGTAATTAACCTGCATATTCTTCTTCAGACACGACATGCTGCTCGACAGACTTGCTCCGCTATTCCATGCAGTCCACGTGGCCGTATGTACTACCCCTCTGATGCCTCACGCTGAATCTCGATTACGCCATGGCATTCGGGGACAATTCGAGTGACCTATCATTTCTCTCTCAGTTGTCGCTTGTCCCCAAAGAGGTCTGTCTTTCTAGATTGATTCGATACTGGACAGGGGTGACTCTGTCACAAAGCTGACATTGGTGACCACGACAGAGGCTCTGGAACCCAGCATCCGAGAACGAGTCCAAGTGGCCCACAATAGACGTTCGTCTCTCGTAATGACCGCCATTTCGATCTATTGTTCATGTAAATTATCCTTGACGTCGATCGTCAATTCCATATCCGGGTTATGATGCTGAGTGACTAATGCTATGGAGTGCTGATCACCACGAAAACAGCAACTCGTATTCGCCCGACCTGGACAAACGCCATCGACGGCATCAACTCGACCTCCGATCAACTCATCGCCAAAAATGTTGCCAGCGCTCACGATTCGATACCGCTCAGGCGACGCTATTGCCGCCCGCATGGGGTAGCTTCGACTTCCAATATCGACCCGCAGCCAGGCAATACTCTTCGCCCTAGAGAACTCTCTGAGCAGGTTTCGTTGAGGAAGGATGAAGCCGCTCGACGCCAGTGCTACCAAATACCTCGAATGGCTCAATGATCCACCCCTAGTGGCCATCTCGACCGAATTCAGTCCTCTCGAGCCATAATGACGGGTCTGGTGATGACCTCGACCGCTGTATTCGGCAGTGTAGCCATGGTCGTGATCATACACAAGGACTGCCTTCAGGTATAAGTACATGCCTCTCTTGTGCCTTCGACTTCTCTAGTCAGGAGTCACCGGCATCTTTCGTTGAAGCCATCCTCTCCCACACATCATACTTCGCTAGTCACTGCCCTTCTCATTGCCAACATGCATTTCAATTACATCCTCGTGGCCTTCGTGGCCTCGTCTGCTCTCGCTCGAAATGTTCCCCGTAAGGCCAATGCTATGGCTTACGCCCAATACGATCCTTATCCTACATATGATACGTCGAAGAAGGATGACTATCCTACCACGACTAAGAAGGAAGAAGAGCCTCCCAAGACTTCCGAGCCACCGAAAACCACGTTCGTCTGACCCAATATGTGAAAGAGCTCCCTGGACCGGACTGACATTCGGCGACAGTGAGCCTCCGAAGACAACCGAGCCTCCCAAGGAAACGTAAGTTATCTCTATGCATGGAAGTCTGATCATCTGCTGTTGTGTCCAAGTATGCGATGTTTTGATCACAAGCTTGGTTTGGCTTCATGAACATTGGCTGACACAGAACACAGGACAAGTAAGAAGGATACCACCGAGCCACCAAAGGAGACGTACGTATTATCTAGCGATAGCTTGCTCGCGAATCGACCGTGAATGCTGGGAGTCATATGATCCTCTCAGCGACAGTACCTAAGATCAATTTTGACCTTCGACTGACACTCATTTCAGCACCACCAAGAAGTCTGAGACGAGTGAGCCTCCCAAAGAAAGGTGAGTATCTTAAGTAGCTGCGATTGAGATTTCTTTTCGTCAGCTCCGCTGCTCGAGCCGCTCTACAACAGGCTGAAGCAGTGCTTTCCCTGGGACATGACTAACACTCTTGGTAGTACGACCTCGAAGAAAGAAGAGCCCACGACTAGCTCAAAGAAAGAAGAGCCTACCACTAGCTCAAAGAAAGAAGAGCCTACCACTAGCTCAAAGAAAGAAGAGCCTACCACTAGCTCAAAGAAAGAAGAGCCTACCACTAGCTCGAAGAAAGAAGAGCCTACCACTAGCTCGAAGAAAGATGAACCTACCACTAGCTCGAAGAAGGATGAACCTACCACTAGCTCGAAGAAGAATGAACCCACGACTAGCTCGAAGAAAGATGAACCTTCGACTGAACCACCAAAATCCACGTAAGTACATGGCTCTCGGTCCCCACGAGAGCCCACAGTCCACGCTCTCGATCTCGCTGACGTCCTGAGCAGAACTAAATCTGTTGAGACGACAAAGCCACCGCCTCCGTCGACCACTTCCGAGAAGTCTTCTACAACGTTAGTCTCAGCTTGCTGACCGTCCCATTTTGTCTGACCTGTTCTCAGATCTAAGAAAGAAGACAGTTCAACCAAGCCACCTCCAGAGACAACTTCGTGAGTAGTAGGACTTGGTCTGCTTTGCCACTACTGACTTTGCATGCAGATCGGAGCAGCCCCCGAAGACAACAAGCTCTGAGGACAAGCCAAGGTATGTTACGAGGAATTCTTCCATTATGTAATGGTATCTGCATACGTCCGATCAGGGTAGTACTTGTGGATTCGGCGAAGTGCATAAGTTTGGCCTCAGGAGATCCGGGGATTCTATCGTCTGCGCACATTCGCTGACTGTCATGCAGCACTACTCCACAAAAGTCATCAACCACTCCTGTTAAGCCGACAACGACTCCTGTCAAACCTTCAACTACATCTTCAGAGAAGGTGACCACCACACCAGAGAAACCAAGGTAGGCCATCCCTCAAGCAGTCCAGGGGGACATTTGGTTGATCACTTTACAGCACAACATCCGAGACTAAGCCACCACCTACGAGTAAGCCGGAGACGTGAGTATTGATGTCGATCTCAAGTCGACTGTACTGACCCATGTAGCACAAAATCTCAGAAGTCTTCCACGAAATCCATTCCATCTCCAACCCCGCCAAAGTCAACGTACGGTCGACCCGTCTGTCATTCTGTGCATTTAGCTAATGTTTTTAACAGGACCAAGTCGGAGGAGACCAGTAAGCCGCCACCTCAGACTACAAAGAGTGAAACGTAAGTACCAATCAGTCATTGGCAGCCCATCCCAGATCACTTCTGTTCGCGTCGCCTTGACGCATGCTTCTCAGCAAGCAGGCTACATACTAGCTTCAATATCGGCAACCGGTGCTTCGAGCTCATCTGAGATCTTGCGACCGTACGATACCGCCTCGAGGGAACATTACTGACGAGCGCATAGTACCAAGGTCCCGCCAACTACGACAAGTGAAAAGACAAGCGAGAAGACAACGACGACCAGGTATGAGCCCCTGCATCTGCTATGTTTCATTCGGGGGTCATACACTTGTATCATACTACCTCCAACATTGATATGACCATCAGCTTCACACATGGATTTCTGCGAAGCATAGAACCTGCGCTAATGTCCCCCCAGCGAGAAGAAGACGACGGAAAGCAAGACGGAAAGCAAGACGGAAAGCAAGACGACTACCACGTAAGCTCTTCTCTCAAGCCGTGAATCAGCTTAACGCAAGACCCACCATACTGACTGGTCTGTAGCGAGAAGAAGACCACTTCTGAAGTCAAAACAACGACAACGTGAGTTCCTTTCCCGCGCCAATACATCCTCAAACCTCTTTGGGCGATCGTTGCAGCGGCGATCACTTGGCATGTGGCCGAGACAATAGTCTGGCCAGTTTTGCTGTCACAGAGCCCTGCTTGATGCACTAGATGCTTCGCTGGGACGCTGCTGACTAGTTTCCCAGTGAGAAGAAGCCTACCACGACTGCTCCGTCCCCAACCACGACCAAGGTTACCACGCCACCCATCTCCGTCACCCGATCCGTCTCCACAGAAAGCCCCAAGCCTTCAACTACGACCAAGAAGAGCACAGAAAGCAGCAAGCCGCCAGAGACAACCAAAACCACTGCAAAGACGACAGAATCGAAGTCGGAGTCGTCCAAGTCTGTATCGACCACAAAGTCTATCCCAGCTACTACTACGCCAAAGCCCACCACCACGACTAAAAAGATAGAAACTACCACATCAGAGAAGCCAGAGACCAGTAAAACCACAGCAAAGACAACTGAGTCCAAGTCAGAGTCTAAAAGCGAGTCGACGACCAAGTCCATACCAGCCACTACTACGCCAAAATTGACTACCACTAAGAAGATGGAGACCACGACATCAGAGAAGCCAGAGACCAGTAAAACCACAGCAAAGACAACTGAGTCCAAGTCAGAGTCTAAAAGCGAGTCGACGACCAAGTCCATTCCAGCTACCACTACGCCAAAACTCACAACCACCACAAAGAAGGTTGAGAGCACGACATCGGAAAAGCCAAAGACCAGCTGCAAGACTGTCACCGAGACCAAGAAGACACTGACATCGACTGTCACCACCGTCACTATCCCAACATATGTCACAAAGGAACACACGGCCACAATTTGCGTTCCAGAGTATCACTACCAGAGATTCTAGAAGCATCCGGCAACTAGGTTGAGTATCAGCTGAGAGAGATCCCGCCGTCGAGAGTCAATGGATTTATGGAGAGTGATTCAAGCAGCGAGCTTTTTCCTTTTTAGGTCAAGGTGCAAGGGATACGTTCACTAGTGTAATGTATGAGAGCTTCATGTCACGGCCGACATTACTTTGCAGACGACAATGCAATGATCAGACGTACTGGTACTTCCACAATCCTTCCCGTGCAAATTGTACCAAAGTATATTCGTTAACGTGCGAGCTATGCGCAGGCATGAAGACGGAATTTCCCGGACACCTGCCAGTTCCGCATGACATGGGTACAGACCAAAACTGCTCAATGATGGAGCTATATTCTCTGTTCTGTCATACATATATTTGCAATTCAATCTTGTCGGGCGAAGGCTGTTCTCTGAGCGGAGTGTCATTGTCATCAATACATAATCTCTAGTCCCCAATATTGCGAACCAGATCCCTCACAAAGGCCTCTTTATTCCTAGTGAAGATACTCGCATGGGTATCGTCGGTCAAGTGAAATGCCACATTGTCCCTCTTACCCAAGCGTTCGTAGATGACAGGTCCAGGCTGTCCAACATTCTTGTCATCCTTGGCGTACCATAGTTGCATGGGTAGGTCCTTTCTGATGTCTTCTACCCTGGACGAGGCTGGTTGACACAGTGTCCAGCCATCATGTGCCGGTCCCTGAATGCCCTGCCGGTACGACTCTTTAATGGAGCGCAAGAAGCCTGGGAGCAAATGGCCGTCTTCGATGAAGGCCTCTCTGTCGCGCGGATCTTTGAGCGTCGCGAAGAACTTGCTTGCCAGTTCGACTCGCTTCTCCTCTGGATAGCCGAGGTAGCCCTCCCTTGAACAGTAATATGCGCTAACCCGTGGGATGTATTTCCATCCGAACGACCAGCCCAGCCAGTTCAGCCATGCCATGCCCGAGTAGGACATATCCCGAAGACCAAGGCCACAGACGACGCTGACGGCTTTGAGACGGTCCGCGGGAAGGGTGGCGGCGCAGGCAAGAGCGTATGGCCCACCACCTGATACTCCGAGGACGCCGTAGCTTCTGATGCCAAGGTGGTCGGCAAGGCTGTTGACGTCTTTGGCAGCGTCAACAAGCGTTCGCTGTGATTGTGGCGTGCTGAGACCGATGCCAGGTCGATCGAGGCCTATCATACGGGCATTGTGACGTTTGCTGATTTCGTCGAGATGTGCGGCTTCGAAGCGAGAGCCTGGTATACCATGGAGAAGGAAGATTGGCCTACCCTCTGGTGAACCGGCTTGGAGGTAGCTCACGGTACGTCCGTCAGGGGTTTGGAAGTTGGAGCTAGACTCATCTATGTCGTCGTTGCGAAGGGGTTTGGTTTGGCGGCCGCCAAACATGTTTCGTAAGGTCTCATAAGATTTCTGAAATATAAAGCTTGCCATGCCGATTGCGATCACCTACCGTAGCGAATTGTGCTGCATTTAAACGCTCGTTCATGGATATGATTGCACTGTGGCCATGCTGGTAAGGAGGCTGAAGGAACGCCGGCTTCTCATCGTCTATTCCGCTTCATATTCGCTGCTGACAAGCACACATCATTTGGATTGAGTCATCGCTCGTAACAACAACTCAGGTGACTACTCAGGCCAATAAGTGATGCCTGATGAGTCAAATTCACAGTGATCACGATGCCTATGGACCATACTCAGGGAAACATCGTTGCGACCGGGTCTTTAGAATCGACGCGTCACGTGCCGTGGTGTGCCGACCGTGCAGAATGGTTCACCGCACCTCGTACCCCATCTGACTTCCTTTTTGGTCACGGAGAAATGAAGATCGTGGAAAGTAAAACAGGACTCTTCATCTCCATCATCCACAACTTGATATAAAAAGTCTCCATTCGTCCATCCGGTTGAAAACACTGATGCGGGGGCTTCTGAAAGCCATGGTGCTCCGTGATCACCGGCACAATTTCCCGCGCATCAGTACGAGTATAAAGGTAGGGCGTTGGACGTCACGAAGTTGAGAAAGTGCTTGTTTCTAATTAGTCTTCGGTGGTTCCAACATGTTCTACCAATCTTTCCTCGTCTCGCTACTGTTTGCTGGTACAATCGCTGCACCAGTCGAGTCTGATGATCGCTCGCGTAGCAAAGTCCGATGGCTCGGCCGTGTCAACCCGGCTACTAAAGAGCTGACCTGGCCAGGTACTGGCGTGTCCTTTAGCTTCACAGGGACAAAAGCAACAATCAGCTTGACCGGCATCAATGGGGACAACAGCTTTGAGCTGCTCGTAGACAACGGCTCCGCAACTATTATTCCCAAAGTCAATACTACTTCCATCTCCACATCCTTGCTTCCACAAGGCAAGCACCTGGTCACCCTCCGTCGCCGTTCAGAGACGGCTCTGGGTACCGTAAGCATCGGCGACTTCACCGCGGATGGCGCGCTCTCCCCGGCTCCCGCTCCAAAACGCCAGATTGAGTATGTGGGCGACTCTATCACAGTAGGCTACGGTCTTGACGGATCCCTACCCTGCGTGAATGATGCCGCTGTAACCGACAATCCCCGCACCTATGCCGCCCTCGCAGCCAACGCATTGGACGCAGACTACCATGTCATCGCCTGGAGCGGCAAGGGTATAGTCCGCAACTACGCCTCCGGACAAGTCGACACCTCCCCACTCATGCCGGAGCTTTGGACTCGCTGGGGCGCCAACGATGATACGGGGAACTACCCTTTCCCAAAATCCTGGAATCCATCCGCCGTGGTGATCAATCTCGGCACGAATGACTTCGGCTACATCAACGTGCGGGAGAAGCTGGACATCGCGGCTTACACGCAGGCCTTCGTGGACTTCGTCGGGAAAGTTCAGACGAAGTACAAGCAGGCATCGTTCTTCCTCCTCAGCTCACCCATGTTGAATGACGGCTACCCTACCGCAGAGGATGCGCAGCACACTACCCAGGTGAACGCCCTCAAGGTCGCCATCTCCCGCCTCAACGGTACAAAGGCGTACTTCGTCGACTGGCCCGCACAAGGTGCTGATGTTGGCTGTGACTACCACCCAAATGCGGCTACCCATGCCGCAGAGGGAGAGGTACTGGCGAAGGCCATCGGGGAGGCGCTGGGTTGGTGATCACGTAGCCATAGCTATAGTAGATCAAATCTTTAACAATTTCACGATATCTGTATACTGACTTAGCGCCGTCTACAAAGCTGGTAGCTGACGTTCTCCGAACGAGACTGGAGCTTGGAGTACTGCGGCGAAGGACGATGGACACTGCTGATAGCGATACGGCTGCAGGTCTTTGCAGTCCTCAAGATGTACAGCGAGGATCCCGGCAGTCTCAAACTTGCGATCACAACACGGCTTGGTGCAGGGACGCTGGTAGTGCGTCTTCTCATGGTTGAAAAGGTCCTGTCGATTATCGAAGACTTTGTCGCATGTCTTACATGGATAAGTGTCGCTGTGGTGAGATCCGATGTGGCACTTCCGACTCCACGAGGAACTCAGTCTCGTGCTACAGTGTGGGCATGGATAAATCTGCGATCTTCTGACAGTGAAAACGCCGGCAGGTGGCTTCCCAGCTCCTCAGCGGTAGGCAGCATCTGTTCGCATCGCTCTTGATCGCAGACGAAGTGGCAGTGACGGACGCTCTGGTAGTGATGACGACGATGATTCGTGCAGACGAAGGAGTCCCCGCATAAGTAGCATTCCAGCAACGGCGCTTCATGCACGACATTCTTGTGTACCTGGTAGCTGTGCCAGCAATAGAAAGCCTGTGCGCATTGGTTGCAATTGATGAGGATGGGATTGGGAATAGCACCAGTGAACTAGCAATGGGAGCAACGGATCGGACTCTCGCGGTTGGTGCCAATATAAGATACGTCGGGCATAGCGGTCAGTCTGATCTCACGCGCACATGATCGGTCTCTGACAATGTCAGGAGATCTTGAAGAGTCGGTGCGGAGAATCCCGACCAGATCGGTCTCGAGAATCTCTGTGTGATGAGCGTGTTTCTTCGACACTGGAACCCGAGCCGCAAGAATCTGATGTGGATTTGTGATGTTGTGTTCGAGCCCGCAGCTGGAAATCCCGATATAGATTGCACACTCTTCACCAGCCTGGGCTATGAGGATGTACACACCATAGACAGCATGGAAGAGCGGGTGTATTCGATGGTCCTTGGCGATCAGGATGAGGTCTTCGGCTGTCCACTTGTCCTTGTCGAGAAAATCGGCCATAATAGGATACAGTGCTTGGCGAAGCTCGACCGAAACGTCAGGGGGACCTTGCACGATGAAGAACTACTTCCTGTCCGAGGCTAGCTGGTCATCAGCTGCAGACGTGAGCGTGGCATGAGTGACGAGCTTTTCCCACTGCTGCGTATTGGCGGGTGCTCTTGGACTTGATAGGCAGGGGTGACCCATCAGAACTTGCAAGCCTTGTCGAGTAACTACCACAGATGATGCTGATATGTCATGATCAGACGGCGATGACTCTGGGTGGTAGTGATCATCCTCCTCATAGTCCAATGTCTCGCGAGCTTCGTATTCGGGATCACCATCGGTATCTGAGAGATAAGCTAGCATGTATGCCTTGGCGCACGTTGCGGCGTCCACGATGGCGGGAGTGGTAGTATCTTTGTCTTCGCCGATGGGTTTTTCTTTTCTCCGCTGGGAGCGTGTTTGTCGAATTGGCTAATTGCGTCCAACGTATATTTGCTGAGCGCCATGGAGTGATGGTTCTTATTTATGATTAATGCCTCATCGCTTCGCTGGGCTGCTAGGTGTCTGGTAGCTTGATCATGCGACGAGACCTGATCATCGTTGTTGTGAAATCTGTTAGCGCTGTCACGTTGTGGTAGTTGAGGCGATCAATTCACCTTTGGCTTCTCTACCCTGCTGTTCGATTCTGGATCCGATGCTGCAGGATGCGCGGGCTGGAAAAACTTGACGATGGATTGGGCGGTCTTCACAAGAGAATTCCTCTCGCGTTTCGCCATGGTGGTAATCGATGCAGCGTAGCAAACAAGATATGACATTGATGAAAGTGATCGGTTTACATGATGCCGGTTCGCCAGGATGATAGTAAACCTTACTGAGTGTATTGCCGTGCTTGTCGGACGGTGCGATCGCCACTGCATCACGGGACTTTCTGGCAGTGGAACTTCTGAATTCTGGAAATTGAAATCCGAACCTTAAAACTATCACTCGTCTCAATTTCGCCGCTCTTGAATGGTATAGACCCGCATCTAGCTGACCGGAGGTGAGAGAAACCCGTTGGACTTCTGCAGATTGCTGGCAGTGACTTGTTCCTCACTCTGATTACGAGAGGCCAAGTCCAGGCGATAAACCCGCTCCGCCGCTGACATATGCGTCAGTTGTGGAGAGGATCAGAGCAGTGACATCGACTCTTACTCTGCAACACCTTGCCAGCATGCAAGATAGCACCTTACGCATCCTTAGGGACTTTCGGTAGATAAGTGCAAGCTCGCTGCTTCGTCGTAGTACTGCAAAGCTGCCGAGCTTGTCTGTCAACTACCAGACTCTCGCCAACGCACCTGAGTATCAGACGGACGAACAGGACAATGGTCCTGGAAGGGAGCGCCAGATGAATGCACAGCATTTCCACCTTGTATCAGTCTATTAGAATTGGTGACTGGTGAGCAGCTTGCAAATACATTGTGGAATCGGTCGATTTTGCCGTCATGAGTACCAGCTTGAAGGATGAATGTCTACGTCAACGATACATCGGTGGTAGCAGCTGGTAGTTTCGCTGAGGTTCCGAGCTGGCGTGTCATCGATGCTAGCCATTTCATAAGTCTTGAAGATTCTGGTCTGATGATCATGCACCGAGCCTATGGATCGTTCCTTTTTCTCTGAAGCTGCAGAGTGACTGCGGACAGTCGAGGGGCGAGAGCTTGTATCGACGACCGCGGCCACAGCTCCAGCCACAAGTCGTGGGTGAAGATGTCGCAATGGTGTTGTATACCCGTCGCGAGTGGATCGTCCTCGGCAGCTGTCGGCGGTGCCTCACCAAACTACTGCAGTCTCCGACAGTTGGATTGAGATGGCAACGACAAGTACTATGAGTCAAGGATCCCTTCAGACTGAGCCGATGATTAAATTATCATGCTCAGCACCTTTCCGGCGCGATCATTCGGCGGTAATGCCTCCTTCTCCTTTCGCTTAATCAAGTTCTGCTTGAACTTCATCGGTTGCTCAGCATCTCCTCTGCGAGCCTGTAATGGAGCGTCCTGATCCCGATCCTTCTTCTTCGACATGATGCTCTCAATCATCTTCCCTCTCTCTACATCCCGCACGAAAGCCTCATTCTCCCTTTTAGCCTTGGTGATCTCCGTTCGCAACCTTGCTTCCCGCTCCTTGTTCTCCCTCTGAATCTGCTCCGTCAGATCATCCCACTTGAACCCGGTCAGGTACTTTATGTTCCAGATGTCGTCGTGATAGTAATTGCCCTTCTTTCCGCCAATGATATTACCATTCAGCACCTCCGCAACCATCTTTGCGTCTCTCTTCGACAAGAATTCCACCCACCCGTCGACGTAGGAATGCTTCTTGTTTCCTCCAGATTTTACTCGTCTGGTGTATGTCGCGTGGTCTTCTGGCGTAAGAAATAGCTTGCCAACTTGGCCATATGGCTCGAGGTAGGTCCGGACTGTGGAGGGTTTCATGAACGGTGGTATCCGGGAAATGTATATCACGCCGGTCTTCTTCTTCGCCTTTGCTTTCTTGGCCGAGTCTGAGGCAAGGGCCAGGGCTGAAGTCGATTTGAAAGGTCTCGTTGGGTCGTCCGCCTGAAGTGGTGCAGCTCTATGAATTAATGACGGGTCCCCGTCGACCTGTTCGTCCTCGTCTTCTCCAGGGAACCGAGAGAACCTGCTGTCCCGAATTTCTGTCTCCTTCCCCACCTCTATTACCTGCATAGGAGCAGCTTTGATAGACTTGTCGAGATCATCATCGTCCGTGAAGTCGTCCTGCTCGGAATCTGATCCATCGTCCAGTTTCCGCCGCTTCATTGACCGTGATGCTAGTTGCGCCTTGGATCTCTCCAGTTCATGGTCCGATCCACTCGCATCGAATTCCAGATCCTCATCCGCATCATCCAGCCATTCGTTTCGTTCTCGTGCAGGCATATCGTTTGTTGTGTCATAGAGTCGTGACCCTCTCCGGCGCAAAAAAGTTGCAAGGACGTCATTTTATAGCCGAAGTTCCACCGACATGTTCTTCTTCAGCTGCTCCGTGACTTCCCATTGAAGACTTCACATTCATATCTCCCCAACAAACATCAAGATGCTTGTTCGACTCTCATGTCCATCGTGTATATGAAACTAGCTGATTCTGAGCTGTACATTGCCTATTCACGCTGATCCTTGAGTTCGGAAACGTGACACAGGACTTCATGCATTGCATTAACACCATCAGCTTGGAACATATTATGGGGAGGCAGGTGGTAATTATTCGGAGCTTTCATCGATTTGCCATTCGAATTTATTTGCTTGAAGTCACACATTCTCGAACGCCGATGGCTCTGCAAGAGGCTCGAGTCGCCAACGATTTAAGTTATTGAGTGCTCTGGGGTGCGCTGAGTATTGCGCACCGATTGTCTGTTGGAGAAGGTGTCTGCGCTCTTTCCGAATCTGGAGCTTATTGAACTTCACAAATACTATTGCAGATTTCCCCTACGATTCCGACGAGCACATACGTGATGAACCAGCATGGATCTCGCACTGAGCTGTAATGTTCTCGCATGTCGGCGCGAACTCAACGAGGTGGCCATAGTCACCACCTGTTGGTAGGCGTGCTGGGACAGGAAGCTCTATGATCCATACTGATGACCCCGAACAGCCACATCTTCTGCGAAGATTGCGCCGATCGTTCTGGTCTCATCAGCGCTCGATTGGGAGCCCGGAACTGCCCTGCCTGCGAAAGTCCTCTCAACCTTCCCGACGATGCTGTCCGAACTTGCCTGAGCCCCTCCGAAGATTACAAGACAAGCGCTTTGAGCGGTCTGTCGCCGACCGTTGTCATGGAATGTGCCAGTAGAGCCATGAGCTTTTTCAACTACCAAGCAGTGCAGGAAATGTAAGGCGATAGAAATTCATGGCAAAGTCGACACTGATTTGTCTAGCGTATATCACCGTACCATGACCGACAAGCTCAGAGGGAATGTATCAAGGCTCAGCAAAGAGATCACACAAATCGTCAATCAAGCGGATGGGCAATTGCAAGCATTGTCCGAAAGGCTGGAAGGTGAGTCATTTGTAAGCTGAGATTCGGTAATCCCACTCATCATTCTCAGCTGCCCTTGAGGACAGACAAGCCCTCGAGAAGAAGAATCATGAATTGGCAGAGGCTTTCAGAGTGAAGACCAAAGCTCACTACGATCTGCAAAGAATGTACGGCAATCTCAGAGCCCGCATCAACCAAGGGGTGACCGAGCAAGCCGCAGTACAGGCGGCCGACGACATGATCGACAGCAGTGCAGATGTTCTCATGGGTCCACCTCAGCTTCCAGCTCGGGTTCATGTTAGTCACAACCGGTCACCAAGTATACAGACAAATCAGCGACGCACTTTTGGCGGACATGTTGGTGGTGGCCTGGGGCCAAGCTTTAATAGAGCTGTGTATAACGGGAGAGGTATTGTAACAGAACCTCGTCACGGAAGTGAAAGGCTGACCTGTTTCAGACTCCGATGGCCACGGCACCCCCTTCAACCTCCGTCAGCGCCCGGCTCTTTCACCACAGAATGGAAATGGTCCAGCCACTCATCGCTTTATGCCTAGTTTTGCCCCAAACATTCTTCAACCAACGCCTACTCGTCAGCCACTTCGCAACCTCGACGCAAACATTCATAACAGTGTCGGACATTCCTCGCAAGGCATGAGCGCAGGTGTGAAGATGGGAAGGCAGAATCAGCGCCCGACGGTATCAAGAGGAGCAGGAACCGGAATTAGAAACTTCGGCAGCATGCTGTATGCTCGTTAAACATGTCCAGTGGAATCGATGGGCAAAGATGATTGCTTGTTTGTCGAAGGTCAGAGGGATGAACGCGTTGACTTGCTCTCAAGAACCTGCTGCAAACAGAGCATTGTGAAAATCGCAGATACATGTTATATCATGTAGTCTACCGAATCAATCAATCTTTCAACATTGATGCTGGTGACGAAAGGAAGCAATGCTCCCAGAGAGGCGGAGCCGATCGCGGCTTTCCTCCGCCCCGCCCCCACATTGGCCGCCGCCGACTTCACTCTGTCAACTAAATATCTACTCAGACATTACTCACATTACATCACAGCTTGCACATTTAGTCATGTCCCTACCCGCTAAGTCGTACGTAGCCTTGTCCCTCGGCGATATCACAACTCATGCTCACAGCTCCCTGCCGCCCATTCGGGCCTGTCTCTTCGACATGGACGGCCTCCTCCTCGACAGCGAAGACAAATACACGGAATGCACCAATGCCGTCTTAGCACAATTCAACAAGCCCAACCTACCCTGGTCCATCAAATCACAACTTCAAGGCCGCCCTGGTCCCGAAGCAGGCAAGATCTTCCACGACTGGGCGCAGCTCCCCATCTCACACGAGGAGTTTCTGGCGCGTCAGACAGAGATGCAAGCGAAGCTGTTCCCAACATGCGCACCATTACCTGGCGTGGACGACCTGTTGAGAAGACTAAAGAGTACGGAGAAGAATGGGGAGAAGCGGGTGTATCTTGCCCTCGCGACGAGCAGTAGAAGGGAGACATTTGAGTTCAAGACTGCACATCTGTCGAAGTTATTTAGCGCGTTTGAGGAGGAGAATAAAGTCCTTGGTGATGATACGCGGATACCAAAAGGAAGGGGCAAGCCCTGTCCTGATATCTATTTGCTGGCATTGGAGACGGTGAATGAAGGTATCCGGCAGAGGAGAAAACAGGGCAGTACCGAGGTAGAGGTCAAGCCGGAGGAGTGTTTAGTCTTTGAAGATAGTGTTCCTGGTGTAGAGGCTGGAAGAAGGGCGGGTATGCAAGTATTGTGGGTGCCGCATGAGGGTTTGCTCAATGAATACCGAGGAAGAGAGAAGGAAGTGTTGGCAGGTAGAAGCGGCATGGTGCATGCGGAGATGAGGGCGTCTGGCGACCAGAGTGATATGCTGAAGGCGCCGGGCAAGATCGATGATGGCTGGGGAAGGCTCATTATGAGTCTGTCGGAATTTCCGTACGATTTGTACGGAATCAAAGCGTGAGCTTGCGCAGACGCGCGAAAGAGTGTCAGCCCTGTATCGCTTCGTTCAGAGGCGGTGCAATATCACTCATTCGCCCGGACTAATGGCTCAAGTTTGCATTTCAGTATGTGTAGCCCGTTCCAACTCTTTCTTGCACAGATTGACGTCGTAAGTATATGCTCTGCTTCGAATATTGCTTGGGAAGAGGGCAGACGGAAATTACACGACGATCGTGTCGTATACATGTCCCAAGCATCATTGACTGTTGAGCAGGCTGTAATCATTGCTGATTGATTACATCCAGATCTTCAAGGACGCGTGGTGTACGCTAGATCGAAAACTAGATGTAGAGTAGTCATAGGTCTCGTTGTGACGCACTGATCTTCTTCGCAGAGCTGTGAGGTGTTGTAGACTGCACGTTCAGCGCCATCAAGGACATCCAACACTTTCGAGAACAGGAAAGTTGAATGACCAGACTAGCCGAGCCTTCGAAGGGCTACAGAGACGCGTTAAAAACGCGGTGGATAAGATTCTGATCAGACTGGTAGTATTCTCGATTCATCCAATTTAGTCCATTTCGCCGACGCCATGCGTCCTCCACGGACCATACCTCGCAATGGACAAAGGGCGAATCGCTTCAAGCACCACTACCATTGTCTGCTTTGTGAAACTCCTGACAAGATGGATCAGCCTACTGGCTCTCTCGTCGATGGTCTCTGTAGCAAATTGCCACGATCGAGGCTTCATCGAAAGATCCGTGCACGCACTAAAAAGTGTCCTATCCGTGGAAAACTTTTGCCCCATCCGAGCACATCCATTGCTGCACAATGACATTCGACAATGAATTCAGTCTGGTTCGACAGTGATGTCGAGCTCCATGTGGTCGCTCGTAGCTCTCTTTGTTGATGTAATTACTCCTGCTTCCCATTATCGCCAATTGGTCTGGCGTAAAATGTCATCAATGTATCATCTTACCTGATGGATCAAATTCAAAGACCTGGGTGAATCTAAATGGTAGCATGAGTGATCGGGACGTAAATTTCGAACCATCAACTGGGCGCAAGCCCTGTGCTTGTTGTGCTTCGGCTGCATAGGGACGCGACGACAGGCACACAAGGGTTCTATCTTCATTATACGCAGCATATTATCTGCTTTACCTACGTCTAGATAATGAATCATACATCGATTTATGTCTGCCTGATGATGAGCCTTGCTCGAAATATCCTAGACATATGGGATGTCATTAACGATGAGCAATAAACACATAATGCAGGAGTCATGAGATACCGAAACTTCTACCCTACAGTAGGCTACCGAGTGCCTCGAAGCAAAAACTAGCCATGCAGAGCGGCCGTTTCGCCGCAACCGGAATGTCTCGCTAAACCAGCCGCTTCGAATGAAGGACTAGAAGTGTAATGATACAATGCATGATCTGGTATCCTTCAAAGTAAAATTTCGCAATGTCCGCCGCTGAGGCACCTGTCTTTCCCTACAATGATCACTATGCTGGAAAGACGCCTCGCTCCTGTACCGGGAAACCATTCATCAATCTTCTTTGTTCATTTTCGTGGACGAGATCTGTCGAGCCAAGCTCAGATCATACCACCTTCGCTCTCGGCTGGCGTGGCGCTTACGCTCCCCTTTCTCGTTCTCGCACCGCTAGGTCCAACACTTCCGTCGCGCTCCCTACTCCATCCTGCAGGCGGCACGTACACGCCCTGCTGGAGGATCTCAGGTGGCATGTTGGCTCTGATCTCCTTCGGATGTCTCACGTACCCTGGCGTGTTACTCCCCTTCCTCTGCCCTGACGCCTGTACATCTGGCCCCTGGGTAATGTCAAAGTATCCCTGCCCGCTACTCATCGTACCTCCCATTGCGCTCCCGGCTCTGCTGTTCTCCAGTGGTGCGGTACCTGGTCGTGAGATGCCGGCTGTACCGGGGCGACTGAAGCCAGAGGAAGGGTGCTCGTGCATTGGCGTTCCTATGTTGGAGCCAGGCTGGAGAGTATCGTAAGGACTTTTCGCTCCTGTAGTGCGGAGCGAGGTGAGGCTTTCTCTTCGTCCTTGGGCGCGGCCGAGAGAGCCTGATGCTCCGGGTGGCATGTGCGGGAACGGAGGCGGGATGGACTCATACGGGCTTTGAGCAGCGATGGTAGTGCCGACTGCATTCATCGGGCCGGAAATGGTGGGTGACTTGTTATTGCTGCGGCTTGTGGAACGCATTCGTTCCGTCACGGTACGAATCCTGTTTCCGAAAGACTTGGAATCGGAAATGGAGTTGCGGCCGCGGCGGTGTTGCTGTGTCGGAGATGCAGTGGACGCTCGCTGATCTGGGAGATGAGCACGTGGCTGGGATGGAGAGGTCGACGGGTCGAGTGAAATGTCGATAGTGCCGGCGGAGGAATAGCCCTCATGTGTTGAGGACCGCGTTCCTTCATCTAGGGAGGCAGGTGGCGGAATCGGTGGCGGCGGAGGAGGACCAGCAAGATGCTGCAGTTCAGGCAAGAGAGGGGGATCAAGATCGACGGCCTTGACTTTGACTGGGTCAGAAGCAAGGGTCTCATCGATGCTGGCGGTGACAATCGGCGGAGAGCGCTGATGGGGATTGGCGACGATGGGTCCATCGTGAGTTTGCGAGCGAACATGTGAGCGCAGAGAAACCCGGCGGAAAGATGAAGCCGGGACAGGGTTTGGAGTCTTACTGCTGCGGTAGGCGGGATGGACATCGTTCCGCTCGATCGGCGCAGAAGCACACCTAGGTTCTGGCGCCGGATGTGAATAGGTCGTGCTCGGCAATAGTGGCCCTAACTGATCCTCTTGCGGTGAGTCATGCACTGTCGGGATAGGGGGAACTTCAGGTATACTCTCTCGCGATTCAGCCATGTACCTGGGGTGCATCATAGCCTTTGGTGTTGCAGGCAAGCCGATTGTGACATTCGGTGTAGTGCTTGCACGAGGGAATGGTCGAGCCATCGCATCAGCGTCGACCGACTGACTTCTACTAGGGTTATGCGAATACGGCGGTAGGAAAGAAGTCGGACTTTCACCTAGCTCGGTATGGTAACGGGGCAGCATGTTGGGTCGTCTATTCAGCTCGCTTGGCATTGGTATAGCGGGCGCTGACGGCCTGCGTGCCAGTGAGAGACGTCTCTCCTCGAGCTCCTTCGCGGCAAGCTCTTTACGACTGAGCACATTCCTGGCCGAAGGTAAGCCTAGTCCGCTGTCTTCTCGCACTGCACGATGCGGATCATCAGCTGACGATGCTCCTCTCGATGTTGAGACGGCACGAGGTGGTGGCTTCCTGCTTGAGCTTCGAAGACGAACACGTTGACCGTCGCTATCTGTGCCATTGTCCTTCTTGTCGGTCATCTCGGGCGACTTGGGCAGTGGCGACGATGGTGACCGAGCCATCGAGCCATCTTGTCTCTGTTCACTCCGACCACGACCTGTGTCCAGCTTGCCTGGGCTGCGTGCACGACTTTGCTCTCGTCCAGGTTTTCGACTATGATCCCTCGTCCTGGGTCTTTCCACTGGGGAGATCACCCGCTCAGCAGCCTCACGGCTAGCAGCAGCTGCTCGCGTAGCCGCCAAAACTTCGTCAGGTGACATCGGCACGGGCGACGAGGGCGATCTCTTCGCAGGGCGGATGAATTTGACATCGTTGCGACCTCGACTTTCCGATCTATCTTTCTTGCGTCGTGTCTTGGACTCTGTTCGGACTTTGCTCCTCTCTCTTGTGGCTCTTGCTGTGATCCTCGCCTGCTCAAGACTGTTGATGTAGGGATCTCGAGCTCGTCCTTTAACGCTACTTGTTGTGCTTCCAGCTGTCAGTGGTGGGCTTGTAGCTCCACTGCGACCAGTGAGACTTGATGATATGCTAAGTCCAGAGCGAGAGGTGGCATGCGTTGATAATGCCGGAGATGTGGTTCCATCAGCGAATGTCTGGTAGACCTTGACTTCCAAACCATCGGGCATACGATCCCTTGATCCGTTTCGCGCATGTCCTTCGTCCTTGAGTCTGCTGAAAACGCCCGCTGCGGGTGACGGCAGGTAGCCTGGATCGCTGACCTTCCGTTCGCCGGGCTGATATCTCGCTGGGCTGAGTGTCTCTGGCATCACTGACCCACCGACAGATGAGACTCTTCGATGAGTCTTTATCACTGTATTTGGTCCATCGTCCGTGAGCGTGGAGACAGCAAAATCTCTTGATGCGGTCTGAGGTGTTTCTTGAGGTGTTCGGAGTTTCTGATCCCTTGACGGCAATCGTCTTCGGCCATAGGCACCTGGTGTCGCGGTGCGAGCTGATCTAGCAGAAGCGGGATCACGATCTCTACGATTTTCCCGCAGCCATGTACTTTGACCCCCTGGAGAGAGCGCCGATTGCGCGATAGGTGTAATACCACCGCCAATGCTGTTCATTGGAGTGATGTCTTCTGGCTTGGCGAGCAGCGGGGTTCCCTTACTGCCGAACGTTGTAATCAGCTTCAGCGAAGCGTTCTTCGCATTGAATCGTGCCGATGGCCCGGCAGACGGCGGAGAACCTGGTGGGCTCATCGAGGCTGGGCCAAGGACTTGCTCTTTCTGAGCAGTATAGACGGCATCTTGGGCTCGGGGGGAGAACCAAGGTCCAGTGGTTTCCTCACTTGTACAGGAGAATATGCGCACCGCAAGTTCAGGCGAACCACTCTGGACAGCGACCTCGCCCCACTTCCTGAGCAAAAAGCATTGTCTTTCCCAATTTGCTGGCATGGTCAAGCAGGTGAGGAGAAGAGCTTCCATGAAGCACCGCTGAGACACGTACGCCTCAATTGCATCATCGAACTCTCCTAAACCAAGCAATACCGCTACTGCTGGGTGGATGTCACCCTTTTCAAGAAGTCGTTGGACAAAAGCCTCTCCGACCTTCTTCTGCGAATCTTTACCTATAGAGCCGAGAGCAAGCAGCATCCAGTCTGAGGAGCTCATCGAATCTGAGCCCATCATGGAGATCATAGAGTCGCTGCCGAGCTCACCCAGCCACTTGGCGAGAAGGACCGCCCGGCTCGGTCCAGAGGGATGGCGCATCATTTCGTCCTGGATCAAGGGTCGGATGTCATCCCTCCAACCGAACACTACCTTGAGCATCTCCTTACGCAGCAAGTCCGGAGTGCGTATACCCTCACCGTAGTCCGGCGCCCGAAAGACGACATCTTGCAATCTTGATCTGGTGACAGGGAACAGGTCCAGGATCTCGGCTGGCGCTGGATCATCCGGACTGCGCATGACTTCTTTGCGTAGCAGCGAGGATCGATAGGATGTACTCGATCTCACGGAAGTGCTATCCCGCTGTCGTGGTATGGATTGTATCATAGACATGGAGAACTCTGTGCCACTTTCTCTAGAGCCATTCGATGCTCTCGAGGAGGGCTTATCATAAAGATAATTTGGCAACCTCCGTCCAGATGACTTTGAGCTCGTTGAAGACCGACTTGATCCGGGACTGAGCGGCGCTAGCCGATCTCTTCGCTCTCGCTCCTCTTCGAGCTCATCCATTTCTCGAGCTATCCGTTGGAGAGACGACATGGTCGATGACTTTTCTGACTCGCTGGCTTCACTCTCGCTGAAGGTAGGCATTACAGGGGGAAGAGTCGTTCCCTTCGAGTCACCGATCGAGCCTGGCGGCGATGGTGGCACATTAGCTGGAATGTGTTGCACGGACTTAACCAGGAAAGCATCCCCATCTGGATTGATGTCCCATTGCTGTATGACCCAATTGTTGTGTACAGTGAATAGAGCCGATGTCGCACCAAAGTTGCAGATGCTGATAAGGCCCTCTGGCACGTTAAGCGGTTGTACAACCACTTGTTTCGTCCTCATGTCGTGCAAGCGGGTTCGACGATCCGAATGCTGGATGACTCGACCATTTCTCGACCAACCAAACCAATTCGGTCCGCTCACGATTCCCTCATCTAGTGACATGATACGGATGGCCAAACATTGATGCGACTTGCCGTCGGCCTTGGGTACATTCCAGACTCGGAGATCACCGTCAGCAGTTTGCGTCGCAAGCATGTCGGTTTTGTGTCGTCCCGCTCCGCCGTGCCATGCTACTGTGGCGACAGGCGAAGGCCGTCGCTGTGTTGTCAAAGTGTAGTGGATCGTGAAGGTCGGCAAGATAGAGATGATCATAATTGAGCCATTCATGTATCCGACTGCGTAAGTTCGACAGTCCACATAAGGAGCAATGGCCGTGATAGGGTCGAATATTGTTCGGGTCGAGATGTGCTCCTGTGTCGCAGGATCAAAGAGAATGATATTGCCGGTGGAATTGCCTGCTCTGTTAGCGGAGCTCTTTCCGGCCAAATTCGCCACTTACCAAAGACCACGTTGCCATTCCGCATCCATGCCGCCACCTTGATGGTCTCGTAGGCGGCAAATCTCGTAATCTCGTCTCCGGTACGGATGTCCCAAATGATCGCAGTATTGCCAGTATCATAGCTCACTGCTAGCCTCCCATTTCCTCTTTCGCTTACATTATCCACTGCTATCCACACCACATCTTCCCTGTGCTTCTCAAATCGCCTCTCTATTGCCAGAGTATCATGTTGGAGGACCAGTATCTTACTACCTTGCCCGACAAGCAGGAACTGCCCTGTCGTTGCACTGGCTTGCAGTCCTTGTTCGGCATTCTCGGGGGTCAAAGTTGGTGCCGGCGCAGGATGTATCGAGGCACCGGACTTCTTCGAAGACTGCGATTGCCTTCTGGTCAGGCCGGTAGACATGTTGCGACGCACTGGTCATGTCAGCAAGGGGAGAAGAGGTCGAGAATGCGGTCAAGAAGTCTAGTTTTCTGGAAAAACGTGGGAGTCGGTGGCTTGAGACGTACCAAATGTGCGCGCTACACAGGTCTGGGATCAATGCTGTTACATGCAAGGGTCGTCTGTCCTACAGAAATAGCAGGATCCTCTAACCGCCGGTTGAACGAGGAAAGGGTTCGGGCGGCATGTGTTGGCGGTCATGAATGGAAAATGCAGGAAAGAATTACAGGGCGCTTGTAGGTAGATGTCCTTCTTACATGCTTCTACAATAGATATGGAATATGAAAGGTGCCAGGTCCGAGCGGTTAATTAGGACATTTCAGTTGTTGGAGAAGCAGACCTATGATGATGGTCAAGACAAGGTAAAGACGAGGATTGGACGATATGGACGCCTCGCACGACTAAGGGACGCAAAGGGATATCGGAGAGGCTAGATGCAGCGCGCGGTCGGCTGCAAGCACATTGCTGGCAGCGGACACATCGATGGCTGGAAGTTGATATGGTGAAGTTGGGCGCCATTGTGGGTGATTGGTGGGATCACGGTACGCTAGGGACGGGCTAGTTGAGAACCCTTGATGGGACAGCAATGCACTACGATGCAGGTTGGCAGATCCTTTGACATCTGTCTCGAATACATGCAGCCACAATGAACTGTTGCGAATGCTGTACCTGTGGATCACTTCGGCTATCGAGAGATAATGCATTTAATTCAGTCCAATGTCCACTTTCGTGATGAGTGCATTTTCATCACGACGCATACAATAGACTTGTTAGTGGGCCGTGGCATTTGCTATCACGTTATTTTGCATCCTGTCACCGCCTCGGAACAGATGATCGTCTACGCGGCCTGCGCCGGGTCTCGCTAAGTGGCGGTGATGGGAAGCAAGGACCGTTGTGCTGGCAAAGGACCATCCTTCGTCCTCCCATTCGTAGACCGTGCCTCCTATCATTTCAACGCCTTCTTCTCAGGTGACGGGCACGAATAGTCAGGTGTCCACTCATTATTCAGTGGCGACAATCCCAAGATCGACCCAAGATCTGCCAGAAGATCTATTGAAGACGAAATCCTCGGCGAAGAGCATCCGACGACCTCGTTGATGGAACCTGACAACGTGCGGCAAATTGATGAAGGTACTATTTACTACGACGTCGTACTACCAACCATCAGCTTGTACTTGCGGCTCCGTTAATTGTCGAGGCGTTCATCGTCGCTCAGAGTAGATGAAGAGAACCGTCACTGCCTCCTAAAACTGTCTGTTGAGGAGGACAGGCTACGAGAGTTTACAACGAAGAAGGAGGGGAGCCAATTGACGACGTTCTCTACGCGCCCATCCAAAGCACGCTAATGCAGCCTCGAGTTGCAGATCTCACTTCACCACTTACACTTCCTAATTCGGCAGAACAGTGGGGCTTGAAGTCTTGCTACCAAAGATGGCTTCAACGTAGATGATTTTCTGCATATCTGCATTCCGCACAACTTCTGCTTCGGCCCGTACTGTGGGTGGCGATCTGGGACGTGCTGCCATGCGCTCGATGAGAAGAATGGTCCGACATGGCGGCCCCAAAGCTTTCCCGCCAGGGCCCCAACAAACACGAGGTAGGTTATACTCGCACATTGATCATGGCAGAGCTCGATGCGATCTTGATATGCGACTTGGTCCTGCCATCTCGAAGCACAACAAAACAGGCCTGTCATATCGTCGAGACGACAAGACCTGCCATACCATCATAGCTGCCGTCACCAACCGCTCTAGAAAGACAGTCAGGACAGGATTGGTAATAATACCTGAGGACAGCGCGAGCTCTGGGAAAGAGCATAGCTCTTTGAAATATCTGGAATACTCGTGTGCAGTGCCATTCAAAGAGCTTTGCGGGCCATAAGACTGGTAATCATACCTGCCGCTAGACCTTACAGATGACACGACCATTTTTACCAGCGGGAGCGCTGCTATAACAAGCTGCAGAAAGATGCTTGGAACACAACTTTGGCGCGAGCACCAGACGGGAAGGCAAGGTCACGAAGAGGAGGAGAGGAGCTTCTTTGGCTCGGGCAATTTTATGACGATTCTCTGCGAGATGCTCGGGACCAAATTTGACATGGATATATGTATGCGATGCCAGCTCTCAAGGCGCTACACCAGATTGTGCTGTTCAGACTCTCCATGCGCTACAGAAAGCTACCTGAATAAACTGACCTGGACACTCGAATGAAACCATACGTGCCACAAGAATACGGCCGGATGAGCTACGATTAGCCCTTTACCAAAAGCAGGACCTAGCTTGTATACGAGAAAGTGACCCATTGGTGTACTGTTTTTCGATGCTGTTTTGGAATAATTATGCTGCGTCCCACGCCCAGGACGCTGCAGAGGCATGTCAGGGGGATGCAGTCTACGAAAACCTAAGGGGTCATTACTGACGAACAACATTACAACATTCAAGCTGATAGTCACAAGATGCTGAGGCCTGCAGCAAGACCATGCGCAGTGGTTGTCGCGGTCCAGGTCGAAGTTTTCAATACTTTGGTCAGGAATCTACATGCGTATTAGAATGAGCCATCATATCTTCATCTGTGCATCTGCCTTCGCCATATGCCAAGCTCTGACGACAAACGTGGCAGGCATCCTCTATATTTGGTCGGGCTTCTGCCGCGCTAGGATGGGCTGCATCTCGAGTCCACCCCACAAACTGCCTGGTTCGGTATGTGGCGTCAAGACAGACTGTGTATGACGAACCTAGTCTGAATCATGAGCGCATGGACTTTCTATATCAAGCACCGTCGCAGCGCAAGAAAGTTTGTCAACCACGGTGGTGAGATACATCGTTTGAGAGACGTAGCAGATGCTGTATACACCAATGAAAATGATAATGACAATGGGGATCCTAAGCGATGCACAAGATTGATTTGCGCCGACGGCCAAGCAGTGATTCCGAAACCCGACTTATGGACCAGCGAGAAAGCAGAGACAGCGAAGGCACTGGTGGTGACAAGCAGTAGAAGCACGACACAAAGACAGAAAGGTAACAGTGAGACGCAATCAATTGCTGACGAGAACTACATAAGTACTGATCCGAACTGACGGCACAGCCGCGGTACAAAGTACACCCAAATCCTCCAGCTATTCTTATCCTACCGGTCCATGGCGAGGGTATCATCCGATATGTCCAAACTAATGCAAGACGCTGCGCTCTGCATGTGCGTCGTAAAGATGTCGTGATAGGTCGTAAAAAAGCTATGCAAAGATCGCTGAGATAGTTGTTGAAAAGGGGACATGATGAAGCTGTACTGATGACATGCTTCGGTGTCGGTGTGGGGTAGACCGGCGGTGAGGTAAGTTGGTCCGCATGATGATGTGCATCGGACCCCGATAGGTGTCACGATGATAAGCGACGAGGTTGTAGTCGCGTTACATGCTGGTCTCGCGGATAGCTGGCAAAGCCTTGCTTGTCCGACGTGACGTGATCTTCTTAGGTGACTTTCGGAATTGGACCCTAGGTCGCGGAAGAGCGAGGTTCGGAATTGGTTGTTGCGGTTGAATGGCCCACTGGTGAGGTTCCCTCGGAGGAGCGGGTGCCTCACTCAGATAGGGTAACTCAGAGCTGTCATCGTCCAAGCCGAAGAGATCTTCATCGCTAATGTACGAAGACACGTTGCGGTCCGGTGGGGAGTAGAGCATGTTGGATTTCGGCCATGATGGGAAAGCAGTAGCCGAGGATTTAGATGTGGAGGTCTGGGGGAAAATGTCGAGGAGAGAATCGGAACCACCCGGGGTGAATCCGATTGAGATGTGACTTGGCGGTGAACGCGTCTCGGAAGAAGACGTCGACGATGATGAAGTCGAACTCGAGTATGAGGACATGCTTGCTGATGATTTGAATGATTGGAACATATCTGGAGATGTGCGTGAATTTGTATGTCGTTCAAGCCTAGCGATTGAGGCTTTGAGATGTTATTTCGAGAAGGCTGCGGAAGCTGAATCGTCCCCAGCAAACGGCTGAGTATATCTAGTCGTTCGCACGCCTGGAAAGGCTGGATGTCAACAGATGACAGCTTGTTTAATTATGAATGCGTTTCGAATGAGAAGGAACCAAGGGAGGGCTGCGAGGGTCATATGTAATGTGTCATTTGTGAACCCCCTGGGAGTCACCGCTCCTTGTGTACGATAATCTTCGGGCCAGATACGACCACGGCTGGATCATGCAAGGTCTTGCCAAGTTCCTGACCGGCTATTTGGGAGACTTCTGGACACAAGGCGGTCAGAAGAAACACACCACATCCCTCCAATCGGAATTGTTGAAGCCCATCACGTCGTTTGCTGATCCGGTCTTGGACCGTGGGATTTACAGACGCGGTAAACCTCACCGAGGCAGGTCTCGGAGGTCATCCCACCGGGCAAAGCAAAACAGTGAAACGTCCAGAAGAAATCTCCACACGACCGTTGATAATCCCCAGCTCCTGGTAATCGGACAGAATCGGCACAGACCCCCCCTCATCTCCTCGGTGGTCGGATGGTCGCATCGCCTTGATCACAGCCGTGTTCGTATACTGTCATCATCGACGTCGATTGTAGTATCACATGTACCATTTGTGCAACCATCAGAAGCGAGACGCTGTGTCAATGTTCCAGACGACGTGTCGAAATGCAGACATCTGATCTGGACAGGTCACCGCCAACATTGCCTGGTGACCGCTTGTTCGCACTCGCTGTGATTGGTCGGGGAAGCATTTTAAGTCACAAGCGGACCGTCAGGCTGGCTTTACGGAACAGTGTTCCCGCCGCAGAACGATGCAGGGTCAAGCCATTCAGAAGCAACAGCTCGCCCATGGCTACTGCGGGTCTGACAATCCGGGGTTCCGGACTCTGTGTGACATGCTTTTGATGCACCGATATCTTTCCTGTCCAGACACCCATGCAAAAAATAGCGACGCGTCTTTGATTTTGCTAATTTCGCATGCAGCTTGCTATTCCCAGCTCCTGAAGATCAAACGGTCGACAGCCACACTGTCTTTCCTTTATATCGCATTTTGTGACGACCAGATCTCTCTTGCCTGCTACGATCTGAGCTGGATTGACGATCGAGTGTGGTTGCTTGAACGACTACCCTTACATCATGCAGAATTCAGGGCTGTGACTTGCATCACTTCCGCCGATGTGTCAACGACATGTATTTCTCATACCCGAACATTCCCGAGAGTAGCGGAGTACATTTACAAGTTGAAGCTGTATATCCGTGATTTCCCCTTTCGACAGTCCACATCCCGGATCCTTTTCAGATTTCTTCATAGAATGATCGCAGGCTGCAGAGATTGTCGATTACGATGAAATGCCGGAACCAGGATCAGGATGCCATACTCAATTCCCGACACTGATATAGACAGCCCTGCTGAATCGGAACCGTTCGACCAGTCAGCCTCCGGTCGATCATAACATCATCTTGCGAGAATCACTCCTATTTTTTCCCCGGACATTCCTTTCACTCAATACTTCACTATGCATAAAAATTGATTGAGTCCGGGTAAGTCTCTCGTTTGCCAGATGCCGACTATCGCGAAGGATAACGATCTTAATCCGGGCTGCCAGGAAGATGCCGAAATTCTTGAGTGCAATCGTATACGCTTATCGGTGTCGTCAGCGAAGAGAGTCTAGCAATTCAAGACATCAGAGGAGTCTTTTACTCGTAATCATACAACACACTGTGCACGACCGCTGTCGAGCCATCAAGCGCGGTGACACAAGTTTTGCAAGTGCCGCTCAGTCTATTGGCGTACTGCTATCTATGCCAGTTGACATGGTCATTCTGCTACTCCCGAGCTCAACAGCAACGATATGGGTGGCGCGCAAAATCTAGGACGTCACCCCCTATTACCCAGAAGAATTGCCACTTCCCTTGAGGCCTCCAACTCAGCAACTACCGGTGAGGTCTTAAAATTGAGCATGCATGCCAACGACTAGGGCTCCAACTGGGACCCCCATGCTGATTTACAATGCTGATACAGGGTGGCAATATCCTTATTTACGATGCTTGAACGTGCATTTCCCCTTAGCTTTGCAGGTCTTAGTGTAGGCGGCTATGTATCCGCTCCGTGTAAAGGTGCAGGCAGGGAGGTCGCGAAATCAACGATAAAAGTTAAATCGACAGTCTGAGGTTGCGTTTCTGCTAAAGGCCTTCATGGTGTTAACATGACTAGAACTTTTAGACGCCATATCGAGACGTGACTCAGACTTCCTTGGCAACCGGCAACGGAACATTCAGACACCCCACCAACACAGCACTAGTATGCCATCGATTCTCAGCAGAGCGCTCTCCTGTAATCGGTGCAAGCAGGCAACACGTTGTTGCAAGCCATTGATGGCATTGAGGTGAATGTTGCCCCGGCAAGCTGCTGGTTTGATGTCTCTTCAGACAAGATAATGAATTGTCGTGAGGGTGGGGGAGCGGCAAGATACGAAGCTGTACACTTTCAGGCTTCCTGCCGCTCAGCCAAGGATGTTCTTGCCTTGTTCTTGTTTCTGTCTCCTCCGCTACCTGATCTTCACTCATCCTCTTGCGAAGAGTCCGCGTATAAGGCTTGCTTTCAGCGCTTCGAGAATCTGAGTCCTCGTAGCAAACGCAGCTTTGTACCGTCTACCAGCCGTGCTCTTTTCAATATACTGCCATGGCCTCAGGTGATCCACGCTATGCCGGAATCTTGACCAAGAGAAAACGCCAAATCATATTCTTCTTCCACGTCGTTCTCGCACTCTCGATATTCGGTACATGGATTTGTCGTCTTGTGGAAGAGCCCATCGGATACCTACCACCCATCACCGAAGCCGAGGGACCGACATTCCAGTATGGCTACAGGTACGAACAAAGTCGGCGCGATTGGATGAATCGTCGCTACTATCTTTGCATTGTCAACACGGTGCTTGAAGTCCCTCTGACGGCTGGACTGGTGTACTTCATGATCCAGTTCGTGCGGCAGCGTTGTCACGCCGGCGCACTGCTTGTTGTCTTCTTGATCGAGACCGCGTATTGGATCGCGACGCTTGCACTTGGGGTCAACTTCAGTTCATACACCAACATAATTGGCGGTGGAGTGCTCGTGGGGATATTTGCCATCTGGGACATCATCCTCTTCGTAATTCACAGGCGACAACAGAAGAGCAAATCATCGCCAATTTCGATAGGGATGTATGCTGGCAACATCAAAGTGATTGGCGAGAAGGAGAACTTGGGCGTGACCAAGCAAGAACAGCTCTTCGAGGAAGAGTAGGATGTTTCCGAAACTTTTTCCTACCAGTTGTATGTAGAGGGACTTTAGCAAAGCATTTCCCAACGAACCATGCTCTGTGAAATTTCGAAATTTCCACCACTCCGGTTACAAAATAACAAGGTTGCCGTTATTAACTTCCATACAGAAGTATTGTTTTAAGGTAGGGATAGACACTATTCACAGCGCTTCACCAATGTTCGTTACTCGGATCTGGCAACTCCGTGGTCAATGACAGTGGACGTCATGCCCGCAGCCTACTCCATGCATCTACAGCAGTGCTTCTTCGGCGATTCCCTGAGCCATATGTGCTAATTGAACAGATCAAGCTCCAACGCCTCGCCATCATTCTTACCCACGTCTTTGAGCTGGATGCTCGTTCATCTCCGCGCGCGACACATCTTGAGCGCCACGGCTTGTAACGTACGATCCCCATCGACATATATTCTGCCCATCTTGGTGATTGTGTCACCGTCCATTTTCCTCCTCCAATCCGCCACCTTTGTAAAGTCCGCACCTGTCCGACTGACCTTGGGAATATCTCCAAGCCCTAAGATCATGCCTAGTATATTGACAAGCGCATTCCCAGGATCATCGACGATCTCATATGTAGCGAGAGCAGCATTGGCGAGCTCGCCTGTGATGGCGATAGTCCTTGCTAATGTAGCTAATCCTAGAGCAGCCGCGGTCTTTGTTCCAATTATAGGCACGAACTAGATGTTGTCAGCACTGGTGACAGGAAGACGTGAAGGAAGGTACCCACCATCAAGACGACACTAACTATCAGCATGATCAGATTCTTCTTCCTCTGTCGCTCTTCCTCTTCCGCTTGTCGCTCCGCCTCCTCAGCTGTATTCTTTGCTTGTATCATACCATCTATAGCTGTCTGTAACAAGAGAATAGCCGGAGCATACGCTTGGGCGACGTCGATGGTATTACCTCCGATCCAAGACGAGGACATCATCTCAGCCAAGGTCGCTGATAACTCAATCCGCAGCGTGTTGAGATTAGGCAATGCCTTTGTTACTGTGTCTTCAGGGTTTGTCACTACCATAGATTCGTTTTTGCCCGGCCAGTCGGTGAATGTATACGTCCTCCGCGGCGGAGGTCGTATACCTAACTGCTTACTGAACAGAGAAGTGCCGAAGGTGACCCATTCTTCAAGGAGTCCGGCTTTAGCAAGCCCATCTGTCCAGATCCTAGTATCTCGGAGCCGGAAATTGTAGGTCGCTTCTTCCTCGATCGTAAGACTCATCTGGTCTGCCTCGTCGGGATTTTCAAGGGGAGCAATTTCTGTAGTGATAAGAGCTGTCATGTTGGTCCTTGGAGGCCTCTCATGCTGCGTTTGCTCGTTCGTTCTTGTTATGTCCGGGCTCGTGGCATTAGACCATGGATGATCTGCAGTTCGGGCTCGCTCGCCCTGACTTGGTGCAGAAGGCATGGTCAGATCATCAGTAGCGTCAAGCGAGACTAGTTCGGGAGCTACACGAACAGACCTCTGGGCGTCATGTAGATCATTCCAGGTCTGCCTACAGAATGACTATCGACCTCTTTCACTGTACCGGCAATCGAACGCTATCGATTGAACCAGCATAACACGTCCTTCCATACTGAGTCATGCTTGCATATCGTGCATGCCGGGGCCCATATCGGGAACAATCCGTCCAGGGACCGCACCGAGAGTCTTAGCGTCCAGCATGAAGATGTTGTTCAATATCGAAGGGACTAGCTTATGGATGTCGTCAGTGTAGACATCAAATAGTCTGTCATATCCGTTGTTGACATCGATATATCTTGCTTGTGTATCGCTGAAAATACTGACAAGTGTTCTGAGTGTTATCTGGTCATGACAGTGACGAGGGATACCATCCAGGGCACCGAGATCTTGGCAAGCTTCATCTGGGCAAGGTCTAATGGGTCCCCAGTTTGGACTGTGGTCCTTAGGCGTCGATACGTTCGAGTTGTCCAGAGTTGCAAATTGACCACTTCTCCGAGACGTGTGTAGATGTCGCTATCCTGAACGAAGTCAGTTGGTAGAGAAGCCAGGCGGAAATGCTCGGCGGTGAGATGGAAAGGTCCCAAAGCCAGAGGGAACGGTACGAAAGCCTGGTGGCAAATTTCCCCTGCCTGGAAACTCCGGAGCGGCCTCGCGAACAAGTAGATCATTGAACGCATTCAAACGGTATTCGAGCTTGTCCTGATCCTCAAGTGCTATGTTACCTGAATACAGGCGGAACATGATGAATAATTGCAAAGCAGGTGAGCGGCCTGCGACCTCGAACAACCTGGTCCACCTGTCGTACAGCTGGTTTCTCACAGTTCTTATAGCCTTCAGGTTAAGTTTTGGCATCACCCTTGTACCTTTGAATTTGCAGGGATTATAATAAGCGTTGAGTGTTCTTTCGTCATTGCAGTTGACGATTTGTATAGGTGCTTCACACAGTGTGCCGAACAGTCCATTGGTCTCTTCCAAATCGCAGAACACGAACACCGGGCTCATTATGACCACTCTCCAGGCGGACACCTTGAGTAAGGTGTCTGCCAGTTCTCTACGGGAGAATCGCTGGTCTTCTAGTCTCGCATCTGGGTCGTCGTAGCACCTGTCTCCATAAGCAGATATAAATCTTCCCGAGATCACTGGTGCAGTGTTTTTAGAGTGCGTTGCGTGGTGAATCGCGTAGAGGAAACGATCTCGATCCAGATAATCTTCATCAAGCACGTCGTCAGGGCCATCGTAGCTCAAGTAGAAGCAGTCACATCCTCTGTCCACCCACACCAGATGTTGTTCCCTTCGAGGTATACAGCCACGTTCGCTCGGATGTTTATCGTCCTCAAATGTTATAGGATGCTTTTCAAATCCACCATGCGTAAACGCTACGGCGCGTGCTTCTCTCGAGACACTGGCCAGGTAAGGGCCTCTTCTGTTGGCTCGAGAAATTTTGTAGTCATACTGGAAAAGTGGCTCGATCGGTGTGTCCAATTCTACCACGCGACGCGGGAGACAATGCCGCCAAATTTGAGTCCGAATCTCCTCCGGTAATTTAGGGAAGTGCATAAAAGTCCGGTCATCGAGACTCATGGTCGTTGTATGTATGATGCGGGGCCTTTCGCAAACATCTGGATGACAAGGATCAGATTATTGATCTAGGGAACTTCGCATGTGGAAAAGCAGTCCAAATGCGTTTTCGGGACCCTCATATTATCTTTTCCACTTGCTAGCTAGGTGGCGAGCTCTCCGTCTTCTGGCATTATACACGAGCACCTCTGCTATACATCTCGCCCAGTTTCTTTGGCGATTCTGGATGAGAACGTGTCTATCTCTGCTTTATCACAGGGACGATCCCGTCACACTTTCGTGAAATTTTGCATGAGCGATCCGGAATACCTAATTGATTGAGGCTATGCCAGTCATCCTCCCCTTCGCTGCCTCCAAATGGCTTTCTGGCCTAGTCAATGACTTGGGTTGGCCGTGTCGAGCATCTGTGTTCATGCGACGCTATAGCATATTAATTCAAAGCCCTCGCGCCCGCGACGAAAGAGGAACGCGCTGCTTCCAGACGGCAAAGCAGCTTCAAGCAACATTGTGCTCCGTTTTCTCGATGCAGAGACCTAACTCATTGCTCCAAAAACAGGTTTCATTGAACTTCAAGACCTCGTTGCCCCAGCTCGTCCACCCGGACACGAGATTCCTGGCGAAAATCTCTAGTCCTCTACACTTGTCCGGTAAGTCAAAGATTGTTTGAAGAAGCGTATTCATGCAAGGCTTTCGTGAGTGTAAGTCCGGCACCGCAAACATTACTCGTCTTTTGACACCACTTTCTTCGAGTTCCTCAGCGACTGACTTCCCACAGTCACTTCGCCCGTTCTTCATGAGTCTTCTGCCAATGAGCAGTGCTTCGTAAGGCTTCCTCCACGTTCCGTCAATTGGGAGTAGCGGTTCTCCCCGCTCGGTGATTTTGACCCAGAGCCACTCCTCCATTAACTTGAAGCCCCATGACGAGAACAACCCGTCTTCTTCCGCCAGGATCAAGTCGCGAGCGGCAGGTTTGTTCGTAATCCATATTGCCATAATACTGTCCTCTTCGAGCAGAGGCGGTAAGTCCATATCGAAAAGCAGTTGTCGAAGGTTCCACATCGACTCCGCAACTTTGTACTTTGCTTGCCCCTTCCCGTTACCGCGAGTCACCGAGCGATTCGGCCATGGAGGATCCATCAACACGACCTTGAACCTGTTGCTTAGCGTCGTTTGATTCGAAGCCTGCTGCAAAGCTTGATGGAATCGACGTGGTGAGTTGCAGTCAGAAAGGAAGAACGAAGACATGGGTGGCATGCGGTAGCCGTGGGTATTTGTAGTGATGATTTGTCCTTGACTGCTGGTATTCACAACAAGACGACCCATAGTACGCCCTTCGTCGCAAAAGTCTGTGGCGAGACGGCAGAGCGCGCCGGGATCTTCGTATGGATGGGTTGGCCCGAGTGGAGCCTCTGGCGAGTCCTCTCGACTTCTTTTCATACCAGTTCCACTGTCTTGTTGCACCCATCGCGGATGACAGAAGCTTGGCAAGTGATGCTCTCGCAAGTGCTCGAGAGCCTCCTGGACTATTCCTTGGTAGACGATGTCGTATGAAGGCGTTTTCGGCAGCTTCGATCTCGCCTTCTCCGACTTGGGTTCCGTACTTGGCCATGGATTCTCCTGAGGTGCACACGATTCCAGCTGGCTAAAATGCTGGAACTGCTGTGCCTGAGCTATGGAAGTAGGTATGTCTATCACAAAGATATTTCTTTCGTCATTCTTGTATATGACACTCGACATGGTGGCAAGATCGCCAGCACTAAGGAGCAGAAAGAGGTACTGTCATGCAGTGATGCAAGTCGTGGTAGCTAGACTGCACGAGCAAATAGTGCTTGAGTTTTCGCAGCATGCAAGTTCTCTGACAAGATGTGGTGATGTCTACTGGTGCCACCGCCGTCTGCACCAGGTGACCTACTCGAGAGCATTACATTAACGGTTTCACCTTACTGACCGTACCCGTATCGCTACTCGCATGGAATCCCTCTCCCGGATCAAGTAATTTTCTTTGCATACATCACCGCGCGATGGACTAGCGATTATTGGCATTCGAAGTACTGCGACAGGATGCGCCTATTGTAGCGGATGGAGTCTGTCTTTGTCATGGCGGACAAAATTCCCATCGGCTAGAAACGGATCTCCAACTGTCTTTCCCCTCGGTCCATCACATGCGGGATGCCAAGGCTGACATCAATGGCCGTTGTTTCCGCACCTTGATTCCGCATTGAGGCCACACGACACTGGCCTCTCTCAAACACAGCCCTGCGAATACTGCATTCTCCTCTCTTTCCTAGTAATACTTCGATGATACTTCTTAGTCGGTGATCACTACGTGAATGCCAGCGAGCATACCTGGCAACAATGCCTCAGGACACAGCACAACTTCACAAACCACGATGACAACAATAGCGGCCCAGGAAGGCCGACCCGGGACAGCAACGAACGACGTCGGCGCAAACTTCTCTCTGGATGGAAACAATGGTAAGAAACCGATCAATAGACAGAGCTGGGAATACGTGATCAGAAGCGGTGTCGCTGGCGGATTCGCTGGATGTGCCGTAGGCTGTCCCCTCTCTCCGCAGCAAGCAGAGTACTAAGACGATTGTAGGCCAAAACTGTAGTCGGTCCCCTCGATCGAGTCAAGATCCTCTTCCAAGCTTCAAATCCGCAATTCCAGAAGTACACCGGGTCATGGTTCGGCGTAATACGAGCGATTCGGGACATTTACTCGGCAGACGGTACTCGCGGACTCTTTCGCGGCCACAGCGCAACACTCCTGCGTATCTTCCCATACGCCGGCATCAAGTTCCTAGCATACGAACAAGTTCGGGCAGTGGTAATTAGGGACCATTCGCAAGAGACAAGCGTGCGCCGATTCGCATCCGGCAGTATTGCGGGTATGGTTTCGGTGTTCTTCACATATCCGCTTGAGGTCGTCCGAGTGCGAATGGCGTGGGAGACAAAGGCGCATGTGCGCACAAGTTATCTGGAGATATGCCGGCGGATATATCACGAGCAGCCATCGAGTCGTGCTCAACCTGCGCCCTCTGGTACTGTCGCGGCAGCAACGGCGGCCGTGAAACGAGCAGCACCAGGGGCTGGCTTGGGCAACTTCTTCCGCGGCTTCACACCAACGATGTGGGGGATGCTGCCATATGCGGGCTCGTCTTTTCTTGCGCACGACAGCGCAGGTGACTTTATGCGAGATCCGAGGATTGCAAAGTACACTACATTGCCGGACACGGCCGGCAAGAGCAGGGATCCGAACAAGCCTGCGCAGCTTAAGTACTGGGCAGAGCTGAGTACCGGCGCCTTCGCTGGATTCGTCAGTCAGACCGCAAGCTACCCATTGGAGGTCATACGAAGGCGGATGCAAGTTGGTGGTGTGGTGGGAGACGGCCACCGGCTAGGAATGGCGGAGGTAGCCAGACAAATCATGCGACAAAGCGGCTGGAAGGGCTTCTACGTTGGGCTCGGAATTGGTTATGCAAAGGTCGTGCCCATGGTCAGTGTCAGCTTCTATGCATATGAAAGAGCGAAATTCTGGCTGGGGATATGATGGGACAGAGGGCGAGTACTGTCATCGGAACTGATGTTAGCATGGCGAGGCGTTTGGGCTTTCGTAGTCAGTGAACAGTCGACAGTCGACAGACAAGATACATCTGAGCAATCAATTACCACGTCAACAAGCAGATAGAATGGGAGCGATACCCCACCGGATACGGATACGGCAATGGATGAACGCGGATAGACTATATACTTTGGTCTTCATTCGCCAAGGTTTCAAGCTGTAGTGGCTCTGAGAGAAATTCTATCCTCAAACGCGAGGTTCCCTTTCCACTCCAACAATTGTTGCCCAGTTCGATCATCGTGTCAGCCTTCGAATCCCGGCGGAGTAATCCCTGGACGAATTTGAGCTCGAAGTTGTAGATACCCTTCAGCTCGGCAACGAGGCAGAGAGTCTACAGGCATGGTGAGGCGGCGCTGGACTACAGCAGTTGTTGGCGGCAGCTGATGTGTATGAGTTGGGAGTGAATAACTCTTTTGCTAATTATTTTGCCAATTTGAGGGAGAAGCCGACGAATGGATTTCCCTTTTGGGATGGATCTTGGACTTTACCCGCCAACCTCACAAATGTCTTGAACTTCCGGCGGACTGCATGATTTGGTATAAAGAAACACGTAAGCTATCGTGATCGTTACAACAGTCCCGTAAGTCCTTGCCGTGCGACGTTCTGGTCCCATCTTCTTACCCTGCACAACCCAACATCCGCCTCGCAACGGCGGATTCAACAACGGTCAACATGTCGTCTATAGGCGACAAGCATTCCGGTGATCGTCGTCTGTTGTCCTTCTCATGGATCCATCATGCTGTTCAGGATTGCGGAAGAAGACAAGGATGATGTTCCGGTACAAAGTGCGTCCTTTCAGGACATGTCGGAGCTGGTCAATGGGAACATCATCGCAGCCGCTGCCGTACTCTGCGCGATGGCCTTCATAGTCGTCGCGGGGCGACTTTACTCACATCTACGCTTGACCCGGATATCGAGCTTCATGGACGACGTCTGCATTGTCCTAGCTTGGCTGCTGGGTGTTATTTGCGTCGTCTCTATAGCACAAAGTGAGCATATCCCCGACCTCTAGACTTATTCGCTGATTTGCGTAGTCCATAAATACACGCTCCGTCTAGCCCCACTAGGCTTGCAGCCGGCCGATCTCCAGCACTTCTTCTTCTGGAATTTCTCGTTCATATGGCAATACAACGCCGGTCTGGCATTCACGAAATTCTCCATTCTCTTCCAGTACCGTCGCATGTTCCCGGTCCCGACCTTCCAATTATGGCTGAAAGGTCTTTTTGCGGTCATGGGCATCTATGCACTTTGGATCATTCTCGGAGCGAGCATCTTCGCCTGCTGGCCTGTTCCCTACTTCTGGACCCGGGTCGACCCGACCGTTCAAGGAGTGTGCATTGACCCGCTAGCTATGTTCTTATCATCTGCTGGTTTGAACATCGCTACCAACATCCTGATACTGGCCCTGCCGATCCCTGTGCTTGTCCAAATGCACCTCCCGGTCCGGCAGAAGATATCACTGCTTGTCCTCTTCACCTTAGGCGGCGTGCTCGAGAATTCGATCTCGATCGTCAGGCTTGTTATCTTCACTAGCGCCGATAGGAGCAATGTGTTCGATGTAGCGACGAAGTACTTCCCACTGGGAGTCTGGTCCTCGGCGGAGCTGTCCATGGGCATCATATGCTCTTCTATGCCAGCGCTGAAGCCGCTCATCGTGAAGGTGTTCCCTCGCTTCGGATCTTATGGCTCGAGAGCGACGGTTGAGAACGTCCATGGCATGACGCCGGAGATGTCGGACGAACGTCGACGTCGAGAGGATCGGACAGGAACTTTGGAGACGGTAGAGGTGGTCGAGAGTAAGAAGCGGAGCAAGGACAGCGAGGGAGCGGTCAGCTTTCATGGGCTAATAAGCAGAGTGGACGAAGAAGTCGGGCCACGAACAACGGCGAGCTGACGGATGATCACACTCACAGCAGTAATTAGCCATCGTATAGATGGAAATGCCAGTAATGAACCTATAATACCCCCAAATGTAACTCCAGTACCTTATTGGCAGCGAGAAAGACGAAGCTATCACATAGTGCGGGCATGCGCACAGGAGATCCTTGTGGAATCCAGTGGCGTTGCCTCAATGCACATATCAGCTTGCATGCAGTCCAGTGCATGCGATTGTAGGTGAACGACAGGCTTTTGACGTTGTCTCCTGAAGTGCTGTAGCATGGTATTTCATTCACCACTAACACCACAGTCCACTAGACTGGCCGGCAGGATCTCTTTCCTTGACATCCGGTAGAACTGAGGGATGTCCGCACCCACGACTGCGAGACAGATTAGTAGGGTCCCAGTAGCATCGTCGTTGATCCACATGGCAGTCCTTAATTGCCCGAAGCCACACTCGCCGATGCAGTTCTCTGCTGATCTTTTGCCTTGGTCCGCGAGAAGGGCAACTTCTCGAAGCCTGCTACACTGTCCGTCATAAGCTTAGGGAACAGCGTATAGCTTAGCAAGTCCACCAGTACCTGCGATTCAGTGATTACTACGGAGGTAACCACCAGCACGTTCAGTGATTACTTAAAGGTGCTTACCAGGGAGATACGATTCATGTCTGACTGCCTGGTAGGTAATGTGGCCCCTCGAAATTCTATGGGAACGGGCTGTGAGTTGAATCTGTGTGTTTCCCTTCGACTAATGAATCTTGTTGAGGCAGCAGTCTAGCGAGCCTTTGCATTCAAACGAAATCGAAGGCTAATCTCAGCATGCTCGGTCTCCTGTGGACAGTCTGCGAGGACGTTCGATGGTCGATTTCATCGTTACCCTAAGGCTACAAAGCTTCTCCTTGCTCTATTAGACCGGTGAATTCTGTGGACAGGGACAGGCTCCTCTTGCCACGCTGTGTGTTGTCGTATTGGCGAGTTGAGCGTCTACCGTGTCCCAGATGCTTCTCTAACGTGTGTCAGGATCCGGTCTTCTGGTCTTTGCGGGTAGCATGGGGCGTCGGGCAGCTTTGCGTAGCCTCTGAAAAGGGCATTGTGTCTTCTATGAAAGGACCGAGCGGTCGAAGGGCGTCGCGATGGCGTTCAGATACAACTTCAGTGAAGTCTGGATTATTTGGAGGAGAAGAGAAGCGGAATGATCATCTGTATTGAACAAATTGGTATTCCATAACCATGGATCCTGTATACTTGAGTGCTGCAGTCGATTGGTCGGCCTGCAGCTACCTCCCTGCTGTGCGACGCTGTTTAGCGACCTGTACGCCTTCGCTTCGAGCGCTTTGATTGTGCTTGAGGGAAAATCTAATCCAAGATCCTGACTTTCTTGCCTCTCCGATAGCGAAACCATGGAATACTCGCATGCCCACCTTGCGGTGTGAGGTTGGCGTCGTGAAGTGCATGTTGCCGACACCCTTGGCAACATGCTTTACCAACCTGATCTTTCACATGCAGAGGGAGAGGCCGTAGTAGATGATAGAGAAGCCGTCATATTTGGTCTGATACCGAGCCTGACAGCATCGCAGACTAGACTGGGCATCCATCCAAATGACGATCTTGGCAAACGCTGACGCTAATGGACTGGCCAGAAATTGGGCTCGGAGTTTTCCGGATGGAATGCGGATTAGAGACTACACTTACAATACCTAGTTCCTCTTCCTCGACGGCCTTGCGTTCTTATCCTTCCTCTTGGCCTGCTGCGCCCTCAGCTTCCTCACATCATCCACACCTCTCAACTCGCCCTTACCTCCCTTCCTGCCCTTTGCATTAGAAGCGGCAGGCCCAGCCCGCTCCTTCGCCGCCGCCACCTGCTTCTTCTGCTTGTAGTAGTCATCCCTGAACTTGTCCGCCTCCTTTGGCGCCTTAGTCTGCTTATGTCTGTATCTTCCTCCTTCAGACCCAAATCGCATGCCCGCCTTCTCCTGCTCCCCGACCTTCGGCAACGCACTGACCCGATTCGCTTTCTTCCATGCCTCGAATCGACCACTCTTCATGCTTGCTGGTAACTTTGCGCCGCTTTCGCCGCGAATCATGCCGCCTCTGCCGTTGGCGCTGGTGCGTGAGCCATCGAGGTCATTAGCACGAGCAACGTAACGCTTGCTCTTCTTGTCCCACCGGAGACCAGTAGGCTTTGATGCCAGTGCGAAGGAAGATGACTCATCTGCGTTGAGGTCGAGAGTGGCAGAGCGTGCAGCAGTGACGAAATTCGAAGATGCTGGATTGACAGAATAGCCAGCGTCTTCTTGCATGTTGATTGAGGTCGGCAGATAGCCCATGAAGTGCTCGGAGTCCTGGAAAGAAGACGCACCAGACTTCTTGCTCTTCTTTGAAGATGGCTGTGAGATCGTGACTTCGAGCTCAGAGTCAGAAGCTTCGTCGACGGGCAGGTCGGGAGATTGTACATCCTCAGCCTGCGCGTTTGTTGCTTCAATTGAAGCGTCCGGATCTAGGCTGTCCACCGCTTCCTCCTCCATCTCATCTTGCTTCTTCGGTTTCGAGTTGATCTTTTGTCGTCGTTTCTTGATGACATCGGCGGCTTCATTAATCTGACCTCTTCTGCCAATCTCAAAGATGGTCTCTTGTGGTCGAAAGCCGCTTACCCGAGCGAGCATCTGCTCTCTCTGCGTGTCAAGATTCACATCGATAGTTTCCTCGAAGAGCGGATGGAGCTCTCGCAGATGATTCGAGCTGGAGACAGCCTTTGACCGTTTCGCGCTTTCGGCCGATGCAGAGTTCCTCGTACGCAGATATTGCTTCTCACCTTTCTGCGAAACCTCCTTCTGTGCAAAGATGTCATCGTCCTCGTCAACCATCTTAGTGGCTTCTTCCATGCTTCGCTCCAGCGCTTCGCGCGATAGACTGCCTACCGAGATGTCGCTGTGGTAGTCAATGGTTCCGACGGACTCACGGCCGAGGACAAGCTTGCCACCGAGGAAGAGCTGCAGGTCAAGGAGATACGGCAGGTCAGACTGGGTGACCAGGTTGTAACTCCAGCCCTGTTTGCCAGCTCGCGCGGTACGACCAACACGGTGGATGAAGACCTTAGGCTGTGGTGGGAAATCGTAATTGATAACGTTAGCAAGGATGGGGATGTCAATACCCCTCGCGGCAACGTCAGTGACAACCAAAATATTTGTCATACCAGTCCGAAAGCCCTCTACCTGCTCCTTCCTAGCTGTCTGGTCAAGCGAGCCGTAGACATAAGATGTGGCGAAGCCGATCTTCTTAAGCAGCGCCGCAAGATAATCCACGTGGTGCTTGGTGGATGCAAAGACAATTGTGGAGTGAGCCGTGGGCGTTTCCCTTGCACTCGGACGATCTTGACCTCGTTTCCTCTTCTTGTTATCCGTCCCTGTCGAACTTCGTTGCTTTACCGCAGCATCCGTTGGTCCAGAAGGCATCTTGATGACGTCGCGGAGAATGTGAACTAGCGCGCCTTCCTTCTCTCCAGAATTGATCATGAAAAATGCGCTTTGAAGATCAGGTGATACCTTGCTCTCGGAGTCGAGACGCACGAGTTTCGGCTCCTGTAATCCCGCACGAGCAAACTCAACAAGAGACTTGGGCAGAGTAGCTGAGAATAGCAACGTCTGGCGTGAAGGTGGCAGTGAATGGATGATCTCGGTAAGCTGTGCAGCGAAGCCCATCTCGAAGAGTCGATCCGCCTCGTCGAAGACCACATATCTGACCGAAGACAATTCCAAACCCATTTCGACCTTCAGATGCTCGAAGCGACCAGGCGTGGCGATGATTATGTCCGGATTGGAAGCCATCGAGCCGAATTGCTCTTCCAAGCTATCGCCTCCCACTAGCAGTATGGTCCGCAAATCGGTACCTTTCCCTAGCTCTTTGACCACTTTCAATGTTTGTAAGGCCAACTCTCTAGACGGCGACAAAATCACTGCTCTTGCACCTACCCTTGCGCTGTGTACCTTGAGCTTCTCAAGCATAGGAATCACGAACGCGGCCGTCTTTCCTGAACCCGTCCTTGCCATACCGACCACATCTTGCCCGTCCAGTATCACCGGTATCGTTTTTCGCTGGATTGGTGTTGGCACATTAAAACCTTTCCGTGTGATTGCTGACAATAGTTTGCTGTTTAGTCCAAAGCCTTGGAAGCTACCTCCCTTCTTCGAAGATGACTGCTTTGCATTCTTGCGGTTGCTTGCGACTTGATGGGCGGCGATGAAAGCGTCGTCCGAGTCCGATGCATCATCATTGACTGCACTTTTCTGGACATTGGTATTTTGGGTCGTGGTCGCGCCAGGGAGGATTGCTTCTTCGCCATCTGAACCTCCTACTAAGGCGCCAGAAATGTCAAAGCCACCGGTCGACAGGGTGGGGGATACGCTCCGCCGGCGCATCTTGCATGAAGAATCGGATATCTCAAACTGGGTCACCTCATCTTCATAAAGAATCGCTGCGTTCAGGTCCAAGCATCGTATGTCCGGTTAGTCTCTCAATTATGTAGAGATAGTATATTCATTGCGATACCTCTGCGTCTTTCTCCATGAATTTTTTCGACGGAGCCTGCATAAGCGGCTCTGCGGCGATTCGGGCCGCGCATTCAAGACCGAGAGCCGAGACCTTTCCAGTCATTCTTGACGAGCATTTGTCAGAGGCAAAGCTGGTCCTGAGGCCGGCAAGGAAAGAAGAAAAACGGCTAGGGCTAATGGAAGCCCTATTGCTGTCCGGAGCAATACCAATGTCCTTCGCAGACGTCGATCTTTGAAGAAAGTCACATTGTTATCGTAAATTACATTACAACTTCTCTCCAAATCTCTTTCACATTACTGCAGCAGTCCACCCAGCAACCATCGTGCATGAGACTCTGCTGCGCAGCGAGTCGCCTTTTACCTAGCAGACTTGCAAAGCGCTCGCCTATAGAATACGCGAGGCTTCTTCAAGACCGACAAGTTTCGTCCTACTCAGATCGGGAAACGATGGCGTCCTCTGATCACATTTCGTCAGAACCTCTCCCGGTGCCGCCGCTGCAGGAGAAGGACATACCCACTCCTGTGACAGAAGCCAAGTTGCCACCCCTTTCGGATCGGGATTACAAGCTCTTCAATAAGCTCGCCGAGCAAATGGACTTGTACCATAATTATTTCCGACAATCTTGGAACATGCTCTATAAATCGTGTGAGGCGGGAAAGCGTGCAAACGGCTTGTCGATTCGAGCATTTCTGAACACCGGATTGCAGTTCTGTGAGCACCTAGAATTTCATCACGGTATTGAGGAAGCCAGAGTCTTCCCTATGCTGGGGCGCAAGATGCCTGCTTTTCGGAACAAGGACGAGCTGCTTGGTCAGCACAAGCAGATCCATAAAGGTCTCGACAAGATGCAGAAGTACCTGGTGGACTGCGATGCAGGCGAGAGGGAGCTGAGGCTGGGTGAGCTCAAGGAGATCATGGACTCATTTGGGAAGGTCTTGTGGGAGCATCTGGATGATGAGGTGAGGACCCTTGGGGCTGAGAACATGAGGACCTTCTGGACGAAAGAGGAGATGCAGAGATTGTATCTGTAGCTGGTCGAAAGTCTGATTGGTCGTAACACAATGCATAGCGCGGTTTGTAGCCAAGGATGTGGAGTGTCGGAATCAATTCTTGCGTGCTTGTTTGAACTTCTCATGCCATTTGCGCTTCCCAGTGGCGACCGATGCTGCTGGAGTGTCCTGGGCTGTTCGATCCCTTTCGGGCTCTGCAATCCTGATCTTACCGCCACTCACGCCTTGCCAGACCAACTTCCGTATGTTAGTACACGTCTTTCTGCTCGCGCGAGTACTCACCGGTAGGTCATCTTTGACAGCAGTGTCTCTCCACTTCTCTGGCAACAGGTTATGCCACTGGCGGTAAAAGTCTTCCTCGTCGACCTCAACAAGATCATACATGAGTTGTGTGCCTGTGAAACGTATTGTGCTAATCTTGTTGAATTGTGTCTTTCTATCTCCTTCAGAGTCTTGCAGTCGAGAAATGATCACGTGGAGTAGATTGTGGGGCACATCATCAATTCTTTCGATCCATGAATCAATTGCGCTCTTTGAGACTGGCTCGGCGATATCTGTGCCGTCGAGAATTGCGTTAGACATGATGGACGACCATGCTTTGACGACCAGTCGTGGTGACGGTCGAAAACTCCTTGCGGGGTTGCCGGTCTCGAATGCGTTCAGTGACTGCCAGTCACGCTCGCATTCTGCATCGGAAAAGGATATATTGGAGAATATGTCAAGCTTGCCACGAGCTGGGCCATATACTTCAAGCGGATCCGCAGATTCTACGTGATAGATTGGAAGGAGGCTCTTGAGCTCCGTAATCGCACTCCCCTGCGCCTGACCGACCAGCTCAAGCGACGAGCCGCATTGCGCGATCGACACGATGCCAGAGTGCGGGGACCCCTTCGGGTCCTGTTCAGACATTATCGTGGGTACGGCGATGTGGACTGAATTAGAAGTCTGAACTTGTCGAAGCTCAAATGTCTTACTGGCCGAGCACAAAGTCGCATGACCATTCTCTGACGATTTGAAATGCAACCTACCAGTATCAGGATAATGCGTGGCCCGTTATTCCTCGCGGTCGACCTACAAAGGGGGCTGTTGAGACGCAAGCAGATCTACCAATTCGGCCGGTAATTCCATCAATCGAAATTGATCTTGATCGGCAGATAAAAGTAACGGCACTCCAGATATGGATTGGGAGGACATGATCAAAGACTGACAATTGGCAGCAACTTGTAAACTCGTTCATGCAGGTGAAGTTGTATGATTATCGGGATAGCTGTTTTCGGACGTTGCCTGGGGAAGATCTATATTTACCAACAGATCAAAGCTTGGCGCGATTTTTCGCGTGGCTGCTCAACGTCAGCAAACGAACCCCGCTATTGATAATATCTCAACCATACCGGCCGCTGAATCAAGGCCTTCTTTCTTCGATCTTTCATTGCCTCAAAATCATGAATTGATGCATCGGACCCCCCGTGTCTTCTTCTATTCGGTCACAGCTAGGCCGGTCCTGGCCAAGTCATTCGCTACCTGAATCTTCTTCGACTGTTTTCACGTGTCAACATAGCTCACTACTCTTTCCACAGCCCGCGGAGACCCTCACAGCCTTCATGGACTGACACATCCCTTGAGCATCTATACACCAAACCTAAGACCAAAAAGAAAGCTATACGAGAATGGTTGTCGTCTCAAACTCCCCACCTTCGCTGGCAGGGCAGCTCGAGATCTTCCACACTACCGATCCTCTGTTGTACAACTCCCCTGTCGTCGTTTTCTTTGGGCAAGCAGCTAGCGTAGTCCATTCTAGCTCTCGTATACAGGTCCACATCTATACTCCTGCCGGCTTCGAATCCTATACCAGGCTTTCTATCTCACCAAATTCTCCTTACTACGCTGCCGTCAACGCACTACCTCGAGAAGAGCAAGGCGATGAGATCTGCCGCGGGATTGCATACGCTTTGTCAAAATACTTCAACGAGTTGCCTCCTAAAGTCAAGGAGTGCTGGACGACACAGGCATCCACAAACAAGAGGTCGAACTCACCCTTTGGCCTCTTCAGTCCAACCCATGTCGCGGTCTTGGCTAGTAGGCTGGCACGCCTTGAGAATGTGGATGACGTGGTGGGGACTATTCACAGAGCCTTGGGGGAGCAAAGAGTGTCATGGCTAGATGTCGACATTGTCCTGCCCGAAGGGACGATGCAGACTATACCCCAGGAAGAGCTGGGGGATCTTGGAGACGAGGAGATCTGTCGACGGAAGTATGGGAGGTACGCCCCCATCATATCAGCTCTTGGAGAGCCTTCCTTCTTGCCCACCTCGAAAATGCGACGAGCAGCCTCAAAACCGACCATGGTTGGACGAAGCAACACCTTCCGACCTGGACAGAAGGAGGTGGTGCGGAAAGAGATGTGCGAGCTTGTGGACACAGAAGCCAACTATGTGCAGAAGTTGGTTGAACTACATGACACTATTTGTACGGAACTCAAATCGAAAGTTGGTGAAGGACCTGAGCACAAGCATGTCCGCGAGTCACTGGGTGAACTCTTTCCCGAGTCGTTGCAGCTGATACTGGACAAGAACGCTGCCTTCTTAAAGGATATTCAGGACTCATTGGACTCTACCGAAGAAGCAGCAATGAATGCGATTGAGGCCGATCAGACTGCCGAGCATGATGAGAACGATGGGACTGATCTACAAGACGTTATGGGAATTACTTCTCTGGCTAAGCTTCTGCTGCGACATCTGCCTGAATTTGAGTCAATGTATGCCGCTTACATGACGTCGAATGCAACATTTCCAGTGCTACTCAAGGCAATCATGAAAAGCACAAACCAGGATCTCGTCAAATCACTACACGATATCGGTGAACAGAAGCTGACATCCTTGTTGATTGAACCTGTGCAAAGACTTCCAAGGTATACGCTCTATATCGACACAATCGCCAAGCAGTTGCCCATTGGTCATCCTGCCTTGATCACCCTGCTCAAAGCTCGCGACGTGGTGACGAGCATCTGTCTTTCCGATGGTGGCCAGCTCAAGAACGAAGATGTACAACAAAGGTTGGCAAATCTCATCGAGGGGTTTTCGCCATCCGGTGACAATGCTGCCCGCTTGGTCACAGCTGTCGATGTCATGGAATTGGACGCCCCTTTCAGCGTTCAGGATAAATCTGGCCAGCAAGGAATATTCCTTGTCTTCACCGACCGAATTTTCTTTGCCGCGAAGAATTCATCTAAGGCGTTCACTGCAAGAGCTCTGCAAGCTGAGGCTGAGAAGCCCAAGACGATGGACAACGAGATGAGCAGGACGTTGCCCAAAAATCTTAGAATCACGTTCGAGGCGTCTATTCACGATTGCACCATGATCGAATCTATGGAGGATAGGGCCGTGACAATCTATGTAAAGCCTTCTGCTCGTGTACCCGAGGGAGATGCGCCAGCAGTTTTTTTGTTGGAAGGATCCTACGCCGCAAAGGCATCACGTCTTGCAGAGGAAGTTATTAAAGCACGCCTGGAGGGCCGCTTCCCAGAAGCAGAGCGCGAGCAATCGGCCTGGGACGTACGAAGTGCAGTCTGCGGGAGCAATAATGAGGTATCATTGTTCTCAGCTGTCTTCGAACATGGAAAGCAGCCGGCTGTATCAGGTCACGTGCGAATTGAGGTCGACTTAAAGGGTCAAGACGCATCAACAAGGGTTGCAGCCGGCGTTGACACACTCATCCGCTTGTCTCCAGGAGGGAACACGTTCTGCTCTGTAGCAGTGGACAGTGTCTTCGGAGCTCTGAATCGTGAAAAGATTGCTCTGACAGAGTTGACCTCGTCTTTGTCCCGCAGAGGTTCGTGAGATCGTAACCGTGTATGATACTAAGCTAATAAGAGACAGTCGCCCCCATTCTTCAAGCCCAGCTGTCCATGAAAGAATCACCATTCTCGGCGTCCATCGTTGCCAGAAACAGGAACATACTCGAGTCCCTCGACTTGACTTTTGCGCTCGACTCGCCAGATGCCGCAGTCGTGACGAAGTCTCCTACAAAGCAAGTCCGTCCTATCTCGCCAGTCAAGACTCTTTCCAGCTTTCTCGCCAATCGGACGAATACCGCCAACACTCATCCTGCCAAGAAGCTTGATTCAGCACTTACCGGGGTTCCCAACCTTCAGCCAAAGCCCAACACGCACATCCCCAAGCCCGGCAGTCGCGAAAACAGCAGACCTTCATCAAAGGACGAGCTATCTTTCGTATCTGAGAGGATCGAGCCTACCAAAGAACGTGTCAGCCCTTTCAAGCGTCTCGAGGACATACTCTCGACTTACTTGTTGGCCATTCAAGCCAGGAAGGGTAACGTTGTAGGTCGCGTTCTGAAGGCCAGAGCCAACGCAGATCAAATACAGGTCAACGAGCTGTACAACTCTCTGCTCGAGGACCCCAACCTGATGGTTCTTGCTGCTCAAGCTTCCGTCGACGTGCTCTTCGCTGCATTCGAAAAATTTCTGCACATCGCCTGGATGGAAAAGCTTGGTGCAGTCATTGACAAGTCTGCGCTAGAGAAGATCCAGAAGGAGGCCGAGTCTCGCTTCCCGGTCGATTTCGAGACTTTTTTCTCGGAGTGTTATCAAGAGATGACGCCGCAAAACCAGAGAGCACTGAAGGGGATCGTCAAGCTGCTTGCCGAGCTGCTGGAGGGTACTGGCAACGATGGCGATCGAGGCAATCTCACCGCTGCTTTCACAGAGCTCCTGGTGCCGGGAGAGGAGCCGTACCCTTACGTGTCCTTGATGGATAGATTTGTCGAAGACATTGAGGGCCTCTTTGGTGAGCCAGGGCCCTCGCCAAGTGCAGATTCTGTAATGAGTCCGCAATTTGGTCACCATCGATCGAAATCAGCTAACACTGGATCCCTCAATTCGAACGCTTCTTCGCTACGCCGCAAGTTCGGGTTTGGTGCCAGTGTCTCGCGTGAGAACAGCAAATCCGAGCACGAGTCCAAGGTCGGTTCGGTGTGGCGATCTTTGAGCAAGAATAAGCACAGCAGCGAACCAACAACCCCGCGAGGAACACTGCAGCGGACCAAGTCCAGCGACTCCGATAGTCGTCCGCCTATGCGACGACCAGTGTCGTCCGATCGCCCTGCCACATTGGGAGCTTTTACGTTCGAGCGTCCGGCGAGTCAAGACAGCAGCTATCTCTTGGGCTCCCCGCTGTCGACCATTGGCGAAAACGCAGCCGGGACTCCTGCAGCAGCTCAGACGAAGAAGAAGCGACGTAGCTCGTTGTCCGACCTCAGCGTCCTGCAGAGCCCATATTCGTCTCCAGTCCGTACGCCGGCATCAACTCGTCTGCCCAAGCTCGATGGAAGCCAAAAGGATGCGCAAAGCCCGACTCGCTTGTCCTCTCCTACTCGAAATCCGCCAAGATCACGCCTGCCGTCGTCGTTCCGCAAGGAGAATTCGCCGGCGGTCGGCACGACAGCGACCATGGCAATGTCACGACCGAGAGCGAGCAGTAAACAGCCGGATGAAGTGACAATCACGTCGTACACTCCCACGAAGGTGGCGTCGACCACAGTTCGTCCGTCGCCATCCGCGAAGACGAGCATCGCGCCACCTCGCATTGGCCTTTCCGAGAAGCCATCCGCTAACGCGATGAAGATCAGACCGTCGCCATCGCCCGAGAAGACGACCGTCGCGAGCCCCAAGTCCCTGCCGACACCTACCAAGAAGCTCCGCATCCAATCTCCACAGAAGATTCGTGAGCGCATCCAGTCCGAGCAGCGCGAATTGCAGCAGACCTCGTCAGCTCTACAGGACGAGCTATCTAAGATCGGCGAAGAGATCGCGACGCTCGCCCCACCACGCATCAACGGTCGTCCAGCGAGCATGCGCATCCCGAAGACGGCGACTACTCCTGGTGCGGGTCCATCGGCGATCGATCTTGCGAAGAAGCTCAATGAGATCTCGACGAGCGTGAGTAGCACTTTGTCGACGCTTCAGGAGCAGAACAAGACGCTGTCCGAGGACACCTTGACGGCGCTGACGACAGCCGAGAGCCGTACGAAGCGGCTAGATGAGCTGTATAGAGAGGCGAATGCCGAGAACGAGGCGTTATATAAGCGCTTTAATGAGGAGCTTGGGAAGGTGTTGAAGCTCGTGAGAGGTGGCGATGGGGTAGAGGAGATGAAGACGAGAATGAAGGGCATGGAGGAGGAGATGGAGGGGATGAGGCGTGAGAGGGCACGTTTGCGTAGAGAGGTCGTTGGTCTCAGGGCCCGACTTGGGGAGTAGAATCCCCCTCGGAAGACCGTCCGATGGAACAAGGAGGTGCAAGGGGGAGATGATGGATAGAGTAATGCCTTACGCTGTATGACTAGATGCGTTCTCTGGGACGGTGATTGCGTTTTTGTACAGTATACTACAGGACAGAATTATACAACAGTCTCTATATGACAAGGTGCGCTAGGCTTGTGCCTCTAGCGATCCAGATCGACTGCCCTCTACTATCGTCGTCGTCTGCGCTTCGGGGAACGGACTTTGCCTTTCCCTCCGTTTCTGCAACGTCTCCGTCACCAAAGTCTCGTCTTCAGCTGCCGCGTCGTTCTTGGACCGGTTCAGCAATCCAGTCCACAGGCTCTCCAAATCTAGCGCGCCTCTCCGCTCATCCGTCATCATCTGCACGACAACTTTGCAACCCTTCGCTTCGGTCCTGAATCCGACAAAGCCATCTCCTACCCCGTCTCCTTCCGCCTTTGGCAGCACGCCTCCCTCCACTTCTCCTATATTCACGCAAACCCACCCCGTCCGGATCCCATCGTCAACGTCCCCTGCGCCAGTCGCTTTCGCGCCTACAGCGGAAAGCAGCCGAGAGCGCTTTGCCTTGCGCTTCATCCGCAACTTGAGCTCATTCCGTCCCAGCAGTCCATCTGCAAAGGGTCGCAGACCGTGCTCTGTACGAAGCCACCGACATAACCGATCGGCGGAGACATGCAGATGTTTCTCTGAACGAGATGTGGCAAGAATCATGAGAAGATTCGAGCCGAGCGCCGCTGGAGGATCGAGTGCGCGGAGGTCGAGGAGAGAGAGATCATCTTGGCCTAGGTCCAGGGAGAGGTGCGAGAGAAGCGGTGAGAGAATGGATGGCGGCGATGGTGGAAGAGGAGGGAGAGGTTGTGTCTGTTGGACGTGCGCGGGAGAAGGCGAAATATCTGGCTGGAGATACCACGGTAGTGATGGGTCGGCGGGTGGTGTCGTGGTCTCCGATGCGATGGATTCTGAAGGGACGTCGGCAGTCGTCTTGGCGTTGGTATCAGATTCCTTGGTATGAGACGGACTCGAGACGTCGTCTGACGTGTTGCTCTCATAGTGGGAGTTCACATCGAACGGACTGTCTCCGAAATCATCGTTTGCTTTCGAGGCGTACGCGCGAACGCTGTAGGCCAGGTGCACTGGGCGAGGTCGACAAATTTGCGGTTTCCTCCATGTCGCCCTCGGCGTTCTGATCTCGGCTCGCGATGCAATCACATAGCTTCGTATGAAGTATCCAGAATATGTGAGAGCACCAAAGCTGCCACCGCGAATGTGTCGTCCAGCCATCGATGATATTGGCAATGGATGAACTTTTTTTTGGAGGCTCCGGACCTTCACATGCCGTTCTCGGGCGCGGCCGATCGATCTGGCATCATCATCCCAGGCTTGGCAGCCGGCAACGGCGACCTCGGCTCTTGATGTAATCTACAGCATGTCGTGATGTTTCCATTGCAATCGCCGCCTCCACAATCCCTTGCCTGCTCTCTACATTTTCTCCCCTCTCTTTCTCCAACTCATGGGCAGAGCGCCATCCAAACCAGAATCGACCATGCAGTCCATACCGATCATTCCGCTGGGCCCGTCGGCTGTCCTCTTGCCTGGCGTGACCCTACGCATTCCCCTCCAACGCCGCAACGATATTGCTGCCGTGCTCGCGAATATTTACAGCAAGGCAAGCACTCCCCGGCCGGATGCGACAGCTGTCACGGTCGGCTGTGTGCCCATAAACTCGCCCTACCTCAGTCCCGACGGCAGAAAGCTTATCGATGATGGAAGCAAACAATCAAACCAGGAGTACGCTGCCGATCCATCGAAGGCGGCTGTCAAGGATCTTTTCAAGTATGGTACTCTCGCAAAAGTCTCTGGTGTTCAAGGGAGACGACGAGGTGAGCTAGCATTAGTTGTCGAGGGTATTAGCAGGTTCACCGTCGAGAAGCTTGAGAAAGAGAAGCCATACTTCGAGGCGCAAGTTACGGTGCATGACGAGCAGGAAGTCAACGAGCTCGACAAGGAGGTCCGCGAGCTATTCACGCAACTCAAGCAGCTATCAAGAGAATTGCTGGCACTCGTCCGACTATCATCACTCCTCCCATCCGGCCAGAACACAAATCTGTCGCCACTCCTTGCACGCCGGCTCGAGCTATACATCGTACGGAAAGATCTGCAAGAGGCTGGTGTGCTTGCAGACTTCATGGCAAATGTCATCGACTGCACACATGAAGAGAAGCTACAAATACTAGCAGCAGTGTCTATCAAGCAGCGGTTGCAGAAAGCTATCGAGGTGCTGCAGAGGAACGTGTCAAGCATCCAAGGCAACAACAGGGTGATGACCATAACGACCATATCACAAGATGACAACTCCACCAATGACAATTCGAACAAGCTGCGGCAACAGGCGCTTATGAACAGGATGCGCGGTGGCAATCAAGGTGGTATGGGTGGTGGTCAGGACTCGGATGAGCCGAACGAGATTGATGAACTCAGGAAGAGACTCGACGATGCTAAGCTTAGTCCTGAGGCGCAAAAGGTGGCAGATCGAGAGCTTAAGCGACTACAGAAGATGAACCCAGCACAAGCTGAGTACGGAGTATGCCGGACCTATCTGGAGAATCTGTCTGAGATCCCTTGGACAAAGGTCACAGACGATCAGCTGGACGCAAGTACCCTATCGCGAGCACGCAAACAGCTCGACGATGATCATTACGGCCTTGAGCGGATCAAGAAGCGACTATTGGAATACCTCGCCGTGCTGAAGCTGAAGCAATCTGTCAATGCGGACTTACAGAGTCAAATAGCAAAGATCCAGAAAGAGGCTGCAGACGCCGCAGAGAAGGAGAAAGAAGGTGTGGACCCGAAGCAGATCGTGAAGCAGCCGTCGCAGTCAATCGAAGAACTCAAGATTCGTCAATCGAAACGTCTCGTGGACAAGTCACCCATACTTCTGCTCGTCGGTCCACCCGGCACTGGCAAGACGTCACTCGCCAAATCGGTCGCTACGGCTCTTGGTCGCAAGTTCCATCGCATCTCTCTAGGTGGAGTGCGTGACGAGGCTGAGATCAGAGGTCACCGTCGGACATACGTGGCTGCCATGCCTGGTCTTGTTGTCAATGGACTGAAGAAGGTCGGCGTCGCCAACCCGGTCTTCCTTCTCGATGAAATCGATAAGGTCGGTACTTCGTCCTTCCATGGCGACCCGTCAGCCGCCATGTTGGAAGTCCTCGACCCGGAGCAGAACCACACATTCGTTGACCACTATGTCAACATCCCGATCGACCTCTCCAAAGTCCTGTTCATTGCGACCGCCAACAGCCTGGATACCATTCCTCCACCCCTCCTCGACCGTATGGAGACTATCGAGCTTTCCGGCTACACGACCATCGAGAAGCGACATATCGCGACTCGGCACTTATTGCCCAAGCAGATCACTACCAATGGTCTAGGACCGAACGACATCGCTATCGCGCCTGACGTGCTCGAGAAGGTCATCACCTCGTACACCCGCGAGGCTGGCGTACGAAACCTAGAACGCGAAATTGGCTCCGTATGCCGTGCCAAAGCCGTGCAGTATGCCGACTCCCAGGACAAGTCGACCGCCACGACGTACTCTCCAGAGGTGCGTGCCGAGGATCTCGAGGATATCCTCGGCGTAGAGCGCTTCGAGGAAGAGCTAGCCGCGTCGGACTCCCGTCCTGGCATTGTCACCGGTCTCGTAGCCTACTCGGGCGGCGCACAGGGCAGCATCCTCTTCATCGAGGTCGTCGACGTGGTCGGCTCCGGCGGCGTCAAGCTAACGGGCAAGCTGGGTGATGTGCTCAAGGAGAGCGTAGAAGTTGCTCTGACGTGGGTGAAGGCCCACGCGTATGAGCTGGCACTGACGCACGACCCCAGCGAGGACATCATGAAGAATCGGTCCATCCACGTCCACTGTCCGTCGGGCGCGATACCGAAGGATGGGCCGTCTGCTGGTCTGGCACACACTATTGCTCTCATCAGCTTGTTCTCTGGCAAGAGCGTGCCGCCTACTCTGGCAATGACCGGTGAGGCAAGTCTGCGGGGAAAGGTTATGCCCGTAGGTGGGATCAAGCAGAAGCTTATCGGCGCATTGCGAGCTGGTGTCAAGAAAGTCCTGCTGCCTAACGCGAACCGTAAGGACGTCAAGGACCTTCCAATCGAGGTCAAGGAGGGGCTGGAGATCGTGCATGTTGGTCATATCTGGGAAGCACTGAGACATGTGTGGCCTGATGCTCACTGGCCGGGGGAGAGAGGCTGGAGCGGTCTGGAGAGCAGGCTCTAATATATGCAATGAAATTCAATGTACGAAATTAAATGAGGTCGAAAGATTTTGGACTTGGCATTCATTGACATGTTCAGTACAAGGGAACGAGTAGTGTATGCACGACTATGGACAGCCTTGACTAGCATTCCCGCGTGTATTGCATATAACGGGAGTGCTTAGCGTGACAGTGTGACGAAGACTACACACAGCTTGTCTGATATGGCGAGAGACGTGCATCAAGGACCACGTGCTTCGTGACGATACATGCGATCGATAGATCTCACCGACGAGTGCTGCGCCGTAGCCGCTCATCCACACTGCACATGACCCATCGCGGTATCTCGCGAGAGAGACTTGCGCACCAATATATGTATCTTACCGCTTATCATAAGAACGAGCAAAGAAACATCCCTGGATCTCATTTGGACTACGACATGTGCAAAAGACTGCATACCACAACTGTCTATGCAAATTGCAAAAAGGAAGGAGGGAAACCCAGGATCGGAGAAACACAACTCGTCGAATGTGTCGAAGGCAACTGTCCGTTCATATCAGACGAGTGTCTTGTTCAGTCTACAGAGCGGGCAGGCGATTGTCTCCCGTGCTCATCAGTGAAGGCACTGCTGCATAGGTATTGCAAGCTGATACGTTCTCAGATGAGATGATTGTGTACTGCGATACTATGCGCTGTATGCATACCGGAGCTCGATGGCAATGGTGTCGAACGAGGAGATCTATCACGTGTAAATGAGGAGTCGAGCCGTCTTCCATTGCTCCGAGTAGCTAAACCAAGTATTCAACTCTATTGGACGGCCACCAATTTAGACCAGTCCAAGGATGAAATCCTCCCCGGACGAGCCGATACAGATCTCGCACAATTGTCGTGCATGGTCGCCAGCATCACGTTGTGGGGCTCCTCGTGTCGGGTCGAGTGGAAATGCCCATTGCCATGTCCGGACTGAAATGGGAAGGAGAAATAGAGCGTATTAGGTGTAAGAGTCCATCGACCGCTACCAAATTGTGTCCACACAAAACCAGCTTCCTTGCTTCTAAGACACTTGAATTACAATGGTGGTTGTACCCACACTGCAGATTGGTCATAAACACTTCCGGTACATACATAATTTAGACACCGACTGCACTTGGTCTGGTCATATCTGTGAAAACAGCGTGACAAGGTCCGGTGGTCAGGACATGAAGTCAAAGCTTCCGCATCCCTAGCGTCTCACTGCAGACAGCTCAGCGTCATGCTAGCAGCACTACTAGTGTCTTCACCTCACCATTACCAGACATAATTTGCGTGCTTGGAGTTCGATTCATATCGTGAGATTGCAGAAATCTTGATGCATTACTACAAAAGCCGTTCCATGGTCGAACAGCGAAGAGATCCTCACACCTCTGACCCGAACACCAGCCAAGCCATGGCTCCGGTACCATCTAGCGAGCTCCATTGCCCTTGTATGTCCTCCATCCTCCCCCTTCCTCCTCATCCTAGTCATCCCCAATCTACGACATCTGCACCTCAACTCTGCCCTCGTTGCCAGGCGGTCCCTCCCTAAGGTTAGGCAACAAGTAGGTGATATCGTCCCAAGGATGCCTGTAAAGACCCGTCCTGAGCCTCTTCTGGTCCAAGAAATGCGCGATGAGACCGATGCTGCGACCGAGCACGAACAGACCGTTGAGGACACCCATCTTGAGGTAATCTTCCGCCTCTTCGGGGGAGAAGGCGCCGCAGTTGCGCATGAGGTCAACGAAGCAGACGGCGACGCAGCCATCGACGTTGAGGATTAGGTTGTCCTTCTTGGAGGTCGTGACGGTCTCGACGGCCTCGGCGTAGTCGAGCAGGTTGGTCTTGGGGAAGTTCTTGTGTACGTACTCCTTCACGAGGGAGACGCGGAGGTCGGGGTTGTTGCGGGATTTGACACGGTGGCCGATGCCGGGAACTGGGAGATATTAGTGGTGGCCGTGGGTGGGGGTTGAGGAAGACATACTGAGCTTGTTCTCCTTCCTCATGGTGTCGACAAAGTCACGAGGAGAAAGACCCTTGTCGTAAGCCTTGGTAAACTCCTCGGCTGCGCCGTCCAGCGCACCGCCGAATCGCGAACCGATTGTGAGCAGACCGGAAACGAGTGCGGAAATCAAGTCCTTGCCGGCACGGGTGGTGATGATGGTGTTCATAGCACCGGACACGGCGGGACCGTGGTCGGCGGTGAGCATGAGTACCATCTCCAGGAAACGACCAGCGTAGTCTGGAAGACGGCGACGGAACCAAAGCAGAGACATGACACCGCCAATACCAATGTTCTCTCTGAAGACGTCTGAGATGGGCATGCCGGCGTAGAGAAGCTCTTGACCACGGTCGTCGGAAATGGTGGAGATGAATGCGGCTGGCTTACGGATGAGACCGAGTTCCTGGGCCCACGAGTAGTCGATGGGGATCTTGGGGACGGCTGGTTCTGGCTGGGGCTTGACGACGCCCTCCTTGACAAGACGCTGGTAGACGGTCGCGAGCACTGAAGGGAGTTCCTCGAATGTGTCTGGGACGAAGAAGCCAGCTTCTTTCATGGCCTTGTTCTTGGCTGCCGCAGTCTCAAGCTGCGAGTTGGCAAGAGCACCTGCGTGACCGAATTGTACCTCGGTCTTGAGCATGCTCGCCACGGTACCAATGGCCCAGGCTACGATTGGCTTTGTGATTGTGCCGTTCTTGACGGCCTCGATGACGCGGTACTCCTCGACACCACCGACCTCACCGAGAAGCAAGAGGATCTTGCACTCTGGGTCGGACTGGTATCGAAGCATGTGGTCAATGAAAGTGGTACCGGGGTATCTGTCACCGCCGATAGCCACACCCTCGTAGACACCATCTGTGTTCTGTGCGACAATGTTGTTGAGCTCGTTGGACATACCACCGGACTTAGAGACGTAACCGACAGATCCCTTGCGGTAGAGCTTGGAGGCCACGATGTTGTCCATCATACCACCAGTGTTTCCGATCTTGAAGGCACCAGGCTTGATACCACCGACTGTGGCCGGGCCGATAATTGTGATGCCCTTCTTCTTTGCGACGTGGAGGATCTCGCGAGCGCGCTATGAAGTGGTCAGACGAGCTACAGAGAACAGAATATCAGTAACTTACCCTCTCGGGTACACCCTCGGCAATGATGGCAATGGTCTTGATTTGCGGGTACTCCATGAGCTCCATGGTGGAGCTGTAAACGGATCGAGAAGAAGCGAAGTTGACGACGGTGTCGACATCACTGTGCTTTGCAATGGCCTTATCGGTAGCCTGGTAGACGGGGAGTAGAGTCTCGCTCGTGCCCCAGTACCTGTTATGGTCAGACCAAGCTCCAAGTAGCTCCGATACCGCTTATGCTCACATCTTGCTGACGAATTGGCCGCCGAATGTGTAGATGATACCGGCAACTGAAGGAGTAGAGCGCTTGCAGATGAAGTCGAAATCGAGCATGCCTTGCACAGCTCGTGGTTGAAGGCCGCTGCCGGGTTGTTAGTTGGGGCTCCATCTGCAGAGTAAGCGTTACTCACTATACGAAACATCTTGTCTTTGGGTGGAAAAGGAGGTGCTCTGGTCTTGGACTCATATTCCGGCTGGGAGCAGAGAAGCGGACCAGGTTGTCCTCTGACTTGAGACCATTGGCGCCATTCGTCTGAGGTGTCGAGGTGCTGGTCCCGTTGGGGGTGCCGCCCACGGCAGCCACAGCGGAGGGCATTGTGGAGGTGGAAAGTCGGTCGAAGGGTATCTCAAGAGGGTATGCTGAGGGATGGAGGTCAGCAATGGAGTATGATGAATGGTATAGCAAAGAGATTCAGTGTATGTGTGAGAGAAGGCTCGTCGGCGAAGCTGAAACGAAAGCCGGACAGCGAAAGTCAAAAGAATCTGTCGACCCCAAAAAAAGTCCGGGGTAAGGCAGGTACGGATAGAGGTAGGGGGTCAGGCCAGGAATCACTTACAAGGACACTTGAACAGGCAGAGAATGGTACGACTGTATTGCTTGAGATCAGTCCAAAAGAATATCGAGTAGCAAAGAAGCGATGGACAATGAGATGGACGACAAGGATCGCAATAGGACCGGTCGGAGCTGTGATTTCTTTCCACAGTGTAACGGCACAGATCAAGCTTGGGGAAGCTCTCCCGTTTACGGTTTTGATGAGGAACGGGAGGGTCCCTGATCACCAATGTTAGTACAGCCTGCACGACTCCAGTGCTCTCTCGGAACTATCCTTTTTGATGAGGGTTTCTATTGTGTGATGATGCATATGCAGCCATCCCCAACTCGGTGTCCGACCGGACCACGGTGAATTCAATGACGTTCAATTATCAATGGATCAATGCATTTTCTGGCAGATGATGGTGTTGCCGGGTCTCCTCTCAGCACCGAGGTTATTGGAACCTGTCATCTCCCAGGGCTGACTACGGTGGTAATCGTATCATTCAACGAGGACAATCGTACCACGGCAGTCTCGTAGACCAATGGTCCGTATTGCAGGTCGCGCGGTGTGGCTCTGCCCATCTCGTACGATTTTCGATGGTCTGATTGCTTTTTTTGGGAGCATTTCTATTCGTCGCCCCCTAAATAACACGTCTTGAGATCTGCGGTTGACAAGCCACGCGAGCAACAAGAAAAAAAAGTCCGTGGCTTCTGAGGATCATCTTGTTACCTGGAAGAAGCGTGGGAAGGTTCCTGTTCGGAATTGTTGTGTGGATCTACGCGGCCAACGAAAGTCCGTCGGCGCTAGTCAGGCCCCAGCAGAAAGTGTCTTTGCTGTCCGTTCTGCCCGTCGAGGCCCGTTGTCGCAGAGTCGAAGAGCTTGAACCCCTGCGGCTTTTGGGGAGCTCACCACCAAAAATTTCCCCAGACCGGACCTCTGACGAGAAACAGTAGCAACATCGGCGAATTCGGCATACCGCTGTCAATTGACTGGAACTTCTTACTTCGTCACCTCCGTTTGCACTACTTCAAATCATTTGCACGTCAAGCACAGCTACAGTAGTATCTGGTTCAGCCATCCCTAAGCTCTCTGAACCGCTGTGAGCTACCCCATTCCACCGGTAAGTGTCAGCTTCGCAATCCAGGCCATTTACCGCAGCCCAAGATCGGACGAGCCTCGCAGATGCTCAATACACTCCGCTTGAATCTGCATTGAATGTCGAAGGACTGTCTGGAACTTCCTCCTGGACCGCTGACCTTTTCTTATGTGCCATTGCTAATTGCTTCGCAGCCTCAGACACACCACTACCACATACCCAAGCCATGTCCGCGAAGTCAATCCTCGAGGCCGATGGCAAGGCCATCATCAACTACCACCTCACTCGCGCCCCAGTGATCAAGCCTACTCCTCTCCCGGCACCAGAGACGCACAACCCTCCTTCCCGTCTTGCATCTCTACACTTCCCCGAGGATGCAAAGGTCAAGGATGTTCTTGATCAGGCCGAAGTCACATACCCATGGCTGCTCCAGTCGGGCTCAAAGTTCGTTGCAAAGCCAGATCAATTGATCAAGAGGAGAGGCAAGAGCGGTCTTTTGGCCCTCAACAAGACCTGGCCGGAGGCGAGAGCATGGATTGAGGAGCGCGCCGGCAAGGTCCAGCGGGTAGAGACCGTCGACGGTGTGCTCAGGCAGTTCCTTGTCGAGCCATTTGTCCCTCATCCGCAAGACACTGAGTATTACATCAACATCATGTCTGTCCGAGAGGTGAGTTTACGATCAATTTCTTCATCTTCAAAAAGGCTTGGCATTCAGAGATGGAATGGCGCGAATAAATCATCTTGAGACTAGAGTTTTCTGTCTCTTCGGCTCGGCATGAACATTTCGCACCGCTCTATTGCCATATTTCATTCAGCACTTCTGGTCTCATGGTCTTCTTGCGGTCTCTTTACCCGCTAGACGGACCTCCCCGGCTTTCACATGCCTCCCGCACGTGCCTGGCCGGACGAAGGGAGAAAACCCAGACCCACCTGCCTTACAAGCCCCCTACCACTCATCTGCTATCTGCATGACATCTCATCTTGCGTCAAAGAGCTTTCCCCGGATCGTCGTTAGCTGTCAATCTCACCGTCTTTTTACCCCGAACATCCGTTCTCATCAAATAGAGTTTCACTAATATCGACCTCCCAGGGCGACTGGATTCTCTTCACCCACGAGGGTGGTGTCGATGTTGGCGATGTTGACGAGAAGGCCGAGAAGCTTTTGATCCCGGTCGACCTGTCACAGTACCCTTCAAACGAGCAGATCGCTTCTACACTCTTGAAGAAGGTGCCCAAGGGTGTACATAACGTTCTGGTCGACTTCATCTCCCGTCTCTACGCCGTCTATGTTGACTGCCAATTCACGTAAGCATCCTTCTCGCTGTGTATTTGGTTTAATTGACATGATATAGCTACCTCGAAATCAACCCTCTCGTCGTCATTCCCAACAAGGATGCCACTTCCGCCGAGGTCCACTTCCTCGATCTTGCAGCCAAGCTCGATCAGACCGCAGAGTTCGAGTGTGGTGTCAAGTGGGCTATTGCTCGATCTGCTACCGCTCTTGGCCTCGCCGTCACTGCACCAAAGGATGGCAAGGTCACCATCGATGCCGGCCCACCGATGGAGTTCCCCGCCCCCTTCGGCCGTGAGCTGTCAAAGGAGGAGTCTTACATTGCCGAGATGGACGCAAAAACTGGTGCTTCTTTGAAGCTCACCATCCTCAACGGCAACGGTCGCATTTGGACTCTCGTCGCTGGTGGTGGTGCTTCCGTCGTCTACGCCGACGCCATCGCCTCTGCTGGCTTCGCCTCCGAGCTCGCCAACTATGGTGAATACTCCGGAGCACCAACCGAGACCCAGACCTTCCACTACGCCCGCACCGTCCTCGATCTAATGCTCCGCGCCCCTCAGCACCCCGAGGGCAAGGTCCTCTTCATTGGTGGTGGTATTGCCAACTTCACAAACGTAAGTCTCCATCGACCATAGCAGACGTACCATCATAGATCATCGCTAACGTCATGACCAGGTCGCCTCTACGTTCAAGGGTGTCATCCGCGCTCTCCGCGAGGTCGCCCCTCTCCTCAACGAGCACAAGGTTCAGATCTGGGTCCGACGTGCCGGCCCCAACTACCAGGAAGGTCTCAAGAACATCAAGGCTGTCGGTCAAGAGCTGGAACTCAATATCAAGGTCTTTGGTCCTGAGATGCACGTCTCTGGCATTGTGCCCCTGGCTCTTGTGCCGGGCAAGTGGCACGAGGGTATCAAGGAATTCTCTGGTTAGAGGAGTGATAACTGTGAAAGGGAAAGTATGCTGCAAGTGAAGACAGAGAGAAATAGCTTGACGATCGGGAGCTGGTAGGAGGACAGGCAGGTAATGAACTTGTTCAACGGTGTCTATGGCTTTCGCTTGGTGCAATGGCATATGAGGCAGAGGTCGGATAGATTTCATGCAGGCACATTGTACAATCTACCACGTTACTACCATGCCTCCCGACGGTGTTACCACGCAAGCACCACAAGCCTGCGAGGACATGCCCGATCAGATGCAATCCTGGCACAAATCCCACTTAGTCTAGTAGTGGCACCCGAAGTACCGCTTCGCATAGTCCACTGTACTATCACACTTACGCTTTCCGCGAAATACGATTGATGCGGTCGTGATCATTCGTCACTACATGAGTTCGCACAGCGGTCGATATCTATTAAGGCAGAGAACTTTTCAATTGTGTATGGCGAAACATGACCGACTGCTTCTGGTGCAGCTGACGATGCTATAGACCATTCTTTTGTAACGAAATCGGTCGGATAAAATGAACGTGTAATCAGCACTGCTGGAAAGAGCATGTTTCAAGAGGAAACATTTTGTATTCTGGTGGTACCGCTCTCGATATCGGTACGAACGCAGTCTAGTTTTTCCGACCATTGCTTCTACAATCTACATGTCCGAATCAAGCACACCCTTGCTTTTGTTAACAGTCTAGTCTTCTCCCTCTTTAGCTCTCATGGACGCTATCCTCTCCGATACTATGCTATCAATTCCATGCACCTGCCCCAACAGTCACGAGATCCTGTATCTAGACAGACCGGGGGCCTACGGGGGAGTTCCGGACTCACATGCGCGCCTTGTGCTCCTCGCCCAATTCATTGATATAACGAAAAACAGTGGCGATCATCTGCCAGCCGACCTTGAGACCCACTTTAGAAACACAGAACAAGGTTTCGACGGCCTCAGGGTCGACGGCTCTACCCCGAGCCGAGTTCTGGTGGCAATGCTTGATCTGCTCCGCGATCGGCTTGAAGAAATCTGGGAAGGCGTTGATCAGACGGTCGCAAAAGGCAAGTGCTTCGGCTTGCCGGGCCCGGCGGGTGAAGAACCATTGCTGGTGGAAGACGTAGCAGAATTCGCAGAAGACGATGAGGCCGATGGTGACGAGGATGAGTTTGTAGATGTCGGAAAGGAGGTACAACATCATGATAGATGAGATGCGATTTGCTCGGTGATAAGCGGATTTCGACTTTGGTAAATTGGATATTGACGTGATGGATAAGTTGAGTGGTCTGAGGTCGGAACGCCAGGGACGTCCAATGTTGATAGAGCTGTGTAATTCTGATAGTGAAGATGCCTTCTTTTTGTAGGCAATGGAAGCCAAACACAGACGAATGATTCGTTGGTGACTCTGTCTTTCGTCTGTTTGTTCGATGCACCTTTGCTTGTTTGTTGCGGGCTAGGGCGTACCGATATGACAAACATTGCGAAAGTTGAAGATAGTGCTCTCATTTGCAGCTCCAGGCTGTCTCAGGCTTGCAGACCGGAGTGCCTTGAGACGTACACTTTCAGACCAAGGACAGACATTCGTTTGCCAACCGTCTCAGATAAAACTCCCTGACTTGATTAGGCAAGCCATCAAACTGTTTTGCCATTCTCTGTACGTCCCGTCTGCCCCTTTCATAAGCAGCGATGTCTCTGTTGCCATACACATCCTTGCCCGCGGCATACGCTTGCTCCATCCTCTCGTCCCTGAAGAAAACATTGACAGCAACGCTCAGATTGCTTAAAGGCTTGGCAGTATGCAGCCACAAAGGGGGGATGAACAAGACATCGCCTTCGTTCAGCACTGTCTCATATGGTGTGGTAGAGGCAAGCGTTGCCTGGTGCTCAGGTGAAGGATCGAACGGATCGATAGATGAGCTTGAGGCGCCTGGTAGTATGCCAAGATTGACGACGTCGAAAGGAGGATACAGTATGAGATGCTTTGAGCCCTTGATCTGGCAAAGCACATTCGCCATGACGTCGTAGTGTAGCCACATATTAGCAGGTCCAGAGATACGGAGAGGAGAGCTGTGTGCTTGTTTGGCAACATGAGCGAGAGAATCTGGTAGTTTGAAATCAGATTCCAAGCTAGGAAAGTCAACGGCTAGCTCTGTTGGAGCATCCGCAGGGCGACCGGATGAAAGGGCACGGAGGTAGACATGAGACCCGGCCTCTGCACTGTCCAAGAAGGATCCAAATGCGGTGGTCTTGTAAGAGAAGTTCTTGGTCTGGAAGCTCATCTTTTCCGTTGGAGAGTCGTGGATCACCACAGCTCGATCGCCTCCAACCTTCTCCTTGAGATACTGTGTTGTCCACAGAATGGTACAAGGACCAACATCTAGCCCCTCGAAGACGACTGGAGTGCTGTCCAGCAACACATGCATGAAATCCGATTGGCCTGTCAGAAACCTCCGCGAGATTTGTTGTGCGGTCTTGCCTTTCCTCGACACCGGATGCTCAGACGAATTGGGCCTTACAGCTGGATTCGGTACCTGGACCGCGAGCGATTGATCCTGCACTGTCCAGTGCGCTTCGGACGATGAAGCGGTGTTGAGTGTCTGACTACTACTCCAGCATGTGCCAAAGCTGAAACAAGTTGCGCCACCACCAAGCAGAAGTATCTCCTTGTCGATGCTGACGGCGGACACTCCCACCAGCAGAGGTCTATTGTCCCAGTTCACAGTCAAGCCTGTACCGTCCTCAACATCCATTATCTCATTACTTCGGTTAAGCATGCTACCAGCGCAAACGCCACCGATAACAACGTCCCTCCCCTCAATTTGTGCAGCCACCGCCCCAAATCTGCAAAGCTGCCTGAGGGTTAGCTCGTCAAATTCTTCAGAGCGCTCGCAATGTATGGTTGGCTGGGGAGAGTTCGCAACAAATCTCCATGACCAAATGTCTTGAATGATCGTGCCATCATCTCCCATACCGCCAATCAAGAGTCCGCTATTTCCGTCGGCAGACGTGGTGAGAGTGGCTCCGAAGCGTGCGCCTGGCTGTGTACCATAGGCCTGGACCTGCGTCCAGCCAACATCTCTCCGATAATAGAGCCAATCATTGAGCGCCTCACCTTCGGAGGTCTTGCCGCCAAAGACGAGAACACCACAGCCACTACCAGGGAGACCAGACTTTCCAACCCCTACTGCACTATGCCGAAAACGTGCTTGCGGAAGATGGTGTGTCGAATTCCATTGGCTATCTTTCAGAAGCCAGCACGAGCTTGACGCCTTGTCAGGGGCAGTTCTACCTCCGGCTAGGAGGATTTGGTGTTGATCCAGCAGTGTTGTCGTGTGGCACATAATTGAAGCCGGAAGTTCGGGTAGAATTTTGACAGTTGTCTTTCGTGACGATGTGGTCGGATCACCATCTATATGCGCTTGCGAGCGTGATAGATAGATGTCGGCAGTTTTCAGGCGCTCTCTAGTACCGACGCCTCCCCAATGCGCAACCACAAGTTCTCCAGCCGATCCGTCAGCCGGCATTCTTTGACGTGTTGGCGCTGCAGCTCCGAAACGTCGGCTGTTTGGCGTCCCGGGAATCGTTTTGGATCTAAGTGTAGATGGAAACGATGGTGCGACCATATCACTTGCTGCGAGCGAGCTTTGAGGTCGATTAAGTGACTCAGCACTTGTATGAATTGCCTTATTTGTAGCGCGAAGTAGGAAGTAGTGCGCGCCGAAGAGTGCAAACTCTTCCCACTCATCGAATGGCTCCACGGTGTCCAGATGCCGCCGCTCGGAAGATGTGAGGAAGCTGTTGTCCGACCAGAGCTCCCACAGTGTTTTGATATTGAGACCGCTTGATGGCCATCCTGCTGTCTCGAAGCGGCGCCGCATCGCGTCAAGTGTGTCGATCGCATGTAATGGAGTTCGAAGCTTCTGGAAATGTTTCAACATGGTTTCTGCGAAAGGATGGTCCGGCCCGTCAGGCAAATGCTGTTCCAGTAAGCAGAATCTCGAATCCGGTAGTTTTGCTGCCCAAGCAAGGACGGCATTAGCAGCGGGTTTCTCCATGTATGCTACCGACACCTCTGCGACAAAGAGAAATGCCACCGAGCACGTCTGGAGGTCGAAGAGCTGTCGGAGGGTAGATTCGAGGTTCGCAACGTCCTTCAAGTCGCATCCGACAGCTTTGTACTTTTCCGTACTGGCAAGAAGAGCATCTGTGGACTTGCCATAGATGATGCCAGGTAAGACGTCCAGAAGTGGCTCGTTGTGTCGAATCACCTCGACCTTCTTTTGCATGAGCTGCGGATAGTCTATATCGACAAAAACGCAATCATGACATTGGTCAGAATGGAGGCCAAGAAACTGAAAGGGGAGAGGATCGCTAAGGTCAGTCAGATACCTACCGTCAAATGTATCCGACAGAGGCAGAACAAAAAGACAAATACTCGACCTACTCACTATCCACAGCCTAGGTTGACGACAACCTTGGTCTTTTGGCTATCTTCTTTAAGAAAATCTGCCACGGTCTTCTCGATAGCTTTCATTCGCAGCCAATAACCCCGATTGATCAACGGAGATCTCCTCTGGAATTTTCGTACAAAGAATCTGAAATACTCTTGTTGTCCAGAATAATATAGCTTCTCTACAGATCGTTTCGATACGATGCTGCTGCTATTGGTGTCCATGATGAACTCATCACGCTTTCCGACAGCAGGCACGCCCATAGCCTGCATCTTGAGCGGCTTCTTGGGTCGCTTATTGTGGAATGCCTGTATGGAGTCATTTTCAAACATCGTGATGACACTCTTTTCGGGGCAGAGATCTGGTGACAGGATGTCAAAATTTATGCATGATTTGTGACAAGAGAGTGTGGTCCGAGCTCTTGTGCCCCGCTGCGATCTGCGCCGTGGTTCACTTCATTGCATGCGGAAAGGTCGCGAGGCAGCATCCAAGAAAGTAATCCTCAGTGTTGTGATATCGCAACACGACTCCTATCAAACACATTTATTGACACCGTTGCTCATACGGCTGGAGAAGCATCTGTCGACCTCAACATGATTGCATTGCCAGCTCGGTAGCCTTGCGCATACTTCTCTACAACCAACACGCGTGAAGACCCCTCCCAGCAAACATGTCTATCAATTATATTACTTTCAACCAGGATCACTCGTTTCTTGCTGTCGGTCAGTCATGGCCACATCGGATATGCTGGACCCTACTGACGCCTTCTAGCTACCACAGATGGCTTCCGAATTTACTCGACCGATCCATTCTCTCTAGTCTTCCAGACCCCGCTTGCTGAGAATGGCGCATCCGGCGACATCTCAGTACTTGAAATGCTCTTCTCTACCTCCCTTGTTGCCATGATACTGTCACCACGCCTCCTTAGAATAATAAACACCAAGCGACAATCAACGATATGCGAGCTCACATTCCCATCCCGAGTCGGCGCACTGAAACTCAACCGCAAGAGATTGGTAGTAGTACTCGAGGATATCATCTTCATATACGACATTCAAACGATGAAGACTCTATTTCAGATTACGACGCCCTCGAACCCATACGCACTCTGCGCACTCTCGCCAAATCCTGACAACAACTACATCGCCTACCCCCTTCGCAAGACCGACCCCGTGACGTCCACCACGCCCTCTCACGTTCCGCCAGCCCAAAAGGCCCCCGAACCCATGTCCGGCGACGTCATGCTCTTCGACGCCAACACAATGGAAGAAATCAAAGTCATCCCGGCGCATCAAGCGCCCCTCTCCTGCATCTCCATAAACAGCGAGGGCACCCTCCTCGCGACAGCCTCCGAGAAAGGCACCGTGATCCGCGTCTTCGAGCTCCCCTCAGCGCGCAAACTCTACCAATTCCGCCGCGGTTCCATGCCCTCCCGTATCTACAGCATGTCCTTCAACGCCACATCCACCCTCCTCTGCGTCTCCTCCGCCACCGAGACGATCCACATATTCAAGCTTTCCCCGCAGAACACCTCGCCCGCAAACGGCGCCGACTTGCCCTCTCCTGACCTACCCACTGATACGCAGCGCCGCTCCGAGTCCCCATCCGATCGCTCTGACGGCTTCCCAGACCTCGAGAGCAGCGTCCCTGCTCCCCGCGCAACGCCCGGCGCTCAGGCAGGAGGAGGCGGTTTCATGTCTCTCATGCGCCGCACGAGCCAGAACGTGTCATCGACATTCGTCAGCAGAGCAGCGGGGTACTTGCCGTCGGCAGTGACGGAGATCTGGGAGCCGGCGCGCGACTTTGCGTGGGTGAAGGTGCCCAAGGGACGGGGTGGGGCACCGGTCAAGAGCGTAGTAGCGATGGCGGGGAATGCGCCGCAAGTCATGGTCGCGACGAGCGAAGGTGAGTTTTTAGTTTATCAGGTTGACTTGGAAAAGGGCGGAGAGGGGGGTTTGGTGAGGCAGTATTCGGTCAGGGAGAAAGGTGGGGAGGCAGGTGGAGGGTATGGAGAGTAGGACGTTTGAAGACAATCATACGGTCGAGATGGATAAGCAGGACATGATTGGAGAGGGATTGAGGATAAGGATGGTCGTAATTGCAAGCAAGCGTTGAAATTCGGATTAGATACCACCACCGCTCATGACGGATCGATTTGGGATCGCTGCCTCTTTTTGGAAGGATGCATAGGTGGTGTAATGGATTAGGCAGGAACGAAAGCACCATCTTCACTTCTACACCGATGTGTACAAGTTTGAAGCAATGAAAAACTGTGTTGGTATACCTAGCTGTACAGATCCTGATTCCTCCTCTCGTGCTGCCCAAAAACAGCAAGACTTTCCTCCGATATTTCCATAGTTGCTTGCAAGTCTTCACGCCAAAGGTTTCTCCTTGACTTCCTCGTGATGTCACGAGTTCTCAACGAATCCTTACAAGCTAGATCGAACCGAAGAAAGTGCTCACTGCCCAGGGCACAAGTGCACTGCGATGCTGTTAGCTTGATCTCTGCATCATAACAGGGCAACACTCACCCGACTGCCAAACCAACACCAATGCCGACCGTCGCTCTCTTCTTGATTCTCTCCCTCCTCACCTCGACCGGTGTGATCTTGACCTTCTTCACAGATCGGCCGTCTTGTTCCTCTGTACTGCCGCTTGCACTGCCGGCATGCTTGCTACCCTCTGCAACCACTTCTTCATCTTCATCTCGGCTGATATCCACTGCCTTTCTCTTGCGACCTCTTATGGTCTCCTTTCTCGTCGCAGTAAGCTTGTTCGCCTCATCGATAGCTTTGCGCGCAGAGTCAAGGTAAGCCTGAGCATCATCCGGCACCTTTAGGTTGGGGTGCTTCACGGGTGTCTCGACCTTGACGTTCGTTGTGGTCGCTTCGTCGCCATTGGGGAGGACTTCTGTCTGGCTATTGATGTCGACCTTGACTGATTCCTCTTCTGCAGCTTCCTCTTTCAGCGCCTTTTGACGGCCGCTTGTCTTGCGCGTGGACTTTGCGACAGTCGGTGCCGGCTCTTCTGGCTCGACGCTGGCGCTACCGGCGGCCGGACGACCTCGCTTTGTGCGCTTTGGGGTTGCAATCTTGCGTGGCGTCTTCATCTCGCGCTCAGGTGCCGGGATCTTGGTGGGGCTTGCTGATCGTAGTGCTCGTTTGCGTGGAGACTTGTTCTTTGGCGACTCTTCTGGGGGAGGCAGCACGGCACCATTCAATGTCGGCGTCTTCGCGCGAGATGTGCGGGGTGACGCTTGTGGAGCGGGCGACTTGGACTTAGAGGCGGCTTTGGACTTGGCGGATGGGACGTGGAATGGCGGAGGAGCTTTGATCTCTCGCTTCGTGGCCGTAGTACTAGGCGGCATCGGTGCAGGATCAAGAAGTACGAGAAGCCAGTCGCGGATCTGATATTCGTCCGCCAGATCGAGAGCTGTGAAGATGTGAGATGTGAAATTCAAAGTCGAAGTCAAGTGAAAGAAGAAAAGACGAATGGTTTGCTGTGAGCGACGCACCTATTTGTGGAGGTACCCAGATGTTTCCCGCAATCTCCTCCTTGTCGGCCTGAGGTAGATTCTTGAGGTATGTCTTCTCCGCTGCCTCCTCCTCTTCTGATGCCCAGGGGAAGGTGACCTTGAACAATCCGCTTGCGCTTACAAAGCCGTCATTCGACCTTCGCTGTCTGTTGTCAGTTGCGCGAACCACAATCATGCTTTTTGCGATCGACCCACCATCAAGAAGTAAGCTTCGGGAGTTGAGTGACCTCGCGATGCGTGGAAGATGCCGGAGCCTTTGAGATCTTTGGGTAGAGGCACGCGAATGTGCGCGTAGTCGAAGGGACCGAGGTTCTTAGGCTTGGTCGCGTTCGAAGTACCGACTTGTCCAGCATCTACAGCAAGTTCTGTTTGACCCAGTCGTCTTTTGGAAAGCAGATCCTGGCCTTCATGAAATCAGCCGCGTACGCTCCTTGCACCTCTGCGATTCTCAACTTACGAAGCTCTTCGTCGTCAAGCGGCTCAAGCAAGGGATTCCGTCGTGTCGGCAGTGTTCGATCGGTCATGATTGATCGGATAGGATGCGCCGCGGTGGAATGCGACAAGCTCGAGTTTGCAAGTGGTCGACGCGCTGCGCTTTCGATAATTATGACGCGCTCACTGCCGTCTCGAGTGCAATATAAGAGCTCGATGCGCAACTGACGACTCAGGAAAATGAAGCCAAATGCGACAGGAACAAACGCAAGAAGCCCACGGGCTACTGTAAGGATGAGTGCAGTGGTCGGAGTGATGAAGGAGACGAAGATGATCTCTGGCATGGCAGAGAGCTTTGACCTCCGCGCCGGCTGAACCCTGAGAAGCTTTCCCGCCGCAATACTGCGGAGATGGCTGGGGAGGCGTCAAGACAATCAAGTGAGGTTACCGCAGTCGAATTGGGCATTTCATCAGCATAGAGGTGTCATTACAAAGTCACGGCAACTTATGGATGAAGCATTGGATCATATAGACTGCAAACATCATGGCGAAAAGGGCGATTAGGAGGTATCAAGGCCACAGCACGAAGCCTCGAACGGTGTCGAGCTCTATCTGAGCTCTCATCACAAGAAGCCGGCAAGTGCATGCACCATCATCGCCTTATCGCTCCATGGAAGATATCCTGCAGATGTGGCAGTAGGAGATAGCACAGAGTACAGGAACCTAATAGATGTACCTGAAAGCGGTGAAGGAGGGGCAACGTCGGACCCCACTTTGGGACTGTTTGTTCTCGACTCGGACCACTACGTTTCCCCTGCACACGTTTCGCATTCCATCCTAAATATCTGCCTTGCGATTATCGCAGAATTGTGCAAATAATCAGATTGTCCATCAACGACACCATCTATACCATCTAAAACCAAGAGAACGACAACATGGCGAGCCACGCGGAGGACGATCTGGCGGCGGAGCAGACCGAGGGGTTCAAGGTGGGCGAGAAGAAGACCATTGACGAATATCAGAAGCTGGGTAAGTGAAAGACTGATTTTGCATTAACATGTGCGAGGATCCATTTGCAGTGACAGAGAATCTGACATTGGCTCCTTCCCTTGGACATTCGTGATTCGAAACCTCGTATAACCAGTATCTCCACCACCGCCACTTCGAATACCATCATCCATCACTAGGACAATCATCGGGCACCCTTCCATCGTTATAGCCATAGACTATCGCTATCTCAGGCTGAGTGAACATTCATCATGGCATCTTATCTCGTTCAAACTACCAACATGGATCCCGTCGATCCCTTACAGACCAACATCTCGTACGCAGAGTTTCGAACAAATATATCTCTGCGATCAAGACCAGATGAGACTATACCGGCGCATTCCGCGCTTCCGGATCACTTGCATCGAGAGTACTGCCACCAGTACATTGACGAAGCGAAGAATGCCGACGAGGAAGCTGCCAGGCAGACGAAATAGTACCGTGAATGGGGCAATGGAAACCGCCACATCAATACAAGACAGCCTTGGATTAAGACAACCAACATGACCAGACAGCAAGCAGATCGCATATTCGAAGAACGACTGCGAGCTAAAAGATGCTCCAAAGCAAGACAAATGCTGGAGAGGACATCGGCACTCCTCAATCGAGACAAGCCACACTCTGACGATCCGGATGCTACGCAGTGGGTTCGAGCACTACCCTCCGACTTCAAAGACATCAACTTGCAGCTCACAACCGCACGCAAGCTCAGGCCATCGTTGGGTGATCATCGTGGATCTGTGGCCGCAGCACTGAGATCCGAGTACAGCATCTTTGAGTGTGCTCTCCGCAGGTGGACCCTCTTCCGCAAAGACAGTGCTGTCGACCCATTCCAATTTCAACCAAAACTTCCATCAACACAGTCGGGCGACGTGCCTCAATGGATCCCTGATGAGCCAAATCCGCCCTTGTCTACAGATCGCCAGAGCGATCCGCCGCCTTATGCTTCCGACAGTGAGGCTGCACGCGAGGAGGATCGTGAGGGCAGATCAGAAAGGAGTCGCAAGTCAGAGTTGGCATCACGCCCCGCGGACAATTATCCTCTCGATGGGGAACGTTTCGGAGGTGCAGTAGCACCCGACATCACGCAATCAGATCTGGATCGAGCAGTAGCTCGCGTCTACCGACGGCCAAACCCACCTGTGCGTGTGAATATCAACGATGGGCCAATACTCCCTTCCGGACAGCTTCCACGCCATGGGAATAGTAGTCCTTGGTCCGACCTAGCGACTGAACTACGAAACGCAGCCCAAGAATTGGTTTCAGACGTGCAGACAAGACGTGGCAACTCAATACCGTCGGGACCTTCCTCACCTCAGCATGGTGATGCTGTCGCAGTGGACCCTATCTCCTCTTTGCCCTCAACTTCCACCGCTGCTCCATTGCACATTCCGACCACCACAGAAGAGCACGAGAACGAACACTCGGAAGACGTTGTTTCTGACTCGACTGACGGTCCCCCATCACCTATGCCACAAGTTATGAACGACCGTGGCAATGAGGTTCAAGGTGAACCGCAAGAAAGTGTCAATGAAGGGACCTCATCGTCTCCTCCCTCCGCAGGGAATTTCGATCAACCTGGAGCACCAACGGAGGTATGTCATCGTCTGCCCGCAACCCTGCCTCCCGCATCAAGTCCTTCCAATGTCCTACCACCGAGTTATGCAACCCAGGCCGAGCCTGACGAGTCCGACACAGCCTATGGTGGCACAGCTGCACAAGCAGAAGCTATCCAACCACAAGTTGAAGCAGCAAGCGAGCAGCAAGAGCATAGCAGTCAGGCCGGCCCAAGCGCAACTCAAAGCTATCGTGATGCTCAAACCCAGACAGCCGGTACAGCCGCTCCAGCACAAGCCGACACACCATCACCGCCACGAGCACCACCTACTCCTCCTCCTGACCCACGTTCACGATACCGTCCCGCTCCATGGCGTCGCAGCGGTGAAGCACAAGGCGTGCTGCAAACCTGTGGAAGCATTGCTGCCACACAACAAATGCCACTTAGGCAAGCCTTTGGACCACAGCCACCAGTCGCATGTGTCTCTCCACAAGTCTCTCCCCAACTACGAGCAGCGCAAGGAAGGCAGCAAGTACCTCAAGGTGCAGCGCTACCATCGAGACCACGTCCGGCCATAGGTCGCCGTACCACATGGCAGTCAGACATCATCCCCCCTAGAATGCTCTGGGGTCGGAAGCCACCAAATCGTGAGACAATACGCAATGAATGGCATCGCTATGGCCGAGGAAGCGCACACACCCGCAACTGGGTCGGGCAGAACGACATGCCTGTGCTCACCCATGAGCGCCTCCGTGCCGCTCAACAATGGCAGCATGCAAATCGGCGGGACCGAATGAAGTTCCAAGGCGACGGAGACAATTCGCTGCTAGCCAGGAGACGACGGCGATTTTGCAGTTTCAATGATGCCCGCTGGCCTGGACCGACGACTGAGGCCTACGGGCCCAACTACCGACCACCCCGATTTTGACTGGGTCTGGTCCACGCCTTCTTGCTGTTCAGGGATCCTCGTCCGCTCTTGCTCTCTGCTTCTTCGCTAGCACAAAAAATTCTTCTTACTAATCCTTCTCACAGACCAAAACGACGAATCCCTCCGCAAATGGAAAGAGTCTCTCGGCATCGGCAGCGGCAACACGATCGGCGACGCCTCGGACCCAAGGAAGTGCATCATCATATCGCTGGGTCTGGAAGTCGAAGGACGCTCCGACATTATCATCGACTTGACCTCCCCCGGCGCATTGGAGCAGCTGAAGAAGAAGCCCTTTACGATCAAAGAGGGTGCGACGTTCCGCATGAAGGCCCGCTTCCGCGTGCAGCATCAGATCCTCAGCGGGATGAAATATGTGCAGGTGGTCAAGCGTGGGCCAATCAGTAATAAGATGCAGGAGATGATTGTATGTTTCCTTTACCCCCCTCTCGTTTTCTTTTCTCTTCACCTTCGAATCAAGCCTGCAATGGTTAAGAAAGGCGACGCACGATGGGAGGGTAGAAAGCGCAGGAGAGGATAGAGCTAACGCACGCAGGGCTCCTACTCCCCCAACACGACCGACAAACCCGAGTACGAGAAGAAATTCGAGCCCGAGACTGCGCCGTCCGGTATGCTGGGTCGTGGGTCCTACACGGCTGTTTCTCGCTTCGTGGACGATGATCAGCAGGAGCACTTGAGGTTCGAGTGGTCGTTCGACATCAAGAAGGATTGGTGAGGCGACTGGTCATAGCGGCGTAGGGAGGTGAAGAGGAGAAGTAGCAGACGGGAAGGGAAGCGATGACACGCAGAGGACAGTCGTAAATCATTGCATTGTCATGACCTTTCTTTATAGATGGTGGAATGCATCCCTGTCGTGCTTACACATTGTGTCATATTTACATCCTGTATGATACTATTCGTGGTTCTCGTAGTGACGTAAAAGCTAGTACCGATAAGAATATATGCAAGAACGAAACCCATCACTCATACCCAATAGCTATCCCGCCCAGCAATATCTACATCGTCTAAAGCCATATCCTCCCCTTCGTCCCCTCCTCGCTCCGTCCCACCGTACGACGTCGTCGCACCTCGTAGCTCTCATACAACGCCTCCTTGCCCCCCCGCGCATCATCGCCCTGCTCATACCCACCCAACGCGCCAAAGGCATACTCGTCCACCGGATCGAATCCCCCATAAGGCCCGGCAGCGATCTGCTCCTCCCACTCCCCCGTCACGAAACTAATGGCGCTACCAGCCGAGTCCTGCGCCCTGTGTCCGCGCGTCCAGCCCGTTCCTGTCGAGCCGGTCGGGGAGCAAGATAGCTTCGCGTCTGCTGCGCTGGGGCTGGCACGGTGGCGGCGGAGTGGTTCCGGGGAGCAGGACTCGTCGCGGGGGTAGCTTGAGAAAGGAGTGCAGGAGGAGTGCGTGGGTGAAGAAGGGTAGATGATTTGTGGCGAGACACGGCGCATGGGGACTGCGTGGGCTTCGTGGAGCGTGGGTTCTTCTGCTTCCATTACTGCTTCTGGGAGGGTAGTGGGGGAGTAGGCATGGTGGGAGGAGGCGGAGCGGTAGAGGTCTGGTCGGGTTGCAGGGGGAGAGGCGTGGGAGGAGAGGTCCTTGCGGGATCGGCGCTGGGAGAGCTTGGTGGAGAGCGTGCGGAGGAGTCCTGGCATCTGAGTTTGGTGTAGAATTGTTTCTGGTGCTACCCCGGTCTTCTTTGAGATTGGCGGCAAGAAGGATGGTGCGGTAGAAGAGCCCTCCTCCTTAGGTTCAAGCCTGGTCGGTCTGAGGAGCGTGGGGAATGGAAGTTCTCTTTAGCGGGTGGTGGTGGCTGGACTGAGCAAGCTGAAGTGATATCGCGTGCAGTCTTTATCCCCTTCCACTACAATTATGAAGTATGGTGCAATGCTCACAAGCCTTTATTGTTAGTGGTTTTGTGTAGGAGGCCGTGAGTGCTCAGCGTCGAGACGATTGTGTCCCAGAAAGATAGCGAAAGTATGGGAGTCGGCAGTGTAGCATACAAAAGCAAAAAAAAGTTGACAACACAACTACCTGCGAGGACAGAACAAGGAATACTTCTACTCCTCACCTTACGTGTTCCCAATATAGCAGCTCATCCATCACCCGGTCAGTAGGAGCCGCATTCAGGTCGGTGGCACACGCGCTTACCGTCATCTTTCGACCAGGTACGAGCGTACAAGCTACGGACACGGACGCAAGGTTCGGACACGATGTAACGATGTGAGAGGTCGACAGACGAGCTTACCTGGCCATGTCAGAGATGATGCAGTGCGCTTGGCGAATCGATGATCGCGTGTTTTGATGGGCTTGCAAGGAACGGAAAGATACAATAGACTTGGTGGGATGGGCATGCAGGGGGGGGGGGGGCTGTGGTGGAAGAGGGGTCTGACAGGGCTTGATTGGTTTTGTGGCGGTGCTGGTATGCTGCCTTTGCCTGATGTTTTGGCCCCTGGCAAGCTGACAAAACCTGATACTACGCCTCGTGTGGTTCTCACGCGTAGGAGTGTCGATTCCGTCGCGCTGTTAAGCAATGTTCCAATCTGTGGTTGTCGAGATTGCTCTCATTTGCACAGTCGCGAACAGGGAAGATGGAGATCCGAGTACGAATCGCACGGCCACAAGTCCTGAGTTGACCCACCACTGTCTACGCGGCTCTTTCGATATCCGAGCAGCAATCTTCTTGGTTCCGTATCTGTCGGATCGTGATGCCGAGCAAACTGATATCCCATCGATGCTTGAGGGAATGGTATACGCTATAATTACAAGTGGGCCAACGGAGATTCTACCAACCACCAGTCAAACTCCCGTTTGGTGATACATAACATCGTGGTAGGTCGAACAACCGTGTACTATTATAGTCTGGATGACGTGTTCTTCGCGCACCGTGGATGAGATGGTGTTGTCGACTTGACGGAAGCTTATAATTGCGAAGTGCTTTGGATATTCGAATCACCTTCACATTATTCCTACCCCGCAACAGAAGGACATGGGAAAGCAGTATATTGCCAAGATGCAGTGCATTGAATCTTCTACATGAACTTCAGACCCTCCTCAATACCTCGTCTCTTGCTTAAGATGTCCATATGGATACCTCGGATCCCGTCTTTTCAGCCTTCTTCATGCTTGGTAAAGGTGTCTACAAGTGTTGCTGGATAGCGGCCTCGAGAGCCTTGGGATTTGCCCCGACGACCTCACCAACCTTCTCGCCGTTCTTGAAAAGCAGGAAGGTGGGCATGGCTCGGATACAAAGCTCCTGAGCAACATCCGGGACCTCGTCGACGTCGAGCTTGTAGAAGCGGGCGTTGGGGTAAGTGTCGGAGAACCTGTGCAAAGGTCAGTATACGCTCAATTCCGTCATTCATTAGTCACAAATAAAGGCTTGGAAGAGCCAGGCGGGGACTACTCGCGCATTGCGTGCTGTAGAGCGATATGATAGAGGCACGGCAAATAGAGCCGTATGGTCAGGTAAAAACTCACTTGACGACTTGCGGTGCAATAACCTTGCAAGGTCCGCACCAGGTAGCGAAGCAGTCGAGGACCATGAGGGTATCCTTTGTCTCGAGAGCCTTGTCAAAGTCGGCCTTTGCGCCCAAGTTGTGTACGCCTTCCTTGCCCATGGTTGGAGAAAAGTTTCTGATCCCTGTGCTCTTAAAGGTGTTCGTGACCGTGGGTCTGCTCTGCGCGAAAGTGCTTGCGCGGAGTGATGTAGTGATGCTACGGGTGGTAGCTCGGGTGGCGGTAGCTCTTGCTGAGGTGACTGTAAAGCGAAATGCTCTACTTGCTGTCAACATCAACGTCTGCAAAGTTGAGGGCAAACGAATTGTATTTGTAGTGTCCGGGTAGTGGTGTTGTTGCTGACAGAACGCGAATCAGGTGGACGTGTGATGGGAAAGTGCTCGATTGAAAGGGTTTCGCAGCAATGACGCGAGCGGAGCTTGCTTTCTAAGCAATCTTTTCACCGTCGGCCTGACTGGCCAGAACAGCCCGATCGGAGTTTTGGAGAGACGAGAATAGTAAACGTACCTTTGATAACGAGAATACCTTGCAGATCTCAGATGTATTCTTACTTCAAAATGTCAACACTGAAGAGACAAACAGAGAATGCAGGCGAGCCTCTCGGTTGAATGACGATGTTGGGAATGAGGGGCAAATCAGTGTCGGTCACGTGGAGATTCGGCTTCTGTCAGATAAAGGCAAATGCAATTCGTCCGGGAACATACAATTCTAGTAACAAAAGGAGGCAGCGCAGATAGTACAGTAATGGCAGGGATTTGAACTACATGCGTTGTTTACTTGCTTGTGTAGTTGCGTAAGTATCGTTGACATTCTTTTGTACTGCATGCAGATTACACATCTGCTTCATATGCCGTCTTCCTTACTCCAACGTCCATCTCCTCTACTGTCCTTGCTCTATTTCTACGATGATCGATGATATGCGCCGGCACATCAGTTGGAAATCTCTGGGGTATCATGTGCTCGTGAATGCGTTGAACAAAGGGGACGTTTTGCAGCTCTTGCTATATTTCGTCACTCGTAGACTGTTACTCGATCGACGTATTGACAAAGGAAACTCATGTGCTTCAGTAACGATCGTGTGTGCGGCCGGCGTATAATGTTTCGATATTCGTAGGAGACTCGTTGTGAATCCATCGTGTGCTGGACTCAGATTTTGGACGTTGATACTGTCGGGGATGTTGTTCTTGGTGATTGCACCACAGGCGATTGTACTTCTGGGCTCGAGACAATTGACATGCGTGCATCTGGGGTGTTCCTGCCACTGCGAGGTCTGATGTCAAGGAGTTTTGCACTACCGGCGCTGAGCTGCCTGGCATGGCCTTTTCCGTAGACCACCTGACTTTTGTCGGTCCAACTTGGATCATGAACTTGATCGCCCTCGGATGAAAGCTCCGAATTCGACTCTCGAAGGGAGTCGGGGCTGGACTCGAGTGGAGTGATGCCGGAGTGAAGATCGGCGACGAGACCTTCACGGGACTTGGTAGCGTCGTTTCTGTAGACGAGATGAGGCTGTCTCCTGCTAGTGCCCCGGCGTAGAAGGGTGTCTTCGCCGAGTTCTACGCCAGGGGTGGGTTCAGTCTCCATCTCGTCTACGTCGTCTTCGGGACTAGGAGTAAGGCGGCGAACGTATTCGTCATCTGGCATTCCAAGATCCTCGAAGGATGGGTTGTCCACGTCTTTTCGTCTTGGAGATCCGACACTACTTCTCATATGGCTGGCATTGCTCTTTCGTTTGGTCGGACGACCTGTAAGCCAAGATCCTTCTGAGTCAATGGATGCCAAGGATGCTGACATGTTTAGTGTAGAGTTCCTGCCGTCCGTATCGTTTGGTGACTCGGATCGTGCAACTCTATGGGACTCGGGTGTCAGGCCCCGGATGTGAGGTGTTGCTACGGCGTTGGTGCCTCCACGTCGTGATCTCCGGGCAGCTGCCATGTTGGCTGCAGCGATGATATCTGGGGAGTTGACACGAGAGCCTGGAGGTGAAGAAGGCGATTCGGGAAGATCCTCTCGGAATATACTCTGAGTGCGGGCTGGTGTGCCAGACATTCTACGAGAAGTGTTGCCAACGAGGTGAGCTGGTATAGGCTGCTTGGACATGGAATCTCGAGAGGTGTTCGAGAAGGATGTGCCGCCATGGGGGGGCGGCGATTGTTCAGGTGTCCGATTTGTACCTCGTCTGAAGATGCTAGCCCATGTTCCTGGCTTCTTCATGAGCAGGGATTCGGACTGCTTGCGAGAGCTTGTGGAGATTGGTGGGAGATCAGGGGTGAACTCCCTGCGGAGTGGTGACATGTTACGTGGAAAGCTGCCACGTACGGGCGATGCTGGCGGTGAGGTGCTGACTTGCGACAGACGGCCTTGAGAGTAATGTATTTCATGAGCTGTGTGGAGTGTAGGATCATCCATTGGGATTTCCAGTGGTGTTGTTGCAAAAGCCTGAGGAGTATCTTCTCGAGGCGGACCCAGCTTGAATGGATCGCTGTAGGTGGAGGATGGCGACGGGTCCCTGAAGGGGCTTCTGTCGAGCATGCCAGAGTCCTGTTGCACTTCCAGGGATTCGATCTGACGACCCTCGTCTTCTTTGTCCGAGGTAGGTGTGGGAGGTGCTTGTCCAAGGGTGGAAGGTTGCTCGTGAGATTCTCGATCTCTGAAAGCAGGATGGACGTCGGTAGGCGGAACGGGTGGTGCCTCTGCAGCACGGCGAGCATCCCTCTCTGCACGTCTTCGGAGCTTGGCTTCGAGCTTCTCTGTTTCGGTGAGTTTCTTCTTCTCTTTGCGTCTTGAGTCGCGCTCAAGCAACACTCTGAGGTCGGAGGCATCAAGATCATCCGCGAGCTCCGCGACTCTACGCCCATCCTTCTTCTTGACTCCTTCCTTGAGCGCGGGCAGCTTTTCCTTTTTCGACCCATCGCGAGACAAGCCGTAAGGACCAGGGAAGCTTGAGCTCTGTGGCAGAGAGCTTGAAAGGCGGACGCTGGGTCGAGGACTGAGGAAACCTAAGCCATGTATCTCCCAAGCTCTTTGATCCGAAGTCCCAGACATGGACGAATGTATAGATTCTTGAAAAGGAAGCGACACGTTAGATCCGCGGTTGTCCTCATTGTGCTTAGAACTGAACTGGCGGCGTGCTTTTTTGTTCTCGCGACTTAACATATCGCCATGACCAGAAAGGCGCTTCGGGATAGGGAGGGGGGCAGTCATGGCTCTGATCTCTTCTTCCCGGATGGCCCGGTTGTGGGCTTCTTGCCGCTTGCTCAGTCTCCTCTTCTGCGTACCATCCTTAGAACTAGACTTCTTATCCCCATAGTCGTTGAGGGGTTGTGCCCCCATGGCTGCGATGCGAGAAGCTGGAACGGAGCTTGAGTTGTAGGGTATCGCAGTCCGGTAAATTCTAGATCGTCGCAGATGTGGACTTCGTTCCAGCCTTCGAGCTCCGGGAAGAGCGGTAATGTCTTCTACACTGTTCCGGGACCTGTGACGTCTAGGCTCAGGCCTGCTCTCAGCTTCGATTGCCTTGTCTGGGGAACGCCTTCTCTTTCGTATCGAGGACTCTTCGGGACTGCGAGGAGCAGAGCGAGGGGTAGCATTCTGAGGATGTACCGGAGAAAAAGGCTCCTTGGTATCTTTTTCCGGGTCTTGTGTGGGCTGCGCAATCTCGCTGAGCCGCTTTGAGCGACCACGTGAGAAAGGCCATACCATGGCGAAATATACGAGGACAGCCCTGTCAGAGCGGCGTGGCGGATCGGAGCTTACTACTCATGCGGTAGAGGAGATCCATGTGAAACAGTGATGCGACTGGGATATCGGGGTCGTTCCTGAATTAATGCCTGGGATGCATGAATGAAAAAGGTGGAGACTGGAATTGGGCGGAATGGATCGAGAAAAGGGTAATGGCGAGTTTCTGCGTCGTGGTCTGCAGGAACAAAAAAGGAGACAGTGACAAGGATCCGTCACGCGCGAGTCGAGCAGAGGAGCTAAGCAGAGTGGGGCATGGGAAGAGCATGAAGTTTTCCTTTTTTGCGATCAAGCGACAGGAGTCCAAAAGATCCAAAAGGTCCAAAAGGTCCAGAGAAGGGTGCGCTCGGTCGAGAAGAGATGACCTGTCAGTCGTGGATTTCTGTGAGTGGCAATGATGAGCGCAGACATGCCACACTGTGCCACCCACGTCGTTCAGGTCGATGGGAGAGAACGTGCACTTCCAGCTCTGTTCGGGAAAAATGGGCTCCTGTTCGTGTGGATGCTGGTGGCTTGCCATCTTGATTCGTTATTGGTCGTATCGAAGTCATGGCGCCGTCTAAATTGGGTGACTTTTTTTTCTTTTACCTTCTTTGACTTTGGCTCGGCTTGCTATTCGCCCACTTCCTTCAGGTTCCCTGCCTCCTCACCCAGGTCGAGGGGACCACGATTGTTGGATTTGGTGGTACGGAACGATGCAAGCTGCAAGCTGCAAGCACTCAAGCACTCAAGCATGCTTCACTTCATGATGCGACCGATGCGACTCAAGTGCTGGCGGCTACAAATTCATGGGCTCGGAGCTGTGAAAGAGAGAGCTGGGTGCTCCCGTGATACGAGAAGTCTCTCTTAGGACGACCACAGGTGTACAGAGATCAAATTCACGGCCTCTCATTGTTGCGATCTCTCGCTGCACTCCACCGGCTCTGCATGTACACTCGACGCAACCCACAAAACAAACACAAATCTCCAGCATGCACCCCGTCTGCCGTGCCGTCTCGTGCTTACTTCCATCTTCCCTTGCACTGTAATCTATCGCTTCTTCGGCCCTGCCAAGGGTTCATTTGGTCCCGCTGCAGACCCCTGTCCTACCTCCGGCTTCGTACTCCCGGAGGTCCCCGTGGTGGAAAAGGTCTGTATGCCCTTGGGTACCACGGCGGGCATGGATGAATTGGCAAGGAGATTCATCGAAGGACTAATAACGACGTCCAAGCCATGTTTCAAGCTGACAGCTAGGCTTGCGTTTTGACGGCCGTTATAGACAGGGATCCGTCTCTTCCCCGGGCCCATAGAATTCATGCCGTTCGTACGATCGATGCGTGGTCGTTTCGCGCCACGAAATGCCAGCCAGGGGCTTGAAGATAATTTCAGCCGCCGACTCGACTTGCTCTCGTTGATGGTACCGATGGCGGAAGGCGTTGTAGAAGTGGAAACCGACTATCGACAAGTCGTTCCACTCGAGTAATCATCATGTTGGTTAGCATAATCGTATACCGCTCAACGAACGTGACATGTGGGCCTTTATTGCATGACACAGCAAACAGTCTGAAGTCTAGAAGGGAGTGACGGGTGAACGGACGAGCCATAGCTTGTCGATAAGTGGCAACAAGGCGTTACGAGCGAGGTGAAGTGATACATCGTCGCCGCTGTAGACTTGGCGACATTACTGCGAAGAAGCGGTCCATTCATTGCATTTCCCAGTGGCAGTAGTAATTGAAACCGCATCGGACATTAAATGCTTCTTGTCCCTCACATTGTTGCTGCCGTGAACTAATGAAGCAATTCATCCGCCGATCGTGACCAATCCCGATGTTTCCCGCACTTCTCACATTTATCAGTCCGAATAGCCGTCAAATGGGGCAGCACAAGGGCGTGTTGATCAAGCGTTCTCGAGCGTGACAACGTAATTCAGATAGAAACTGTTTAGCATGCGTGTGTTGCTGGTCATCAGTCAGAGGGATAATGGAGGGATTACCGTCGGCTTTCACGCGACAACTCAGCAAGGGCGAACAGCGACTCGAAGAACTTCAGCAACAGCAGTCCGGCCTGGAGTCCAACGACGACGACTGGCAAAATGACCCTCAAAACCCTCACAAATGGTCCGCCCGTCGGAAGACGAGCATGATCATACTAGTCTCATGTATCGGCTACGTCTGCACCATGGGCAGCACAATCTACGCTCCCGGTAGAGAACAAGTCGCATCACAATTCCAAGTCTCGGCAGAAGCATCTATACTACCAGTTTCATTATTTAATATCGGCATGGGTCTTGGACCTCTTATTGCATCTCCTCTCAGCGAAACATTCGGCAGACGAGTCGTTTATCTGATTGTCTTGCCCTTGTTTGGGCTATTCGTCCTCGGATGGGGCTTTTCCACTACGCTGGCCTCCCTCATCTTGTGTCGTTTCTTCGCCGGGGTCTTCGCCAGTCCGAGCGTGGCTATCGCGGCAGCGACGATAGCTGACATGCTACCACCGTCTGAGAGAGCCTTTCCACTGATCCTCTACTACACGACGCCCACCCTCGGTGCTCTTTCGGGACCCATCATTGGCGGATTTGTCATTGCTACCAAGTCATGGCACTGGACAGCGTGGGTCACGTTGTTCTTCGCAGTTCCTGCGTTCCTGCCTATCCTCTTCACACGCGAGAGCTACAAGAAGGTCTTACTCTCTCGACGGCGCAAGCACACAGCCTTGCCAAACAGTAGCGCTGGAGCTGCAGATGAGCCTGCGAAAGCACCCTTGGGGTCACGCATAAGTCTCTTCATCACACAAAACCTCGGACGACCTGCGGTCATGCTTTTGACTGAGCCCATCTGCTCATTTCTTTGCCTGTATATGTCATTCCAATTTGGCCTGCTGTACCTGTTCGTTGTATCGTCCCCCGGAATCTATGCAAGAACATATGGGTTCGATATCCAGGCACAATCCTTATCATTCCTCGGTCTGCTCCTGGGATGTGCTTTGGCTCCCATGCTGCTCATTTACATTGAGCTCTATCGATATCGCCCGCGTCTCTCCCGTTCAGCGGAGCACCGCCTGGAACCGGAGGAAAGACTGGACGGTGCTATGGTCGGATCAATCCTGCTACCCGTCGGACTCTTCATCTTTGCATTCACTGCACGGCCCGAGATCACATTCTACGTGCCCATGTTCGCGCAAGGTATTGCCATGTTCGGCTCTCTGACAGTGTATATACCAGCTGGCATGTACCTCATGGAGACGTATGGTGCAAAGTACGGAGCCAGCGCAAGTGGTGCGAACAGTCTGTTGCGCTATGCTCTGGCATCCAGCTTTCCACTATTTGCACCAACGATGTTTGCTCAATTGGGGACTCAGAACGCGACTTGTATTCTAGGTGGATTTACTGTACTAATGGCTATCATTCCCTGGGTGCTGAGAAAGTGGGGCCCGAGCTTGAGGAAAAGGAGCAAATACCGGGTAGACGATTGAAGTACCTCATCGAATGAAAGCCGTCTCCACTCAAACCAAGAGGTCTCAGTCACTTCACCGAAAGATCACGCTGCCTCGAGGCGCGTGAGCGGGGCCAGTTCAAAGCACAATCTCCATACAATGCATAATTGCCATTCAGGAACAGATCAATATCTTTCTGTTCACCTAATGGGATATCAACATGAACAAATGTACCGTTAACAGAGCCTTCCACCTACCAGCTGCTCAAGACTTCTCTATCTCATCGCCGCTGCCACTAGCTCTCTGCGTGGCAATCGGGCTCTGGCCCTGGATCACCTCTCTCTTTGCGCCAGGGAAACCAGCGGGCCCAAAAAGCTCCCACTCGCCAATCTGCTCGTCAAAAAACTGGTCCAGATCCAGGCCGCGGATCTCTGCGTCCTCGCTGACTCTTAATCCAACACCGGGAATGTACTTGAGAATCAGCAGAATGATGCAGCTGACCGTGAAGCTGTACCCAGCAATGGCACCGATTTCTGCCAGTTGGTAGGCCACCTGGATGCCGTTACCATTGATGGCGCCAGGGTAGGAACTGGCACCGTCAAGTAGCGAGATGGCCTCGTCTGCAAAGATACCGGTTAAGAATGATCCGACGATGCCTCCAATACCGTGGAGCTTGAATACCTCAAGACCGTCGTCAATGCGGAGAAGCACGTTGACGTTCTCACATAGCGCGCAGACGACGGCTGTGATGAAGCCGATGACAGCGGCGAGCCAGACAGAAACGTAACCCGCAGCGGGTGTGATACCGACCAGTCCAGCAATACAACCTTCGCAAGCGCCAACCAGAGAGACGCGACCCTTGTGCCTCACCATATCGACCATTACCCAGCCAATGACACCAAAGGCAGCAGCAATGTTGGTATTGAAAGCAGCGTACATGGCGCGGACGGAAGCATTCAGCGCACTTCCACCGTTGAAGCCAAACCACCCAGCCCTATCACAATCAGCAAATAGTTTTCCGCCTACCCCCTCTGCACTCACCAAATCAATATCGTCCCCAAAAACACCAAACTGGCGTTATGCGGCCTCGACTTCTTCAGCGCCGCCCCTGGCTCCCTCCTCTTCCCGAGCACGAACGCATACGCCAACGCCGCCCATCCACTCGCCTGATGCACTGGTCCACCACCAGCGAAATCGTACGAAGGGAGGTTATACAACCATCCCGCAGGATTCCAGGTCCAGCACGCAATAGGACAATAAACGACCGTCGCCCACACAAACCCAAACACCAAGCTCGGGATGATCTTGCCCCTTTCAAACGCGCCACCAATGACAATCATGACGGTACAAGCGCAGAACATGAGCTGGTAGAAGCAAAAGACGATATCCGGCAATACGGCGCTACCCACGCTCGGCGCAGCGCGCACATTGCGCATACCAAAGTTACTCAAGTCGCCGATGAAGGGGCCGGCATTGCGCGAGAAGGCGAGGCTGAAGCCCCAGAAGATCCACTGGAAGGAGATGACGGCCGTGACGGCGAGGGACAGGAACAGCATGCTGAGACCCGATTTGCGCTTGGAGAGACCAGCGTAGAAGAGCCCGAGGCCAGGCAGGATCAGGAAGACGATGTACCCGCAGAAGATGATGTAGGCGTAGTTGAATTCGAGGCCGGTGAACGGCGTGTTGACGTTGGTGGTGGAGGCGTCCCCACCGGAGGGGAAGGCAGGGTCGAACGTGGGTGCGGTGAAGGTCACCGGGGGTGTTGGGGTTGATTCGGCCATGGTGGGCGACCGGCAGAGGGGATGGATGGTGTGGAAGGGGAAAGAAGGGGATCAGGATGGATGGGAGATGAGATGGTTATGAATGTCATGGCCAAGAGGCAGATGTCATCTTACCGGGTCGCTATCACTGTGAAATATGCGAAGTGGATTCGCATGAATATCTATCTGGGGCTGCGCTAAACGGCGCGGCATCGCTTGTCGGAAGCATATCACGAAACAGGAGCGTCCAGCCGCAATGGTGGGATGATCAGAAAGGGTGAAGACGGCATGGAAACTGTCAAGAGTAGCAGAAGATGGGAGATAGGGCACGCCTTTGCCTGGTAAACGGCGGTTTGACGAAGCCGTGGCGTGGCTTGAGGTTGGGTCATTAGTAGCGGGAATGAAAATAAGGCCCCGGTACCGGTACCTACTTGTCAGTGTGCAATTGTAGTGTCTTGTAGCCCTTCCGCTGTCATGTTTGTGCTGCAGACTGCTCGATCGATCGTCGAAAGTTGCGCACACTGTTGCTGCCCATCACAAGCTTGTCATTTCTTGAGATCGTAGTAGACACGTCAAATAACGCTTTACTGCGCCGCTCATTTCTTGGATGTCTCATTCCTGTTATTATTCCTTGAAACGGCCAGGTTATCTCGAGGTGAGGTGGACAGAAAGTAAGGATAGATAACCAACGGAGCATTCTGATTGGCTGATGGACGTTGGGCTATGATGCCAAGCCTCTAGCCTGCAGCACCATCGCCGCGCACACCGGCATAAAACGCCAGCGATGTCTGTGGGCTGGACAATGGAAGTTGCTGACTTCTGCAGTCGGAGAGCGATGCTTACACATTCTGCCACGACCATTAAACAGTTTGAATAGAATATAAACCACAGCAAAGCACGGATTCTGGGAAATGCGCCCAGTAAACGCTACATCTATCATTGCCGGCTTCCTTTGGTGTCTCCTGGTGCAGCGTACGAACACGTTCAAGCGCCGATGGTGAAGTGCAGGAATTCGTGCTTTCATAATTTACATTATCCTAGTTGCGCCAGGGAAGTACGAAACTGCGGGCCATATCGATAGAAAGAAGGTGCCATGTTGCTGCTCGACGTAACAGTCCTCAGAAAGAACCCCCAAAGACATCCGCAACGCAGACTTCGCACTTCCGTGGGCGTCGTAGGAGTCATGACACTCACATCGTCAGGATCAATTACTACAGTCGATCATCGTCTTCTAGGAAGTGACCTTGTCACTCTCATACCAGCTGACACTTATTGTTTTGGGCTTTGCTTAGACCCCGTTTCCCCTGTTGCCACTCGCACCATCTTTTTCAGTATGCTTGCTGGTCTTAGATCGTTTCCCGGGAGCTCGTAACGTTGCGACTCCTTTTCTTCACCATGGAGTTCACCTGGATCACGAGCTCCCTGCAGCTCCTGTAAAGGTTGAGGCGCAAAATACGCATCGATCGATCCATGTCCGCCGTAGGAGGGCGGGTGCGACCTCTCATCCGGTGTAGTGTTGGACATCAGAGCTGCGGCTTCCGCAGCCTTCTTGTTTCGACTTTTTCTCTGCCTGCGGAAAAGTACAAAAATCGCGGCTGCGGTCAATACTACACCGCTTGCAGCACCCACAGCTATTCCAGCAATAGTCCCAGCCGATAACTGCGCTGTCTGAGCTGAGCCGGACGATGCAATTGTCGCAGCTGAGGAGGACGGCAATGAGGGATTCGTAGTGTTGGTGGTAATACTATCGTTGGTTGCGGCACATGTTTGGTTGACCTCTTTACCGTCTTCCCCGATGGCGATTGGGTCAGAGTCGCTCGTGGCGTTTGCAGTCCACAGGGTGAATGTTCGAGTATCCTCGTTTGACATGACATACGCCGAGCTCAGAAAATTGCGGCCCAGAATGGCCAGGTCACGATCATTGGGCGGGTACAAAGGGTTGATCATGGCGATCTGACGGGTGTAGTTGAGCGAATAGCCACCATTGTCTGCGTAGGTAATATCAGGCATGAATAGCTGATTGTTCGGTATGCGTACTGGCAGCGTTTGACCGCCTGTGGAGATCTGCAAAGTCAGGTCGCCAGCATATCTGCCCGAAATTAGCTGGATTAAGCAAAGATGGCATGCCCATCTTACGGTTGACCTGGCAGTAAATCATATGCCGCTCCCCAGAAATTGACTCCCGTTGATCGCTCTCCGTTTGTCGATGATCCCCATAATCGATCCAGCGAGTTAAAAAAGTCGACAGGCATGGTCATCAATAGTGGGAAAGTAGGCACGATGCATGCTTGAAACGCTCTCGAGCTACCGGCGAAGGTGTCGACGTCCGTACCGTTTGGAAAGTTCAGGAAAAGCCCAGATATCGTGACGATCATCTCCGAAGGGCACCGCGAGACCTCGCCCAGGGCAGATGTTGCTCCTCGTCCTAAGGTCTTGGCTCTGTCGTAGCCACCAATAACAAAAGATCCGTCAAGCTGACCAGCAGGCGTCACTCCAGTTTTGCCATAGTAGAAGCCCCATGATCTGGACGCAATCCTCCTAGCTGATTTCAGAGCGGAGAGCAATGTCGAGTTGCGACCAAGGCCGATGATGTGTTGTGGCGCATACTGGACCTCTCCAGAATCCACACGTAATACCCCCAGCGGATACTTGTCCAATGTAGTGTTGGACGCAAGAGTCAGAGTATCCGTCGACCACTGCGCAATGTTGGGGTCCGCTGCTGTAGACCAGCCCTCCCTTGCTTGTATCACGTCAAAAGGATCGCCTCCGGAAGCATTGACGTTCGACGATTCCTGGCTGGTCGATGCTGGGAGATCATAGAAACCCCCTCTATAGGTGAGACACAGTGCTTGTGGTGTTCCAGGAGCACATTTCGGATCTTGGGCGTTGTAGACGTATGTGTTGTTTTTGGACCTGCGAGATGTATGAGCCTTGGATAGAGCTGATCTGGGGGGTTAGAAACCATTGTGGTAAGAAGGAAAGAGTTTGTGGAGGATTTCCAACTTGAATCGGTATCCCTCGGCGGACGAAACCGTTGCTCAAGCTCACGTTGGTAATGGGTATGAAGATGGGGGGGCCGCATGCGACTGTTAAGTCTAGAACTGATAAGAGAAAGAGCGCAATGGTAGGCATATTGGCGAGCATAGTCTGCCAGAACGCGACGATGCTATTCCGCTGTCTAGCAGAGGAAGAATGGCATGATTTGGATAGGAAAACTGAGGAAAGGCGAGATAATGGTAAGGTTGCTGTGCCGCATAAACACTCCGGTCAGTTGACATTCCACCCTTGGGAAGGGAAGCGCCCGCTTCGCTCCTAGACTGCATCTAGGCAGGAGATCATGCAATCTATCGCTAGAGTTTACCTGCTGTGCCGCAGCTGAAGTTGTGGCGACGGAGATCAGTGCTGCGGCGCGGGAGATGAAGGGTAGCAAAGCATTAGGCGCTAATTTTTAGCGATATGGTACCCTGCAGCACGTTCAAATGATAGGAACATTATTACCTGCGAACTCTGTCCGATTTGGCGGTTACCACGGGTCCAAAGCCCACTAAGAGTCGGCTGAAACCTGCCACCAGCGTCAACTCATCGAGCCCTTGCTTGGCGGCAAAAGTGGGCATGAAGGTCATGTAGACATTCTCGACCTCCCAAAAAGCTGGTGTCTGGCGGGGACATATGGCCGAGCGACCAACACGAATGGAAGGCTCCATGGCGAGCCATCCGAAGTCGCGCTGAATGGAAAGGGGGACGAAAGTGGGCGCTGCCAAGTCCATCTGCCCCTGCGGGTCGACAAATGACGGGCGAGGGTTCGACATCCGTGGTCAATACAGATTCAGTGGCCCAGGCGCTAGCAAATGCAGCCACGTCTGAGGGAACGATAGTGAGGCTGTCATGAGGAGTCAATGAGTAAAATATTGTTTTCTGATTAGGGACTCGCGACATTGAAGTAATCCGGCTTCATAGTTCTGGAGCTTCTGCCTGGGATGTCGTCGAGTTATCCGAATGCTCGTACGACGTTGCACACCTATAAGAGCCGAAAGAGAGTTTTGCAGTGGTGCGGGTTAGCCGCCGGAGTGACACATGGCGTAGCCAAGGCATGAATGCTGGCGATGATTGGAGAGCGGGATTGCACTTTCAAACTATGCTTGATCCAGCCGTTCCCAGCCCAGCCGGCTCATCATCTGTGTCGGAAATCAACGATGTCAGTACGTATCGTCAGGTAGAACCGTGCCACATGGCAATCCCAACTGTTCTTATGCCAGCGCTTCCATGTTGTTGCAAGCGATTCGTTGCTTTTGTTTCGCGTGCAAATCGTCTTCCCTCTCTGAACGTGCAGCATGCTGTGGAGGAAGAGCTCCAGATTTGCTCTCGCTGCGCTCACTTTGCTCACAGTACTGTTCTTGGCGGATAGGTTCCAATATTTCTATAGCTCGTCAAACCCTCCGAAGAAAGGTCGGTTAGGGGGACTCCTGGCACTTCCATTATTCGGCAAACAACAGCACCACGACGGCCTCCAGCCTCCAACGAATGACGGCGGACAGGATCGCTCAGAGAGCAAAGACCATCACCCTCCCGGTTCAATACCGGGACATGCTGGCAACAAACCCCTCACACCTATCACTCCTCCTGATAATGTCCCGCCGCCTCGTTCGCCTACCGCGCAAGATAAGGTCGTAGTCATAGGAAAGATGGACAATGAGGATACATCTTGGGTTGCGCAAGATCTTCCAGAGTAAGTTGGCAGAACACCGCATGTCACCGCTTTCGCTCACCTATATTAGTTGGCAACACGCTGTCTATTCTGTGGACAATCAGACGGCGCCTCTGCACACACTCGCAAACAAAGGCCGTGAAGCCAATCCCTATCTTACATACCTTGTCGAGAATTATGACAATCTACCAGAAATCATTGCATTTGTGCACGCGCACAGAGATGGCTATCCAAGAGCATGGCACAACGATGCGGACGACTATTCGAATGTCAAGACCCTCAAATCTTTGAACTTGGACTTTGTGCGCAAGAGTGGGTACGCGAATCTGCGGTGTATAGCTATTCCAGGCTGTCCCGATGAGATCCAACCTTTTCGGGAGTGGGACAACATGAAGAGGGTGTCGGAACATGCATACGGCCAGGTGTGGAAGGACATCTTCAACAACACTGACATTCCGCACACTGTCGGCGCCGCCTGTTGTGCTCAATTTGCAGTCTCTCGCGATCAGGTCCATATGCGACCGAAGTCCGATTACGAGCTTTACCTGCGATATATACTAGAGACTGACCTCCCTGACGACGTTATCGGGAGAGTCTACGAGTACATGTGGCACATCATCTTCGGGAAAGACCCGATCTAGTGAGTTCGATGGTTTTGAGACTCAACTCATCACTGACGTCCATATCAGCTGCCCGGAGTTGGATCAGTGCTACCGAGATGTGTTCAATCGCGAGGCATAAATTTGGCCGTCATGATGGCTGCACCAACTTGCTATGAGCATTCTGTTCAAGATGTTGTACACATATGCCAAACCAGCTTTTCGATTGTTACCGAGATCTTCTGCGAGGATCAGTGTTCAGCATATATTCGAATCAAGATGCGGAGGCATGGGAGCACGTGTTTCGTGACGACGCTGTGCTACCAGCGACACGCATGGGCTGGTCTGCGTAATCAAAAGGTGGGGACGAATTCAGCCGCACGATGCCATGGGCGACAGAGCAGCACAGTATCCATGTTCATGCAGCAATTGACATGAGCTCGGACAAGCGCTTGTTCTGTCGTCTCTCCTGAAGATTCGAGGTTGTGCGGAGCATACGACAGGCGCAGCGACAGCTACTCATCGTTCTGTAAGAGGAGGATCGCAAGCATGTATGGTTTACTTGCATGGTGCCGAGGCGCGCGCGTATGAAGGATCAAGTTAACGAGTATATGATCAGTTTCTGTACAATGTTGTGTAACGCGATGCGCATTGTTGACAGCATCTGGGTCATAACGTTACATGGAGTGAATGCAGCCGATGGGGACGAAATTTATATCTCACGCCAATCGAGCTTTTCGTCGAGGACTTTATCCGCTGTGCTAGTGACAGACGATTCAACAGATCTGAGGGTCGAGGCTGGACCCCATATCTGGCAGAATTTTCGCGAAGCCAGGAGGCTTTGCGCATCTCAACATGCGGTGGCCCAAGGTGGAACTAAGACATGTTGTATCATAACCTTACTCCTGACCGAGCATAGGCTGGAAGGAATTACTCAGAGTGTCATGGAAGAGGACTAAACTTCACAGCCACAGCGGAGGACGGGGGTAACATCGGGAGCCGCCACCTACAAATTGCGATGGGCGGTGTCCGCATTAGTCACACGCGGTCAACTATCTCTCCAATGTCCATGAAAGCACTCGCATTAGCATATACAAGTTCTTCACGCGGCAGGAATTGTGCAAATCACGAAAGTTTGCACTTATATCCTGTGCAGCCTTGTCTCCGCTATGGAATCACGACCACTATTGCCCGACCTGCAAACGGAGCGACTTCTCCTTAAATCAATAGACCCAGAACGAGATGCTCAGGATGTCTTTGAGTGGCACCAAAGTGCAGATACCCTCAAGTGGACGTGAGTAGTCACATCTAGCGAGCCTTTGCAACTCTCCGATTGCTCTGGAATGTCGTTGATACGCGCGCATTACTGAGCACGATGATAGGGGTCAGCCTGTACGCACGCACGTCTCAGAAACATTTGAAGCGCTCAAGATTCGCGCGGAGGAGCCTGACACGGTCACATATGCCATGCTACTTTTACATCCTCCGACGGACGAACATCCTGCGCCTCTGAAATGCATTGGTCTGGTCATGGGCAATCGCGACGATAACGAGATAGGGTATACCATGAACCCCTTATTCCATAGCAAAGGCTACATGACAGAGGCTGTGGGGGCCTTTATCTCCTCGCACTGGGCTTTCCTCCCTGACAAGTTCGACCACATAGTGGCGCTAACTGACATCGAGCATGAGAAAAGCCACGCAGTCCTAGGTCGAATAGGCTTTCAAAGAGGTCAGACGATTCCCAATGAGTACCGCAGTGTAGTCCTTGGTTGCGAGAGGCCGAGTGTATGCTGGTACTTGCCACGACCGGGCAAAGAGGTGCCACAGTGGATTTTGAAGGGTGAGCTCGATCCGAGATTTCGAGGAGGTGCAGACGACACCAATCGGTAGCTAGATTGTATCCTCTTAGCTGCTGCAATCTTCCGCTGACTCTCGTCGGTCACCCCATGCGCTATAACACTTGTAGCGCTCGGTTGCCTCACATTCGATAGTAACACGACCTATCAATGCATGATGCATTCCATCTAACAGACGGTTGCTCCGAGGCACTGCATAGGATTGACGAGCATTGCCTTCCGTAATTAGACGTACAACAAAAGTATGCCCGTCTGTCCAAGCGAGGCATGTCGCATGTGCTTTGCTAGCAGGACACAAAGCTTGGCCCTGAAGGTGCGAAAGTCATAGCCTAAGCGCCCCGAGGTCCAACCGTATATAGAAGCATTTCTTACCGCGACAAGTATACGCCAAGAGAACGCCTTGATTGTGGGCGCCTTGATTGCGGGCGCCTTGGACAAGTGTATGATCATGCATGCAGAAGGAGGACAGTCATATGTCGTGCATTGTGCCGAGGCAGAGGGAATCCCTGCAAGAATTTGGACAGCGCCTTGTTCTCCAGTCTCTTGAGACGCCCATGACCACCGAAACCGTACTTGTAACACAGCGATACGAGCTTTTGGCGGGAAAGACAAAGGAGGAGGCAGAAAAAAGTGAGGGGGACACGCTTGATTGTTGGAGGTCGCGGTGAATCAACATCGGGGAAGGGTAAGGCATGGATCGGACATCCGGACTCCGAAAAGGATAGATGCTGATCGTAAACGACCATGATGACTCGCGGCCCCTTGATCTGGGTAGAGACAAAGCTAGATGCCGTGTACAGAAGAAGCGCTGAAAGATGGTGTGGTTCTGGTGGAAGACTGCGTGGGAGAGTGAAGGATGATGGAGGCAAGGTCAAAAATTGGTGGATACGGCTCAATGCATGATCGGATGTTGTGGCTTGAACCGACACCGACTACGTCTCCTCTAGCTCTGCTTCGCCTTTTTGCTCTTGACGCTGGCCCCTCTTGGCCCCATCTTCAACCGTTCCAGCAGAGGGAGTAGGTCGTTGGCGAAGAGCACTCAACGATATCCACCTTCGGCTCTCCTTCTCCTCATCAGGATCCATCCAAATGAACCATTTCCGTAGTCAATCAAGTGGCGGCGATGCCTAGAGCTTGTCCAGCGCACCATTGGCCACTCCGAAAAGACGCATCGCTATCGAATTTGCCATGGAAATTCTAACGATCTTCGTGGGCGGCACAGGTAAAGACTAATGCCGAAATCACTATATCATCCAGGCCTGATTTGACAGCCACCGGAACCCAGAAAATGCACCATGCTGTTAGGCGTCTAGACAGACCAGATTCATATCGCATCGTTCTTCAGCCACAGTGGTTCAAGCCTGAGTCTCTCCACCTCTTCTGACCTGGTTTGACCAGATGATCTGTCGTGGATCGCCAGGTACCTGGCGTACTTCTTTGATGATCACGCACAAATGATTATCCGCCATGAACTGCCGCTTCACTAGCACGAAAAACCACAAACCACTATACGGCAACCTTAAGATGCCACTCGAAACATCAATTCGCCGAGCCTTGAGTTTCGAGAATGAGCAGAGCCGATGTGGGAGAATGACGCATGGTCGAGCTAAGCGGCCATAGTTTGCAGACCGGACAGCCAAAGTTTCCTGACGCCGCATGCTTCAGGTTTTCAAATCTGGCGCCCAATCATGTATCGACGGCGGCCAAGTCGAATTTTATTTCTACAAGAAATGTACAGACATGACTGATCGATACGTCCGTCACGAGCTGACTTTCAATTCTCCTTGGCGAGAAGCATGTCCGCGCCGTGGTTCAGCTCACATCTGCTTCGGCCCCGCTGGTGTTTAGGCACGAATCTGAGCTGCTCTCTGATCTGGTGAATCACTAGGCCGTCCTGGCGGAAAACCCCAAGCCAACGTCCTATGCACATTTTAGCTGCAAAGACCGAGGTGGATCATTAGACGCTTGGGCCCTGCGGCGGAGACTACTCCCTCGTGGTGTCGATTGGAAGAGTGCTTCTGAGCATCTCTACTTCCCTACTTCCCTTGCGTCCTTATTGCCTAGTACCTATGCCTCTTTCTTCGAAACCTTCTACCTAATCACTCGCCCCTCCTTCTCTTTCAGGATATCTAGGCCGACGGCAGTTGCTGCTTTACCGATACGTTCTCCGACCGATTAGCATACAAGCTTTTCTGTCCTGCCCTAATTCTTCTTTCCTGAAGATCGAACTCCTTGTCTTCCTTGTCCTGGGCACATCGTTCGCATCTGGCGCCATCAAGGAAGCCACGTAATTCAACATCTTTTCCTCAATCAATCGGACCCCTGATGATCGCCTACATGGGTCTTGATTGCTTGCATTCTCCGGCAAGCTCTCCGCCCCTCAATATTTGATCCCTCATTCTACTAGCATCACTCTCCACGCGACGAAGAAAGCCGTTGGTAAGCTTGACTCTTTAGGCCCATCTCATCCCACTACACTTTACCTCTTCCGCCTCACCTGAAGACGTCTTCTACCTGAGGGCTGAATCCCCAGCGCGGCAATTGACGTGGTCACCTGCTAGGTCCACTCCTCTGCCACGCGAGCGGTCGGTGTCATGTCTCCTGCCGTGTAGCAGTACACGTCGACACATCGCGGCTTTTCGATCGGCGCAACGTGATCTTTAGCTGACCTTTCACGCATCGCAGCATGCTCACAGTCTTTGCAGCTTATTATTGGACGTCACACCGGTCATAGAGTAGCTGCGGATGCCCATGCCACATTGTGCAGAGATCGGGAACTGGACAACGGTGAAAAGTTTCTTGACCACAGCCTTTTTCGCGCCGCTCGCTTAACCCATTTTTTGTCTTGGAAGACGGCCATACTGGTGTCCATTCGGAATCACAATAGTCAACAGGATAGACTTTGACTTTGCACTCTGTTGCGTATAGACATATCGAATATCGCCTCATCTATCTGCTCATGGCCGAGTCAGGCCTCTTTGCCGAACAGCAAGACCACATTCCGGCACTGCTTTGTCGACAGCAACAACATTATTTGATAGAGTCTGAGGCCTTCTTAGGCGACCAACTCGACATAGCTGGGCTTCTGGCCTTCTATGTCTAGGTCCCACCAGTGGCAATCACATTTCCCCGAAGCATCGACAGACACCCAAGGTACCGGAACTCCATCCGGAGATCAGGGGTTATCTCAGCCCGAGGGAAATACAGACACAACCGCCACCACCGCTTCTCACACACTACACAACTCCATCAATGCGGTAACTCATTCCATCATCCCACCTGCCAGGAGCTTTGACGCCCATTTCCCGCACGTACCCTCATTAGCTACTCAGGCGGACGAGTCGACCACTGGTCGGCCAGGACGCCGACCTAAGACTAACACGTTGACTGCGTGTAACAATTGCAAACGTGCCCACCTGGGTTGCGATGTTGCAAGGCCATGTAGTCGGTGTATACTGTCGGGCAAGCAGGTAAGTCACAGCCGTTCTGCTGTCAATGCAGGAGCACTGACAGATCAAGGATACGTGTGCGGATGTGCCACAGAAGAAACGCGGCCGCCCAAGACTCAGAGCAGAGGCCAGTGCAAGTTCTCGCATATCGCGAGAAGAGACTGCGCTACCGAGCGCAGCAATAGAAGAGGTGTCATCTCGTCATGACCCTCACGAACATCATGGCCCCCTAAGTGGTCACAGGCGAACTGATTCAATGCGTAGTCTGCAGTCCACGGAGAGCAGTGCAACATCTGCTGCGCAAGTCTCACCGACCTCGTCTCGCGAGCAAGTCGATCCATTTTCGAGGTTGCTGGGATCAAGCAGGGCTAGCCAGCAGGTTACGCCGACAGCATGGCTAGATCTCGACCTGAACATCATCAAAGCCGATGACAATTTCGCAAGACTTTTTGGGAACTTCCAAGGACTGCTCAATCGAAGATTGCCAGAGCTAGGTGTTCCCAGCACACCCGACCTGTTTCAGACACTACGGACCAGGATGCGCGACGAGCGCGAAAGCAAGGATCCAGCATATCTACCTCCTATCGTCATACCTGGTGAGGATCCACTAGGTCCGATGGAACATGTTAACGTTGCCGAAGCCACTCGAGGCTTTGATCCATTGCACTACATGCTAAGTTACACATTTGCCAGTGGTATGACACAGACGTTAGCGACCAAGTTCAACCTGGCCCGGACGTCCCGGTATTTCATCATCATGAGTCTGCCGCCTTTAACACCAGACTTCTTCGCCGTTGTGGTCGGACAAGCCACACGAGCGCAAGAAGCGTCAGTTACCCCGGTGACCAATCCTCGTGCGCCATTTCAGATCATGACTATGTTTTCAGATAGTCGAGTTGCCAACGTCCTCAGCACAGGGGATTCATCACCATCGGACTCACCCGTAGACGATCTTCAATCGGAGTTCCCGCCTGCTTTTGGGCCGGGCGTGGAGTCTCTTTCACGACAGTCTACCACAGCAGCGGAGAAGCAGATCACTCGTCCACAATCACCTATAGAGACAGAATGTGCAGAGCTCCAACGAGCGACGACCGACAAGCGGAAAGCCCAAGACATTATATTAGCAGAACCTAGCTCAGCCTCGACAGCCTGTGCCACGACAGGTCACGACATCTCTCGAACGATCTCTAACGATTCTGCTCCTTTTTCAGATGATGACTTGCCTCCACAACGATCGAAACCTAGCATACACAACATCCTTAACAGAGAAACTCCCGCGCCCCCAGATTGGAGGCCGCAGAGTAGTGGGAGTAGCATAGTACCCAGCAGAAAAGCATCTCAGCAAGGCGGACCAAGAGATTCGGACAAAAAGAGAAGAATGGATATCAGCAGTCTGCTACACGGGTGAGGTAGACGTTAAACAGAGCGGATGGCGCCGCAGTTAACGGTGTGTAGCTCATGCGCTCGTGGCATTGCTAGCTGCGACGGCTGGGCGACAGAGCTCATCGTCGTCGCCATAGCCTTATCATGACGAGGATTGTATCCTGTGCTTTAGCGATTTGTTTCAGGGACTATGCGACTCGATATGTGGAAACAGCTCGGCGTATTTCTGGAGAAAAATAAGGCAGGAGGTCACTTTGCCGATACGGCAGCAGAATAGATCATGATTGCTCGATCAAACGTGTCAAAGATCGCAACACATCAGAAGCATGCCCAAGAGCGCAAAAATCTACTCGCATCTACGGCGATGGAAGCAAGATGCTATTCCATAAGCTGAGACACCTCGCCATCGCCGAGTCAGTAGATGCCCCGCACTAATCCCATTGCGGAAATAAGTGCACATCGCCGAGGAAGTAGATCTGTGTTGCACTCTCCAGACATTTCACGTCACAGATGTGCTAACCTCATCATAATTGAGTTCCTGGAGCATTCGTGGACGAAGTGGAAAATGCAAAGTAGTAGGATCCTCTCAGCGTATAGAAATTCTCCGAGCAAGGACCCACGGCATGTCTTACTTTTGGACGGGCATGAACGGTTTCCGTATCCGTCATGACTTTCTAGCTGCCGACCCCGCTATACCGCTTTCTCCAGCTTGGCCAACATCCAAGACATTTCCGCTTCTCTCTTTCCCTTCAACGGACGGGTGTATTTCGCGTCTTGAAGTGGCTCTGATACAGATGCCGTTTTCAATGACCGTTCAATCTGTGCGTTGCAGAGTCGATCTCGCAAATGCGCTTCTTGGAGAAGGTCGAGGTGAGTATGACCCAAGGCTTGGTGGTGCGACTAGCTTCATGCAAGGTCGATAAGAAGCTGTACCTCTGCCCCGCCACCGCATCCTTCGATCGCCGCCCATGTGAGTGTCCTATAGCGTGCGAGCTAACCACATTTCTACTCGAGTTGGACTTTGCGATCTTTTCTTTATCCTTGAACATCTTGCTCCTAGTGAGCTGCACCCAAGTTGATTTTGTCCAAAGTGACCACAGCGTAGCTCACTTCAAATCACCACTAGCCGCACTGTCGCAACTGTACTGCCCACAAAAGCCTGTACCATAGCAGATCAGCCCAGCATTTGTAGCGACTGTCGCAATGACGGTCACAGTGCGCACTTCGCTGGCAGTCATCGCTGCGCTCGCCGCGCCAGCGTATGCGCAGAACGACGACTTCACAGTATGGTCATCCTTCATATTTCTTCGCACCGGCGAGCGCACGCCAGGTCTGCTCGCAGACGTTTCGCCCACTCTGACATCTCTTGGAGCCCAGCAGATGTATTCTGCAGGCCAATACTTCCGATCCCAATACTTGCAGCAAGGTTCGGCGAGTCGCATTCAAGAGCTGGACGACGAGTCACCTCGGACAGACCAGGTCTTCTCCCTCACGCTTGACAACCAGTACACATCCGCCAGCATCCAGTCTTTCTTGCTGGGCATGTGGCCTCCGATCAGTAATGCGACAGCAGACACTGAAGGTATACCCAATCAGCTGGTCAACGGCACGGTCATCCAGAACCCGCAAGGCGGCATAAATTTGCCTCGCATCTCTACAGCTGGAGTGCAAGACTACGACTCGCTTTACGTCGGTGGCGATATTGCTTGTCCGGGTTTTGGTCGCTATGCTAGTAATTCGATCTCTGCAGCTACTCGAGAGCGGCTCGTTCAAGAGTCGCAAGGAACCTACGACTCCCTTGCGCCAATCCTTGATCCCGTCTTGAACCGCTCGCTGCAAACTATTGACTATGCCAAATCAATCTATGACTATGTCAATTATGCCAACAATTACAATCGCACAGTGGCGGACCGTATTGCCTCTGATTCAGCACTACTGGGCAACCTGCGCTACTATGCCGATTCCCAACAGCGCACCTTCTACGGCAACATGACCGCAGCGTCACCCTACGCCCGCTCACCGCAGTGGGCAACCAGGGGTTCCATCTCCACCATCGCCGGATCCACGCTCGCACAACGAATCTCCTCTCACTTCTATGCGCTCCAATACGCTCCCTCGGCCTCCTATCGCCTCTCCATCCTTGTTGGTGACTACGCCCCTCTTACCTCCCTCTTTGCGCTCTTCAACCTCACTCGCTTCCCCACCTTCACCGGCCTTCCTCTCCCGGGCTCTGCCCTCAGCATGGAACTTGTCTCACCCTCATCCGCCTCCGCCAACATCACAGCCACCGGCCTTCCTCCTCCTTCCCTCCTCTCCGTCCGTTTCCGCTTCCGCAACGGCACCGGTATAAGCGGCACACAGACCTTCCCAGACAGCGGCGGCGACCTGCGCACCTACGCCCTCTTCAACCGCAGCAACGAAGACGTGAACATCCCCTTCAACGACTTCCTCCAAGCCATGACCGAGATCATGATCGGCGGCCCAGGCGACTGGTGCTACCAGTGCGCGGCGCAGACCCTCTTCTGCGCTGCGTGGAACAGCAGCAACGCTTTTGACTCTGCGCGCAACGGACCAGTGCGATTCGTCGGCCGCAGGGAGAAGCTCAGCAACGCAGCGGCAGGAGGCGTCGGCGCTGCTGTTGCGCTTGTCTTCGCTGGACTGGTCGCTTTATTGCTCTGGTTCGTCGTCGGCGTGCGCGCGCATCGTACCGAGCCATTGTGGGTCAGCCGTAAGCGGCGTAGCGAGCTCGGTGGATTCAAGGGCAGTCAGAAGCTCGCCAGCGATGCGGACTTGACGCGTCAGCATGTGGCCAAGGACGGCACGGTGGTTGGGGCTGTGGTAGAGAAGGGATCTAACCCGGGTCAAGAAGGGCACGCAAGGATGGGCAGCTGGGAGATGAAGGATGCTTCGGGCAGCCCCAGCACGGTCGACGGAAACGATTTCGGCGACCAGAAGCCTTGGGCTAGACACGGAAGGGTGGAGAGCGATGGGACGTTGGTGGATCGGGATATGGGACACTTGGGACTGGATGGAGCGAGGATGGGTTGGGGGAGTAGAGACGAGGGAGACCATGTCGGTGTTAGCGCGAGAGGAGCGGAGGAGCAGAGGAGGGTCAGTGCTGACAGTGGACATGTCGATCCCTTCAGAGATCCAGGCACTCCAGTCAGGGAGAATTTGCGGGTATGATGAGTTATGATTATATAGTCGCTGTGTATGCGATTTCAACTATGTATCTACAATGTTATATGTGCCTGCTGTTGCTTCACTGCTGCTACTGTTGCAGCACATCTGTATATCCCAACCTCCCCACAGCTGCCATTTGCATGTACACATGTGTTGATCTTCAGGCATTGATGACTGTATCACGATTTCCGCCGGCGACCGCCGACGATGCCTCGTGGACTATACTGGGATTCGAGCACGCTGGCATGTATCGGGAGTGGCATGTTGCAGTTAGCAACGGCTCCACGGGCTGTCGCTGCTTGCACCGAGTCCCTCTGCCGTCAAAGAGTGACGAGACCTGGCGGTGACAGTGGACATGATATATCTGCCCCAAGATAAGACCCTACTCGGCGCAAGGGTTGCTGGCGCTGCTGATGACATGCCCTCGCGCCCACGACGGGCACTTGAATAGAATGGACTATCTTCAAGTCGTTATACCTCCGTCTTCATCTCAGCAGTCGTCTTTGAGGAGTCACGTCCCTCCCAAATACCTCCTTGTAGCAAGTATACGGTCCCGGACAACTACTCGAGTCAGCTTTACCCTTCTCGTCGTCACGAATAATACTCACTGCACCGCCTCTCTCCCAAAGATAATATGCCACAAATACTCAAAGATTCTCCCGAGAATGAGATCATCCATGTCACTCCCATTGATATAATCCAAGTACTTCTTATACTCCTCCCTCGGCCTCTTCAAAATCTGCTCTCTACTGACCGCAAATTGCGCACAGCACCCCACCGCTATCGTCTCAGGCACGTCATCATTCCCGAACAGTTCCCACCACACGCTGCGAAAGTTCTGCTCCACCTCGGGGTAATCAGGCACCTTCTCGCCCTCGGCCGTCACGTTCTCGGCGGTCCAGTCGCGCCACGGCTTGACTTCGGCAGGACAGCCGGGGTCCCATGCGCAGCGGAGATTAGCGTAGCCGTGCTCCCTCACATAGGGGAGTTGCAGCTGGCTGAGGCTGAGTGAGTTGGAGTAGCCTTCCGCGTCGACGTGCCAGGAGTCGTGGTGGGAGTGGGTGAAGACGATGACGGAGGGGAGCGAGTCGTAGTTCTCGGTGATGTACGTCAGATAGGCATTGCCTTCGTGGCCTTTGTTGTGTTGCGTGTGCAGGGGCGCGTCTTCGTTGTCCACGACGTAGATCGCCGATTGCCAGTCCGGTAGGTCGCGCTCCACCCAGCTGGTGTCTTCTTCTTCCAGCTTGCCGATTACGATGATCTTGTCGCCTTTCTCGACACGTGCTGCTGGTGGTTCTACGGGCTCGGCATCTGATTCGAAGGGTGCTGACTCGGCGATGTGTGGCGATAGAGCTTGCGCTGGGTCGTTGGTGAAGGGTGGTGGGTTCCCGCTGGAAGTGTCCGGAGGGGCGAATTGAAGTTCATCGGGCTTTAGTCCTGCCGCTGCCAAATCGTCGTGTTCTTCGTGGTGATGGTCGTCGAGGTTTATTGTCAGTGGTTTCTGTTTCTGCTGCTTCTTGTCCTTGACTGCAGCGATCCATTCACGAGCTCGACTTCTGATCTCTTCTTTACTCAGGCCTGGATCAGCTTGAGTAGCGGTGTTGCCAGATAAATAGAGAGTGACTAAAATGAAGATACCAAGCACGATGAGAGCGAGAGGCCGTGGCCCTGTTTGCCACAGCATGATGATGCCCGCCAAGGTAGTAATCCTTGGAAGGACGGCAGGGAACTTACATATTTCTGCAAATGCCGCGGAGGCGTTCTTGTATCGTAGTTCTTCATGGCCACGTTGTTTGCAGCGTAAGCGAAAGGGAGACGCCGTTACGCATATTTCATTCTAAGTCAACGTCCGTGCCCTTTTCGAGAGAACTATTCTTCAATAGACAAGTTAGTCCTCTCTTCGCGGCTATCTCGACACAGACTCTGCCGTGCTGCGATCTCGTCCAAGTAATCGAGGGCTGTGTGCCGGTAGCATGTTGAAGGGACGCAAGCCAGCGTGTCTGCGAACGATGCATTTGTGCAGATTAGAAGATCGTTCTTCAGCTCCACCCTTTCAGGAGTGTCCGAGCTCGTACCAGAAACGTTGGAAATCTGGCCGCGTAGTTCCCTCCACCGGCTCCATTTATGCGTGCGCGTCGTTGCAACATTGGAATGCAAGCGCTTTCATCTCAGTGCAATTTTGCTGGAAGGGTCTTGTGCTGCAGACTGTTTTGGAGGGCAAGGACGACAATGAATTTCGCAAATCATCGAAGCCCAAGATGACAAGGATTATAATCATTCTACCCCGCATAGTTGGATGATTTCAACCCTAGTGACGCAGTGGATTAGCGTGTCGTTCTTATACTTCTTCCTCGCACGAGGATTAGTATGGCGGAGTCCGCCCTACACAAAAGGGATGCGAAAGTCGTGAGTTCGAATCTCACCTGGGGTAAATAGTTTTTGAATCGTCCCCATAACTTGTGGTAATGTCCCGCTGCGGGAAAGGAAAAGTTGCTAGCAGTTTAGAAGCCGACGTCGGTGTTTGGACGGGCGAATATTTTGCTCAAATTTCAAGCAGAATAGACTTGGGACATCAAACTGAAGTGCTTGACACAATAAATCAGTTCCAGAAGGCAGCATAAAAAGCTGTGAGTGACCAGCGAATGGCTTCGACTTGATCCCAGAGAGCGAAGGCAGAGCTAAGCAAAGCCAAATGCCTACCATGGTGAGGGCACCCACTATCGGCCAGGACGTCCCAGAGACGAGAGTCCTGATCATTATAACAGGTATCAGCCATAACGCTTTCCTTTGATCATACGTTCACACAATAAGGTGGCACTATATGCATGCAAGAGTCTGAGGATGGTCTCGTTCCCGTAAGTTACGCGGCTTCCAGATCTACAACTCATGCTGACCATGTAGGTACCTGGATTCCTGAAATCCGGTCTTGCTCCCCGTCCTTCCTTCAACGATGGGTCGTATCCCGAGCCCCTTCAAATTATCATCGATGACAGTGGCACAACAAAGGCAGTCCAAAGTCTGAGAACGCCACGGAGCTCATATCATCGATGCGTCAGATACTCGGTGCTAGAGTTCAAAGAACTTCTTGACAGCAGCTCAATCAACGCAGCAGGCTGGGACGAGATCGCCCGGACTGTCTACAGGAATTATACACTGTATGATGGATTCGTCATCCTTCATGGTACGGACAGCCTCGCCTACACTTCATCGGCCCTGAGTTTCATGCTACAGAATTTGGGGAAGCCAGTCATCTTGACCGGGTCACAAGCGCCCATGATGCAGCTGCAAAACGATGCAACCGACAATCTATTATCTAGTCTGGTGATTGCTGGTCACTTCATGATCCCTGAAGTCTGTCTCTTCTTCAACTTCAAGCTCTTCAGGGGCAATCGAGCAACAAAGGTTTCTGCGGATGACTTCAATGCTTTCAGCAGTCCAAACCTCCCTCCACTTGCCACCATCTCAAGCTTGAGGACAAATGTGCAGTGGCCGCTCGTATACCGGCCGACTACTGTGCATCCTCTGAGCATTCAAACGGGACTAGACACAGCTCACGTTGCTTGTTTGCGGGTGTTCCCAGGTATCAAGCCGGAAATGCTGGATGCCGTTCTTCGCGTCGAAGGCCTCCGAGGCCTGGTGCTTGAGACATTCGGGGCTGGAAATGCTCCAGCAGGACCGGATCAAGCGCTTGTCAAGATTCTGGCGGATGCTGTGAAGCGCAACATTGTCGTCGTCAATGTTACACAGTGTCTCAGTGGCAGCGTCAGTCCTCTCTATGCGCCAGCGACAGTACTAGGCAGAGCCGGGGTGGTATTTGGTCTCGACATGACGACCGAGGCAGCTCTCACTAAGCTATCTTACCTTCTGTCCTTACCAGATATCAGTCCTGCAGAAGTAGCGAAGAGGATGTCGACCTCGCTCCGCGGCGAACTTACTGAGGTCGGTAGAACACAATTCCATCACCCGGAGAGTCAATCTGGGACTGCAACGCCTGAGATCAACAGTCTTATAGCTTTGGGCTACAAGATCGGAGAAGGCGATCACCAGGGTGTAAAGGATGTAATGCGATATGATCAGAGATGGCTCCTAAATGACATAGATCCTGCTGGGAATACTGCTGTGGTGAGTAGACTCAGCGACAATGCACACCTTCCTACTAATAATGTGCAGCATCTAGCGGCTTCCGGGCCCAATAGTGAAATACTCAAGGACTTCCTGCTACAAGGGGCCTCAGTCCATCTACGAAATCGCGATGGTCACACACCGCTTTATCTTGCGGCTCATAGTGGATTGAAGGACCATGTTGAGCTGCTCAAGCAAGCGGGTGCTCATCTGCATTCGGAGGAACTGGTGGACGCAAATGCGGTGATGAAGGGGGCAGCTGAGTCGCTGCAAGATGTGTGGAAGATTGCTGGTGCAGGTTCGTGAACAGTATGCCTATGCGGAAAGATGATCAATCCATTGAGCAATAGAATAATGAACAATGTCGTTACGACAGGACAGGTTGCCGTCGACTTCCGCCTTCCCATGTCTGCTCCGCCCGGCAAAACCCCGGTTTGTCCTAACATCAAATCTCCACTTCACTTGCGCCATCACATGTCTGCTTCTTGTATCACATTGCTTGTGCTACCATATTAGTCACCATGGCGGACCAGACCGAGAGTCAAGATACCGACACACAAAACCTGGACCGCGACCCACAAGCCGACATCGATGACAACAAGGACGAGTTCGAGGCGTCCTTGGAAGCCGAACTGAAACCCTCCACCGAAGCAGCAGATACAACTATGAATCTCGACGGTGACGGCGCGGAGAATCCGCTCGTGAAGGAAATACCTCAGATAGAAGCGCGACTTCCTGCGAAGAAGGATGCAAGTTTGCGCGAGTTCATGAGCAAGATGGACGACTATGCGCCAATCGTGAGTACTGTCCTGAATACTTCCCTCTCACTTCAAACACACTGAGCTTTAATGTACAAGTTAGTAATCAATTTGCTGACAAGTTTGCCAGATCCCAGACGCAGTAATCAACTACTACCTGACGCTGGCCGGTCTCCCTCCTCCACCTCAGACACCACCACACCTCGCCCGTCTTCTAGCGCTCGCGACACAGAAGTTCATCGCCGACATAGCAGCCGACGCGTACCAGTACAGTCGCATAAGATCGACCAACACGACTTCGAACAACCCGCTCACTGGTCTTGGAGGCGCAGCTGGGTTTGGTATGATGGGTGGAGCTGCGGGTGCGGACGACACGAAGAAGGGGAAGGACACGGGCAAGAACGCGCCGCTTGGAGGGCCGAGAGCAGGGTATGGCGGTGCTGGAGTAGGAGGGGGAACGGGGAGGACGGTGCTGACTATGGAGGACCTGGGCATGGCGGTAGGAGAATATGGTGTGAACGTGAAGAGAGGCGACTTCTACAGATGAGGACATGAGATGATCTGGGCAGGGAGGTTTCGAGCAAAAGTATCAGCGCATTCTGGGGGCGTTCTGGGCAAAGGGATCATAGATGGCGTCTTATGCTGGATCTCAGCAGTCCAATGCGACGAGTGGGGGCATCCTTGGCTCATAACGGGGAGTTGAACCGCAAGATCTAATACGATCAGCAGGAGTGCTATCGTCAATATATCCATGACTAGTAATGAGAGACGAGTCTTGAACTTTTACAGTATATTACAATGGGTATCTCGTGACTGCGTATCCGTGGTTACTGCACTTCAGACTGATCTCTACTCGAATTCAATCCATGAGCATGCATGTCTCATCTTCCTGCAAACTACTTGTTCTTGGTCTGCTTGTACGTGAACCGCTTCCTCGTCCTGTATAACAGTAAGTCAATTGCCTGGTGCTATATCTAGGCACAACTGACTGCGCGAACTCTCCCAGTTTATGTCCCACCATGTCCTCCGTTATCCGTACATCGTCGTAGGACTTGCCATTGTGTACCTGAAAGATCATGCCGACGAAGTTCGGAAGAATGGTTGCGCCTCGCGCTTGAGTTCGTACTGGCGGTTGGCGCTCTCCAACTTTGACCCGAACAATCGGCAGCCTTCATGCATGTAAGTGACGCTTGCAAAGCATCGTCGTTGAGACATGGCGGTGCATGATCGGGCCTCTAAGAAAGAATGATACGTACGGGACGATATTTGGACCTATTTGTATCGATTAGCGATGGTCCCACCTCTGTTGAGGAGCAGATATACCTTTCCATACCGAGCGCGAGCCCAAAAGAGCTGCCGTCGGTCGCATCTTGGATCTGTGCAATATTAATCCCAAAGAGAGAGGATCATGGATGTGTTAAGCACTCGTTCGACTTCCGCGGAGAAGTATTCACTAGCGCCGAAGAGGAAAAGCACACATCTGGCAGGGCTTTGAGCCGCGCGAAGCGCCACATCTATGCACCAAACGCGAGCTCTGCGGTTTGCTGCAGCTAATCCAGGCAGCAGAAGGAGTGGAGGGGCACATGTTAGGACAAAAGACAGACCGGATCAGACCGAGCCGTGACATGTCATCTTTCACTTGTGCTCTCTCTTCCTCTCCTCGTTCCATCACCACGGATCTTTCTACAAAAAGCACCACATCCTCCGTAGCGGAGGTGCCGTAAAAATGGTTCAATACTCTCGTGAGTATACTAGAATGTTTGATGCCGGTACTCACTCACTCCGAATAGCTTCTGATACGATACGTATTCTCGTCTCCACTGACAACCATGTCGGCTACCAAGAGCGCGATAGCGAGCGTGGCAACGACAGCACAAGAGCTTTCGAGGAGATCATGCGCCTCGCTAAAGACAGGGACGTCGATATGGTCCTCCTTGCTGGCGATCTCTTCCACGAAAACAAGCCCTCTCGTAAGGCCATGCACGAAGTCATGAAGTCCCTCCGCATGAACTGTTTCGGTGACAAGCCGTGCGAATTGCAGATGCTCAGCGACGCTGGCGAAGTCTTTCACGGTCCCTTCAATCATGCCAACTACGAAGATGAGAATCTCAACGTCGCCATTCCGGTCTTCTCCATTCACGGCAACCATGACGACCCCTCTGGAGAAGGTCATTTCTCTGCGCTGGATATCTTGCAGATGGGCGGTCTGATCAACTACTACGGTCGGGTTCCAGAGGCCGATGCTATCGAGGTCAAGCCTGTGCTTCTCCAGAAGGGTCGTACCAAGCTCGCCCTTTATGGGCTCAGCAATGTTCGTGATGAACGGCTCTTCCGCACCTTCCGCGACGGCAAAGTCAAGTTCTTCCAGCCCGGCACTCAGAAGTCAGACTGGTTCAATCTCATGAGTGTCCACCAAAACCACTACGCACATACTGACACGAGTTACCTTCCCGAACACTTCTTGCCTGGCTTCCTTGATCTTGTCGTCTGGGGCCATGAGCACGAATGCCTCATCGATCCGAAGTTCAACCCTGAGACCGGGTTTCACGTCATGCAGCCCGGATCGTCCATCGCCACATCTCTCTGTCTTGGTGAAGCAGCGCCTAAGCAGGTCACCATTCTTAGCGTTACCGGCAAGGAGTTCAAGACCGAGAACATCCGTCTCAGAAGCGTGCGTCCTTTCAACATGCGCGAGATCGTGCTGCAGGACAGCAAAGACATGAAAGTTGTCGCCAAGAAGTCTGAGAACCGCACTGCAGTCACCAAATATCTCAGCGCTATAGTGGATGAGATGATTGAGGAGGCTCGCAACAGCTGGTTGGAGCTTCAGGAGGATGTGCCAGAGGATGACAAGGAATGGCCTAAGCCGCTCATCCGTCTTCGTGTTGAGTACACAGCTCCAGAAGGTGGCCGCTTCGACTGCGAGAACCCACAGCGTTTTTCCAACCGCTTCGCCGACAGGGTCGCCAACAAGAACGATGTCGTCCAATTCTATCGCAAGAAAGCCAAGTCGACCGCTAGGTCAGCCGCCAAGCCCGAGCAGCCCGACGAGGAGGTCTTAGCCCAGTTGTCCATCGATACAGTCAAGGTTGACAAGCTTGTCAAAGAGTTCCTTCTCGCACAGTCCCTCACCATCCTGCCACAGAACTCGTTCGGGGAGGCAGTCGACCTCTTCGTGGACAAGGACGATGGTCAAGCGGTCAAGAACTTCGTCACCGAAAGTTTGGAGAACCAGGTCAAGCACCTACTGGATGACAACGAGAACCTGGATGATGAGGATATGGCAAACGTTATGGAGGAGTACAAGGCAAAGCTGGAAGGCGTCTTCCGAGAGCATGCTGCAAAGTATGGTAAAAACAAAGCCACAATCAGGAGAACCACAGCTGCGGACTCAGACATGGACGATCCCTTCGTTGATATACCCATGAACGGTGCTACGAACGAGCCCGGAGCAGACGACAATGGCTCCCCGACACCCAAAGGCCGCAAGACGGCTGCGAGGACGAACGGCACTACTGGACGCAAGACTGCTGCTGCCAAGAGAGCTCCTGCGAAGACTGCTGCAAAGAGGAGCACTGGTCGTGGTAAGAAGACTGTTGTCAGTGAGGATGAAGATGAAGATGAGGACGAAGACATTATAATGATCGATGACAATGAAGAAGAAGAGCTGGAGGGGGTTGACGAGGAGGAGGAGGAAGAGAGCCAAGGTCTGTTTGTCAGTAAGGCGAAGAAAACTGCTGCTCGCTCGACCAGAGCTGCACCAAAACGTGCTGCTTCCCCAAAGAAGACAGCACGTGCGGCGGCGAGCAAGTCGAAGAGCCAGACTTCATCAAACACACAGTCCAAGCTCAACTTCTCTCAGCCGACTCGTCCAGCAAAGGCAGCAGCGGCACGCAAGGTCCAAGAAATTGTAAGTCTGCCCATCCAGTCCAAAATTTGTATTCGCGCTGACCTGGTTGCTTCTCAGAGTGACGACGAGATCTCTGACGACGATGCTTTCGAGCCAGCTCCCTCCACGTCTCGTTCCGGACGTGGTCGTAGATAGATGTAGGGGCGATTTGTTGAAGATGTTTTCTGGAATTCGCATGATACCCTGGCAGCAAGGCGCATAAGGTAGCATTTTCTGGTCGAAAGAGAGACACCAAGGACGTGGCCTATATGGTCTCAAGAATGCTTGATAGACTCCCAAATGCAGAATCGGAGTTTATCCCGGTGCCATGGCGATATGGGGTTCGGAAGGTGCGAATGCCTCAAGGTACTTGACTTCTCCTTTCTCCTTGTTTCCTCCATTGTTCGAAGCAAGTGCTATCCCGATCGACCCAGGCTCTTGGATAGTCTCAAATGTTTGATGCCCAACTTTCTCCTACACTCACCAACTCATCACAAACACCCATTCGTTTCCGCCATTTCCCCATTGCTCACGACAACCGACCACTGTCACTCATTTGAGCTCGCTTTGGATCATCGAGCATCTAATTCATCGGATCGGACAAGTCCCTTGCTTTTGCAGGACGTCATTGAATAGCGACTAGTATGTGTCCTGTTCCAGATCACTATGGAGTCCGTTCCTGACATGTGACAGTCATTGCACCTCTGTCGACCGACCGCACAACACGCTTGATCTCCGCCCTGATACCACAGTCTCCTGAAGGCATTGAACGATGCCTCAGAAACCTGCTCGTCGAGCATACTCCGCCGAAGAACTGCTCGCTTTACGCAGGTCCGCCTCGGACGAACCGGCGCTGACGATCAAGAAGAAGGCTGATGATGGTGCTATACGAGGTACGTTGATGATCCCGACCGTATGGATATTGGCGGGTGCATATCCACACTTGCACGTGATAATCTCATTACTCGCGACCTCGATCGCACGATAATTTCATATCTCTTCAAGCTTTCGTTCTGCTCTCATACACATGAGGTATTGTCACTACCGACATGGCTTCGCCAGTGTCACCATTATCCCGAGCATTCGTCCATCACATAGACTCCGCCCTTCGTCTTGTCGAGAGTCCCTCTTCCAATTCTTCCTACGTTTCGCGATCAGATCATATCGAGTCTTGTTTCATTGCACTGACAGATCATGGTGAAGATCACATCTTACGCGGCTCTCGCCTAGGAGGCCTCCGGTCTGCAAGCTCAGCTCTACCCCGGGAGCTTCTCAAGGTCCCCCATGAGCATCATACACTCTTTCCAGGGCCAATCCTCGGTGAGATCGACCCAAACAACCAGCGCGTTCGGCTGAGCGCAATCCCATCCGACTCGCCAACAGCATCCCTGAAGAAGAAGAAGGCAGAACAGATCCTCAAGCAGCACGGCTCGCCTCCCGGTATTCGAGTCACCGCCGGTGGTCGCATCGTCCCTAGTGAGCAGTCGCCCCTCTGCAGCCCACGTTACGGGTACAGTGCCGTTCAGAAGAATGGGGGTCTCATCAAATTCGCGCCTGGCTACCCACCTCCACCCAAGTCCTTCTCCAACTATGCTCGCTCTTTACCAAATGGCTGGGTCCTTCAAGATCCCTCGGGTATTCTTGTCCAGGTGGTCGATGGTCGTCTCCTTGCTGTCCAGGACGTTGATGGCATTCCTCAACTCTACATCACCGCGCCAAATCTAGACAATGCCGGCTGGGCCAAGTTTCACGATGCTCAGGAGAAGGCTCCTGCTGGTCAGACCGGCCCAAAATCCGATACTTCCAGCAAGGCCGATAGCATGAAAGATCCCTCCGTGCCTACCATTGCTGATCAGCTCAGCGCGCTGGAGAGGCAGTATCAGAAGCTCGAGTCTGAACGTCGCAGTCTCGACAAAACCGAGGTCCTCAAGCGCAGCGAGCTCACTGGTGGCGCATATACTCAGCTTGTCCAGAAGCGTCGCGAGCTCATCGAGCGTCAAGATGAGATTCGTCGCAGCATCAAGGACCTCAAGGATAGCAAAGTCGCGACTGGAACTTCGGTAGGCAACACAGTGACCAAGCCCGTTGCCGACGCTGCACCGCCGCAATTTGCCATGCCCTCACCCTTCGTCTTCCCAGGCCAGCTGCCCCTGGATCCAACTATGACTGGACTCCGCATACCCCTCATGATACCAGCTGGTAGCGATCAGGTTCCAATACTCGTCCCTCATGCATTCTATCCGGGAGGCCTATCCCCTTTCCTACCATTTGGGTCCTACCTGCCTCAGGTCGGTCAAATTCCTACATCAGGGCCAAGCAGCACCACATCAGCACCGGCTATGCCAGAAATGACTCACACTCCCTTTATGCCTTTCTATAATCCTGGATCTGCTAAAAATTCCGAGAACGAAAAGGATGCTGGACTTCGTCCAAGCAGTGCTGGTCAGCGATCTGCCCTCAACCCGATGAGCCCAATCTACGAGCCAAGTGGCAGCAAGCCTGCCTCTCCGGAGAAGAAGCGTGTCTATTCTTTCTCCCAGGACCTCAACAACTCGATCATCATCACCCGCCCTGGCCGATCTCTCAAGGACAACACGACCCATGATGGCAAATCGACTCACAACTCTAGCGAAGCAAGCTATGCTACTGCTGATTTCTTCCCCCACAATCCCCGCGATCATTCTCTTCACAAGAATGCCTACCCCTTCCCTGCGGGTAGAGGCGATGCTGCGGCTCAAAGCTCTTTGACAACTCACCACTCCAACTCGGATGAAGCTATCGCTCAACCGGAGATGGAACGCCACAATTCCAACTGGAATCCCACTATCCCCGATCAAGCTTTTCAGAAGTCGCCTGTGTCTGATCAAGAGCGCGCCAGCAGCAGCACAGCAAGCCGATCGCAAGCCATGACTTCAGCTACTGTCAACGCCCTCAGCCATGACTTCGCTGAAGGACACCGTGCTGGTTTACTTCGTGCTGCTATTGGCAACGAAGAGAAGAGCAAGGGATGGTTTGACGGATATTGCAAGGGTCTTTTGGAGTCTATTAATCACACACAGGCTGGCTCGACCGCAGAGAACCCAAACAAGCTCGTCGTCAAGCTTCCGAACAGCGGCAGCTCCGGCCCACCACCTGCAAAGGTCATAAAATTCGACTCCGCTTCTCGTAATAGCTCAAGTCTTGGCCCTTCAAAGGTCAACCTCAGAGACTTGAAGGACATTGTCAGCTCGCCAGCCAACGAGAACGCTATCCTCTCACCTGACCCAGATGGACCACATGTCGACACCATTCAGGGCAAGTCTCTTGGTTCTTGGTCCAAGGAGAACAGTACTCGTGGCATGGAAGAGGCATTCACTTCCAATACGACGGCGGCGGCTGCCCATGTTGACGCCGACAGGACGATTGTCACGATGGACTTCGCACAGACTCGTGTGGAGCCTGCCGAGCTCACCAGTAGTCATCGTGCCTTCTCAGCTCAGGTGCGCCCTACCAGGGACTTATCTGGATCTTACTTCCAGCGTGCCTATGGCGCCCACCGCGTCCTCAGCTCCCCGATGGACTGGAAGTCGGCCAACTCGGTCGCGCAGGCGGCCGGTCTTGCAAATGGTTACTTTGCCCAATTTGATGGTACGCTTACCGATCTTGCAACCTACTCGGAACTTCCTCCGCTGACTCAATGTCCTTCTCATGCAGGCACATCTTCTAAGCCGTCATGCAGAGCTCCGATCGCTGACGACGCCAACGAGAACGCCGCAGCCACCCAGTTCAAAGAAGCAGCCATGCCACAGCACGACTCTACGTCTCCTGGCAAAGGCCCTAATGCCTCTTCACCGAAGAAGTCTGTATCACCCGCAAAGGCCAAATTCGCCGCCATTGCTGGGAAGGCCGGCATCAAGGTTCGCACGGACCGTCCTCAATCCAAGGAGAGCAATGATTTGGACCACTTGATCCCTCGCGAACGTCGTCCTTGGAGATACGTATGGAAGGGTCGCAACAATGCCAGCGACTGAGAGCTTGGACCGAGTTGCTCATCACCTCTTCTGTCACACTCGCCTCACAGGATACCACCAGCATCCCTTTGGATGTGCATCGACGTCAATGGAGTATACTCTGACACAACATCGATATTCACAGTATCGACGTCCGAAGCATGGTTTCGACAGCATGGCCATACCTATCCTCAAGCGCCAGCATCACTAATCGACATTGACCAACCTGCTTGTATAGCTCCTCGCAAGCACATCTGATATACCTCATCGTCGCCTCTGCACATTGTCATTGAAGCTTGCGTCTCTAAGAGTCTGGTGTTGTGGAGTAGCAGCATCACCTCAGCGGCGACTATCAATTCATGTTTGGCAACAAAGGACGCAGTAATGTGGATGTGTGGACGGAGCGTCGGTGGAGCCTCAATATCAAAAGTAGCAGTAGTTTTATCCGATATGAATATTCTGTTTTGTCATCAGCGTGATCATCACTGTCCGAAGTGAAAGTTGTGATAACATCCGGTGCAAACGCTGCAAACAGAGCTCCGGCTTGGCGCATTCATCACCATCTGCAGCCTACAGCTTCGTAGATTGACCTCCACCAAACATCATCCCAGCTATTTCACCTTCCACCAACATCACATTGTCATCAAAACAGCTTCACGAGTGTCTGAAAAGCGTACTCGCAGACTACAAGCTCGCACCATCATCTCCCTGCGCTCAGTCGCAACGCTCAAACTCGCATCACCACAATGGTCCGTCTCTCTTCCCATCAACCCGCTTCCCCCTTCTAACAGCACAGTCTCTCCTTCTAGTCCCGCAGCCATCCCACCCGACCTCCAAACAACTCACCACCTCCGCCCCCTCGGCGCCAGGCGTGCCCGACCCACTCCGCTCCCGCCTCGCTCTCACCACCCCAGCAACCAAATCCTCCTCCACGGTACCCGCCCCGCAGCAATCCTCCCACCCGCTCGAAGCCCGCCTCTCGGCCTGGCGCGCCACGACGGACGCCACGAAAATGAACATGCTGGCGCGGCAATACGGCATCGCGGAGCCAGTGCGGCGTAGATTGGAGCTGCAGTCCTGCGCACAGGGGGAGTGGCGCCCGGCGGTCCTGGGCGGGGAGGGACGCGGCTTCGGGAGCGTTTGGGGCAGCGGCAGTGCGTGGACGGGTACGGGGGTTCACGCGGATATCTTGCTCGGTAGGGAAGCGGAGATCGGGTGGGAGGATGTGTTTGTTGATGATCCGCTACGAAAGCAGGTCGGGTTTCATGAGGAAGTGGAGGGTAGGGTGGGAATGAATGCTTGGTAGAGCGGCGAGATGGTCTCAGGGATGGAGGGATGGAGGGATGGAGAGGAAGGAGAAGTGATGGATGAAGTGGCAGTGGGAGGAGCATGAAGGGATGAAGTTGTAAGGTGGCAGAGATAGGGGAGGAAGAAGCGTGTATCATAACATCGTGGCGTCCTCGTCTAGGACCGGAGGCAATAGGCATTCGGCACAGACATGGCTGTATCAACATGGTCACAAAACAACAAGGTCACGATTGCGTGTGTAAGTGGTTGTTCTCAGATTGAATTATTGATTTCGCTGCTTTTATCCGCTATGCAAGAGCCTCCGCAGCAAAATTGAAGCCGGCCTGTCGTACCCGTTCCTCCATCTATGTCTACCAATCACCCTCCTCCCGCTCTACTGATACGCTAAAGTTGACGCAGGAAAAGTGCTGACCTGGGTATCTCTTCTCGCTCGCTTTGTACTGGGTATGGTGAGGTCTCGTCTTTTGCTCGTTGCCGGCCGCAGCATCTGCGCTATGTGAATTGTTCATCGAAGATGGAGAGCTTTCTTGGTGTTCTCATACACAACGTAGGTCTGTGAAGGTCAATTTTCAAATCAATCGATGTTTGGTCGTGCAACTCACGATTGACACTGCTGGAATGACTTTCAGCAGATTCGGCGTCAATCCCTTGAAGAGTCCGCGTACGCCCTCACCGCGGATCGTCTGCCTTGTTACATCTACGATGCCGGTGTAGGTCCTTGGATGTGCCGCAGTGCCCTGTGTCTGTAGGCGAGTCCTGAGCAGGTTGATCGGGTAGACCGCACTAGCACCAATCGCTCCACTGAAACCACCCATGATGGCAAGTGTGAAGTTGCCTGGCAGAGCCTCTTCATGACTGCAATTCAGGCGCTTAGCTTTGCGAGTGACGACGGCGCGTTTGAGGTATTCGAATGTTCCAAGATCAATGGCAGCATAGGGGAACATGCCGACCAAGCCCATCGAAAGACCACGGTAGAAGGAGCGTAGACCATCGCGAGCCCACATCTTTTTCGCAGTCGCGATTATGAGAGCATTTCCACTCAGGCCACCCTTAACAGTCTCGTTCTGCATGCGGAATTTGAGAGTGTCAAGAGGGTAGACACAAGCTTGCGAGATCATGCCTGCAACACCTCCTGCTATGAATTGTGAGCTGGATTTGATGCGCTTCGAGTCGCCATGCCCTTCGATCTTTGCGATGACACGCTTCGATGCTTCGTAGGAGCCGAACTTGACGGCCGACTCGGGCATGACCTTGATAATGTTGAGACCATTCCCTACTAGCGTAAGAATCTGTGCATATCGGATGCGTGGTAACATACCTGCGAAGAGACTCCTTATACCACCTGCTGCCCACAATTCGCGACAAGCATTGATAAGGGTGCTAGCACCATGCTTAGTCGCTTGCAGCGGAGCGCCTTCCTTCACCTTCGCGATCGCAGAAGCATTGTCGGTCTGAGCAATGAGGTAAACTTTTAATCGATCGAGCGGGGCAGTCGTCGTGCGAGACGCAACCCCAGATAAACCGCCAGCAAGGAAGTAGCCTGGATGAGGCACACAAGCAATCAGCACTGACCGTATAAAACGAAGACGATCTGGCAAATCGACATGCTGCTTTCGAAGGAGTACTGGGTGATGTGCTTCCTCCTCTTCCTGCGACATGACGAGACGATCGTCCTCTGCAAGTCCTTCTTCTTGTGCCGACGCTGCCACTCTGACTCTCTCTTGCTTCTCGTTCTCTTTCTCTGTATCCACACCTGCCACAACACTCGCCGTCTCGAGCACTTGAAGAGGTCCTGCCGGGACGAGTTCGTTCTGCCGGGGTCGCTGATGGTGTAGTGGGGAAGTGGTAATTTGCAGAATCGCACCGAACAGATGGGTATTGAGGAAGGAAGTTGCGGTACCTAATCCCTGTATAGTCTCGTCGCTCAAGTGAACGTCTCCTTCTGGGTTGACCTTGACAGTTGATTGGTAGTATGAGAGTACAGCTCGTAGCCCGACTATGCGCGGAGGCATGAATAGGAGGAAATCTCTGTGAAGTATTGGTCAATGGTAAGTTCTTTTTGCCACAAACGTATGAAGTTTCACCTCCATTCACCGAAGCTTATAACACCATCGTTGTTCTTGTCGACATCATTGAAGAATCTTTCTAAGCGAGAGTCGGGTACAGCAATTCCGGCGCGTGAGAATGCCGCCTTGAGCTCGGCCTTGTCGACATTCCCGCTGTTGTCGCGATCGATGTTGCCGAATAAGCCCCAGAGCAAAGCTTCAGTCTCATTGACGAATCTTCGAAACTCTGCCCATTTGGTCAACCGGGTTCAGCCTATGCAATGTAGGATGTCGCACCTTCGAATTGCACACGTCCGTCTTGATTGATATCAGCGGCATGCAGAACATCTTCGATCAAGTCGTCGGCATTCTGCAAGGGATGATCCAGCTTCTTTAGCCCTCTTTTCAGTGCGAAAACGTCCAAGGAGCCTTCATTTCTGACATCAAGCTTTGCCCATAGAGAGCGGATCCGCTCCTCCCTCTGATCCTCGGACTCGTTGTCCATGGTTGGATTTTGTGTCGCTACGTGAGTTTCATTCTCGGCGGAGTGAATGACAGACACGTGAGAGGTGCAATTGGCTAGTATGAGAGCACTTCAAGGCTCAATAGCTCTTCCCTTTACTTGGATGTATCTTCCTGGGCCCTGAATGATGATTGCGATTCTTCTGAGGTCCCGCCTCACGGACGCGTGATTTGTGAGTAATGATGCGAACCAATCGCTGCTACAGAGCACTGCTTAAGCAACGGAGCTGTTGGAAGATTATCGTGGGGTCTGACGTGCAGGTCTTGGCCCTTGCCGATGCCGACGGAGCCGCATCCAGAACACATCAGATCTGATTGGCTAGACACCGCACTCGCATCAGACATGCTGTATACTTCCCTTGTGAAGGAAGCATCATGCAAGCCCTCGATGTCTTCTTGACGATGCCAGGCGAAAGCTGACAACGTTGCCAAAATGTTATTGGTCTCTTCAATAACTTGTCCGGTAGTACTCGACAGTAATTCCAATTCCTAGCATCCACTTGATCTGTTCGCATATCTCGCTGTCCAGATCCTTGCGGGCGACATGGCGGCAAATTTCTGGGATTCGACACAGTTCAAGCACTGGACATTCGACCGGGAGGAATTAGCGGAGAAGCGCCAAGCAATGCAAGAAGCCAACAGGGCCTTGCATACAAAGTACGAGATGCCTGAGCGTCGGCATGTGAACATCTTCCTGCAACAGCGTACGTTCTTGTTCTCTCACAGACTCCAGTCTTGCCCTGGTATGACTTCTGAAGGATGAGTTCTCTGACTTACCTGCACAGAGACTGTCAAGCTTGGTCGTCGACTCAATTTGCGACAACAGGTCCTCGCTACCGCACAGATCTATGTTCGTCGATTCTATCTCAAGGTCGAGATTCGCCGTACAAATCCTTATTTGGTCATGACTACTGCTATCTATTTGGCATGCAAGACCGAAGAATGTCCAGTCCACATCAGGTTCATGCTTGGTGAGGCTGCTCGACACTGGCCTGAACTTGGGATCAGCGATAGCCACAAGATTGGCGAGTGCGAGTTCTATCTTATCAGCACACTTCGGTCTCAGATGATCGTGCATCATCCATATCGAATCATCACGGATCTCGCATCGGATCTCAACATGACTTCTGAGGAAAGCAGCCTTGCCGCCAGTATCGTAAATGATCACTACAACACCGACCTGCCTTTCCTATATCCCCCGCACGTGATTGCTGTCATGGCGATCTTTCTTGCAATCGTGCTCCGACCAGCTCAAAGTGGACTTCACGCCCATAGTGCAGCTGCTGCCACTGCCGGGCAGGTACAGCAAGCCGTCTCGCAAGGGATGGGAGCTATGGCAGGTGGCGGTGGCAGGGCACATCACAACAAGATTATGAAGATGACAGACTGGCTGGCAGAGACGGAAGTCGACTTGGAGGCTGTCATCCATTCGACCCAGGAGCTCATCAGTCTATACGAGCTGTGGGAGTCATACAGCGAGAGGCCAACCAAGGAGGCCATCAGCAAGTTCCTCAAGGACGGTGTGCACTAGGACGCAGACGCATGCCGAAAGCAGGGACTAGATGATCAAGGATCGAGCGAGAATGGCCGACTTAGCATGGTCTACGATTCTGAGGTTATGGAGGATTCCTTCGGCCCCTGGAAGCGGTATGATTCTTGGTTGGACGATGCGTTTCTCAGATATCTTGAATGGATGCCACAACACACTGCATTCGGCGGAGTGTACAGAGCGTCATGATCGTGAGAGGCATGAAAGTCACCACCATACATAGCCCACCTGGAGTCGCAGTTAGTTCTGTGCATATCAAGAGGCATAGCGATGCCGGACCGACGAACATGAGGTCAGAGCACACATCATGGTTGAGCACAGCGGGGTCCGTCATAGCAAATGATGAAACATTGACAAAGACGAGTTCATGACTTGTGCGGAAGCAATTGAAGGCTAGGGATGGTCGTTCACGCAGTCGCTCAGTGGCAACGGAGCACTCTTCCCTCCTTCGTTGTATCAATATCACTGAATAAGAGACTTACATGCCCCTCAATGGAGCTCTCGTTTGATTACACGATGCAGGAGCTGTCCCGAGATGACCAAAGCTCCAGACGTTTCACTTGTCGCACATTTGGCTGAGCCAACCGTTGACATCTTGTTTGACAAACGTCGGCGCTAAGCGTTGGAATTCTCACAGCGAGCGCTTCATGTTGCTCAAGCGATCCTCCCTGTCTCTGCTGAGACGACAGCTAGACCCTATCCACCGGCTGCATTGGTTGAAGACTTGAGCAACGGTGCAAGACGTCAGCGGAGGGACATGGCGAAAGGAATGGACAGAAGGCTTCCACGCATGCATGGCACGCGGGATGAAGTTGGACATGACCAGTGGAGTGACCCACTCTCATCCTGCAGGCACAAATTGGGGCCGAGATTTGGCAGGAAAAAATGGCGGTCTGCTAGACTCCAAATGGTCAAAAATAGCCGGCGTCTGTGCTTGTCCGACAGATTGAAGATGTGCATCTATGCAATGTGGCTCTTGCTTCTAGTCCGATGGAGTTTTGACAGGAGGCAGCGCAATGTTTTTGTAGAGGAACCGGCTGTGCTAGATCATCTACACGAGGCTCGATCAAGTGCAAGTGCATTGATACTGTGCTATAGCATAGACGATTCATCGCTGATGACAGGGAAGCTGCATTGTTTCATTTTCTGGACCCAGGGCAGAGGGTCCGAAAGCAGTTCCTGCCGGGATTCTCTGCGTGTCAGCAGGACTGCAGAAATGAACCCTCGAGGAGCCAGAATAAGGACAAGCTGTCCAAAGTCAGACATTCCACGTTCTTCCAAGACAGCCATCCCACAGCTCCCACTTCTTCCTGTGTGCCCCGACACATATTATGCCATCCCATCTAGTTGTACAATAGGAGTATGTTACATCCCCAACAAACATGATCTAACCGGAGTATAGTCGTGGGCTGAGCCTTGTACCCATCATTGATCGGCGGGACTCGACGGGTCTTCGAGGGAGAGCGCTGTGACCGACTTGCGTCACAAGGAGTGGGCCAGTCAGGGCGATGCACGAATGGCTCTCAGACAACCAATGAGGTGTCTGTTCTGAGTGCAGCTAGACCGTTCAGAGCTAGGCCTGCCGTGACGCCACGGTTGAAGATGGGATGAGCGTGGGTCTGAGCGTTTGGGCCGATGGGACTTGTCTTTGGGTCTTTCAGTCCTCCCCCGCCCTCCTTCAATTGCCAGCCTCAACCCTTCTCCGACCGTCTTGTTTTCTCCAAAGGAACCCTTTGACACCCACATATCTCCCATCTCTACGCAGCTCAATATCACCATTGTCCACAAACAACCTTCGAAATATATCCTTATCTCTGCCAGACTCGACTGTCGGCATTCACTAATTGCTTCTGCCCGCTCAGCATTGTTTTGATCACAACACCGGCAAGCTCCGACACCGCTACTTCATCACCTCCCAGCTCAAGCTCATCAAATCATCGACCGCAATCATGGCTAGCTTCTACCACCCTGGTCACTCGTACGGCAACAGTATGGGAGGCGGCCACAACCATAACCACCATGGTCGTTCCCGTCGAGGACCAAGGGGCGTCTCTTCGTCGCACAATGCTCATCGCCAGCACAACCTAATCAAGCAACAACAAAGAAGCCTTAAGCAGCCATCCGAGAATCCGGCATTTGCCGCGTATGTCAAAGACCTTGAGGCTGCAAAGAGCTTCGACCTCGAGGATGACGAAGTATTCTGCCCTGTTCACCTCTTGACCGAGGACGATGTATGACCACGAGCACTCAATTGTAATTGAGCTTGACTGACAAGCTTCCAGCTCCAATCCATGCACTCCTCATCCGCTTCCGATCGCTCCTCGCTCTCATCCGCTTCTCCAGAAGCATCTCCTCTTCAACAGCAGGTCCATCCTACTCCGTCCTTCCTAGTCTCCGGACCTGCGAGCTACAACCATAATGCTTTCCACCACAACCGTGCTTCCCAGCAGCACACAAAAGTTTACCAACCGGTTGCCCAGCGTCACCGTCAGGCGATACCCATCGTCGACCCCTCCACTCGTTCCGTCGCCAGCCCGCCACCAAGTGTCTCACCTGCCCGTCAGATGCAGCACCAGTATGCTCGTCGCTGGTAGACGACGCAAGTCCGTCGCTCTCGTAGCTGCTGGTATCTGATGCTGCATATCTGTTTGAGGTTTCTTGACATCTTTTGGTTCTTGGCGCTGGTGCCGATTGGGTTTTGTGTGTCGAGGGGTCGTCCAACGACTCTGTTTTCGGCGCATGGCCTTTTCCACCATATTGTACAGACTCACGAATTTCCTGGCCCAGGTCATGGCCCATTTGATGACACCACAGTGAGCGTTTTTTCATCTGGCGAAATTGAAAAACATTACTTCAAGCGATACCTCGAATAACAGCATCACGGCGTTTTACGTCCATATATGATTGGACATTTGGCATTTTCAACACAGCGACATCAGATACCAGCGATTTTAACGAAGAGCGGCACAACTTTGCGTGCGATTATTGATACCAGCATGGACACGATTGGGTAGTAGATGGGTGAAGATAAAAAAGATTTTGGTTCCTCTTGCTTGGGCGGCACACGGCAACGATTGCGATACACCTTTGATACTCCTCGGCTTTTTTTCCACTTCAACCTATGTTTTTGGTCCCTGTATCGTTTCCACTCACGAAAACACATCACGCTTTATTCCACCATGGCGTCAGAATGAAGTATTGGAGGCGGCAAAACAAAAAGATACAGCTCACGGGATGGTTAATGATGCAGACCACCGACGACGATTGCAACGATGCTCTTAGTCTTTGCGGTTGTTTGTCAACGGTGTCTGGGTCAAAGGATGATGACGGTGTTGTTGGGTCTCTTTTCCGGTTGCACATATCCCGCGCGCGAGGTGTTTTTGGGTCTTACATTGGAGACGTCAGGTCATGATACCGACGATGGTGGACAATCAAAGAACGCTGACGCTTACGCTTTATGTAGCGGCTTTAGCGATAGTGGATTACAGTATTGAATGCCTGATGGGCTCTACTCTTATTTCCATCTCTCTCCATGCCGGTGACTTCGTCTTCCCCTCTACCCATTTCCAGCCCAGGCCTCCATAGCACCGCTACCTCCTCTTCGTTTCCCCTTGCGTCTGCAACACCTCCACTCCCGACGCCGCCGCCCTCCCCGCTGCCTCATCCTTGCCTCCCTCCTGCACCAACTTCGCCCTACGCTTCTCATCAAAATACTCAGGATAACTACTCCTATACCCAAGCAGCCACTCCCCAAGCACCTTCCCCACCACCACCCCAAATCCCCAACTCGCCCACCTCTGCACCCACCCAGGCCCCGGAAACGCCAAGCTAATCTCCGCATCATGCAGCATCAGCACCAGCTGCGGCAGACTCGGCGCCATTTTCTGCGCCGTACAATCCTCGAGATACGAGTAGATGTTGCGGAAGAAGCGCTCCGATGCGCCTAGGATTTGGGTGCGCGCCGCCGGGGAGAGGGAGTGTTGGTGGGGGGACAGGAGGGTGGAGATCTCGATTACGCAGCGGGTTGGGGAGGAGGGGTCGGCGCGGAAGGTGTGTCGTGCTTTCGGGGGAATGATTACTGGTTGAGGGGAGGAGGCAGAGACGGGAAAGGTGGTGCCTTCTAGGGTGAAGAGGTATTGTCTGTTGCGAGGATAAGTACGGATGGAAGACGGGGGATGGTGGGTGATGGAGGCAGCTGGGAGTTGGAGAAGGGGATAGTGATGAGAGCTGCTGGGGGAGGACGAGGGACGTACCCTTCGCGGATGAAGAATTGCTCTTCTTGATACCTGGTTGGTCAGCCCGGGAAGTCCTATGAGGGCGAGAGGCATACCAATGCCAGTGATATGGTGGAACCAAGACATTCTTGTCATCCGGTACGTCTTTGAAATCTTGCGGTCGATGAGTTGTCTGGATCTCGAGAACGGATTTACCATCTGGTGGCGTGACCCATCGGGTTGATCGAGCTCCATTCCATTGGAATAATTCGTCGTCCTGGGAAGAGGGAGTACGCTTGACGTGGAAGTTGGAAGACATAGTGATGCGAGTAATACAGAACGAAGCAGAATATCAGGGTGATGGAGCAATTCTTGCTCTATAAAGCATCAGGACGAGGAAACTATCAACATACCTTTGGCGTAGCTTACCTGCTAGTTTGCACGGCGTTGCTGACCTCAGAACTTACTTAAGCCAGATGCTTGGCTGCTGTACCATACAACACCTTTGATAGGTGTTCTGCAATTCCGAGCTGTAACTTGAATGTAACCTTGCACGTGAGAAACTAGACTCTCCCTTTACCCCTGCCGAGGTGATGCCATTGTAAGTCTAGAGTTCTGCGACAGTCAGTGCTTGTTGCAAAGCAAATGTTGTGATTGGCTGCGGCATTTCTGAGCTGCGATGACGTCGAGGGAGAAGCGAGCTACAGCACTGCACGCTTCGAGCGAGACAAACGTCTTCTAGCCTTTGCCATTGTACACGCTCTCTTGTCCGAACATCATTGCAACATATCTCACCACTACGATCATCAAAGCAGAGCTGCACTGACAATCATACACTACATCAGGTAGCGATTGAAGTAATCTACACGGACCCACAGCACAATGTCTGCAACCCTCAGATTCGTAGCCCGCCGCACCTTCAATGCCCCTAGCGCGCGAACATTCACCACCTACCGCCCCCTGTTCGTCGGAAAGGAATCTGCTCTGCGTACGTGTCACATTTGATGTTTAGCCCCTGGTCGACCACAAGCCTTTGCGCTCTCCACTTCCGTTGTTCTTCTACTAGCCATGTCTAACGAGGACAGACCACGAAGGCCGCGCCGAAGAAGCCGAGGCCGCAAAACAGGAGCAGCTGAAGAAGGCCAAGGCGGGTAAGCGCGAGTGGCACGACGAATTGGCCAGCGACAGCGAGAGTATCGTCAAGGCGGACAGGAACGAGACTGGTAACACGGCCGAGACGATTCAGCAATTGCAGAAGGAGGGAGAGAAGTTGGCTCACAAGAAGAAGTAATTCATCAATACAGGAAGTGTCACCAAACTAGGTAGAAGGGCATTACTAGAAGGAGGGTTCGAATGAAAGAGAAACATGCGCGGCGAATGGAGGGGATGGGAGGATGCATTTAGCATAGCTGTGTAGCACACAAGATCGACAGAAAAGGGAAATCAAGCTCTACAGACTCAAGACAGGCTCAAGAGAACATCGTTGTGTCATTGTGAACAGTATGAGTATTCATATACATCAATTATACCTCCCATCGTATCTACACAATTCCGCCTTCGATATGGAGTATCTCGAAGGAATAGCCAGCCTCTCCGAAACGCCTTTCCTCGATCATCGCACTTGACCGCACATGTACAGTTAGTCCCTTGGTGCCTGTCTTTGGCTAGATATCTGCTCCCAGAATAGCAGCGCTCATCCTGCGAGCGTCTGCAGTCTCATCAACTTCTCATCACATTTCGGCTCCAACAGCCATCCGCCTTCGACTTCGTGGTGTTTGGTCGCGACTAGCTGCGCCACGAGCCAGAACTTGTAACTTGACTTGAAGAAGCCAGCTTTGGTCCACGCGTCGCTTGAGGTTGAGTTGCAGGTCAAGATCCATAGCTCACGCCAGTACTTGAGTGCTTGTAACGCTCGCACAATGACCGGATCGGAGGAATCATGACCTGGCGTGGACAATCTAGGCTGGGATGTCGGTGCTGAATGAGAAGTTGGACCTGTTGGGGAGGAGTAATAATGAGATGAAGAATGGTGCGGTTGCAGCTTTGCAGGCGGCACGGATGGGCCAAATGGTGTTCGTAGGACAAGATGGGCTGAAATGAAAGCGTACAGCACTACAAGTGTCAGATGAGCGGACTTGCGGCTGTAAAATGTCTGTCTTACCATGTATGAGAAGGAACATATCCAGCACCGTGAACCCTTCCCCGGAGACACTGCGGCGTCCACTTGCGTCATCTTCAAAGAGCGCCTCGAAACCCTGCCGTAATGTCAGGCCACGATTGAACTTGAACCCCGGCTCTGCAAAGGGGTTGGCACTGCTGAACAACAACTCGTCGCAAGGCAGATCACACTCCATCTCGGCGAACGAGAGGCGGCAAGGATAGTTGTGAAAGAATAGGAAGGCACAGTCAAGGCTGTGAATGATGTTCATGGTTCTGACTCGGCATTCCTTTTGAATCCAGAGGTGCTGTTGTATGCGGTCTTCTGGCTGATGGCGTATGCGATGAAGTGACGTGCTCCTTGCAACGCGAATGACTTCAGAGAAGCGAGCCTCCATGCTTCGGTCCCTGGCGAGGCGATTGCCAGCCCAGTGCTGGACAACCACATTTAGGTAGGCTGCCTGGAAGTGTTGGAATTGTAACCAGTCCATGGTGTCTATTGAGGCTGCCGAATGGCTCATCATTGCTCGCTTTACTTCCATATCGGGACTGAAGACGTCTGTACTGAAGACGAACATTTCAACAAGATCGAGCAATGATTTCGCCGCTGTTAGCTCTCGAGTGTCTACTGAGTACATGGCACCCATCAGGACAACTGAGGCTAGGAGGGGAAGAGGGGTCGTCTCAATGTCGAATGTGGCAATGTGAATGATTGGACAGTTTGGATGCCATATAGTGCGGTACATCGACACGAAACGACGGACGCGGCCTGGCGTTAGCAAGAAGTGAAGATCCGCATTCAATTCTTGTTGTCTGTGAAGATCTAACCCCAGCTTTGCCAGAGTCAGTTGCAATGCCTCTACGAGAGCACCAATGTTGGCCGTTTGCGGTTCCGCATAGGCGGCATAGTCGCACGAGTCTGGCGATGCTGTATTGTTAAATCCCCAAATAGTCTCGTGATTGGCTATACCAGATATTGAGTCTTGCCACTGTTGGTGGAAGGCATCAAAGGGTCCGTCGAAGAATGAATTGAAAGTGTTGCGATAAGATGCTATATCGGGCGTGTGGCCAAGATTCGGATCAAAGAATTCTGGAGGGTACATCGACATAAAGTCTTGTTGGTACTGCATTGTCTGAGGTGTTTGCAGCTGCTTGAACGGCTGAGCCTTGATAGCTGGACTGATCGTCGCAGATTGCAATCGACCAGGAAAGTGCCAGTCCTCCATGAAACCATCCTGGCCGCCATTCAGAAGGAATTTGATCGAGCCCATATCGGCATGTCGGTCGCTTGTTGGCGTTGGTGTACCTTCTGATTTTGGCTGAGCAGAAGAAGACGACTGCATGGAAGCCGTCGGTACTGGTGTCGATGTAGGAGATTGCGTCTTGTCAGGCCGAAGACATGGTGTGCCTCGTTTCGAACACGAGCTGCATGGGTTATTGCCGTCACATCGCAATTTCATGGAGATGCACAATTCACAGGCATGACGTCGTCGACCCTTCTGATCGGTCTCTGGTATGGGCCTGTTGCCACGCTCAGGACAATCCGAGTAGTGGTTCCTGAGGCTGTCGCAACGGGCAAAAGCATCTTTGCAGAAGCCGCAAACGTAGGGCTTGAGTCCGGAATGTCTGAGTTGATGGCGTTTGAGATGATCTGTCCTGGTGAAGCCTTGCTGGCAGACGTCGCAGCGAAAGCGAGGTGGAGGCTTCTCCGGCCTGGCCTGCATGATTGATTATGCAACTGTATCATGCACTCGCACTTATCGTGTAGGTCCGCGGTGGCAGCTCATGACATGGTCCGGATTACCTCCAAGATGGCACGACGTCGTGGATACGACAGTGGAGGTAGGGCAGGACTCTCCCCGGACTTTTTGAGATGAACAAGCAAAGGTTACAGCGCCGGCCTGGGGGGAATTTGCGGGTTTGCCATCGCAGAGAGAGGTTTCGCTTTGGCTTTCGCCGAATCCGTAACTCCGGGAGTTCTGGCCCTCCATAGACGCATTCGAATGCCGATGCACGGGCCATGAGCGGAGGTGATGGACAGCTTGGCTATTTAATCGACTTCACCTCACGAAATTTAAGTTGGAGACAGCTTCACCCATGCATATTCAACTTCTCCACGAAAGAGCTATGTGCAGATCAATTGCGTATCACCTTCGTTGATCTGGTCAAGAGACCACACTATCCTGCTGCTCAGTCAGGAAGTCGCTGTAACGGTTCCTCCAAGATCGGCACAGCCGTGCGGCTGAGGCATGGATCTTTGAGGAGATCTATGCACAACACAACTGCATGCCGGGATGCACGTTCCTGAATACGTGGTTCAAATATGGGGTATGATGTTTCTGAGAGGGGAGGGCGTGAGACAGCAATGTGACATGTGCCACGGACACGCCATACCGATCAAGAAAACACCCCATATGCGCTATCGCTGAGAAAGCATGATCCCGATTGCTTCATCGACTGACCACCGAGTGGTCTTCGTTGACGTCGTGCTCATGTCGATCAAGAATTCTATACATCTCAACATGCCGACATGATGCACAAGCGCACCTGCATGACGAAATGCGGTAGTCCGCGGACTTGATATGTCCATACGATCTATACCGCCCATCCCGCCCAAGGTGGCTAGAACCGTTGAGATACCGACGAATTAAACCACAACAAGCCTCGGCACAATTAACGGTCCAACACTTTTATGCCCAATAAGCATAATCTATCCGTCAAGCTTCACGGCCCTTCCTCTCCAACCTTGAGCCTGGACGGACCACACTTCACCACTCTCCTAGTACTATACGGCCTCACGGTCCCCAGTTGAACGACAAACCGTTCTAATCAAGCACGCTGTGAAACATGTAAATCGATCCGGATGGATGCGGATCCGTGAGAGCACTGCTTCCTGCATTGAATTGTAGTCTTTTTAACATTTCAACAAAATGTCCAGATATCTGCTGTTTGCCTTTCGATCATGTCGGAGCTTATCTTCACTGGTATGACATGGACGACAGGAGGCTGTTGCAGTCATCACTCGACTTACAAATAATCTGCTCTACGGATCTTCATTTGTCTGAAACAATTCGCGATAGGATGAACATGAGACCCTCTTTGAATGATCGGCACACTTGGGACGTTCAAGCGTTTGACGTTATACATCCGCATCCTTAAGCTGACTTCAAGCGTTCTTATAAGGCCAAGAACAGCATTTTATGCTGCAATCCCACGTGGTAGTCCACCCGCCTTCCTGTTGCAGGCTGCCGTCCCATACAATTCCTCACTTGTCGAGCATCTTCATTGGACGGAACATATGTCCTCAAGCCGCGCGCCGTTCGACATGACTGCACGCCACTTCATTAAGCTGTCTCGGCATCGCAGTCTATCGATCGAGTATCAACGGGCAACACGCGACCCTTCCCTGTTGTCCATCTGATGAAGATATATCTACCACGGCTTCCTGGTAGATTTTGAGGGTCAGCAGCCCCGGATTCACTGGTGAACTGGCAGTCGTAATATCTTTGTTTTCTTGGTGCGCAGTTAATACTTGAACTTTACACTAATAACAGTAATATCATAATGAGGGCTCAGAACTCGCTTCTGGCCGTCTCGGCCTTGAGCAGTGTCGCTCTTGCTGCTCCGGCCAAATTGGAGAAGAAGGACTTCCTGGGAGTTGCGAAGACTCTTCTCAGCAACCAAGGTGGAATCGCCGAGACGGCAGTCTCGAACGTCCTCGGTGCAGCTGCGACAGCAGCGAGCCAGCAAAGCAACGCTGCGGCCACCGCTACCAGCCAGGCTCAGCAACCATGGGTCACCCTGTAAGTGCCTGGATTTCTGTCTCTTTGGCAGACCGCTGACCATAAGAAGTCCCGCTGGCTTAGGCAATGTTGTCAACCCAGTCCTCTCGGGCGGCGCTTCTGGTACTGCTCCTTCCGCCACTATCCCTACTGTTGCGGCCCCCTCCGTCAGCGTCCCCAAGGTTTCCGTGCCAGCTGTCAGCATACCAAGCGCCAGTGTTCCTAGCCTAGAGCTGCCTTCCGCCTCTGGCCCCAGCGTCAGCATTCCCAGCGTCCAGCTACCCAATCGTTCTCCCCCGAGCCTCAGCGTTCCCAGCCTGAGCGTCAGCGTGCCTTCGGTGCAGCTGCCCACTCTTTCGGCTCCGAGCGTCAGCATTCCCTCGGTCACGATTCCTCAGACCAGCATCCCGACTGTGAGCGCGCCTTCTAATCAGCTGCCAACAATCTCGCAACCCAGCATCAGCATCCCGTCTGCCAGTATCCCGCAGATCAGCGCTCCCGCCATCAGCGCTCCAGCTGTTAACGAGCCGTCTGAGAACTTGCCCAGCTTCAATATCAACCTGCCATCGCTCAACATCCCAAGCATCTCGATCCCCAGCTTGTCGCTCAATCTCCCGACCTTGAGCGCTCCCACGATCAGCGTCTCCAGCGGTTCAGTCCCGAGCTTCACCGCTCCCGCAGTCTCCATTCCCAGCGTCTCGATCACTCTCCCGGAAACCAGCTTGCCAGCCATCTCAATACCAAGCCTCTCGGTCCCGAGTCTTTCGGTCCCTAGTCTTTCGATCCCAAGCATCTCAGCTGACTTGCCAACTGGTAACCCAGATGTCAGTCTGCCTGCAATTTCGATCCCAAGCATTTCCATCCCAAGCGCTTCGGTCCCAAGCCTCTCCTTGAGCCTCCCAACCGACCGTCCAGATGCCTCACTGCCCACGGTTGAAATACCCTCAGCTACAATCCCGACAGTCGGAGCACCCTCAGTCACTCTTCCCACCATCGGCGCACCTTCTATTACTGCGCCATCCGGTAATAATGGAGGTAGCGACCCTGGCAGTGGCGGCGATGGTGGCGACAGCGATAATGGGGATGAGCCAAGCGGAGGCCTCTTCGGAGGTATTCTCAAGCTGCCATCATTCTTGTCCGGTCTCGTACGTCCCACCACGTCGCTCACAAGCAGCCTACCCGCAGTCACTGGTCTCGACGGCATTGTTGATGGCATTGTTCCAAGTGTATCGGCTGGTGTCTCGTCCATACTTGGTGGTCTGACCGGCGTCGATCTCCCGACCGGTAGCGTTCCGGCTGCTCCTGGTGTTCCTACCGCCGATCTGCCCGATGCTGGCGGAATTGGAAACCTCGCTGGCGCTGTTGTCAGCAAGATTGCCAACATCCCCAGCGCTTTGTCCGGAGTCTTTCCGACTGAGACTGATCTTCCTAGCCTCGACCTCCCGACTGCTTCTGCCCTACCCACTGTCAGCAACCCCGCCGCCGGTCTCGATAACGTTGTATCCGGCGTACTAAGTGGTCTGACTGGCGTTGCTCTTCCCACGGACGCTAGTGTTCCCACTGATGCCGCCGTGCTCACGAACATTGTCGGTGCAGTCGCTTCAGGTATCGCCGGTCAAGCCTCCAGCAATCTTGGTGGTCTGACTGGACTCGATCTTCCAACTGACGCTACACTGCCTACCGGTGCTGCACTGCCGACCGATGGTCTTGCTGGCTTTGGTGGCATTGCGTCTGACTTGGCTGGCAAGGCTTCCGACCTTGTTGACGATTTCACTGCCATCAGTATCCCGACCGGTTTCAAGATTCCCTCAGGTGGTCTTCCCACTGGCCTGCCAGTCGCAACCGGGCTCGAAGATGTCGTTTCCGGTGTTGCTGGTACGGTCTCTGACATTGCTGGCGGTCTAACCGGCGTCGATCTTCCGACCGGTGTTGACCCATCGCTGGCCTTGCCCACTGACACAACCCTCCCGACTGGTGGTCTCGCCAACGGTCTGCCAGCACTCAACGGACTTGGCGGGGTTGTATCCGGTGTCGCTGGCAAAGTCTCTGACCTTGCTGGTGGTCTCACCGGGGTTGGTCTCCCCACAGGTCTCGATCTGCCCACTGCTGCTATCCCTACAGGCCTTGATTTGCCTACCGGCGCTGGTCTACCTACTGGTGCTGCTCTGCCAACGGGTGCTCTCGGTAATGGCCTTCCCATTTTGAGTGACCTGGGCGAAGCCGTCTCTGGCGTTGCGGGTGCAGCTTCCAGCATCGTCGCCGGCTGGACAGGTATCAATCTTCCCACTGGCTTGAACCTGCCTACCGGTCTTAATCTCCCAACTGGTGCAGCTCTACCTACTGGTGCGGCCCTGCCCACTGGTGCAGCTTTGCCAACTGACTCCCTCGATGGTGGTCTACCGCCCGTGAACGGACTTGGCGAGGTCGTCTCTGGCGTTGCTGGTGTGGTATCTGACGTTCTCGGCGGCGCCACTGGCGTCAACCTTCCTACCGGTCTTGACCTACCCACTGGACTAAGCCTTCCAACCGGACTTAGCTTGCTCACCGGCTTGGCCCTTCCCACTGGCCTCGACTTGCCGACAGGTCTTGATTTGCCGACCGGATTAAATTTGCCCACTGGCGTGACTTCGACTGATCTCCCCGCCGCAACTGGTGTTGAGGATGAGATTTTGCCCCAGGTCGGCAATCTCTTGGCTTCAGGTCTCGCGGCAAAGATCAGCGCAATCACCAATGCAGCCTCTGATGTTGCACCCGCAATCACCGGCTTGGCCGCATCTATCATCTCCGAGAAGCCGGAACTTATCAGCTCCGTCGTCGGTAACATCGTTTCTGAAGCCCTCCCTCAAGTTACTGGTGCCCTCGAATCAGGCATCGCGGGCAAGCCCGAACTGATCCAAAGCGCCATCTCTCAGGCTCTTCCTGAGGTCACTGGTCTCGTCGCATCCGCCATTGCTGAGAAGGGTGAGCTTGTCGGAAGTGCGATTTCCGATATTCTGCCTTCCGTCACTGGTCTCGTTCCTTCCGTCAGCGGCCTCCTTGCATCCGGTATCGCTGCCAAGGAGAGTCTGATCTCAGAGGCTCTACCAGAAATCACTGGCCTCGCCGCGTCAGTCATCTCAGCAAACAGCGGTCTCGTCAGCTCCCTCGTCGATAACGTCGTTTCCAGTGCCCTTCCCCAGGTCACCGACCTCATCGGGTCTGGCATTCCCATCAACCAGGGCTTCCTCTCAAGCGCCGTGTCCGACCTTCTCCCCAGCATCACCGGCCTTGTCGCTTCCGGTATAGCCGCCAAAGAGAGCTTGATTTCTGGAGCCATTCCTGGAGTCACTGGACTTGCCGCTTCCGTCATTGACGGACAGCAAGGCCTGGTCAGCTCTATCGTAGATGGTGTCGTCGCTGGCGCACTTCCATCCGTCACTGGTCTGGTCGCTTCTGGTATCGCTGACGAGGGCGCCCTCGTGGAGAGCGCTCTGTCTGATGCACTGCCGCAGATCACTGGCCTTGTTGCTTCCGGCATTGCTGCTAAGGAGAGTCTTATCTCCGAAGCTCTTCCCGCAATCACTGGTCTTGCTGCTTCTGTCGTGTCAGAGAAGGAGGCCATCGTAAGCTCGATTGTTGGTGACGTTGTCTCCGAAGCTCTTCCATCAATCACTGGTCTGGTCGCTTCCGGTATTGCCGACAAGGGTGCGCTCGTGGAAGGTGCACTGTCGTCTGCTCTTCCACAAATCACTGGCCTTGTTGCATCGGCTATCGCTGCCAAGGAGAGTCTCGCCTCGGAGCTTCTCCCCACCGTTACCGATCTCGTTGGCTCTGCTGTCGCTGCCAAGGAGAGCTTCGTTAGCGAGATTGTTGCTGGCGCAGTTCCCGCCGTCACCAACATCATTGCCTCCGGCATCGCCGCAAAGGAGAGTCTGGCTGGCGAGGTAATCTCTGGCGTACTTCCCTCAGTGACTGGTCTTGTCGCATCTGGTCTTGCTGCCAAGGAGAGTTTCATCAGCGGCATCGCTTCTGGTGTTCTCCCTGCCATCACTGCCCTCCCGGGCCTAGTTGGCGATCTCGGCGATCAGGTTGCTAGCAACGTTGCCAATGTGGTCTCCGCTCTGCCACAAGTCACTAGCATCCAGCTTGGGAACCCTCTTGGCTCTTTGCCCGATCTCACTTTGACACTCGATGCTAACCTTCCGGATGTCACTCTGCCCTCGCTTGGTCTTATTCCCGAGATCACTGGTGACCTGCCAGATGCTGATATCAGTATCAACATCGGTCGTGGTGCTCGTGCTTCCATGACACCTCGCACATCCGTTGCTGCGTCTCAGGCTCCTGGCGCGACTACCAGCGCTCCTGGCACTGGCTCGACTCCTGGCGTCCCAGGTGTACCAGGCGCCTCGACCTCTGGTGTTGTCGGTGGTGTTACGTCTGGTGCATCCAGCGGAGTCAGCACCGACTCTCCTTCCACCACAGCAATCGTCGACCCGGTCACTTCTGGCGTTTCCAGCATCCTCAGCCCCGGTCAGCCATCTGCGTCGACTATCGATACTCCCAATCAACCAGGTGTGACCACGAGCGGCATAGCCGGTCAATCTTCTGTCACCGTCTCGGTCCCTGATGTTCGGCCAACCGTTAGCTTGTCCCTCACTAGTCAGGGTACCCCAAGCTCGCTCATCTCCACTCCAGTACCGACTCCCAGCCAGGGCACTGCTAGCTTCTTGACCTCAACCCCGGTCCGGACGTTCACCACCTCACCTCTTGGCCCGATCGTTTCTAGCATCGTGTCTGACATCGAGAGCAGCGTCAGCCAGGCTGGTACTCGTGGTGCCAACGGACCTACCCGTAGTCGGTCATCTGGCGAGGTTGACCTCCCGACTGGTACTCCATCTGGCCTTGTTTCCACTGACGCCCCGGCTGTCACCACGAGCCTTATCGGAGCTGGAGGACTTCCATCTGGCTCCGTCCCCACTGGCTCCGCGCCCTCTGACTCCGTTCCATCTGGCCCCGTCCCTTCGGGCTCTGCACCATCGGGCTCCGTTCCATCTGGTACTCTCTCCGGCGCTATCCCATCCGGAACGCTCTCTGGTGTCATCCCATCCGGTACTTTCCCCGTAACCAGTGCCTCCGGCTCTGCACCTTCCACCAGCGATTTCAGTTTCATCACAACTTCACCAGTCGCAGGTCCAATCGTCTCCAGCATCGCTTCTGACATCGAGATTAGCATCAGCCAGGGTGGTGTTCGTGGAGCAAACGGTGGCAGGACTGTCTCAAGGATTCCATCGGGCATCAGCTCGTTCCTCTCCGGTTTGAACTCAGCTCCAACTGACCTTCCGAGATCTTCCTTCCTCGGCAGCTATGGTACCTTCACTGGCACTGGCACCTCTGAGGTTCCTACCGTCACCGACGCTGTCAGCACTGGTGGCCTCGGTGCTACTGGTGCTGTCTCCTCTGGTCTCGCTGGTGTCTCTGGCGCTGCATCTTCAGGCGTCAACGGCGGATCTGATGGCGCATCTACTGTTCTGGGCGGTGTGACTGGCACGGTTTCTTCTGGCTTCGGCGGGGCGACTGCTACCATTTCTTCCGGTCTCGGCGGTGTCACTGGCACTCTCACCGGCGGTGGCACCGGCGCTACCGGACTCATCCCGACTGGCCTTGCAGACGCTACTGCCTCGATCTCGCAAGGTGGTATTCGTGGCGCCAATGGAGGCAGCCTTCGAACTTCGTCGCTCCTCGGCAGTATCCTCCCGACCGGCCTCCCTGGCGTTGGCGGCAGCAATGGTGCAGACTCTGGGTCCAGTGGCTCCAACAATTCCAACAACAACGAGAATAGTCAGACTATCTCTCCCAACGACGGCACTGATGGGTCCGATTCCGGCTCTGATGGTGCTGACGGAGATGACGCGTCTGACTCTGACAACGGTGACGACACTGACGGATCCAACACAGGCGGCTCTTCCACTGGTGGCTCTTCCACTGGAGGCTCCTCCTCTGGCGACAACTCATCCAACGATGGCTCCTCCAGCGATGGTTCGTCCAGCGGCTCGAACGGATCTACCGGTGGCTCGTCAGGATCTTCTGATGGCTCCTCCGGCGGCGCCACCGGCCAGGACGGCGACACTATTCAATGGTGTGGTCAGACCATGGTTTGCAATGTCCGCAACTCTCCCTTCGCCCCTGGTGACAGCGCACTCCAGCCCAAGACCATTACCGTCACCAGCTACCTGCCTGCGCAGACAGTCTTCCATACTATCACGCAGAGCCAGGTCACTGCTACCGATAGCCCGGTTATCCTTCCTACTGCCGCCACGACCACCGACTCTTTCATTGCTGGTATTGGACGCAGGATCGGCGCCAGACGCTAGACGTCACATTTCATATGTACATGGGCGGGTGTATGCATAGCATGATATTGCACATGTCTCCTACTATAGTGTAATAATAATCTATAATCTATTGTTCATGATCGCTTCTTTTCGGATTTCCCCCCCCGTCCCTCCCACCCAGTCAATCAAGTGGCTTTTCCCTCATCCAACTCCCTCAATCGCTCAAATACCTTCACCCAACCCTCCTCTCCTATCCCGCCTTGGATCGGATATTCATTTACCTCCACAAACGGCACACCCCTCACGCCCTTCGCCACCGCCTCCCCGATCTCCGCTTTCACCTCCTCCACCCCGTCGTCAGACTTCAGAAACATCTCCGTCGCATGACGCTCCATCCCCGCCTTCTCCGCAGCCTCCACCAACGTCGCGACATCCGACACATCCTTGTTCTCCTCAAAATACGCTACATGCAGCTTCTCCACGAGCCGTTCCTGCAGCGCCTCCCTCGCTTTCTCATCGTTGCCTTCGATGTCTCTCGCCTTGTGGAGCGAGAGGTAGTGTCCACCTGCCCACCATACGAGTCTGTGCCCTGCGAGCGTGTTCCCGACAGTGGCGCTCTCGTCGTCCGGGTTGAGCTTGATTCCTGCTTGCGATGCGGTGGAGAGAACGCGTTCGCGGGCTGCTTTGCGCGATGGGCCGAGGTGCGAGTCGAGGTATTGCGTCTTTGGGATGCCGGGGACGGGCAGGGAGGGGTCGAGTTGGAAAGGGTGGTGGGTGAGGGAGAAGGTGGTGCTTGGGTGCGAGGTGAGGAACGTACGAAGGGCGCGGTGGAGTTGGGTGCTGCCTATGTAGCACCAGGGACAGATGAGGTCGGTTGTGAGGCGGAGGGTCAGGTGCATTGTTGTGGTGGTTGGGGGATTGGATGTTGCAGTTCTAGATTGGACGGGGACTGTTTGGGTGGCCAGATTACTGTGTGTTTTTGGCCAGGAGTATTTGAAGGAGAACCAGATGTACAAACATCCAAAAAATATACTGGATCTCCCATCTTGGCTACCTTCTCGTGCTTACCAGGTGCTACTTGGTTGGATTTGTCAGCGCGGTCTCACTGCGTGCGGTGTGAAGCTGTAGTGAAAGATGGCGTGATCGCCGGTCTGTCGCGCAGGTATACAACATCAAGTATGACTTGACGATGGTCGGACACTTGACAATAGTGACACGTCTTGTGTTGGTCGACCAAAGGCGTGCAACGCAGTACGAACGACTCTGCAGCTCGGCTCTCGTTCTTCCGAAGGCGAGGAACCAGCGGAGTTTGGCGTCAAGTTCGGCGGAGTTGCATTGCGGGGGTTTGTGCGGAAAGGTACGCGCTCCCCTTGCTGAATTTTTACCTTCACTGCACGACAAGCGAGGGGAAATGAGAAATGCCAATCCTTTCGGCTCGGAGCACGTGAACCGTGTCAAGACTGCCGAGAAAAGATGTTCAGAGCTTGTCTTGTCGGTCTCTCGGTTCTTCCAGACGCCTCAATTCTTGTGCAAGTCTTCGAAGGCTTGGATATTTCTCATTCGACTTCATCTATGGTCGAAAAGCAGGGACGCGACCCTGCTTGCGCGCTCCCGACTACTGACATCGCTTCCATCTCGCTCGTCCACTCGGAGAATCGCACTATAGCAGATCATACATTTATCCGGGTCTAGCGACATGGTCTTCTGGTCGACTCGTAACTTTCGTGCTTTTCTCACCACGCGTGATTGCAGCTTGTCTCCATCTACTGCGGGGAGACTCCCCATCCCCCACCGGACGATCATCTCTGGTCCAATCTCGTTCGATCACGACCCTCGTCAACTTCCCTTCCCAGTCCCGACCGTACCTGATCATCAATATATTTACTCGAACTAGCGAGAGCTATGACGGACTGCACCATCACCAAGTCGCACGCCGTGAGGAGAAGTCGACGACGGGGTAGAGATGGCCATAAACCTAGTCCTGGTTGATCAAAGCTATTAAAGCAAGGGTAGGTTCCGTTGACCAGGTAGGTAAACAGCGTCTGAGTATTAGCAGACCTCTGGAATCATGTTGGGAATCAAGATGTTGCGAGCTTTGCTGCTCGTCGTCTTTGCGAGCATAGCTTCGGCTAGAGCTATTGGTGCTAAGCCAGGTCAGATGTGGATACACAATGACAAGAGGCAAGAACTTCAGGACATTGTGGTAGGGAGTGTTCGCAATGCATTGTCAGATGGTTCCTGACAATCGTAGACCTTCGATAACAGTTCCATCTTTGTCCGAGGCGAGCGTGTCCTCTTCTTCTCCGGTGAAGTTCACCCTTACCGCCTCCCTGTGCCTGGGTTGTGGTTGGATCTCTTCCAAAAGATCAAGGCGCTCGGCTTCAATGGTGTCTCCTTCTACACAAATTGGGCTGCTCTCGAAGGCAAGCCTGGCGAGTTCATTGCTGAGGGTATCTTCAATTTCGACGACTTTTTCAAGGCCGCTACCGATGCCGGTATTTACCTCCTAGCGGTAAGATCATCTCCGTGAAAATTGCAGTGCTCCACTGACCAAAAAAGCGTCCTGGTCCCTACATCAACGCTGAGGCTACCGGAGGTGGTTTCCCTGGGTGGCTCCAGAGGAACCCTGGTATTCTGAGGACTGACGACTCGGAATATCTCAGTGCTACTGACAAGTATGATCACCGTCTCCTCAAAAGACCTTCATAGGCTAAACACAATACAGCTACATTGCCAACATGGCTGGCATCATTGCCAAAGCCCAGATCACCAATGGCGGCCCCGTCATTCTCTACCAGCCCGAGAACGAGTACTCTCAAGCTGATTCGAACGTCGTCTTCCCCAATTCCAACTACTTCCAGTATGTCATCGACCAGGCCAGAAATGCCGGTATTGTCGTACCTCTCATCAGTAACGACAATGCGCCCAAGGGACTGTTTTCACCGGATGGCCAGCAGGCCGCCAGGGTTGATATCTATGGCCATGACAACTATCCTCTCGGCTTTGATTGTGCTCGACCAGATGTGTGGCCCAACAACAATTTACCCACCAACTATCGCAGCTTGCACTTGCAGCAAGCTCCTAGCACTCCATACTCCCTCGTCGAATATCAAGGTGGCTCTTTCGATCCGTGGGGAGGCAACGGCTTCGACAAGTGCTTGTCCCTCGTCAACTACGAATTCGAGCGTGTCTTCTACAAGAACATGTACGCCGCTGCTGTCACCATCTTCAACATCTACATGACATTTGGTGGTACCAATTGGGGCAACCAGGGTCATCCTGGTGGATATACCTCTTACGACTACGGCGCTTCTATCGCTGAAGACCTCACCGTCTCTCGCGAGAAGTACTCCGAGATCAAGCTTCAGGCAAACTTCCTTCACGCATCTCCTGCATACCTCGTTGCCACTCCTCAGAACTACGAGCAGAACGTCGGTGCTTTCACCAACAACCCAGCTATTGCTGTGATCCAGTCCACCACTGATACAACCGCCTTTTACGTCGTCCGCCACTCTCAATACAACAGCCTTGCCAACGATGAGTACCAGCTTACCGTCCCCACCAGCCAAGGCAATGTCACCATTCCTCAACTTGGTGGTACCCTCGTTCTTACCCGCCGCGATTCCAAATTCCACGTCACTGACTACGATGTTGGCGGAACCAACTTGCTCTACTCGTCTGCTGAGATTTTCACCTGGAAGAAGTACGAAGACAAGACAGTCCTCGTTGTCTACGGCGGTCCCAATGAGCTTCACGAGTTTGCCATCCAGACCAATAGTACCGTCGAGACTCTCGAAGGTGAGGGTCTGACAATCGAAAATAAGAACGGCAACTCGGTTGTCCAATTCCCTGTGAGCAGCACCCGAAGAGTCCTGCGATACGGCGAGGACTTCTACGTCTACATTCTGGGTATGTTTCGCACTGCACAGAGCCTTGATCCCTACTGACATTACTAGACCGCAATTCCGCTTACAACTTCTGGACAGTAGACCTGCCAACGGGTCTCATCCCCGAAGGCGACCCTAACGCTGGTATCAAGGCCGCCGCCATCGTCAACGCTGGCTACCTTGTGCGCACTGCTGCCGTCGACGGGGACACCTTGTCGATCGTTGGTGATGTCAACGCTACCACCACCATTGAAGTGATCGGCGGTGCTCCCAGGCAGCTCCAGACTCTCAACTACAATGGCGCGCCTCTCGACTTCAAGCAGGATGAGAAGAGTGGCGTCGTCACCGCCACAGTCACTTTTGTTGACCCAATCATCAACGTACCTGATCTCTCCACCGCTGAGTGGAAGACCATCGACTCTCTTCCTGAGATTCAGGATGATTACGATGACAGCCTCTGGACCGTAGCATCCCACCCCACTTCCAACAATACTGTCCGCAACCTCACCACTCCCACCTCCCCATACAGTTCCGATTACGGCTACCACACTGGACCTCTCGTCTACCGCGGCCGCTTCACCGCCGCCGGCAATGAGTCTACGCTCTCGCTTCAGACCCAAGGTGGTTCTGCCTTCGGCAACTCCGTCTGGCTCGGCAACCAATTCCTCGCCTCCTTCGCCGGCAATGACAAGGCATCTGCAGCGAACCAGTCCATCACTCTCCCTGCCCTTACCGCCGGCAAAGACTACGTCATCACCGTCATAGTCGATGTCACGGGTCTCGACGAGAACTACAACCCAGGCAGCGACCAGATGAAGAATCCACGCGGCGTCCTCGACTTCGCGCTTTCCGGCCGCGACAAGTCCGCAATCACGTGGAAGCTCACCGGTAACCTCGGCGGCGAAGACTACCGCGACCGTGCCCGCGGCCCGCTCAATGAAGGCGGCCTATTCTTCGAGCGCAACGGGTACCACCTTCCCGACGCCCCGACCGATTCTTGGGCCGCCGGCTCCCCGCTCGACGGCATCACCAAGGCCGGTGTCCAATTCTACAGCACCACTTTCGACCTCGATGTCCCGGAAGGTTACTTCGTGCCTCTCGCCGTCAGCTTCGGTAACAGTACCGCGGATACCGGCGCCGATGGTCTGAGCCGGGCCTACCGTGCCCAAATCTACGTCAATGGGTACCAATATGGCAAGTACGTGCACAACGTGGGACCGCAGGACGTCTACCCTGTTCCGCAGGGTATCTGGAACTACAAGGGGAAGAACACGCTCGGTGTCGCGCTGTGGGCGCTCGAGAACGATGGTGCGAAGTTGAGTGATTTCGAGTTGGTCGTGGGCGAGAAGGTGCAGAGCGGGTATGGCAAGTTCCCGAATAGTCCGCAAGATGGGTACGTGCAGAGAGAGGGGGCGTATTAGGTGCAGCATCAAAGTAAAGCAGATTAAAAGCTGGTAGTACAAAGTGGAATCCACATCATGTCACCATGACCTGGGCGTGCTATTGGTTTTTATTCTGATACTTCTTCGATCAGGTGCACTTGGTGTAATACCATTTCGTCTATGCATGAATTGATTATCAATCGTCTCGATCGTCCTGATCTCGGCAGGAACAATACTTCTACAATATGGCCCAATCTCTAAACTTGTACTGCAGGACAAGGTGATCCAGCAGTCAGGACAAGGGGCTTCCAAGCGTACTACCACGGCATTTCGCCGAGATAGTGGAGAGGCCGTTGATGTCTGGTAGTCGATAGCAGCTCCCTCAAGGTCTGGTAGTATCTCTCGACCACTCCTTCTTCCACAACCAGAACCAACCGCCCCATCCATCCCGACCCCAGTCACCTACCAGACCAAAAGGCATCATGACGCCCTTCCACTCCCAGCGCAATCCGGCACCCTGATACTGCTTGGTCATCTTGACCAATCCGGTGCGCGTGTCGATGTTGCCCTCCAGATCAAAACTACCACATCCATCGCTGCCATTTCGAGCATCGAATCTTCTGAAGGTTGGTCCGAGATGAGGAGCATCTTGCATCTGGAAGGTTATGGAACGCATCATGGCGTCCCAGTTCTGGTGCCGGCCTCGCGCTCGGGAGTAGTTGTAGTATCCGATCCACTCGCCACTTGTCAGGAAGGTAGTGGTAGTCATGTTTGGGATGTGCGAGAGGCTGAGGGGGTAGCCAAGATATTTGCTTTCATCCTCCTCTTCTTCGGGGTCCGTGTCATCCCCATCGTTTTGGTCATCCTGGTTCTGGTAGTCCTCCAGCTTGATGGTGGTGAAGGGATCCTCTGAGCCACATAGTTCCCACAACGGTATGTCTCGGACCCCGGGTGGTTCAATGTCTCCTAGTACTTGTTCGTTCTGCATGAACCTGTAGCAAAGGTTGATGTAGAATCTTCCGAGGACTAGATGTGCTTGCAAGTGACGTCGGAGTGCTTCGCAGAGTGGTAGGACAGTCACCAACCTCACCATGCCACAGTTGAGATCGTCCGATATAGGTCGGCGAAGCGGTAAAATGAGACTACCACCTTTGTCAACCTCTCCTCGGTCTTCAAGCTCATCCCATAAACCTGCTTTCGCTCGTTCCATGCAGCTGGTAGTTACCCATAGTGTGGCGCGCCGCATCATATCAAGGTTGTTCGACTTTCCAACAGCCAGGTCAAGCACAAGCTTCGGCAATGTTCCACGACAGTGCTTATCCAATTCTCGAATTAGCGGATGACCGACGAGGCCTAGATGTGGTAGGTACTCGAGACCGCGGGGCACCAGACGACGCTTGACAAGATCGAGCGCATGTTCTGGGTCTTCATACGTGGTGGTAGTCTTGAGCTCATCGAGCAGTGACTGGAGGGATGCATCGGCGCAGGCCCAACGAGCAGCTCTGCTCCAGTCGTCGCCATTTGCGGTAGTCTCATGACCGCAAGACCACGTTGTAGTAGATCCAGTGGCATTCAGAAGAGACTGAGAAACGTCTGTGGTAGTTTCTTGAGTGCCAGATTCCAGCGAGGGGCCGGTTACAGCAGCGTCATCCTCGACTTTACTCTTAGTAGGCTCGAACATTTCAACATTTGTGGTGGGCTTGCTGAAGACTCGGTCGTGCCAATCTGGCCCTCGTAGATACCCCGCTGCATTGCCTTGCATAATTTTCAAATATACACGAGGCGATCGGGCGACCGTGTACGTGTTACGACACACTTGCGAGAATACTAGCGCACTCTCGCACGTGCCCAACTCCAGGATCCTTTGCAGAATCTCGGCTGGTAATTCGTTGAAAGACATTGTCATCGGTAAACGACGACTAGAGCTGGATCTACGTGTCCTGAAGATTCACTGACACAAGATAGTGGAGGAAGAGAGATAAAAAGGGAATGAGACTGGTAGTAGCCTGAGCTGCTGCTGCCTTGCCTTCGAAGTGCAGGATGCCTGATCCACAAATTGACACTTGCGCTCCAGTAAGTTGCTTTCAAGACACTGCAGTCTGATCAAAACGACCTTTCAATATAACGCCCCGGACCTCGGGGATGTGGTAGTATAATATGAGAGAATGCAGGATCTGAACGCAATTAGTACCTCTGGCGGCCTCCAGCGCCATCGCAGCTGCACCAGACGTTCATGACTCGCGCCGCGGGGACGACCTCAAAATTTCCAGCAGCACAACAACCATTGGCTCACATCAACAAGCGCTCTTCAAACCCGCCAGAATGGACGACCTTGCTCAGCTCGAGCACCTGTCGCTCATCTCTGCGATCTCAAGGGAGTTGCAGAACCATCTCTCGATTTCAGATTCGACCATAGCCGAATATGTGGTCGACCAATATACGAAGAGTTCCTCGCCGGCAGAGTTCGCGGAGCAGATGACCGCTTTCGACTTTCCCGACTCACTTACTGAGAGTGTCAGCCGACTGATCAAGAACATGCATCCGAAGTACAAGAGCAACGGTAGCAACGGCATCAAGGCGAGCAAGGAAGAGGATGGCGGCAAGCGCTCCAAGATGAAAGGCCTGGCAATACCGGATCGCGAGGTCGAGGACGTGTCTGAAGACGAGGAGAATGGTACAATGGATGACACTTTCGCGCTTCTGGAGGGTCTAGCTCCGAGCCAGCCAAAGAACACGAACGGACGCAAGAGGAGCGCAAGTCCCAATCGCAGAGATGACGGCAGGGAGAAGAAGTATCGGAAGAGGTCACGGACGAGGTCGCGGTCGAGAGGCAGGAATGGCGGAAAGGACGAGTATCTCTTTGAGGATGAGTTTGGGCGTACAAGACCATGGAAGGCGAACGGGCGGGAGACAAATGGCAAAGATCGGGAGCGAAAAGGGCGAGACAGAGACAGATACGAGCGTGCGCCGACGCCAGAGCTGGATGACGAGCCGGTACTCTACAAGGTGTACACTGGACGAGTGACTGGAGTGAAGGATTTCGGCGTCTTCGTCAACCTGTACGGCGTCAAAGGTAGGGTGGATGGACTCGTGCACGTGTCTGCTATGGCGGAGGGCAAAGTCAATCATCCATCAGACTTGGTAGCTCGGAATCAAGAGGTACGAGTGAAGGTGATGAAGGTGCAGGACAAGCGGATATCACTTTCTATGGCAGAGGTAGACCAGGAGACCGGCGAAGACCTTGCACCACATCGGCGCATTAATGCAGCAGCAAGTGGTGCAAATGCATTCCAGCTTGGCGGTGAGCCCACAGGTCTGGATCGAAACGGCAACTTCACCACAGACATTCCCGTAATGGATGGCAAGAATGGTGCGAATCGTGGAGGAAGGAAGAAGAGAATGACTTCACCCGAGCGATGGGAGATTCAGCAGCTGATCGCATCAGGCGCGCTGAAGGCCGCAGATTACCCTGAACTGTACGCGGAGCACAACCAGTCTGCCGACCAAATAGAAGAGCTCGAGGAAGAGGATGTGGACATTGAGGTTCGGGAAGAAGAACCGCCTTTCTTGCAAGGACAAACTAAGCAGAGTCTGGAGCTCAGTCCGATTCGTGTTGTGAAGGCTCCGGACGGCAGTTTGAATCGCGCGGCGATGCAGGGCGACGTACTGGCGAAGGAGAGGCGAGATCTACGAGCGGAGGAAATCAGAGACAAGGCGGCGAAACAAGCCGCTGAGGTAGATCTACAAGCGCAGTGGGCAGACCCAATGGTCAGACCAGAAGATCGAAGATTTGCCTCGGACATCCGGCTGCAAGCCCAACGCGGCAATGACGAAGAGCCGGAATGGAAGAAGGTATCCAAGGGCAAAGGCACCAGTTTTGGAAAGCGAACATCGATGAGCATCAAGGAGCAGCGAGAGAGCTTGCCTGCGTACAAGATGAGGAAGCAGTTCCTAGATGCTGTCCGAGAGTACCAGCTGCTCATTGTCGTCGGCGACACCGGATCTGGTAAGACGACACAGCTAACTCAGTATCTTGCTGAGGACGGATTTGCAAATAGAGGTACCATCGGCTGTACGCAACCCAGGCGTGTCGCGGCTATGAGTGTCGCGCAGCGTGTTGCAGATGAAGTAGGATGCCGATTAGGTGAGGAGGTCGGATACACGATTCGTTTCGAAGATAAGAGCAACCAAGATACCAAGATCAAGTATATGACGGATGGTATCTTACAGCGAGAGATTCTGTTGGATTCGACACTCAGCAAATACTCGGTCATCATGCTGGACGAAGCCCACGAAAGGACGATCGCAACGGACGTGCTCTTCGGCTTACTGAAAAAGACGCTCAAGAAAAGACCAGACCTCAAATTGATTGTCACATCAGCCACACTCGACGCAGACAAATTCTCGGAATACTTCAACCAATGTCCTATCCTCACAATCCCAGGTCGGACCTTCCCTGTGGAGATTATGTACTCGAGAGAGCCAGAATCGGACTACCTGGATTCTGCGCTTACTACAGCGATGCAGATCCACTTGACGGAGCCACCTGGAGACATACTCCTCTTTTTGACAGGCAAGGAAGAGATCGACACATCATGCGAAATCCTGCATGAACGCATGAAAGCTCTTGGGCCTTCTGTGCCGGAGCTTGAGATCTTGCCCATCTATGGTGCATTGCCCTCAGAAATCGCTTCTCGGATCTTCGAGCCTCCACCGCCTGGCGGTCGCAAGATTGTCATCGCCACAAATATTGCAGAAACCTCAATCACAATTGATGGTATCTACTTTGTCATTGACCCCGGCTTTGTCAAACAAACGGCCTATGATGCTAAGCTTGGAATGGATCGCCTCCAAGTCACGCCGATTTCTCAAGCTCAAGCGAAGCAGCGAGCGGGCCGTGCTGGACGTACAGGACCGGGGAAGTGCTTTCGCTTGTACACTGAGACGGCATACCAGACTGAGATGCTGCCCACGACAATTCCTGAGATTCAACGGCAGAATCTGTCAAACACCATCCTAATGCTGAAGGCCATGGGAATCAATGACCTTCTCCACTTCGACTTCATGGATCCTCCTCCGATCAATACTATGCTCACGGCTCTGGAAGAATTGTATGCCTTGTCAGCTCTTGACGAGGAAGGACTGCTCACTCGCCTTGGACGGCGCATGGCTGACTTCCCCATGGAGCCAGCACTGGCAAAGTCACTTATCATGTCAATCGACCTTGGCTGCTCTGATGAGTTGCTTTCAATCGTAGCCATGATTTCGGCAACGCAGTCCGTCTTCTACCGACCAAAGGACAAGCAGTCTCAAGCCGACCAGAAGAAAGCAAAATTCCACGACCCTTCTGGCGACCATCTGACATTACTCAATGTTTACCAGGCATGGCTCAGACAGCGCAAGAGCGACGCTTGGTGCAACGAGAACTTTATCGTGCCCCGATCGATGAAACGTGCTGAGGACGTGCGAAAACAGCTGGTGCAGATTTTGGAAAGACACAAGTTGCGCATAGTCAGCTGTGGCCGAGATACGCTACGCGTACGACAAGCTCTTTGCTCTGGCTTCTTCCGGTCAAGCGCTCGCAAGGATCCAACAGAAGGGTACAAGACGCTTGTCGAAGGCACGCCGGTGTACATGCATCCCAGCAGTGCTCTGTGGGGCAAGAATGCAGAGTATGTCGTCTATCACTCCTTGGTGGAGACAACGAGGGAATACATGCATGTCGTGAGCGCCATCGAGCCGAAGTGGCTGGTCGAGCTTGCGCCTACTTTCTTCAAGGTCGCTGGCCGAGAAGGCGGTTTGAGCAAGAGACAAAAGGCAGAGCGTATCAAGCCACTTGCGGGCAGAGGAGGTGATGGAGATGAGTGGAGACTGAGTGCGCAGAGACGACAAGGGAGGACTGGCGGTGGTACTTGGGGCTAGTCCGATGATCAAAGACACCGTTCCAATATACTCACAAGGTGCGGGTTCAGATAAGAGTGCACTGTCTGTGCAGGATAGAAGCGACCATGAGGAGCGCGAGTATGATATATAGAAGATGATGCTATTTGATACCCACAACGAATAATGAAGTCAAAAGAAGCAGCAGAGATGCTTACAGTGTCTAATGGATGAGTCGCGGACGGGCGGAGCCTCAAGGCGAGCGAGATAGTCATTGATCGTTGAACTACCGAGGGATCTTCGTCTTGGGCACAGACCAGGCACATGCGGCTCTGTGATTAAGCAAACCTACAAAAATTTGATCTGCGCACGGACTTGAGAATTAATCAGCTTCAAGGTCGCCGAACTTCTCACTATAAGGCATGCTTCCTCCAGGCCTCCGGGAAACGAGACGTGTCAGCAGCTTTTGGCCTGACTATATTGTCGTTTACTGATCGGATTGACTTTTCGGCGTATTCTGCGCTCTAATAGTGCTGGAGGCGCAATCGACGAGGTGTTCAAGGACGTCTTGGAGATGGACTGCAGTAGAAGGAGGGGTCTGCTGCTGCCCCACCTTCACGTCATGATCAGTCAAAAAATGAGAGCATGCTCTGGTTCCTGACCAAGCATGTTCGACGGGTGTGATAGCTCTCTGCAACCCCTTCGTCGAGTATAAGTATTTCCCATCCCTTCACCTCAAATCGCTCCAATCACATAATACATACCACGTGCATTTCACAATTCAACACACAACAGCAATCACAATGGCCCCTACTACCCAGAAGCAATGGACCGTCCAAGGCAAGGGCAACTTTGACAACCTCAAGTTCAATGAGTCTGCTCCTGTACCTAAGGTCGGAGACAACGACGTCCTCGTTCGCTGTACGTGGCCTTCAGATTTCCCAATGCAGCAGCACTAACATGCGCAGTCCACGGCGCATCCCTTAACTACCGCGACCTCATCATCCCCAAGGGCCTCTACCCATTCCCACAGCGCGACGGCGTGGTTCCCGCCTCTGACGGTGCAGGTGTAGTCGAGTCCGTCGGCCCCAAGGTCAACCAATTCAGGCCAGGTGACAAGGTCATCACCCTCTTCAACCAAGGTCACCTCTTCGGACCAATCGACGCGCGCGGCATTGGCGGCGGTGTAGGTGGTGTCGTCGATGGTGCACTCCAACAGTATGGCGTCTACGAACAGCATGGTCTTGTACACATGCCCAAGAACCTCAACTTCCTCGAGGGCGCGACGCTGTGCTGCGCCGGCTTGACCGCATGGAACGCGTTATACGGTATTGACGGCAAGCGACTCATGCCCGGAAACTGGGTCTTGACGCAGGGAACTGGAGGTGTCAGCGTATTCGCTGTGCAGGTAAGCCATTTTGCCCTCCGACATGCACTTCATACTGATAAGGACAGTTCGCCAAAGCAGCCGGCGCCCGAGTCATCGCCACCACATCCTCCCCAGAAAAGGCGCAGCGCCTGAAAGAGCTCGGCGCTGACCATGTCATCAACTACAAGGAAGATACCAACTGGGGCGAGACAGCGAAGAAGCTGACCGGCGGCGTCGGCGTCGACCACGTCCTCGAAGTCGGCGGCCCCAACACGCTCAACAACTCGCTTAACGCCATCAAGATGGAGGGCGTGATCAGCATCATCGGGTTCCTGGGCGGTTTCAAGGCTGAAAGCCAGCCGACTATGCTCGATGCGTTGATGAAGCTGGCGCACGTGCGTGGTCTGCTCGTGGGTAGCAGGCAGCAGTTCGAGGACATGAACCGGGCAGTCGAGGCGAATGACATTCACCCTGTCGTGGATAAGACCGTGTTCAAGCTTGAGAAGGCGAGAGATGCGTATGAGCACCAGGAGGCGCAGAAGCATTTCGGCAAGGTGTGCATTGAGATTGACTAGATCTGCCACACTAGTAGGAATTTGTATATAGTCCGCACACAAGCAATCGATACCAGTAGCAAGACCTTCAGCGAATAGAGAAGTGTGCTGTGATGCTAGAACAGCATCTCCTCGCCTTCGTCATCGATAAGCATCCTTCCTGGAAGCACATCTGGCCCAACAGCTCCAGTGGCAAACCACTTCTGATCCAATGCCCTTCCCACCCTCTCCGTCACTCCCACTCCTAATAAAGACCCCCAAACCTCCCTCCTCTCCTCAGCGCCCATCATCACGAATCTCGCCAACGCCGACTCTCCCCTTGCAGAAGCAAGCACAGCCGCCGCAGCAAAAGCATTCAACCCCGCTCTCCTAAGCCACAGCTCCTGAGGACTCTCATCCCCTACCCTCTCCCCCGTCTCACGTCCCAGAGCGTTGTGGCGCGCAAGATGGCACGTCTTGGCCGCCGTCCACTTCGCCAGCTCCGTCTCCGCACCAGGGACGAAGAGGATCTGCACTTCTGCGCTCAGGGTGGCGGCTAGATTCGTGAAGTCGTTTAGGGCTGCGACGTCGCTTGTGTCGAGGCCGCCACTGTGCACTGCCGTGCCGGATTTGGGAGATGGGAGGCCCTCGCTGACGAGTACGGTGAGGGTGGCGTATTTCGCGCTCAGGGAGACGATGCGTGCTTGGACAGGATTGATTTGGGATGAGGAGCCAGGAAGAGGGCGCTGTCTGGTCTTCTGAAGAGTGGTGAGGAGCAGTCCTGTTGAGGGTGTGGGGAATAGGTCGGCTTCTTCTTCCGCAGAGAGGTCGCGCTCGATGAAAGTCGTGGTGGGGAGGAGGGCGCGGAGATTTGAGACTAAGGCGCGAGAGGCGAGGAGAGTTGAGGAGATCATGGAGTGGGAGGGGGCGGTCGTGAGGTCGATTGGTAGTAATGGGATGGCTGATGGTGTGGACTTGATTGTCGGCATCGGGGGGAGAGGCATAGCTGACGATGGGCGAGCAATGGATTTGGGTAAATCAACTTGCTTGCCACGAGAGGGAGGTCGTTCTTCTGTTTTGCCTGTTTGGAGCTGCAAGAAGCTATTCAGTGCGCCTGTGGCGCCAGGTGCAGTGGTCGCTTGTTGGAGGCTCTCCATTGCACGTTTTCGGAGAGTCTGCATAAGAAGAGGAGAGTCAGATTTCCGACTCTTTTGCTGCACCAATGTTGATATCTCCAGTTCCCGGGGGTCGTGCGGCGCAGGGTGAAGGTCGTCGAAATCATCATCATGCCCCTCCAGTATGCGTAGACCTTCGGGTTTCCAGGAATACCCGTCTAGATTTTGGTCCTTCATTGTGAGTGACTCCATATATGCAGTCCAATCAACCTCGGGCAGTTTGTCTCGGACAGTATCTTCGCGACTGACGTATGGGACAGGCTCCCACTGGAGCTTGCGCAGTGATCCGTCGTGGGGCCATTTCGTCTCTTCATAGTTGAGCTTGCTCTTGACTTGACAAAGCAGCTGGAACTGTTCTGCAAGTGCATTGTCCTCTACTTTTGATGTGCCTGAAGGCCGCTCCCAAGGAAGAACAGGTAGGTACAAGTCGAGTTTCGGCACCGGCAATCGCCTCAGCGTGTCTGCTTCCTGCAGTCGCTCGTTCTCCAGGAGCCGCAGTGTAGGCTGTGCTAAGTCCACCAGGTCCCCAAAGACCTTATCAAAGTCTTGAAGGGAGTTGGAGTCGGGTGTTGAGGCTGGCCGAAAGGTGGGGTCGTCTTTGGGTATCAAGTCGTCGAAACGAACTTTCTTGAAAGGTGGACTAAGGTGTTCGCTCGAAAGCAAAGGGGTGTCCAGCTTGAAATCTGCAGGCTTTAAACGTTTCAAAGGACTCGGGGTCGCGCAAGCAGAGTCATGGCTAATGCCGGTAGTGAAGTAGGCAGACGTTGCTGCGTCAATCGGGTCTTCATTCGAAGGCGTTACACAACTTTTTGAAAGAGCGATATCAGACACGATCGCTCGATCCACGGTGGCCAGTCCAGCGTTCCCAGGATCTTCTGGAGTAGAGGTGAAGGGCACCTCGTAGCCGTCATCTTTCAATGAGCTCGATGATAACGCAGGCGACAATGGAAGAAGTGGGGACGGTATGCGCAAAGACGGTCGTCGGCCATACTGGAAGCAATCTTCGGGGCTGAAGGATGCTGAAGGATGCGTCGCTTCCTTCAGCAAGGCGAGACTCGCTGTGTCAATCTGGAGTTTCCTACCGATTGTCTCTGTCGTTGTCCGCTCAACAAGGTTGGCTTCAAGCAGCGGCCATTGTAGTGAAGGGTAGTCTGGTGATGTCTCCCGTGTCTGGTCGCTGACGATCTTCGAAACCTCGGGAGTGTCGAGACAGGTGTTTGCTGCAAAAGTACGAGAGTCGAGTATCTCGTCGGTGCGCAACAGCGGACAATCGATCTTGAGTCGTGTTGGACGCACAAATGCATCATCGATACAAGCAGCGTTGCTGTTGCAAGTAATGCTGTGCCACAAGAATGTCGCAGCAGCCTTCTCTATGGCCAATCTTTCATTCGTATTGGGTGACTCGGCCTGTAAGAGATCTGGTAAATGGTGATCGTTGTAAATTAGTCGATCGATAAAATTGGAGTCTGCTTGCGGTAGATCGAGTGCATCGAGTATTGAATCTTTGGCGAAGTCCCTGCAGAGTCCTTGGTTACGGGCGTATTCCAGCACTGCCAACTCCCCATCGTCCATAGCATGAGAGAAGCCGTGCGATATTGCAGGTAGACTGTGGTCAAGTGGTGGAGTGGATGAAATTGAATCATCAGATGAGCATTTCTATCTGGGGTATCTTACATCGTCTTGTCGGAGAATCATCAATTTTCTCAAACAGACCAGCAGCAGAGCTGGTTGCCTCACAACATCAGCGACCATCTTCCTCCCGCGTATTACTCGAGCTTGCATGGCCACCACCGGTTCATCTGTGTTTTCCAGATAATGTTGCAGATAAGTTTGTCGAATGTGGTCTCTACCACCGTCTTCCGCGTCCACGGCCTCTGCCTCCACCGCCGCCACCCTGCTGCTGTTGCAACATGGCAATCTGTTGTTGACTAAAGCCTTCCAAGTTTTGCGGCGCGTTGAATCCTTGCTGCTGCGGTTGAGGGGTCCCTCCGCCATAGCCTTGACCATGCTGTTGGTTGAAGCCCTGGTTCGAGTTCTGATGCTGCATGTTCTGACCGCCAAAGTTCCCTCCCATGCCAGGCATACCTGGCATACCTGGCATTCCCATTTGCTGCATCTGCTGCATGAATGATTCAAAATTCATCTGACTCGGATCCATTCCTTGCGCCTGCATGCTGGCCATCATCTGAGTCATCATCTCTGGATTCATATCCGGCATTCCGGGCATCGAAGGCATTTGCGGCATAGCAGCCTGCTGACCACCTCCGAACATGGCTTCGAATTGCTTGTGCTCATTTTTCAACCCGGAAACCTGTTCTCGCATTTCCTTTTGCTTCATAGTGTATTGCACCCAGGTAAACTCGTCAAACCCGTAGTTGAAGAAGTCTGTCGGATCCGTACCAGGTACACGCCATGGTTTCGTCTCCATTGCAACATCCGCATCCAGGTCAACTTCCGTGATGGGTTTCCCGGCAGGATTGTATAGTGGTATATCATCTAGCTTGATAGACGAGCTCCTGTACTCAGGGTACTTTGAACCATCCTGGACAGCCAGCTTCCCTCCAACAATGTTTGTTTCGGACTTGATTGGCGTAGGGGCTTGTAATCGAGACGGCGGTGCCTCAGAGGCGGACGATATTCGAACCGGCTCTTGTTTGGCTCTCTTAAAGTCCTGCGAAGGTCTAATCCTGCTTAGTATTGCCAGTGCCGCGGTCGCGATGGAGACTACTCACTGTGCCGGTGCATCTTTTCGTTCGGTAATGATATCGATGTCCTGCACCAGGTTAGTAATGTCACATCATAAATACTGAAGCTTCACTCACTGAATCACTGTCGTCGTCCCCATCATCCTCGTCCACCATCGCCGCATCAGCGGGGTCTTCCTCCTTCAAGGGTGCGCCATGCCCATTCGCTTGCGCAGGGGCTACGTCAGCATCGCCATTGACCGCATCAGTGCCGTACAGATCGTCCTCTTCGTCCTCCATAATGTATCACTCGTATGCAGCAGATATGTTGAGCACGCGAGGGAGAGCCGCCATCTGACAGCTTCGACATCGATATTCAAGGTGGTCAAAGCTCCTTCAACGACGCGCTTTTCTTGAAGACCTTCGCCTACGACTTCACTTTGCTTGTTCCGTCAAATTATCACGAGCTAATCGCGCACTCACGCGATTACAACAACTGAGGACAGAAGCATATACCAATTGCGAACTGTACTCAATATTCAAGACAAGCCACGGCCTTCAGCGGTAGGGAGGATTCAACTTAACCTACCTTGCTTCCCATATCCACTGCTAGAATTCGCGACACCACCAATCGCGTGCAATAGCATTCCAATTCACATCTCAATATGGCCTTCGGCCGCTCAAATTCTCTGAGCATAAACACCGGTGCCACGAATAGTTTGTTGTGAGTCTACCCGCATTCACGAGCGAGAATCAGAGGTGCATCCGCATGCCAGTCAACGCCTATTTTGCGCACAGGAACTCCCAGAGTTTTGAAAATGGCATGTACTGACCCGTCTCTTAGTGCGGCGCAACAGGGCAACACATCGCAACCGGCGCAAACAGGTGGACTCTTCGGAAACACGAACAATGCGCCAAAACCAGGAGGTCTCTTCGGTAGCTCAACAGCAGGTACGACAGGACAGCAAGGACATGCGCCCGGCGCGAGCCTATTCGGTGCCAGCACACAACAGCAACCACAACCTCAGCAGACCGGGGGGTTTTTTGGAGGCGCGTTAGGACAGAACCAAAATCAGACACAGATACAGCAGCCGAGACAGACAGGTACATCACTTTTCGGCGGATTGAGCCAGAACAATGCAGCATCGCAGCCTGCCCAGGGTGGCTCCCTCTTCGGTGGACTAGGTCAGTCACAACAGCAGAACAAGCCCCCCGGTCTCTTCGGCTCCCTAGGTCAAAGCACAACCCAACAACCACAACAAACCTCCAGCCTCTTTGGCGGCCTCAATCAAAGCCAGCAACAAAAACCCTCCGGCTTCTTCGGCAGCTCCCTCGCCCAGCCCCCACCCCAATCCGCTCCGCAACAAACCCAGACCGCCCCCTCCCTCCTCTCCGCCAGCCTCTTCAACGCCCCTCTCCCCGCTCCCCTGGCCGGCTCACTAAGCATGGGCCAACCCACCTCTGTCCCCTCGACAACCCAACCGGGCGTCAAAATCGACATCACTTCCCTTCGCCCGACGACTCGTTTCTCCGACCTGCACGATGACCTGAAGAAACAAATCGAGACACTGGACAGCTTCATCAAGACGCAAGAGTCGTACGCCGCGCAATGTGAGGCCTTGCTCCCTTCGCACTCCACCAATGTCTCGTCCCTCGCCCCTGATGTTGGTCTTATAGAATCAAAACTCGACACTGTGGAGCTCGGATTAGAAAACGATTCGGCCGACGTCGCGGCAGCAAAGGCGAATCTCGAGGGCGACAAGAAGGACTTCTTCCGCGTCGTGAGGGTCATCGAGAACCTGCAGTTGCCGAGTCGGTTTCACTATGGCCCTAGTCTTGGGGGCGGGAGACAGGGATCGGGAGGTTTGGACGAGGAGTACGATGTTGATTTGCTGGGGTATTTCAGTAGGGAGGTTGAGGGGATGAATAAGGTCGTGGGGACGTATGCTGGTGCTTTGACCGAGGTTGAGCAGCATCTTGGTGTGGTGAAGAGGAGTGTGCTGGATGCAGGACGGGGAGGAGAGGAGAGGGGTACGGTGGAGGAATTGGCTGCTACGCTTAGGGGGTTTGAGAAGGGGATTTTGGACGCTGCTGGGAAAGTGGGGGAGGTAAGGGAGGGAGTGGGTAGTTTGGTGCTTGGACGAGCGGGATTCTAGCACTCTGACAGAGGGCATAGCATGGAGTTCGGGAAGCGCACAGCATGGCACCGCATCAATGTGAGCAAGTGGGATTGTAGTAATAGATTCGTCGATAGCGTCAAGCGCTACTCCTCATTCATGATATGATACAACATGCCAAATTCATAACTCGCGTCTCTGGGTATTGTGCTCCCTTTCGTTCATAAAAACTCCAGCCATGATCCCTCCGTCTAGCGAGCGAGATGGGTATCGTAGATCGTAATCGTCTTAGCACACTGGTGCTGGGTCGTCTTCGTTTGCTTGCTTCGTCATGCGTCTTTGCGTCTTGCTCTCATCGTGCGTTCGTTATCCATTGTGTTGGCACGGTTCGATTTTTCAACTCGTCTGCCACCACCAACATGCTTGCTTCCGCTCGTGAAAAGGCAAAGTCACCTAGCACTTCAGCCCCTCGCAGCGATGCCAGAAACCCTGTCCCTCGCCCGTGTTCAGCGTCACGGTTCCGCTCGCCATGACGGGCCCTTGCTCGTTCATGCTCAGTGGTCCAGCGGCCTCGGTGTAGTCACGCTTTGCCTTACGCCCTTTAACTCTCGTTTCTTGCACAGGTGCGTCGGAGCGTGCGATATTGGCGACTTCGATCTTGGGTGCAGCGACCAGGGCGTTTCGTACGTCGAGCTCTACATAACCCTTGGGAATGGCGTAGGCGAATGCGTAGAGAGCTGCATAGGCGAGGATGAGAAGTGGGGCGAGTGGTAGCATGTTTGCAACAGTGGTGATCGCTAACGCAGAATGTCTCGTAGGTTTGAAATGAAGAAAGGTGGTAGTCGTAGGAACCAAATGGATTCGTGTTTCGGTCCTGTAGGATGATATATGATGTAAGAAGGTCTATTGTTGGAATGCGAAACCAATTGTCAAGAATCTAGGACAATGGCAATTGTGACTTCTTGTAATGTGTTGATTGTCACCTGCAGCTCTGGTTGTCTCAGATCACAGGGACACCTCAGCTCACGGGGCGAAGTGGCCGTTATAAATCTCTCTGACGGATGTACGGCGATGCGAAGGTGGATCTGAAGCCAGGGAGAGTCAAAGCAGCTAGAGCTATTCTTGCCAAAATGCGGGCCGGTAGCGTAGGTCGTTCGATCCCAAGGGGGGGGGGTTTCAATGGTCCTTATTGAAATTGCCCAGTCGCACGAGTATGTGGGCAAAGTTGACAGATGTAAATCGGGCCTTGAAACAAAGTCACGCGGTTAGAGGACATAATTGGGATAATGGCAGGGATGCAGGACGCTTTTACACATCGTCCGACCGCCCGGTCCTCTCTGGAAGCTGGAGGAGATGTCTGGCTGGTCGCGGTTGCTTCTGTGGTAAGGGACTGGTTAAGGTTTGGCGCTGGTCTGGCGCGAGGAGCGTCATGTGGGCGCGTGCAAAAGGCCGTCATTCGATCTCAATGCCCAAACGGTGTGGAGATCAAGGGCATCAGTGCTTCCGAAGAAAGAATCCAGGGGCTCTGGACCGTCTGTTACGACTCGCGCTGGTGCTTGTCCAATGAACAGCGGTGAAGGCGCCTGACCGTCCACTGTTCGCACCAAATTCACAGCCTTGCATTCGTTCATCGACACGTCTTCCTTGTGGACACTTCTATGGAGACTGGCATCATTCAGGAAGAAGCACCCATCCTTCTGTGGTGCGATTGACGTTTGCCCAGCGTAACAGGCAGACAGATTGCATGACAAAAACAAGGTCAGACTTTTGCATCTTGGTATCGAGGCGCATGAAAATCCGGGGCTTGCCGGTACGGAGATCAGAAGATCATACAGACATCGCGCGGATTCTTTGAGTAGAGCCGCAGGATCACGCATGTCTTTTCTTTTGGCTGGCACACCGCGCCGACCGTGTTTCTGGCGTCCATCGGAGATTTGTCCCCTTTGTCAAGGATTGGTCACAAAGCGTGTCGTGAGGCTGACTTCACGCGTTCTGAGCACGAGATCAACCATGGAACGAAAAGGGAGGGAAAGTTGACTCAGATCTCACGAACATGTCACGACGTCACTGTTTCTGCTTTCCTTCACATCGTCACATGCACTGTTTCGACATTTTGCATTGCCGCGAAATGCCAACGCTTGTGACAGCACTTGAGAATGATCGCTGTAACGATGAAACCTATCATCGTCAACGGCAGTTTCGAATTGCGATAGGCTCCTTACGTGCCGTATTCGGCAGAAAGGCGATTTTCGATTTTGTGTGTTCCTGACTACGGGACGGGTAGGGAAGGCGAGGTGGCTTTGCGGGGAAGGTCATGTGTTCTGTTTCTCCGGGTTGAGTGGTTGGCATAGAGAAGCATTTCAGATTGACATCACCAGACTCAGTAGACTTGTCATGAGGCCAATAAAGCACATAATCCTATGTCTCACAACCGGCTGATGCTGATCGCAGCGTGAGGACGCCGAAAAATTGCTGGCCGGTGCGAATTGCACTGTAGAGTCCAGATCTTGTACTAGAGCTGCTGCGGCTTTTCACTCCGTCGGTGCGACTGCGCTACCGCCTGCTAGTGTGCTGTGGAAACGTTTAACTGATTGTGGGGAAATTCACCGATGGAGGCTCGGGACATTGGATGTGACTCTCTTTCGGGACGAATGGGTTCTGCGACGTATTTGTTCATACGAATGCCCGTCCTCCGATGTCGCTATGGATAGCCGTTTCGTACATCGTATCACTGCTGATCTCCTGACCCTGGTTTCTGCTTGATCACATGACTTTGCCTCTTCGTTTGCTGGCAGGCTTGATTGATCCTACAAACTCTTTACCTTTCGACGCAGCGCAAATACACAAATGCCACTCAGGAATACTGCCATCAAGATGAACGCACCGTCAACTTCGCTTTGCGTGAGAGTTGGTCGTCTGCACTCCGGACTAAGGCCGAACGCTGTCCTCCCGGGGTGCGTAGCGTCTTGGCCACCTGTGAGTCCACGCGATAAGATCGTCGCCAGTGTCTGGGTGGTGTTGCCGCCAGTCGATGGCTCGCGCACAATAACATTTGGTTGATTCAGGGCTGTGCCAATGAAGACGACCAGTACTGCCGCGAATCTGTGTCTTTGTCAATATCACATCTTCAAAGCTCAGCGTCGATGCGTACGTGGCAATGGCGGCATAGATGTCATGTGTCCGGGCTGTGGTCAGTAGCGCCACGAAAGTGGCAAAGAAGAGCGTGAGGATGGCGAACAAGGCAAGTCGTCCTCCGTTGCTCTGCCAGTAATATAGCGCCAATATGGCACACACGAGCCAAACGACGCCGAGTGATGTGCTTAGGAACTTGACGAATCTTGTTAGCCACTTGTGTCGCGTCTTATCAGTTTTCTTCATATCATCGTCCTATCTTCCAGTTAGTACATAGTGGTCGGACAACATCTGGAATTCACTGCGTACCCAGAACCAATCGTTGCAAAGCCTCTCGAGCTTTCTTGTAAGCCAATCCCGCTCGACTTTGGGCGACAAAATGCAAAGATCATCAGGGTCGTCCAGGTGGTTGTTCATCACACCAACGAAGATGCCTTTATTGTTCCGTTCGTCGCCATCATCAGGCCCTGGATTTGATATGAGGTCATCCTGGGATTGATCGGAATCACTACGAGGTAAACAGTGACTGATTGTACCCGTCGCAGCATTCAGCAGTTTCGACATAACGCTGCCGTTGTTCGACCCATCAGCAAAGTCACGGATCAGGTCTTTAAGAGAAGCCACGTCGCCATGGTGAGGTTCCATCAATCCGAAGACCTCCCCTGCAAGTTTGAGAGCTTTCTCTGTGACGGATAGGATCAGCAATGACAGACATCTAGACTCGGCATTGTACGCACGATACTCTTTGAGCTTTTTCCTAATCGCGAGGATTAGTGCAGTACGATTCTCCACGAGTTCCGATACGCCGATATCGTCGTTCTGTTTGTCAATATTTGGGGCCGGCCAGTTGTAGAGGAGATCAGCGAATTCTGGATTGAAGCATGTATCCGCATCAAATTCGTCTAATTGGTTCTCCAGCTCCATGAGCTCACATTCGAGATAGAGGAGATTCCTTACGGTCAGACGATCGAAGCGCCGAAAAATTGTGGACGAGTGAAGGGTATCACCCGCGATAATTCTTGTCAACCTCATGTATGGATCGTCTGTAGGTTCGAAATTCGATTCGTGTGTCTTGGACGTGAATGATTTTGGGCTGTCTCGTGCTGAGGTTCCAGCAGTCGTGGTAGGATGCAGGATATTCGAAGGGCTGGATAGAATGCTCGGTCCTGCGTTGGAAGGTGTCGTGCCCGAGGACATGATGCCCAAAGCATCGATCTCATTGACAGCCGGCTCAGGGGGACTGATCGAATGCTCAGAGGGTGAACGACTCCCCTGGCCATCTGGCACAAGCGTCGTCCCCGCCACTGCAGTCGATCCGGATTCATGCCGTTCTGATGGCGACGAATCCATTTCGAGGTCGATGGTACGTGCTCTGGCCCAGCAGGAGATGTGGCAATCCTGCAGCAAACGTGGTCACCCGATGAACTTGAGCTTTGATATAGGCCAATGCAGTGCACAGGCTTCACCGCTCCGAAACGTAAAAGCCCTATGATGCGTTTGAGGTATGGAAATCCAGGTGCATTGAGCCATATACGTGATTTCAGCTACCTATGCTCCATTAGCTGCTCGTGAAATAAGGCAAAGTGTACTTCGACCGACCCAGCTTGTATGCAAGCCATATTGTCTAGAGCTTCCCAGTACAGCAGCTGCGCCGTACCATTTACCTATTTGTTGAACACAGGTACATCGAGGATGCGCTTTACTCGTGGCTGCAAAGTCATGTCCAGCACCCCTCAAGTAAGAAATCATGGCTACTATGGCTTTTCAGTCCAGCGTCTTCGAGTCTCTAGATTGTCGATCACTCGTGCTGTATCGAAAATCATACAATCGTCTCACCTTTAACGATCTTCGAGGCTGGCCGCCGTCGCAGACCGAACGATATTGATGCGTGAACGACCTTGCCTTCTGCATCACTTGCCTGCATTGCTTCGCTGGCAATCTCCACCATAATTTGGCGTCGGCTGTGAATCGGGAGCGCACCACTACATCTCCGTCAGTACATTAATGTAGTCAGCAGCTGGGCTTTTCGTGATGTGTTGTTGCGCGACAAAGCAGTTCGGACAAACACAACCGCGTTCGTATGGACTGTAGTGGAGTGAAATACCACCATCATCATAATGCGCTCTGTGTATAACCGGAAGCCTAGCCAACGATGAAGACCCGAGGCTCACCGCCAAGTTGCAGCATGTTGTACAACGCGGGCGAAGCAGTGCTGCTGATCAGTGCCTCGCTTTGTATTCGGTCATGTCACAAAGGCGTACTCAGTGCATTCACCCACTTGCTCACCATTTGCTCGACTCACATGGTACCGCTGCAGCTCGACTGACATGTGGCCGATCTTTACAGGTCGCGGCGGAGCGGTCGAAAGGCGATGGCTTGCATGCAAGACGACCCAGGCAGCGGAACGTAGGATGGCTTCCTTAGCCATGAGTGACAAGGTTACTTCTCATGCAGCCCAGCCAATGGATTTGGAGGCAGTGCCGCACAGGAGCAGATTTCTACAAGAAGTCTCACCTTCTGCGCAACGTGTCGCATCATACCGTGTGACAGCGTCGAATCGATTATTACATTCTCTCTGTGTATACTCGTCGGCGTCAAGATAATTCTGCCATGCTTCTCAAAGAAGAACAATCAAAGGCCCGTTATGGTACAAAGACAAATCCAGTCAAGGGCTCGGACAAGAAGAAGGGTCAGTGAAACTCTGTCAATTAGCTATTGTTCACAATTGACCGACAGAAGGAGCCGGCTCATTCCTCAGTAGCGTCTTGTCTCATGGATCCAAAAAGTCAAGGGAACCCAAGCAAAAGCCTGAGACTGCTGTCCAAAGGGAGAAGAGATTGAACGATGCACTTAAGAAGGGTACGATCAACAAAGACAACCTCTATAAGCCAAATGCAGAGTCAGTCAGCCACAAGTCGTACACAGCAGAGTTCCCTCTTGCTGACCAATTGAAGCAGCTCTCGTAGCAATGCGAACGACCGCAAAGACTAAGCAGAGTCAACTTCTCGGGCTTGATCGATGTCATTCTACTTTCATGACATGATGCGTAACGATCTTAGCACGGAACATCACGGCATAGGATGGCGACCGCATATTTGATGAGACATTGGGGACGGACTCCAGAATCTCATGATCGAGCGCACAAGAATCAGTAAGGACAGCCTGCCCTTTTCGGAAAGCGAACATTTTCATTCAGAGCCCGGATCCTGCTCTCAATCCTGTTCTCTGCCCGGTTACAGAGCCCCAACCAATACTTGACATAACGAGGCGCTCGCGTGCTTCAGGAAGTACCTACAGCCTGCTCACACAAGACCCTACCACTGCAAAGACAAGCTCGGCTCACGCCTCTATGCAGTCGCAATTTTGTCCGACTTGTGGCAGAAATTGATAGGGTAGCCGGGACGCTCGCGCAAGGTCTCCGCTTCGGAGCAGAACACAGTCATGGGTTGTGATTCTGGTGGCTTGTGTCACATCTAGTCTGCTCGCATACAATACGAGTAGTAATGCCACCGCAATTATGAACGTCTCCCTACACTCCTCCAATCTTATACACCACACGAGCTAGCTATTGCAGGAGACGTGCAGTGTTTGTCTCTGTGAAGTGTCCAGAAAGTTCACCATGCTTCTAAAACAAGAACAATCTATGGCCCGCTACGGGACCCAATCCCATCCAAAATCGACCTCAAAGGAACAGAAAGGTATGAACACTGCATGTACTGATGGAAGACTGCGGCCGTCTAATACTGTCAGCACCCGTTGAAAGTGCCGCCATGAGAAACGAGAGATTCAACGGGATGCTCAAGAGCGGCCAAATCAACAAAGACAACCTCTACAGGCCGTCCTCGTCATCAAATGCAAAGTGCGTTGTCGCTACTTGTGGATGTGATCTTTCAGCTGACTAAGTAAAGGGGCCCTGTTGCGGGAGTCAAGGACAGCAAGCAAAAATAGGCTGTCCTTCTGAGAAGCGATGATGTGGAGGATATAGGCAAAGGCTCGCTTATCTGAGTAAGGGACTTTGTGTAAGAGTTGTGCTGGAAGGGGGGCCGATTGTTCGTTGAGGCAGTGGCAGCAAGTGGGACAGCTTCGCTTCTGCGTGGCCGTCAAATATCGGCAGCCAAAAGGCTCTGCATCATCACATTTGCTGATCAGTCGTCATTCCGCTTCGTGGAGTACTCCCTGAGTCGCCCATGTGCGTTGTCGTCCTTGGATGCAGCCAACTCCGCGACTTGCTCCGACCTGCTGAGTGGCAAAGCAATGCGTGAGTCTGAACGAGCTGAGTTATATTGGTGTGACGTCTGCCCAACACAGCGTCTCTAGCAGCTCTCAGATGGAGTCCAATTCGAACACGTACTCAATATTACGCGGTGTTCTGGTGAGCCATCCGTTTGAGAATTGTGGAAGTTGAGATTGGATAAGCTCGACCCGCTCTCGATCCCAAAAGACGAGCCCCAACGAGCGCCATCGCTCCAACTCCTGCTTCATATACATCTTCTGCAAGCCTGTAATCGGTGATTGCCCTTGGGATACCACCTGGCGCCATGCGTAGTCGCCCCATCGCAGACAGTCGAGGCCTGCATGCCCATCCACCCATGCGAATGGAGGGTCGACCGAGCCATCCCTGTGGACCAGAAGTGGCAACGTATCTTCTCGCCGATACAACTCATCGCGAAGATCTTGGGGTAGTTCAGCATAATGAAACCTCGCGTGGAGAGTAGATCTCGGGCCTTGAATCAAGAAATTGCAGTCACCTCGCATGTCTTCCATCTCCGATGAAGTCACATGCTGGGCCTTACCAGCAGATCGTAGAGCATCGAGTGCCCTGCGCAGTGCGGGTAATTCTCGAAGGGCATCGTGGTGTTCGCGCTGCCTATCCAACATTACTGGGTCTCCATTCATCGGCTCGTCAGGTACCAGAGCTCGAATCAGCCTCGCTCGAAGTCGGTCCATGTCGCAGAGTTGCTGCATCTCCCACGTCGGAAACATGCTAGCAAATTCGTTCACGCGGTCTACCTGAACGTCAGCCGGATAGCCATTGAGATCAAGGCGTATCAAGAGCTGATGGTGGAGTAGAGCACGGGCAAAGCGGTGACGTTCGCATTCGCTCAAGGGAGAAGCGGCTTTTTTATGCACCGACTGCAGCTTTGGAAGAAAGTAAGCGGCGAAGTTGTGGACGACGGCCTGCACAACACAGCTCAACCTTATTAGCCGTACAGCTGAATCATCGTTGATCGAGAAGAGCGCCGGAGTTGGACGACGATTGCATGTGCGCTGTACGAGATCTTGGTATTGCGCAAGTACTCTCTGACGCTGTCGATGACGCTCATCCATGTTGCTGCCATGTACAGTCGTCGGTGTGCAGAAGGTGAACAGCGCAACGGCATCGTGCAGCCCACCCGGCAAAGCCGAGCTGACTTGTTCGAACAGGACAATGGATTTAGCGGACTGAAAGATGTGATGAATCACGAGGGACGACTGGACGAAGGCGTGTAGGTCAATCGTGTCACGAATTGCCGTCAGAATCGCAATGACCACGTCCCTTGGTAGAGATTCTAAACAAGATCGTGACTCAAGGCTCGACATTTGGATGCTGCTTATACCATCCTGCATTTGAGGTCTGGGTACGGTAGCCGTGTTGACGAGGACCAGGCACAGCTGCCTGAACCGACCTGCGCCTGCTTTGACAATTGCCTTTTTCGTAGGGCGGCTTGATTGACAGCATAAGATTACCTAATCAATACCCAATGCCCGGGTCCCTCTGAAGTCGAGCACACGCCTCATTACTTGGTCGCACGCTGCATTTCCTGCTCTGCTTGCGACAAAAGAAAATACAGTAGTCGGCACTACAGGGTGTTCCGATGATGGGATGCAGAGTCCAGACTCCCCGATTCTGCTCGGTCATCTTTGCTTTTCGCTCTGGCGGTGTGACTACGCCAGCATCCTGCCCGCTAGTCTTCTGCAAGACCGTTTCATTCGACAATGTACAAGCGCAAACAAGCATTGCTTTTCGTTGCGTACAAGACCGGCGCATCTCACATAATTAGTCCTCAGCTTCGTATGTGATGTGAAGATCCGAAGCATCGATGATATGTCGCTATGGACAGAACGAGTACAATTCCTGGCAACTCTCATCGTTGTGGGAGTGGCAGGCATTTGCGTTGTGGATAGCAAGTGCGATACCACTTACGAGCTCCTATCTACGCCGAGGTCGTCGAATATATTGGACGAGAAGATTGCTTCTTGCAACGCTCTCCAGACGCTCAAGCCATCAGAAGGACTTCCCGCCACTGACGTGTAGGAAGCAGCGCTCCGTGCCCTCATCATTTAGGCTATTGGCTTCGTTCGATGGCCCAGAACCATGACTTCGGATACGGCATCAAGCACTGATGACCGAAGGCATCTGACATGCAGTCTCCGCGTATGCTGCAATGTTGTTTTTGATTGGCTTCTGTCTTACCGCCCAAGCATCTGGGTCTCGTTGTGCATCCAAGGCGCCGGCGCAGTCGTGGCTTTTTAACAAGGTCGATCATCGAAGGGGCGTCGACTTTGACAGCTGCAAGTCAGACGACAATATCTTGGACGCCCTCAAATAAATTAGATGGCACATTCCTGCTTGGCTTCATATCGCAAAGGACTCAGCGGCTTATGGTGTTTCAACATGCATTATCTACTTGCCTTGGTAACCAACCTGATCCACCAAGCTATTGAGAAATCTTGGTCCGCGGCGGACCGTCCTGACAGAGATCCCTGTCAAACTGCTCCAAGCGAGGCGAGCAAGCAGCGAGATTCCCGTGTGCTTCGTGAATCTGGCGTCTCCCTGGTATCTCCTTGTACACCACGCCTCCATTTCATAGACAGCAAGCAGGGTTGTCATTGTCGGCAAGAGTACTATCGATCCATGTGCCGTTTGACAGTCCCAGCGAGGGGGAAATGGGGTCATATTTCCGTGAGAGGCAGTGATTTTCATTGAACCCTGGCCACGGGAAATCCGGCTTTGTGGTTGCACAGACTGCCGTCGAAGCCGTCAAGGAAAACTCTCGGAGAAGTCTTGGGTTCGGTTTGTTCCTCTGAAGGATGCAAGGCTGACCGAGTGGGTTTCGAGAACATGTCTTTACACGTGCAATTGCTCGATCATCGCTGTCAAAGTGGTGCACAAAGAACTAGGCCTCGAGGTCAATGCCGGTCTCCCGTCAAACGGTCCGCAACCTGAATTGAGACTTCTCTTGAACCTCATACAACCATGAAGATCTGTGGAGGTTACCAGGTCATTGCAAGGATGGTGGCCCAATGTACGGGCATTGTCTACTCCGGTCCAATGCATTGGGACACGTCGCCAGGAATTGTCCATGCAGAGAATGTGACGAACACGCGCTTAGACCTCGAGTGTAAAATTGACCCGCATGCCCTTCGCTTACAACTGCGACAACTGCGAGCGGTACAGTATAACACCGCTAGTCTTGGGCGTCCCGCTTGTAGCTGTGTGGAGTGTCATTCAATGGAAGGATCTAGCGATTGTGAATAGATTGGAATGTCAATTTGGTCACCACATGACGGACCTCACATCAAGTCTAGCAAGGATGAACTTATCTTGGCTTAATCATTGGTCTTTTTGGGACGATCATAAACCAGCATCGGTGCATTGGTCGTTAATTAATTAGCCCTCGAGGCCTCAGGGGAGAAGCTTTACCGAACGGCGGAACTTTGGGTCCGACTTGACTCGATTATTGACTGACTCCACCTACCTTTGGACGCAAGGCCAACAAGCTCAATATCATCCCAACTTTTTATCTCGACATATTTTCGACAGAACAGACCTTGAACCATACGCAGCAGACAGCCTCTCCTCTTCTCTTTTCCCAAATTTCGAGCAGGAGCTGACCAAAGTGCGACACCGTAGCTGCATTCGACGCCAGAGTACACTACATTCAACCACATCAAACCCATATATCTCTCAAACCTTGTTGCCCACTTTCTTTCCTCGGGACGCCTCTGAATCAAAATATTCCGAGCCTTTGGAGATTGGATATCAAGCCATCATCCTCTGGACAACGACCTTGCATTCTCCTAATTGAACGCAGAGAAAGCAATCCTTGGTCCGTGGCTTCCACAATTCGATCCGGCCAGATCCAGACTCCCGGTTGACCCAAGCAGCTGGGTCCTGCCAACACGGCTCAATTGCTTTTCGCATTTCTCCTCCCTGCGCTGACGTCTGATCTCCGAAACGCAAAAGGCTCTGCTGCCCGTCGTCAATTCCAAATGGCAAATCTTTGCCTGCTGTCCTGAATCGAGCGACCAGCACTGGTGGTGTGAGCCAAGATGTCACCGCAAACGCCAGATTCTCCACCGCCACTTGATGTCCCGACCCAACGGCACAGACGACATCTCGGAAGCTATCTACGCAAATTCGGAGCTGTCATCCGAAAGAAAACGAGCGACAGCGATCTTGCACAGACTGTAGAAGAAGACAAGAATGAGAACACTTCAATCACAACCAGGCCTGTTCGATCTACTTCCGACAATGTTTCTCGCCACTCTCAGCATGCTCCGTCCGTGGATAGCATGGACCAGTCTTCGCTCGGATCCAGGCGACAATCCAGCATTCGTTCCAATCCGCGCTCCCTGGAGTCGAGAGGCTCAATCATGACTGGTATCAGCATTGTGTCTAACGTCGACCGACAAGCCGCCAGAGAGGAGCGAGCTCAGTTTCTGTTTACCAAGTATGGGCTGGCTATGAGCTCGGATTTTCCCCCAGAACGCAATCAGGCTCTTCGATCAACAAATGAACCACTTCAAAGAGTACAGAAGCGGACCCGTCTAAGGATGCATGCGACCTGTCACGAGTGTAAAACACCTCTTGGAGCCGGATCTTACTGTGTAAAATGCAATCACAGACGATGCCGACTATGTCCACGAGCAGCGCCCAAAGGTGTACAACAACTGGTCGAGCTCACAAAGAAGCAGCTCGAGAGCTTGTCAGAATCTCCGGAAGGACTGGACATCAAAAAGCTTCAAGTTAAAGAATCACAATACGACTTCACGCAATCATCGCCAATCATCTCCGCCGACTCCAAAGCATCTACACCATCCCCTATCATCAAACCGAGAGCGACGTATGGAGAGAGAGTCACATCGGACTTTCCTGACAGTCCTCGGACTATGGAATCTGTGCTCGCCGCACGAGACCCTTACATACCACGACCGCTTTCCGTCAACATGAACATCGACGATGGAACATTCGCCAATCGACCGCTTCACAACAGAGACTTGTGCTACTCACTAGAGATGGCCACTGCAAAGCTGTGTGGTAAGTATTAGATTACACTGAGCACCACATCGTATACTGACTGTAAACAGAACGTCAAGGCTTCGACCTACACAAATTGCAGAGCCTATTCCCCTTGTCATTCCGAGTGGTCCAAGCTCTCACGAACAAGTCACGACAAGAGCGAGTCTTTCGCCCTCCGCGGTTCAAGGTCAGAGTTTCGTGTCCAGGATGCGGCCACCCACTACCTGGTCGAGGCGGCAATTGTCACATGTGCATGAACGTGGGGTTTGGCGGGCGACATGCCATCAGTAGGCCGATGGCTGTCTGCTAGACGCACCGACACGGCGACAACTGTCAAGCTGGACCATGATCCACCATCTTGAAGGACATACTGATCACGATCTTTTATATGCATAGCAAGAGAGGGAGCATCAATATCACGCAGCACTGTCATTTACATGATTACACAACCACATAGACCGGAAGCCGGTGGAGACACATCTGGTCATATTGTATGAGTACCAAATATCCATGAAATGAATGGCTCCAATCCACTATCTACCTGAAGATGGCTCCCCGTATCGCTGCGCCTAAATTGTCGACCTACTTCATCGTTGCGGCATTTTGCCCGTACAACGGCACTTATTACTCCTTATTCTTGCCGAGAGTCTACGTGACTGGTCCTAATCCTCACAAGCCGTACACCCTCGCTCTCACTCACGCGCACTCTCTCCCGTCTCGCTGTCTCCTCCTCGAATTGACCTTATGGCTTACGGAGATGATACGTAAAAGAGTCTAGTCCTCCCCCTTCAACCTCTCCTCAATCTCCACCACCTCCTCCGCGTCCCCGACCTCAATGATGCGCTGCACTTCCGCCGTGTTCCTGACCAGCTCTTTCGCTCCGGCGTAGACCATTTTGAGTTCCGAATTGCATGTCACGGGGAGGTAGTAGAGCATTACGTAGGGGACGGATTGGCGGCCTGAGGCCTGCACCAAGTTAGCTTTGAACTCAGCTCAGTACTGCTTCTTCTTCGCTGCTGCTTTGTCTCTCCCATAATAAGGCCGCTCTGCTGGGCGACACCGCAGCAAGGGTCATTCCGCTATGAAAGCGCAAAGGGGAGAAAGCCGCAAAGGAGGAACAGACGACCTACCAGTGTCAAGGGATAGGATAAGAGGATATACCGCGGTGAGTGATCTGGCAGCTCGTCGGCTAGCTCTTGCAGATTGGTATAGGTCGTGTCGTCTTCGGCGTGGATCTCGTGCGTGGATTTGTTGATTTGGTCTTCTTGCTTGCGGTCAGATGACTTTCCTGGGAATACTATTCTCTTATGCAGGAGCTGGGGCGGATCGATTGGTTGGGATAGGACGGTGGGAAGAAGCACGCACATATTCTTGCTTGAGGTGTCGAGGAGCGCGAGGTGGAAAGGCGGAATTTGCGCAAGGCAGCTTTCGTCTCAGGAGAGAAGGTATAGAGGCGGGCTTCTGCTGACTTGAGATGTCAGTCGATGTACTTGGTCGAGGGATTTGGGAGCGTACCATGGTGAAGGTGAGGAGCGGTCAGAGCTAGGTCGAGGGAACGGGATGATTGATAGTGCAGACTGCTCAGGAGCGGACAGAGGGTAAAGCTTTGCGAATGAGCAATAGGTGAAAGATCAATTCGAGATGCAATGCCAATCTATGTTGGTTTTACCGCAACTAAGAAGCTTGCAGTCAGATATCATCAAGCTCAACCAGCCCCGCCGGAACATGCTCCGATCTGATCGACCCCGCAATGATGTCGAGCTCATCATAGATCCATCTCCAGAACTCTACCTCATCCGCCAACAGCCCTCATCCTGATCCGTTCCTCTACCCGCCTTCATTCCTCACAAAAGCACAAAACCCATGCTATCCCGCCTTTCCCTCCTCAGCCGCCACCTCTCTGCCTCTCCCCTCCGCACCTTCAAAATGGCACCGACCACCTCCCTCGCCCGCCAACACCTCACCTCCAAGATCCACACGGCCGCGTGCCTAATCATCGGCGACGAAGTGCTCAATGGCAAAACCCGCGACTCCAATTCGCACTACATGTCGCAATGGTGTTTCCGACTCGGCATCAATCTGCGCCGCGTGGAGATCATCGCCGACGACAGCGCCGAGATCAGCGAAGCCGTGACGCGGATGAGCAACAACTACGACTTTGTCGTTACGTCGGGCGGCATCGGCCCTACGCACGACGACATCACGTACGAGAGCATAGCCAAGGCGTTCAGCCTGGATCTCACGCTACATGATGAGGCGTTCAAGCGCATGCGGAAACTGAGCAAGCCGCATCCTTCGCAGCCGAATTTCAGCTGGGATGAGCCGAGTCCGGCGCTCGAGGCGAAGAAGCGTATGGTGATTCTGCCGTGGAATAAGGAGCTCAAGGACGACGAGCAGGTCAAATTCGTCGCGGAGGATCTGTGGGTGCCGGTTTCTGTAGTGAACGGGAATGTGCATATCCTGCCTGGCGTGCCGAGGTTGTTTGAGCGGTTATTGGAGGGTTTGGGAGAGGGGCTCAAGAGCAGGGTGCAGGATCCGGAAAAGGGTGTGTACAGGATCTTGTTCAGCACACCGTTGGCGGAGAGTGCAGTGGCTGGATATTTGACCGAATTGAGCAAGAAGGTGGAGAGTAAGGGGATCAAGGTAGGCAGTTATCCTCGATGGGGAAAGAGTAGGAATACTGTGACGCTTGTGGGGAGAGATGTGGATTACATGGAGAGCTTGGTCAAAGAGGTGGAGACGGGTGTGAAGGGAAGAAGGGTGCAGAGGGAGGATGAGGACGACAGTGGAGGAAGTGATATGGATAGTTAGGAGCTGTACAGAACGTCGTTCGGCCATGGAGCGCGGATGAGATGTAAATACCTTGTTGGACATAAAAATTCACGGGTACAGAGTAAGCATTTTAGAGACTCGCTTCCATTACTGTTGTCTGCGCAAGGGACACCGTGTCGTCCTCCCTTGCCGACTACTATCTGTCTACCCGCTCGCTATACTGCTACTCAGCACACTACAACGTTTGTAAAGAGGATGGCGAGGAGCAGAGAGAACCCTCGCGGCTGCCACAGGAGTAGCGGCTGGACTCGTCCACTCGTTGCTCATTCCAATATTAATCCTGCAGGGCGTATCCCGTGCAGCAAGGTCGCTGACCGTCGTACCGGCCGAGTGAAAAAAAGTGAGCGATTGTGTTGCTGGTCCTTTTCACCCTCGTACTATATCCATTTCAACCTCTCAGTTCCTGCTTTACTTCCTTCTCCATATCGCGAGCCATGTGTGATTTGGTCCAACGTCAAAAGCAAATGGTTGGGGGAATCGCTGCAAGTGTAAACGACGTACAAAAGAAAAATCGAGACCGGATTGTATCGAAGGTGTGAACAATGAAGAGGAGTCGGTCCAAACGAGGGCGCCAATATGCGTTGGGAAGAGCTTTTGGTCAAGCGGCAACGATGCGGTGTGCGGTGATGACGGATGTAGTAGGGTTCGTTGCTCTTGTCATGCTGAAGTGGTCGACGTGATCCTACATGACCGTGCACTTGCAGCAGCCAGCGTCCTGGTCTGCGTCTTGCACGCCCATCTCTTTGCTGGGCTTGCCATTGGCGCCGCCTTGTGCTCCACCTTGGCCACCGGTGATCTCTCTGTTGTACTTGCGAATCTCTCGAACAATGTCGTAGAAGGCGTTCTCGACATTGATACGGGACTTGGCAGAAGTCTCGATGAAGCGGCAGCCAAAGTCGCGGGCAAGCTTTCGTCCCTCTGCTCATTGATTAGTCTATGTCACTGAACGAGATCTCTGATTTGCTGACCTTCGGTCGACACCTCCCGCTCTCCCTCGAGATCGCACTTGTTGCCAACAACAATGATGGGGAAGTAGTCCTTGTCCTTGACACGGAGAATCTGCTGCTGGAACACACGGATTTCGTCGAATGACTGTCGCGATGTGATGCTGTACACGAGCAAGAAACCTTCGCCAGTGCGCATGTATTGCTCTCTCATGGCGGAGTATTCCTCTTGACCGGCCGTATCGAGGACATCGAGGAGAGCTACTTCCTCATCGATAACGCACTGCTTGCGGTAGGAGTCTGTCCCATTGTCAGTCTGTTATCCTCTTCTTCAAGCTCTTGTTCTGTGGACGCACCCTCGATAGTCGGATCATACTCGTCGACGAAATGGGACTGGATCAACTGGATGGTCAAACAAGATTTTCCGACACCACCACCACCGACAACGACCAGCTTGTACTCTCGGAGGAACTATTAGATAGTCAGTAATCGAATCGGCGACAGTATTGTGACCGCAGTCGCACCTTTGAAGCCATGGTATCTTGCGTCGCTTGTTGTCGATCCTGACCAAAGTTGGCAGAAGTGGATAGGTCTGGCGATGTAGAGTGCGATGCGCGGACGTAAAGGAAGAGGTTGGAAGGGTGTTTGTTGCCCGGTAACTAACGTCTCTTGCTCAGAAGGATGAGGAGTGTAGGTAGTTCAAACGCCTCGGCGTGATTCGCCTGTGCTGGAAGTGGTTACTGGATGGGTTGGGTCCTGTGTGTCGGACGTTTGTCGCTGGCAGTCGGTGCTGGTGCAAGGCGCAACGGACACTTCCCGAGCCAATGACAATGTGCGACGGTGCAATTGATGGATTTTGGAGGCTACGAGCTTGAATTCGAGTGTGGTGATGAGGTGTGATGATGATGACGAGAGCTCTGTTTTTGGGAGGCTCGAATGGGAGAAAGTAGGGCAAAGGATGACTTTAGGCCGGAGCAAGGTCCACCAGGGCCGCGATCCACAGTTCTGTTCTTCTCTCTCGCTCTCTCACCAACTTCTTGTCAATGACTCTCGTAGACCCTTGTGGATTGGATGGACGGGAGGAATAGAAAGCTACCACTCGAGGCTATTAATCTAGCCAGCAATTGCAACGCGGACGGTTCGACCATATGCTTCACAGCAAGTCCCGTTCGACCACGGCAAAGATCTGTCACTGCATCTGTAGTACATGCACAGCAGGACAATTTTCGATAATTCATGCGGTCCAGCATTGAAAGATATGGCATGATTGGTTTGTGCAAAGTCAATTCCACGTTTGTGGCTGCATCCCCAGCAAATCCCTGTCCCCAGCCATGCCCGCCAGCATTCGTCAATCCTTGCAGCGAATGTGCTATGTCAATAGGTCCAGCATCCCGGCGTCCCGACCACGAATCGATCATGTGCTATTCACGCCGACGGCAGCTAGGTTCCACTGATTTTCAGGAGGATTCCATGCGTATCTGGGTCAGGTACAGGAAGATACACATCGCGGAGCATTGGAGAAAGAGAGCTCCCCCTCCTGACGGCGCGCCTTTCCTGGTGAGATCAGCGACCTCTCTGCCAATCTGAATGCCCAACCGTGAGTGATCGACAGGCCGACAGCATCAGATTCTGTTTCGTTAGCGAAGACAGCTGCAAGCCTCAACACGTGTGGCCTTCGATGAGCCTTCTCTGTCATGTTCTGCTGCGACCCACTAGGCTTCCTATTCTGGTTAGGAGAATACAGCTTCGACCTCAAACGGCACAGACTTCGGTGAAAGGTCCTACGTCTTCAAAGCTACGTCGTCATCAAAGATTCAATCCAATACCAACTGTCGGTTATCTGTGCGGCTGTCGTCTATGCTTCAGGCTGAAAAGGCTATTCTCTAGCCATTTGCATTCACTTGCGTTCGGCGTGAGCTACTAGTGAAAGCTGGCAACGGTGGTCGTTGGAACTCTGACAGTATCCACTATTTCCTTCCTTGAGTGTTCGACGACTACTCGACGACTACCCGGTCTCACGCAACGAACCTGTCTCGGCTGTATTCGAAAATGCCTATTGGGAAAAGTCGACGGCACTCACGTTCTTGCGAACATCTTGGCGGCCACCTCCAAGATGTTATCTCGACAAGACTGCCATGTCACTGTTCTGCCTTGCAAATTGACATATTGAGCATGGTGGAGTCACAGGAACCAAGGGCGGGACGAGCTGTTCAGATCAAATTTTGGAGCTTAGAGCCTCGCACAGACTCTATAAATGTTCACACCGTTGCAACAGTCCCACTATCGGCTCCGCTTTGTTTCGCTCAACAACCCCAGATCGAAGCCGGTTTCCGACATGAATGCTCCTGTCTTCACATGTAGCCGAGTCTAGTGGTTTGTTCAAGCTTTTCTACAATATGGTACGCGAGACAGGAAAGCTTGTTGGCATCTCATTGATTTGAACATGCATGGTGATCCATTTCTTGCGAGCCGTACTATCTACCAGCTAAAGGCTTCCACAGCCAATCTGACATCCTTACCCTGGCGACCTATGCGAGCTACCGCATCTCTCACGTCATCGCAAAACCACGGCGGTCCACACACCACAATTCCTACTCTTTCGCCATGTCCAATCTCCTCCGCCAGTATGCTGCTGAATCCCCATCTCTCGCCTCCAGTTCGGAGCACTAGTCCGTCTTTTCCCAGTCCCTCGAGTACTCCACTGCTCCTCACATCATCGACCAAAGGCATGGTCTGCTCTCTGACCGACCAGTAAAGCTTCGTCCTTGGGTGTGCTACCACGAAGCCTGCTATTCCGGTAAATCCAATGCCACCTGCGAACAACAACAACCGATCGCATTCCATGATCCCGCCAGGTAAGGAGAGGTTGTGGTTGTGGTAGGGTCCCTCCAGCAATGCCGTCCAGTGACCCGCCGCCAACGACTGTGTCAGTCCCTTATGCTTCCTGCAATAAAGTCTGATCCCCACTGTTTCTCTCCGCGTTGACCTCGCCACAGTGACCGTTGTCCTAGGTGCCTTCTCCACGTCTGTCGTTTCAGTAGGAGTGGCGGTAGAATCTATGTCCGAGTCCTCTCCACTCTCTCTGCTACTCAGGACCGGCACGACCGAAAAGGGATGACACTCCCACGGCCATCTCTTCTTCAAACCAGGAAAATACGCATAGACATGCATTCCCGCCCTACCACCCCACCTGACCCCCTCAATATCAACCCTCACAATGCCATCCCCAATCTCCTTCACGACCGCCGTCTTCCTCCCCTCCCTTGCCATCCTAACAACCCTCACCAGCCGATCCGCGAACCACACCGCAAAAGCGGCGTAAAGCCAATGCTGATACCCCCACTTCCGCTCAAACAGCAACTCAACATGATACCACGACCCCACCAGCACCAGCACCGCAAGCACGATATGCAGCACAAGGAACACCTCATAGCTCGCCCTTCGAAACCAAAGCGTACTGATGACCACCATAACGCACGCTAGGACTGTCGCGACGATGCCCCATTGCCAATACGGCGACGTGGCTTCGGCGTCGTACTCTCCCATGTGCTTATACAGCGCTACCTCGAGAACAGAGTGCAGTATGATTTGCACCGTTAGGATGCGGGCCAGCCATCTGTGCAGCAGGAGGTACGTGGCGTGGCTGAAGCAGGTGATGGCGAGGAGGATGTTGTTGCGTCCTGCGAAGAGGATCGTTAGGGGGAAGAGCGCGAAGGCGAGCACGCCCGTGCGGTTGGCGGCGTAGGAGAGGAGCTCGGCTTTCGTGTCGGAGAAGTACGCGTTCGGGGAGTGGGAGGCGTAGGGGAGGGCGGTGACGAGGATGTTGAGGAGGATGAATATGGCGAGGTAGAGGGTTTGGCCGGTGGTGGGGACGTTGCCGAGGAGGTGTGGGAGCGGCGAGACGTGCTGTGGGTGTAAGAGGGAGGCTAGAAAGGGGCAAGTGTAGGCTTACGTATTTCTTGATCAACGCTGGGTGGATGATGTAGGGACTCAGTTTGGCAATTAGACGTGGGAAGACTGGTAGGTAGCTGAGACAAGTGAGGAGGATCGGGAGACCTGCGCCAACGAGGAGTAACACCAGGCTGGCTTGGTCAGTAAGGATGGCAGATGAGGTGGTGTGGTAGTTACCCGAATCTTGAGTGCCAGTTCTCTTGCTCTTCGAACGCGGACAGAGCATTCTCTGCCGCAAGGTAATCGTCGCCAGAGACGAGACCAGTGTAGAACAGCGGCTCTGACGTGTTGATTGTCCGGGTGGGTGGATTGGTGATCGCTTGCAGCGTTTGTGCATACGTCCATTTGGGCACGGTGATATCATCACCAGTCGTCTTGCTTGCCCAATACTTCTCGATACGCCAGGCATCAACATCTTCTGGTTCGCAGTGTAACTTGATACACCACGCAAGAGTCGTAAGAAACGAGGTATCCTTGGCGAAACAGTCCGGTCCTGTAGCAGAGTGAGCATGTCCACCAGATGGAGCGTGGGACTCTGCAGTGCAGCGAAGGTGGAGAGATCCGAGCGGCTGTCGACACGAGTGTGCGCAGAGGGGCTTGTACATCTCAATGCCCACGCCAATGAGACCATGGGCAGCTCCGAAGAGACTTACTAGAGCAAGGTATTTCATCCTGCTTGTGATACTGCCAATGAACGAACGACAAAAAGTACTTGTCAAGATCTACAGGGTGCGCGAATCCTATACTTATCCCGATCCATGCTCGCACCTACATGCTGCCACATCTCTGCATTGTGACAAAATGAAGGAAATCCAGCCGTTTTGTGGCGCTCGTTGGAGCTGCATTTAACATGCTCAATCCACCGCGGATTGCTTGGCATCCAGCGGTGTAGTAGGAGAAACGCTTACAGGCCCGCGAAGAGAAACGTGGACAACAGTGGTAAGGGCAGATGGAAACATGCTCAATCATATCGTGGCTGTCGACTTTGAGTTGCGGCAGGGTCGCCCGACGGTCGTTCGCGCACATGGCTTGTCTCGGCATTGTTTCTGCAGCCAATTTGTCTCTGTTTCATTGGCTGTGCTGATGTTCCGAAAGTCAGCCCTTTGAGGTCCGGAGGCAGAGAGGAGTTCGAGATCTCTACATCACCTGACTTTGATCACGTAAATTTGCTCCTACCGACATCCATACGATCTACGTACTGATAAGCTGTGGTGGAAAGATCACTACGATAGGCGACGAATGTCGGAATTTCTCCTCGTTCTTTTCAGACTCTTCATTGCAGGACTAATGCCATCGTGCCATTCCGATGGGAAGTGATTGTTCGGATTTTAGTGCTCTCGTCCTGCACAGCGTGTTTTCACTGTAGCACTTGAGACCCTAGGCTCTGCTGCCAAATTGTCAACGATGGTAGTGTCGTCACTCTTTGTAGTACGCTCGCTTGACCTTTGCCCAGAGACCAGTGCGGCTCTGCTCGTGCTCCCGGCGTTCTGGCACAATCACATCTGACCCATCCAGACCAGTGTTAGTGACAGCATTCTGCTGCTTACCCAAATAGTAGTCTGTAGTATAGAGTTCCCAAACAATCACCACCCAACACTAAGCGAGGCGTCATGAACGGGGATAGCTTTTCCATGAAGCCGCAGTCAGACTTTGTTATTGCAGAATTGGATGAGCCAGGCCGTGATGGGGTACCACATCGGGCACGGAAATATCGGCAGAGGACCGACACGCGCCCACCATCATTCATCTATATGCATAGCGGAGATTTTGCAAGTGGCGGACTAGGGACAGACGACTTCTGGTTGCGTGATGTGGCATCAGCACTAGCAGCATTGGTGCTCAGCGTCGAGTATCGCTTGGTGCCGGAGCACAAATTCCCAATTGGTTGGTAAGGTAGTCAGGACTCGGTGCGTTGGGCCAGTACCACAAACCAGCTGCAGACAGATCTTGCCAAAGGGGTCATACTAGGAGGGACCTCCGCAGGCGCCAACTTCACAGCCGACATTGCTCATTCCAAGAAGTTCACGGGTTTGATGTTTCTGGCTCAAGTTTCTCCCACCCAGACGCGAGACTAGCCGGGTATTGCGAGCGTAGACTCAGCGTTGATGAGATCAACAATGCTCCAAGGCTGTCGAGAAGTCGATTGATCATTTTTCTGGCAAGTACGGTGCCTCTCCAGATGATCTTCAAATGTTGCCGTCACTGTTCGACTCACAAGCCATTGGGAATAATGCTTTGTTTGCTATTTGTGGGTGGGATCCTGGAGGAGATGAAGCATTGCTATACGAAGAGCTCCTCAGATAAGCAGGCCTTGAGAGGAAGCTCCATGTATGTTCTGGCCTACCACATGATTCTGGGCGACTTGTCCTGACTTAACGAAATCTCTTACGTGGGGAAGGCATATTATTGAGGGTATGAAGTGGCTACTCGAGTGATGATGCGAGGATGGAAGAAATCGCAACGTCATCGAAAAGATTTCCGAGCGCTGTCAGTCACTTCGATCATTGCAAGAAGACTTATGGTAGCCGTCCTTATTTTGATGATCTGACCATTGAGGTGCTTATGGTAGTACAGATTATGTCTAAATAACACAATTCTGAGTTGGAAGAATCCATGTTTTGCATAACCGAGGTCGCTACGGGGCTCAGCTAGAGTGACGTGGATGGTGTCTTCACCTGGTACCTGGTAGTTTAACCACCCTTGCTCCGACCAAATTTGTCCACTGGATCGTTCTCATCTCTCAGACAACTCGTTACAATGAAAACAGTGATCATCTCTTCTTCCGCCTCGTCAGCCCAATTTCACGATCAAGAGTCTGCAGCCAACGCTTCGACGTTTGGACAGGTCTTTCCATCGCGATCGTCAGGCACTTACACGTGTTCGTTACTTCAAGCCCGGCCCACTTGCGACCAAGTTCCAACGAACAGCGACGTCAGAATGCGTGGACGCTACGAAATGGATGAACGGCCAATGAATTGGTATCTCTACAGGTAGGAAGGTTTGCGGACGTATAGAAGATAGAGTCTTTTCTTTGTTGTTCAATCCTTTTCCCTCCCCCTCGACATACTTGAGCTCGTAGCTTTACTACATCTGGAACTATGGGTGATGAAAGCACCCCCGAGAACTACACGCTCTTACAGGGCTTCGAATGGAATTGTCCTGCGGATGGAAAGCACTACGATCGTCTCAAGGCACAGATTCCGGCTCTAAAAGAGATTGGCATCAGTAATATATGGCTACCTCCAGCCTGCAAAGCGTCTAGTCCTGAGGTAATATCACCGCAATTGCCTTCATACACTTGATACTGAGTATTACGTAGGGCAATGGATACGATATCTATGACCTCTACGACCTCGGCGAGTTCGACCAAAAGGGTTCTGTGCGAACCAAATGGGGTGATAAAAAGTCCCTCCTTGCCTTTACCAAGGCAGCAAAGGATGCTGGTATCAATTGTTACCTAGACGCAGTCTTGAATCACAAAGCTGGTGCCGACAAGAAAGAGAAGTGCCATGTTATTGAGGTCGACTCAAACGATCGTAATAAAGAGATATCGGACCGGTACGAGATCACGGCTTGGCTGGGGTTTGATTTTCCTGGACGAGGAGGCAAGTACAGTAAGATGAACTACCACTGGTACCATTTCTCGGGTACCGATTACGACGCTGCGAACGATCGGACTGCAATCTTCAAGATCGCAAGCGAAGGGAAGGGCTGGAGCGAGACTGTCAGCGACGAGTCTGGTAATGGTGACTTTCTGATGTTTGCGGATGTTGACTACAGCCACGAGGAGACCCAAGAGGACGTCAAGAGATGGGGCGCTTGGGTTGTCAAGGAAGCCGGGCTGAAAGGGTTCAGACTGGATGCGGTGCAACATTTCAGTCAGCGATTCACCAATGAATGGATCGAAAGTGTAAACAATGGAGTTGGAGAGAAGCTGTTCTACGTTGGCGAATACTGGGATGGCGATGCACAAAACTTGTGCAATTGGCTTGACGATACTGAACACAAGATGAGCCTGTTCGACACGCCGCTTTTAAACAAATTTGCTAGCCTCGGCAAAGAGGAGAAGGGTGACCTGCGAAAGGTCTTTGACGGCACTCTGGTCGCTGCAAAACCTGTCAACGCTGTCACTGTTGTTCAGAACCACGACACTCAGAAGGGACAAACTGTCGAAACACCTGTCGAGGGCTGGATGAAGCCACTAGCACACAGCTTGATTCTTCTCCGCAGAGAAGGATATCCCTGTGTCTTCTACGGAGATCTCTATGGCACCAAAGGAGACAATGCTGAGCCGCCCAGCTGCGGCGACAAATTGGCGGACATCATCGCTGTCAGGAAGCACTATGCGTATGGCGAACAGAATGACTATTTTGACAACGCCAACTGCATCGGCTTTGTCAGACGAGGTACGAAGGACAGGCCGGACGGTCTTGCTTGCGTGTTGTCTAACGCAGAGCCCGGAGAGATCCAAATGCATGTCGGCCCAGAGCATAAGGGCGAGATCTGGACAGATATTTTGGGCTGGCAGCAGGACGAAGTCAAGATTGACGATGAGGGTAATGGTATATTCAAGGCACCGGGCGTCAGTGTTTCGATATGGGTCAAGAAGGACGCACAGCACAGGGACAAGTTTCCGGTCAAGTTCGACAGCGACATTTATAAGACGTAGGATTCTTGGCTTCAGGCGTGGTAGTTGGATTCGATAGACTCGACGAGTTCATATACAAAAACAGGGCCCCATGAAATCACGTTCAATCATCTACTGCGACCAGACTAGCAATGATAGCCTCGTAGGTCCAATTTGCACATCAGTGGCATTCATGTGCATGCACCAGCTGCATGAAGCTCTTCAGGATGAAGCGTGCTGGTAGTAATCATCGCTCAACAGATGTTCGGTATGAACACCATCACCTCCAGCACAGCAATCGATAAAAGGAGGTCGACTTCTTCCTTAGCAATTTACGTAAGACTTTTCGACCACCATTAAACAAAAGATGGCTGGCGACAAGCACTTCCCGATGACCAATGTACCTCCCCACACGTTCTCCGGCTAAAGTGCATCTATTGATCCGGAGGGGAGGCTCGCATGATACGTTCCCCTGGCCCACCAAAGCCATGACGAGGTCTCCTCTCATTTGCCCTGTTCGAACCTCGCAAAATTCGTGAATCAATCAATCGAATTACCACAATGCCAACCTACCTCATCACCGGTGCCAACCGCGGCCTGGGCCTCGAGTTCGTCCGCCAGCTCTCCCAAGACAGCGCCAACACGATCCTCACCACCCACCGCAGCTCCTCCACCGACCTCTCGGATCTCCGCGCCGCCACCGGTCCCGCCACCGTGCACCACCTAGTCTGCGACACCGGTTCCGTCAACTCGATCCAATCCTTCGCCAAGTCCGCCGCGTCCACTCTCTCCGGAACGAAGCTGGACTTTGTCCTTAACAACGCAGGCGTGAACAGCGTACCGCATGAGACAAGTCTCAGCATCACGGCGGAAGGACTCCAGGACCAAATCCGCATCAACGTCCTCGGACCGGCAAAGGTGACGCAGTTCTTGCTCGAAGCAGGTCTATTGAGCGAGAATGTGCGCCTGCTGAACATGACGAGCGGCCTAGGTAGCATGAAAGTCTCGCTGGGCATTTCGCCACGCAAGTGTGCTAGTTATAGCATCAGCAAGGCGGGGTTGAATGCGTTGACGGTGCAGCAGAGCGGGGAGATCAGGGAGAAATTGCAGGGTGCGGTGGTGATTTGTATGGATCCTGGGTGGGTCAAGACTAGGATGGGAGGAGATGGGGCGGTGTTGGAGCCCGAGGAGAGTATCGGGGGAATGCTGAAGACGCTGCATGGGTTGAAGGAAGGGGATAATGGGAAGTTCTATACGTATACTGGTGAGGAGGTGCCCTGGTAGTAGGACATGGATCACACAGTCCACTTAGCTCGAGATGTAGAATGTATAGCGGTGTTGAGAAATTAGCAATCCATGAAGTGGTGGCAATGCAAAGGCCGAAAGGCTGAGTCACGTGGTAGGCCTTGAACCGCGAATCTTCCTCTCCACATCTTCAACGTTGCATCCACGGTAGCTGTGGAGGAGAAATTGATCAATCGATATTCCAGCCGGAGTAGTGTCATGGTGAGTGTGTAGCTCTATTTCAGTCTTGTTCTACTACCACAATTTCATTGTTCGAGAAGTGATGCATGGCGAGATGACTAACTACACTTACGAAGACGAGAAGGCCTGGCGGCAGATCTCCTTTTCATGAACAACGTCATATGGCACCAAAGTACGTTTCCGGATTCGTGTAGTAAAGGTGGTAGTACCTGACATCACCGGGATGGGACCTTACCAGATTATATCACCACCTCGCAAGTACAGACGCGGTACTCCGGCATTGACCCTGGTCTCGGTGACAAGACGGTGGCAAAGGAGGACTGACTACATCTCCCACTTTTAGCTCGAATGCTTCCATGGGTGACAAGCGACATACATCTCCCTCTTAAGTTTCTCCTTCCCATGCTCAAAATGATGCTGAGAGCAGACAATTCAAACCTAGCACTTCGTCGGCGGTGTATGCTTTGAGCTGGAAGGTCCCACTTCTGCAATGGACTACTGGCAGATCTGCGCCGCTCACTATCGAAAATTGGCAGACGGCTCTGTTAGAGAGTCGACCGCTGCGTCACGACTACCTTTACGAGAAGGTGGAGGGGCAGTGGAAGCTGAATGGGTTGAGGCCGCATACGAGACTGTGGGAGAGAGGGAGCGTAAGAGATGTTATTGGAGAATTTGAGTAAGCCAAGCCGTTCCATCTCCTCTTTTGGTCCAAGCAGGCCAGATAGTATCCAGGCGTTTCTTCTAGCAATAGAATTGGCGAACGTGTCGTGTACACAGCACGCTTTTCAATGATGATCTCCTGGTCTACCCTTTCCTGGAGGCGGACCCAGCATTGACCAGTAACCAGAGTGCTCCCGTGTTTCGGCCGCACTGCTCAGGCACTGGGGCCGCTCAAAGTCTTCCGCATTACCCCAAGGCCAGATGGGAAGAAAGCAGACCTCATGCGAACCACAGCCACTGCATCGCTTCCATGTGGTCCAGCCCAACCACTCCTTAAGCTCCGTCATAGTAGATAATGCATCCGTGTATGTTTTCGCTCGACTGGCTGTGCTCAACTCTCGACATACCACTTCCGCTACTTCCTGCACCGCTCTGGCGACCAGACTGTGGCTGTACCTCTCCCAAGGCCTACTACTGGGCCAGAACTGCTTCGCACATCTTTTCATTTCTTGTGCTTTGTTGATCTCCCGCGCATCCACAAATGGTTTCATCGCGGAGCCGATTTCAGCTCTCATCTCAGCCAGTGTCTTCACCTGCCCTGAAGCCAAGTACTGAATACGATCACCATACCTTGCAATGATCATATCCACCACACCCTGCCAATTTACCTCCTCCTCATGACGCCAGCCCGACCTTACACTCTTTTCCAATAAGGATGCGATCTCATGCAGATCCTCTGTGTCGTTCTTGACACGGGGCCGTTCTTCGTCATCCCATTCAAGTGACGCAGGATACCCAAATAGACTGATCATGCTATCCCACGCTACCTGAACTCTCCCGCCACCGATCCCATGATACCTCGCTTCAATGGCTTTAAGGTAATCAAAAGTATGCGCATAGGCCTCCTCGTCACTCTGCGGCAGACTCACAGCCTTGATGCTCTCGACCTGGAGATGCCGCTTGAAGGAGCACAGGATGACCTCGAATCCACCTTCCATCCGCAAGAAGCCGTCCACACGATCATGCCATGTTGTGGCGGCGAGCGAGCATAGGTCCGCAGCGCGCTGATTCTCGTCCATCGGCGCGCCTGTCGAAGCAAGATCGGCGGGTAGCGGAGTCGAGGAGACAAGACGGCGCAGAATCAGGTCTTGAGTGTCAAGGGTACCGAGGTCTGATTTGGCGGCAGATTGGCCATCGAGATAGAGTAATCTCAGGGGTTGGATGGTGCGGTAGGTGTGGAGGTAGCCTTGTGTCTGATCGGGGAAGTCGCCAGGAGGTGGGAGGATCGGTTTCTGGTCTTGCGTTATGGAGGACTCATCTTTCGCTCCGGGCTCACCAGGGGGTTTTGACCATATTCGTGAGGCGGGCTCTGGTGGTCTATTGGAATAATGGGGTGATGGACGAGTCTCTAGACGGCGAGGAGGGCCCACATGGTCTCCGCGCTTGCTGACTTGTTCGCGCCAAAGCTTAGTTGGGGGCGAACTATCATCCTCACGTGGTGGTGATGGTGGTGGTAGGCCACCGTGCTTTCCATCACCTGGAGGTGGACGGAACCGTGGTCTCGCAAACATCAGTGCATGTTCGGGCTCGAAAGCGAGCCATTGAGTGCCATTAACTCGGTGAGGAGACGAAGACCCATGGTAGAACTCTGTGCCTTCAGGGATCGTAGTTAGAAAGAAGGACATGCCATTGTGGTTGAGAGACGAGCCCCATTGGCGCATGCTACTATGAATAGCATTGAAGATATGATTGGCATTGGTGCCTGTACCCAACGCATGCACCGTCACTACCTGTAGCAGTAAAACCTGCCAAGTTGAACATAAATGCATCGTGTTGGCAACGCCGGGCGAGGAGGATTGGCGTAGACCTTGTTCATGCGCAGTGTTGTCGATGCAATATAGCAAAGTGCACTCACCTTGCGTACGTTGTTGCCGCGCGTTCAGCTGAAATCTTACCTTGTTTTGTTATCAGTGGTGCCTCCGGTGTCGCTGACCACGGACCTCTGTGGTCTGACATGTTGTGTGGCACCAGAGCTCCATGCAGAATGTTGCCTGTCAGCGGGGTCGAAGCTACAATTGTATGTAAGCCACCTTGAGCTGTCCTGACGGACTGACACACACGTGGGATTTACCACCCGCGCCGGGAAGTGTTTGCATTTCTGACGTTTCCCTTTTCGGCGCATCCGGTTCTCGGCGAGGGTTGAATGTGGCCCGTGTGGCGCTCCTGAATCTGAGATCAGACGAGACGGCGTAAACAAGGCGCAAGGCTTGCAAGCGAAGGAGGTGTTCGCTCAGCAGCTGTTGGACAGGAGAAAATGATGCTGTCAGTACATGGCCAGACGGGTGTAGGCCTATTGACCGCCATTCGTCAGAAGACAAGACCACCGCGGGTGTCGATGACTGTAATGTCGGTCAATAATCTAGAACAGCCAAAACAGCCGCCGCGTGACTGAACTCTCTCTTGCGCTGCTTTTGGGCCCTTATGTATGTTTGTTGGCATTTCCCTGGTCGTCTCTTTTGATGATTCAGACTTCATTTCTTGGTTATCCCATCATTGTTCTTTAAACCTCGCAGCACCTTCCCCTCTCTTGCCCGTCGGACCGCTCCGGATTTATATTGATTCGAATTACGCCATCATCCACTCTTCCATACCCTGCGTTGACCCATCCCCCATCCGTTTTGGATCCTTCCATCAGATAAGATATTCTATATCTCACCATCTGTTCATCTTGGATTTAATGAGGGCCGACATTTGAATTGTGAGCATGTTTTCTCGCCAACATGCCAGCGATCCGAATGTTCTCAACGAGGCCTCACCTCTGATCTCGCGCGAGGGCGACACTCGCGATTATCCTTTCCCTCGGAGAAGGTTGAGTGATCATGAGCGTCGAGTTGAGACCTTTTCGGTACGGTGACTTGCCACAAGACGATGATACGTCGAGTGCTCACGGTACACAGGAGCGCGGCAGCGATTGCGGATCAGAGGACACGGCGGACAAGTCGCCATCGCCTTCGGTGTCTAAAAGGACGATCAATGTAGTTTACTTTGGGTATCGCCGGGCGCAATCCTGCAAATAGCTTGGCCGACTGACTGCCCCCTAGTGTTCTACTCATCGGTTCCATAAAATCTCTTGAGGAGCAGACTACATTCAACTTTCTACCGATCGCCACCAGCTCATTCAATGCACATTCACTCCTTGCGACCGTCGCGGTCGTCCAATCCGTTACTCTGGCCGTCATCAAACCGCCAATCTCAAAGGTCGCCGATGTCTTTGGTCGACTGGAAGCGTTCGCCCTGTCCATGCTCTTCTACATTATCGGCTACGTAATGCAAGCATCTTCCGACGATGCTGCCGCCTTCATCGTTGCTACTGCATTCTACGCTACTGGACAGACTGGAGTACAGATTTTGTCTCAGATCGTCATCGCCGACATCAGCGACTTGCTCGACAGAACCATACTATCGAGTTTCCTTGACGTGCCGTTCATGCTCAGTGTCTGGATTGGACCGGTCATCGCGCAATTTATTCTCAAGCACTTGACTTGGAGATGGGGTTATGGTATCTGGGCTATCATCGTGCCAATCTCCTTCATTCCTCTCGCAACCTCGCTCTTCTCGCACCGTCGCGATGCACGACAAAGGGCTCAATCGCCAAAGCCGCCCGCCTTGAGCAGCTTGTCGCATCAGCTGGACCTGGTCGGACTCATCTTGCTTGGAGGCGCTATCACGTTCATCCTCATTCCGCTGACTCTGCACGCTCACGCTTTCGAGGCTCGTAGTAAGACGATGACCGGTGCCTTCCTCGCCTTGGGTCTAGCATGTCTCTTCGGACTCATAGTCTACGAGTGCAGCTCCAAGGTCGGCCCAAATCCAATTCTGCCTGCTCACTTATTCAAGACACGTACAGTTGTCGCGGGCGTGGCCTTGGCTTTCTTCTACTTCATGGCATTCTATCTATCAGTACTTCCGTACTTCTACTCATATCTACTGGTAGTTCATGGACAGTCAGTATCTGCGGCAGGACACATCACTCAAATGTTCACCTTCTCTTGCACTATCGCCGCGGTGGCTGTTTCGTTCTGGATTAAGAGAAGCCGCAGGTATCGCTTGATTCTCATTTGCGGATGCATTTTCTACAGCGCCGGCTTGATCTGGATGTCTTTTTTAAAGGAAGGAGCTCCCATCTGGCTCATCGTTGGCTCCCAGCTCACGCTGGGCGTTGGTGGCGGTCTCATTCACGGCCCTGCGCAGCTCGGAGTCCAGGCCGCAGTGCGACACCAGGACGTCGCAACAGCTACCGCTCTTTTTCTCACCTTCCTTGAGGTGGGCGGTGCTGCCGGATCTGCTATATCTGGATCAATTTGGAGCAGTAATCTTTTATCAAAGCTTGAGGAGTACTTGCCAGAGGAGACTGCCGAGCATGCTGCCGCCATCTTTGGCGATGTCAACATAGCAGCCAGCAAATGGCCCATGGGAGATCCTACTCGTGACGCCATCAATCGAGCCTACCAGGAGACTATCCGCAAGATTCTATATGTTGCTGTGATTGTCTCTCTGGTACTGCTTCCCTTGGCTTTGGTCATGAAGAACTATAAATTAGATGAGGTCGAACAGGAGCGACAGGTACCAGTCCTACGACATCGACCAACTTACGAACAGCTCACGGTCAGTGAGATAGACGAGTCCGAGGCGTACAGCAGACGTTCCTCCACTTCGACGATTATGTGATGGATATGAGTATAACCGAGGTTCGCACATTTTTGATTCCGGCATAGCATAGGTTCGGGATATTTACGACGATCATGAAGACAGTTTGAGTTTAGCATAGACAACGATAGACGAAACAACCTTAACCAGGATATTTGCCAACTTTATCCCGAACTTCTGCCTCGATACTCGCATTGTCTCGCACGCATATTGCCCGCGAATTTCCTGGTCGACTGCCGTGTGGGGCAAAGAGGTGCAAACTTGCGGGGAGAACCAACACTTACCTTCTGTACCTTTTCCGCGACGAGTCGACGATCATCCAGCAATTTCCGGTTGGTCAAGTGCTTCAACGACCTCGGCATTCATGTGGTGGTATATATGAAGCCATACCCCTGCAATAGTAGACCAAGGTGAATAGATCAGAGCCTTCCCTATGGCCTTCTCTAAGATGAATCGCTTGACTCTAGGACTCTTGCTGGCCCAAGCAGCGACGACAGTGCTCGCCCAGCAAACGAATGACTGTGCTGGCCTCACCACGTCATTGCAGATTCCCGATCTCGAAGTACTGCTCTCCGTACCCGTTGCCGCTGGTACGATTGTCTCGTACCCTGATAACGTTATAACATGTGGAGGTCCCACCACAACTCAGCGTGCTGACACAAATGTCTGCCGTGTGCGCATGCTATATACGACTGGACCTACAAGCAATGTCACTCTGGAGGCATGGCTCCCTTCGAACTGGAGCGGACGCTTCCTTGCCACTGGCAATGGAGGTACAGGAGGTTGCATCAGCTACAGTGAGCTGAATTATGGTTCTGCCAATGGTTTCGCCACTATCGGCACAAACAATGGACACGATGGCCTCACTGGACTTCCGTTCCTCAACAATCCCGGCGTGATTGAGGACTTTGCGTGTCGAGCGCTTCACAGTTCTGCCGGCATTGGCAAGCAACTCATCGACACCTATTATGGACGAAAACCGAACAAGTCATACTATCTAGGCTGCTCCACTGGTGGAAGGCAAGGTTTCAAGGAAGCCCAGGACTTCCCCGAGGATTTTGATGGTATCGTGGCCGGCGCGCCTGCCTTTGCGTGGAATGACTTGATTTACCAGAGTGGCATTGCCTTCGTCATCACCGGTCCGCCCAGTTCGTCCACCTTTGTCACCGCAAAACAATGGGATCTTTTCAACAACGCCACCTACGCCCAGTGCGACACTCTGGATGGCGTCGCTGACGGTGTCCTCGAAGATCCGGACCTTTGTCAGATCCGCCCCGAGGCCTTGATCTGCGGGGAAGGCCAGTCCAACTCCACTGACTGCCTGACAGCCACCCAAGTCCGGACCGTCCGCGGTATCTTCGACGCCATATACGGCCCCGAAGGACAGCTCATCTATCCTCGCCTGCAGCCTGGCGCTGAGTCGGCACTAATAAGCGGAAACCCCTTCCCTTTTTCCACCGACTGGTTCCGATACGTCATCTTCAACGACAGCACATGGGATCCCGCGACGTTGAATCTCGGCGACTGGAAGCTGCTGTCGGCGCAGAACCCCTTCAACATCCAGACATTCGAGGGAGACCTCTCAGGCAGCCGCGACCGTGGCGTCAAGATCCTACACTATCATGGTACTCAGGACGGGCTTATCTCCAGTGACAACTCGAAGCGCTACTACAGCGAGGTCCAGCAGACTATGAGCCTCACGTACGACCAGCTAGATGAGTTCTACCGCTACTTCAGGGTCTCAGGAATGGGCCACTGCGGTGGTGGCACCGGTGCATCGAATATCGGTAACGGCGAGGACTCCAACTATGGCTTTGAGCCGAGCAAGAACGTCCTCGCTGCTATTGTGGATTGGGTTGAGAATGGTAACGCTCCGGATACTATCGAGGGCGCCAAGTACGCTGCTGCGGGCGGCGGTAATGGTACTCAGTCAATTGATTATGTGAGGAGGCACTGTAGGTGGCCTAGACGAAATGTTTGGGATAGGACTGGGGACCCGAAGAATGAGGATAGTTGGAGCTGTCAGTAAGCCTATCAATGTAAAAGGTCAGCAATCGCTCAGCCTCGTCGAAGTACTGCGAATGTATCCAAATACGATCGTGCTAGGCAGACGAACTGACCCTTTGCCACTGAGAGAGCTTCGGAACATATTGATGACATCTCATATCTATTTGCGAGCTATCCTGTCTTTTGCGACCCCATGCTGCAAACGATGTGATCGCAGTGCAACAAGTTTCGGCGCATCGACCGCAATCCATCTTTCCGGCTTTCCCAAAGTCGCGGTTTTCTCCCACATCGCTTCGTCTCTCTCGTCCTCAAGTCTCGCCATCGTTCCTGCATCCTCTTTTCTTCGATCACCTAACCTCTACATGAAGCCCGACAGATACCACAGTGACACACATTGCGTGACCGCGCTCAGCACGCTGGGAATCTCGAGGTGGGAATGGCTCATGATGCCGTAGACGTCTCTCTTCATGCTCCTTCTCTAATCTCGCGTGCTCGACCTCCTCTTGGTCCAGTAGAGTGCCGAGAATTGCTGCCTGCGACCTCTACGTGGACTGTATCAAAGTTCGACGCCCAAGATGTAACGGCCACTTGACTGCTTCCGCAGCTCTGCTAGATGAATCTAGTACCTTAATAAATGACCGCACGAGGATTGACGACAGGCTCTATGGGTGTCACAAAATCCTTTTCCGACAGTTAGTCGCGGAGCTGGGGCCGGAGAAGTGGCGGATGCTCGAATCAGTCGTTCCCACTTCGGACGCTTTTCAAGACAATGCATGCAAGTCTGGTACCAATTTGCCCTCCGCTTCGTCTATCTCCTTCTGTATTGCCTCCTTTACAATCGCGCCGCACATCTTGGCGTAAGGGTTCGTCTTCACCGACAGTTGTTGAGCGATTTTGTTGCCATATCGGCCGCCTTGATAGAAGTCCTTGCTTGCTAGTCCTTCTATATCCTGCGAGTCCAGCTTGGTGATAGCTTCACTGACACCGAAGATCTTCGAGCTCTTCGATTGCATGTCCGCGACTTTCAGTAGGAGAAGACCTCGATGAGTGTGTGCCGCAGCTAAGATGCGGCTCTGCAATCCGGAGATCGGCTCATGAGGAGATGAGGGAGATGCGAGCTCTATACCTTTCTGTAGGTCTTCAAGAAGATTCCGGCTGTCCTTGGTCTTGGTGCTAGTAAAAAGAGCATCCATTGGCAATGACATGCGCTTTATTTGTGCTCGGTCGATGTACGCTGGTGCATAATCCGGGTGCCGCTGTAGCAGTGCACTGATAGAGGCCTCGGCAGCAGCGATGTCAGACACAGTTGGACTAGATACATTTAGCGGCTGTAGGATCGCTGCGATCTCTGCTTTGAGCTGTTTGCAATCCTCTGCAGATATGTCCGGCAGTGTATCGGCCAAGTGGTCGATTTGCACTGCCCCAGCAGGAGACGACTCTGGATCAAACAGAGCTCCTAGTACTCGACTGTCGTTCTTTGACAGGGCCGCCATGATGATGGGTGTGATTGTGCGTGATTGAAGGTAATTGAGAAGGCTGATCAGCTGTTTCGAACGCGTGAGCGGCGATGGATAATCGCGGATGGACGACTGGCTTAGCTTCTGCGGCTCTGCCGGACAACGGATTTTTGGCACGGGGCCCGTCCGGATTATCTGGTCAGACAAAGAACTTGAGCGTCATCAGCCTCAACAAGCCGCATGGAGCCGAGCATGTTTGGCCATGTTGCCAGGACATGAGACCAGGCTACGGGATTCACGGAGTCACCAGTCATACATATCTATGTCTTTCAATCTTCTGTTATCTGTCATCACGCACAAAACCTACAACTAGCACCCTTCTATCTACGTGAACGTTGCGCCTCTTCATAATATGGCGCCAATAGCATTGTCACCACAACGTTCGCCGGATCTGCACCCACAGACTGACCTTTCCTCATATCGCGGCTACGACCATGTTCACTGGTATGTCGGAAACGCAAAGCAATCAGCGGCCTTCTATGTGACCCGCATGGGTTTTGAGCGAGTGGCGTACAAAGGTCTTGAGACCGGTTCCCGAGCAGTCGCCTCGCACGTTGTTCGAAATGGCGACGTCACCTTTGTGCTCACATCTCCTCTCCGTGGGCTACAAGACCTGCACAAGTTCAGCCAAGACGACCAGGAGCTGCTGAAGAGCATCCATGCGCATCTTGAGAAGCATGGAGATGCTGTGAAGGGTAGGGACGCTCATCCACGCGCTGAACACTGGTGCTAACAGGATTTAGACGTTGCGTTCGAAGTCGACTCGGTCGATAATCTCTACCAGGCTGCAGTTGCGAATGGCGCAAAGTCGATACGAGTACCGACAGTATCGAAAGACAAGGACGGCTACGTGAAAGCGGCGATGATCCAGACGTACGGTGACACAACACACACGCTGATCGAGCGAAGCGCATATCATGGTGCCTTCCTACCAGGCTTTCGACCCGAGACGGCAAGAGACCCAGTCAATCGATTCTTGCCAAGGGTGACGCTGGAGGCAATCGACCACTGTGTTGGTAACCAGGATTGGGACGAGATGGACGATGTTTGCGATTACTACGAGAAGGCCCTTGGCTTTCACCGGTTCTGGTCTGTGGATGACAAGGACATCTGCACAGAATTCTCTGCGCTCAAGTCAGTAGTCATGGCTTCGCCGAACGAGGTCGTGAAGATGCCCATTAATGAGCCGGCCAAAGGAAAGAAGCAGTCGCAGATCGAGGAGTACATCGACTTCTACGGAGGTGCAGGTGTCCAACACATCGCTCTAAGGACGACCGATATCATTGAGGCCATCACCAACCTCAAAGCTCGCGGCGTAGAGTTCATCAAGGTGCCGGAGACGTATTATGAATCGATGAAGAAAAGGCTGCGGGCAGCTGGTATGGAGCTTAACGAGGACTTTGAGATCATCAAGAGCCTCGATATTCTGATCGACTTCGACGAAGGAGGATACTTGCTTCAGCTCTTCACAAAGCACCTACTGGATCGGCCGACAGTTTTCATTGAGATCATCCAGCGCAACAACTTTTCTGGCTTTGGCGCAGGTAACTTCAAGTCTCTGTTCGAGGCGATAGAACGTGAGCAAGAACTTCGTGGCAATCTGGTATAGATAGATGAATAATGTAATGACCACTAAAATCTTTATGACACAAATCCATCCTCTTTGGTAGCCGAGGTCTTGATTGATCAAGCTGTGATTGGCCAGGCGCGTCCCATGATGAAGACGCGGCACGGTGCGGCTACTTGCGCCTCGAAGCGACGGCCACGGAGAACAACACCCGACCTCTTCACGGGTTTTCGCTACAATCAAGATACAGAGCATCATCGCGATGGAAGCGAGCGCTGTTGCGTCGTACAGTAATCAGTTCCGTATTCAATGGGTATGGTCTGTGCTTTGAGTGGCTTGCTGATCTCAAGAGAGAGCCATGGCTTGCGATCGGTGTCGGTGAGTTTGCCTTGGCCTCGAACTATTGACGCTATCCTGACGAGCGCAGAAAGCTGAAAGTTAGATGCGACGATGTCAGACCTGCATGCAATGTCTGTCGTCAGCGTCGTAGGGACGCTGAATGCACCTATCAAGGTGGAGGAGGTACGACAAAGGGACGACCGCGTAAGGACGCAGTCCTCCGTCACGGAGCACGACCATCGATATACACAGGATTAAATCCGGCGGGACCGCCTCCTCCAAGTGCCGCATCATCCCCGGTGGTTGCAGTACCCACGGCATCTTGTTCCGCACCCGGACCTGCGTTCCCTAGCTCCAGCGTGGCGCAGGTACCGTCTCTGTTAAACGGCCATCATACGACCGATAGTATAGAACGTTTGGTTGAGGCCAAGGTGCAGCAGCTGTAAGCTTTTGCTCGCCACCTTGTTGCGTTCATACTTACTTGTTGTAGTCTAGGTCAATCTCTCGCTTTTTCACCGAGACGAGAAGCGACTGTGCACAGAACCGCCTCTCCTGGTCGTCCTCCTACCACAGCTGAGAAGCCACTAGTAACTTCCGGAGAGGTTTGGGAAACTTTCAGTCGGACTTGGTATATCTTCTCGGCCATTTTTAGGTCACGCTGACGATTTAGTCAACTCCAAAATGAGAGCGACGCCAAATCAGATCTGTGCGAAACGTACTCTCAACAACTGTACTGTCAACCTCTTCCCCTACTGAACATCGACACCCTTCGGGATACCCTCGACACCTGCCCCGAATACCTTTTCTTTGCCCTCTATCTTGCTACAGGATGCTCGCTCGTCCGGTCGGATGATCATCCTCGTGTGCCCTTCAAGGCTCTGGCGCGCACTTTCGCTCAAGTTCTTACTTCTATCGACGACCCAACCTTGTACTTAGTCCAGTCATATTGTCTACTGGCTTGGAGCTTTATCTACGGTACGTCATTTGTGTCCGCTGGTCATTGCTATGACTGAAATAACGGTAGTTGGCGAACGCAGCTCTGCACAAACCGCCTCGGAGGCCGCAGCAATATGCTTCGATGATATTACCGATCGGAGACTCAGTAGACGATATCGTCCAGAGGACGAAGACGATCTTTTGCGCTGTTGCCAAAGTATTTTCATTCTCAAAAGTATGATCGTCCGAAAACACTCAGCATTTCAGCAACCCTTGAAGTTACCGTATCAGCTTAGTCCTCCTAAGCCCATTCCACTTATCGAGACAGAGCAAGGTATCTTGCAACCTCGTGACTTGGGAATCATCACCTACACTGTACGCCTCTTTGGTATCTTCCGACGTGCTGTGGGTTTTGTCCAATCGTTTGGGACTTCAGACCAGATGGATCATTGGCATGCTGACTCGACTTACCACTCGATCATCCAAGATCTCAACGATTTCGAGACGACACTCTCTCAAGAGCATAGAGTGAAGAGACTCAAGTTCGAGGTACGCCTGGCTGAAGAGATCGACGGTCAGCGCCTATACTGGGCACCCTGGTTTACTATGCAGTTCTTATTTCATGCTATCCAAGTGCTCATTAATCACCCTCTGATGCATCTTGTGGAGCAAAGAAAGGACACATCGTTCCGTCCTCCATCCTTCTCTCAACATACTTCGGATGAAGCTCGACTGCACGGTGGCTGGGTCATCCACTTGATTCGTGCTGCTCACGGCAAAAGTTTCGAATTGCGTGACCCATTTCTGGCCTTCATTGCTGCGGCGACAGCAACAGTGTATCTCTTCTGGATCTTCGACAAGGACAAGAACGCAGCTGAAGATACCTTGGCCTCGTACAGAACTTGTGTTGATTTCGTCCGCTCGAAGGCGGACGGTGACTCGCATCTGCGCTTCACAGTGAGTCCTTTTCTGCAGAAAGCTGGTAAAATACTGACAATTTACAGCTTCAACGGCTGGAAATGCTTGAGCGGTCTGCCACGGGTATGACTGACGGTCGCAATCCTCATCCACGACCGAGCGCAGCTCTTGAAGTGCTATTGCCCATCTTCGAGTACTGCCGGACCGATCCGATAGATCATGTACTTAATGCAGACGGAGCAGTACCACTCCCCGTCACGTCGGAATTCTTGACTTCGCCAAATGCAATCTCTGCTGCACCCACACCACACCCGAACAATGACACGCCAGTTGATGGCTATCTGGAGGCGCAAGCACCGAGAGATCAAAGCATGAATGATGGCAGCGCTTTCTCCTTCGGGGCGAATGAGTTCGGGAACATCAATATTTTCGACACTTCAGACATTCTGAACACGGCTCTTCTCGATGGGAGTCTATGGCCAGGACAACTATAACAAGTGGATCATCTTGAACAGAAGATCACAATTTTGTTAATTCATGAGTATATCAAAGCGTATTTACATGGTCCGAGACCTTCTTCGCTTACAAAAGGATCAGAAGACAGTGTAGATAAGTTAAGCTCACGCATGAACTAATTAGATACAATGCACGCTAAAATTGTGCAGCGTTCATGTCGCAGAGGGCAGCTTCTTCAGTGCCATCGCAGCCCTGATCTGCGGCGCCATCTCCATTGCTTGGGCTACCGACCCCTCCATGATATCCTTGACAGCGTCCAGTAATTCCGCAGGACTCATACGCTGCTTCGCATACATCGCAGCAGCCTGCTTGATATGAAGATCGAGTTGTGCCAGATACTCGCATTGCAGCACAGTCTCTTCTACCGTATCTCTTAGTAGTTTTGCTTGATGCTCGTCCTTCTGCACCCGTCCCAGCTCAAAAGGGTGCACCATAGGCAGCTCTCGCCATCTCAACGCGAAGAGAAACGTCGGCATAAAGGCGTAGACATCTCTCTTCCCCGAGTATATCAGAGGATTGGTCTTAATTCAACACGTCCAGTGCTACGTAAGTCGCGGTGCCAGAAAGGAGGGGGCCATCTCTGCATCCCTTCGTGGCGAGGCCAAAGTCTATAAGTTTGATCTGCCTGTCATTGTCAAGGATATTCTCGGGTTTGATATCATTATGCTCGATCTTTTGCTTGGAGAGATAAAACAGGACATCTGGAATAGTTTGGAGCAGCTCGAACACACGATTGGCAGGAAGGTTGCAAAAGCGGTCTTTGTCACGGTAGTCAGAGAGATCTTTGTTGCCGAGATATTCGAGGTAGAGTGCATCTTGCGCGGGAGTGAATTCTGCTAAGGACGAGATGGTTTTGGCGATGTTTTCCTGGTTTAAGTCAGATGAGCGTAGCGCAAAGAATCTATCAAGGACGCTCACATGAGACAAAGTCGCGAGAAGTCGCTTTTCCCATCGGATCTGTTGAACGGCGTTCGAAGTCCTGCCTTCCTTCTCAATGATGTCTACTTTACCTGCTCTTCGCAGTCGGACGAAGGTGTTTGAATTCGTCGCAATGACTTTCTCCCCCGACTGAATAGTGCCAGTATAGTGGATGACAGGTGAGGGTAACCCAGTTGTAGACATGGTCGGTGATGGAAGTTTTGGTTGATTGCCATCGTTGTCTGTCGCTTCTCCTCCAGTACCAATATCTTCTTCTCCGAGTTGGGAGACCTCATGCCCAGCTTGATCGTCCTGGATCTTTGAAGCATCGGGTGACTGTGCAGGTCTATCATCGCCCTCTTCTCTGGTATAGGAATCCGAGTTCCCCTGCTGATGAACGATGTCGGCTCTTGCTGGATCTGGAATCGTAGAAGCCTCAGAGTCGGCAGAGTCTCCGCTCGATGTGCTCGAGGCTCGCGAAATTCTCGTAGCGCTCTCCATACGGGATGATTGCCTTTGACAGGGAGAGCTCGTAGTTCAGCAGACACAAAGCTAGGATGCCTTCGTGAAAACGTAGTACCATATACACAAGCATACTTCTTCGATCCTTCGTGCCGTCCATCCTGTACGATCAGAGATGCGTAGTACAGGAAGTACTTGTATCAGATATGATTTGGGTTGTTGCCGCTGGAGTCAGCGTGGAGATTTGCATCAGTACTCGCGGGCGGCTGCATCCTTGTACGACGTAAACATCACGTCTCCGTCTCCGAGTACTTTCGTCAATATCTCTAGCCAACTTGAATTCTGATATCTTCCCAAATACGTCATGCCGGAGTCAAACCTACGTGCCGTGCGACATCCATGGCGAGTTCCGACAGTAAGCCCAGAGCCCAACACTGGCACCTTGGATTCCGTTCGTGGGGAACTCACCGCATTATCTGACCTTCTGACCGTCCGTAGAATGATATGAAGCATTTGAAGCAGAGTCCGACCACTACCTACCTCTTGAAGAAGCAAGGAATAGATGAAGATCGTCAGCGAGAGCTTGCCTTGACACACAATCGCTGCGTGATGAAGATTCGAGGTGATGGTCAATTTCTGTGGGAGCTGCATAAGTATATTGAGCGGCAGCCTCGCAAGCGTATGGAGCAGCTCATCAGCCGCTATCTCATGCGACTTGAGGCGCAAGGTAAGCAGCTCGAGCAGGACCACCGTGATGCTATGATGCTGGCAATTGACTTGAGTGTGAGAGAGCCGCGGGGTAAAGTCATGTTCAAGCCAGTAACACAATGTGTAACGTTGTGGTATCTGTCGTGATTGATGGAAGACCTTCTGCAGAAGAAAAGAGGTATCGAGATCGCTGAGATGCGGGAGGTAGTTGCGAAGCTGATCGCTGAACATAAAGCTTCGAAAGCCACACAGGTTCGCCGCTCAAAGCGGATTCGGGAGCAAGTGGCAAAGAGGCTGCAAAACAGACAGAGCAGCAAACGAATAAAGCAACTACTGAGCTAGATAGTACAGGCGTACTAGTCTTTGCCATGACGAAGTCGAATACAAGCATGTTCCGTGACATGCTAGAAAGTTATGCTTCAAACCCGATGGCCTCGGTCAGCTACAGACCATGCTGCTCACCCGATACGAGTCTCCGCAGCAATCTGCCGTGCTTTCTTGATGCTGGACAGGTATACATCTTTGGCAGCTGCACGCAGCTCATCTCCATCCATCATGTCTTTTGCTTCGACAGCGAAGACCTCAATGGTGGGAATACCAATGCGGTCCAGTTTCTGAGCTTGTCGCAATCCCGCTCGAATACAAGCCTCGAGCTTCTCCCTCTCGGGAAGGTCTAAACGGACAAGACACAGATCGTACGGTCAGTCGCGCCGGCTTCGTTCCCCCAGCCTAGAGCGAACAGGAAAGTGTATCCAAACGAAAAGATGTCACGGCGACCAGGATGCTTCGGAGAATCTTCGGTCGAGAACTTCAAGAGGAACGTACCTAGGTGCACCACCCACGTATGGCCCCCTTTGCTAACCTTCAGTCCCAAGGCCGAAGTCGAGGAGTTTGGGGCCTTTAGCAGTAACTATGACATTAGGAGGTTTAGTAACCTACGTGTTCGACATGGTGTTTGACGAGCAATAGAGTTGAACGGATCTCGAGAGAAGGCATTCCCCGGAGCAAGGATATCCTCATGATATACAAAGGAACATGGTCTGCCGCGAGGGGCGATAGAAATGATGTCTTTCATCTGGGTCCGCGCCAAGGACCTCGCATCGCACATATGATGATTTTATGGCCAAATGGCTGCTGTCTTGAAGCGCCATCATATCCGTGTGTGTTGTGTACTTTCACCCGCTAATACTACGTGACATGATGTTGGTGAGATTGTGCTACCACCGGAAAGACAGCCTCAAGGAAGCCACAGCTTGATCGAATGCGTCGTATGCCAATCTCGCTCCAATCAGCCTGCCATCATGTTGTCGGTGAAGTCACCCTGGCCAGTTCCCAGAATGAGCCCCGAGCCGGTGACAAGTAAGCATCCTGTACCTATAAGTACAGTTTCCACCAGAGATACACTGCCAAAGTGACACTCGCCAGCATCCAGAGTGGTTGGAACGGTATCCCGACATAACAATTTTGCTGGTCAACATGGGGTCCAACGAAGAGCACCTGAAGCAGCTTTGCCTCGCCCACAATCGACGAGTGGTCAAGATCGGTCCAGACTCGCATCTTCGCTATTAGCTCTATTGCTACCTTCGCCGTCATCAGAAGATCAACATCGAGCAATTGATCGGGCGCTTCTTGACAGCAAAGGAGGAAGAAGACTAATAGAAGGGGACGACCTTGCAGAAACGAATAGCAGAGCTCTCTGTGCTCGCCGCCGGTAGACATGGCAGCACCGACATGAGTAGTACTAGCACAAAATGCGAGCTACTCTGGGACATGTTCGAGGTCGCGCACGGTCTCTTGGAGGAGGAAATGGCTCTAGAAGATGCTGATTGGTCAAAGACAATCGATGATTACTTAGCTGAGGTGGACTGCGAAGAGACGACGCCGACGAAATCTGTGGTCAAGTTGCGTCGATACGCGAGGATCAAAGAGCGCGGAATTATCAAAATGGTTCATAATAGACAGACCGGGTGGTTCCTGGGTACCACAGGCTACGAGACAACGATACAGCCATACTTCGATATAGCAAAGGTTCAAGTGAAGAGTGGTGAACAGAATTTCGCGGAGAGAAAGCCCGCTCTTGCTCCAAACTCGGACGTCATCCAAATTCCGTTTCCCTCGCGACTACAACAGCATACCTCTGGCCTTTCGATCTTCTATCGATCCATGAAGACCATTGCACACTCAAATGATCATGATCGAAATAGCAAATATGCATAGACTTCGCAGTCGGTCGATGACAGTTCCATCACGGCTGATGTCCGGTAGTCTCACACGGTGAAACCAATTGCATCACGATCCTTCATGTCCGGAGACCGACGCATCCAGCCACACGGCCCCATGGCATGTTTCAACGTAACCACGTCGAACCATGTTGAACCATATCCAAAATCATGCATCTAGACTTCCTGTCACCGTTACAGGATGGTTTGACGTAAAATAGATGTCAATAGGAAGAGGTTGCGGGGACCAGACCGCCACATGCTTCATGTGAGTCGCAGAAGACGACCTCATTTCATCACGACTTCTGACCTAGGGAGATTGATCTTGATGGACAGAAGGGAATGTACTTCCCACTTTGGGTCCTCAGACTGACATTTTCAAGTGAGTTTGAAATATCAGATGTATCATTATGAAAAATTCAAGTGGTATCTAGTAGCTGTACAATCTCTGTCTACCAAGGTCATAGACATTACTCCCCTTCAGCCGTGACAGCCATCCGTCGTGAGAAATATTCTAGTCCAACCATGCCATGCAATATCCATCTGATCTCTAAGCCTCCTCAACAGCCTTGACGACCTCAGTCCAGCCCACTCCCCAACCTTCATAACCCCTCTCGACAGTAACAAACACCCCATCAACACCCTCTTCCTTCGCCCTCCTCACCACCTCCGCTTCTTCTCCCCTTCCCCTCGGACAAGAGTGCACCATAATGGTACTCTTCCTCCTCGTCTCCCTGCCCCCTTCAAACCCTTCCAGACCCCTCTCCAACCAGCTCCCGTAACTATCCTCAAAACAAGTGACCTTGTCCGCATACTCGTAATACTTCTCCGCAACGGGACACCCTGGATTCGTCCAGACCTGTGTCCCTCTCGACAGACTGCGACGGATATAAGCATGCAAAGAACTCATATAGCCCAAATGGCGCAGATGATGGGGCGCCTCGTCGACGAATATGCCGGCGATATGGATATCCACTGCGCCGGCGCTCAACTTCCGTCGTCCGGAGCCCGGCAGGGTGACGCCTGAATCAGTAGGTCGCAGTGGCGAGGAGGCTTTCATGCTCGATGCGCTTGTCGGCGGCAACAAAGGCGACGCAGGGATGGACTGCTTGTTCCAGCGCTCATAGCGGCGCACGTCTTCGAACACGTCTTCCAGAGAGCGTTCGGCCCACTTTACGTGCACGTAGCCGAAGAGCGTGGCATTGGGGTACGTATTCAGTCGGGTGACTTGCGCGACGTAGTTGGCGTCCGGAGTGTCACCGCCGGGACCGTTGGCGGGATTGACGATGATGTCGAATTGCACGGCGGGATGTTGCTCCAAGGCGGTGAAGAGGGGCTCCCATGAAGAGGAGGTCGGGTAGATGTATAATGGCACCTGCACGCGTAGCTTGCGGCGGGGTTTGGGGGAGCGGGACGTCCGAGAAGCCATGCTGCTTGTTGTGTCGGAGGCTGGTGAGAGGCGGGAGGTGGCGCCGGGCGAGCGAGAAGCGGCGCGGAGGTTGTCTCGGGATTTGGTCCTTCGTTGGTATGTGGGAGAGTAGAAGGAGGAAACGGTTGTGGTTGTAGTGGTTCTGGTCTTGTAGCCTTGAGGTCCGTCAAGAGGGTTGGCTTTGCTGGGGACGGGGGGAGGAGAGCTCGTGAGGCGATCGTGCAGGTCGCGGAAGAAGGCGCGGACGGGCATGGTTGGGAGTTGGCCTCCGAGGAGAGTGATGTATGTATCCAGGATTTGTGGTCAGTAGAAAATCAGAAGGGGCCACGTGTTGGGCGTCACTGGCGGTCGATCAGTCGGGAGATTAGGTCCGATGGTAGTGGTATTGGCAGTAGTGTATGCAGAGTTCTATTCAGAGAAGCGAAATCCAAGCGGCAGACGATGCAAGTATATACAAGTGGACCATCTGACGAAGATCCTGTCTGTCAAGTTTCGACAAGAACGCACGGTCGAAGAGGGACAAGGGTAAAAGCTTTCTGTTCGGGTTTCGGATTCAATAGCTGGGCTCGAACACACATTTTCAGACATTCAGGTACGGGTTAGGTGGTAGTGGATCGCATGGGACAAGGGACAGACAGTGGAGTGTGCGATGGTCAATGGGTCCGGGCTGAAAAGGCGAACATGTGGTTGCATGTCTGGTCAAGCATTGAGCACAAACATCAGCGTCATGTACGAACAGACAAGGGGGGGGGGGCGCTGCGAAGCACGATGAGAGTCATTCCGCCCTGAAACAGCTCTTGGTCGGTGGAAGAGAAGCCCCAAAAGGCCCTAGACTTTTCTTGGGTTCGGCTGGCGGTGAAACGGACCCAAACAACGCGATCTCACACAATCCGGAGCAGTCCCAGCTGAAGACTCCCTAGTCTTTTCTTGGGCAGTCTTTGCGTCTTTCAAATCATCAGAGTCTCACTCCCCATTCCTTCTTGCCAATCCGACCAATTCCTTCCATCTCAAGCCGCGGCGAAGACCATGCCAGCATGCCAGCATGCCACCCCATGACACCCCATGCCCACCACATCTCGTGCTCGTCACCTCATTCTCGCTCGCTCGCTTCAAGTGGATCTATCGAAAATCCTGCATTCTCTTCGACGCCAAACAATCGCTAATCCCACAATTCCCAAAACACTCGCTTCTCGCTTGTTCCTCTGCTGTTCATTACCTTTTTTGCCCGTAACCTTGCCAAAATCAGCACCAAAATACGATCCCGCTCTCATCCTACCGTGCCAGCTGTGGAAGATCACCATTTCCCATTTGTTTCTTTGCCCGTAAGCATACCCTGTTGGCTCCTCCCTCGTTTCTCGTCATGCCCTGTTGTCCTGCACCACTTTCCTCCCCTGATGCCCTATCGCCCCGTGTGCGGCTGTCCTCCCTCGTGTCTTTCTCGGGCGTTACCTCCAGCTGAACATCGTGTCCACCTCTGTCCTGACCATTCGCTCCCGCCGTCTTACCGTGGTAGCCGTCATGACGAGCCTCGTGTGCGCTCCGTCCCGCCCTGCCCCTCCCTGTGGGCGCTCATCGTGATCTTACATTATGGTAGAGAGGGTTGAGAAAGCGTATTGCTGGTGCCGGCAACAGCTACTGTTTACTCTATGCGGTATGCACACGTGTCGCCATGTCGTGGTCTTGCGAAGAGAAGCTAAGCGCTGCCGTGTGCTTCCGCTGCTTCGTCATTCTGCATTTGCTTTGCGCTATTCATGAGCGGAGACATGGCCGACGGGGTCTGGCTCCCAGCGTTTTGCTGGTCGGGACAGGCATGTGAAGATGGCAAATGCACCTCTCTGCTGAATGTATCTGCCGCAGTATTGTCCGACTATGATGTAAGATTGGAAATGATGAAGGACGCAGAAGCTTTACTGTCTTTACAGTGCTGTGGCAAGCAGTGGGAATGCGCACGTGAAGCAGCATGCTGGGATGTAGAGATTCGAATAGCCAGTGCTGGCCTGCCTGCACTTTGTACAACAATCACTCACAATCAGAAAAAATCAAAGTCCTTGAAAATATCATAAAATGTGTGAAAAAGCCTCTACGCTATGCATACACCATCCTCTCAGAGGATAACCATATAACCAAAAACCTTACGGGATATCAAACGCCTTTTACTAATAACACAGCACTTTTAGCACTATACATCGCCCCCGTGCTCCAAAGCAGTCATGTTGGTAGACCTATCCCTTACTCTCCGAAACCTGAACATACTGCCCCCTCTCCTCCTCACCCTGAATCTGCTTCCTCTCCCTTTTTCCCCTCAGTTTCCGCTCATCGAAATCCTGCCAGCGCGGACGCACAGCCTGCTCTTCCTCAGCAGCGACGTCGTACGCGTAGAGTCCATCGCCACCGAACACGCCGGACGCACCTGGGTGCATCTTTCCCACCAATCCCCGCCTTCTCGTCTCCGCCCACTTGCGCTGGATCCAGTACATCTGCTCATGCTCCCTGAGGTACCTCTTGCCGTGGAAACTCCTCAGCACAACGTCACGCAGCTTCAGTCCCAGTGCCTTCCTGTCCTCCTGCTTCTCGTACATACGTTTCGTGATCCACGCCACGTCTTCGGGAGTGAACGTCTCGGGGAGCGGCGGCGGCTTGACTTCGTCGTGCGTATACGCCGTCCAAGGACCCAGCATAGCTAGGAGCGAGATCTGGGCGCGCGCGAGGGCCTCGGGGTCATTGGGCGGCACGACTTCTCCGTAGCGCTTGCTTGGGTCGTCTGGATCTGTGAGGACGAGCGCTGTGGCGCCGACTTCTGTTGCCACGATAGGGATACCAGACAGTGCGGCTTCACCGATCGCCAGGGGCAGACCTTCGGAGAGAGAGGAGTTCATGAAGAGCCATGCGTCTTTGAGCACTTCCTTGGGGGAGCCGAAACCGGCGAGAGTCACTTTGCCGGACATGCCGCGGGTGTTGATCAGGGTGGTGGTCTCGAGGGCGTAGGATGGTTGACGGTCCTGCGCGCCGTAGACAGTGAGGCGGTAGTCGGTGAAGCCGAACTTGTTGATGATGACGTCTGCGGCGAGGACAGCGTTCTTGACGTCCTTGATGAATTGCACGTTGGACAACATAACTGTCGTGGGAAACTTCGTACGGGTTTCTTTGACGGGCTGGAAGGCGTCCATGTTGCCGATACCGTTGACTATAGGGTCGATCTTGCGCGCGAATTGCTTCTTGCTGCTGCGGAGGCCTTGGTCGGTACCCAAATCCATCTCCCAGTCCGGGTTGAACACAGAGGTGCAGGGTAAAATGATGTCGGCGTGGGTGTATGCCAAGTGGCACGCTAGCTTGACACCAGACAGGAGCATACCCTGAACCGGGACTGGGAGGAGACACTGGGCGGGAGAGATGTTGAGACACATCTCACGCCAGAGAATGGCGTGGTCCCAAATACCCCAAGTCGTGTTGCGGCGGTACTTGAGGAGGATACCGTATAGCGAGGAGATACCGTGGTGAGTTGTCTGGAACACCTTGGGGCAGTCTGCAGGGATCTCCACCGAGTAGATGAAGAAGTAGCAGATGTACAAGTTTAGCGCATCGCGAAAGTCAGTCATGCTGGGTGTTTCGATGTCGAGCATATCCTTGATGTTGATGACGTTCTCATCACCGTAGTCGATCAGCCAAGCTTCGATCCAGGCCTCCCATACTGCATCACACTTCCAGGTCTTGTTAAAGTCACGAGTCTCAAAGTACCTGTTCATCTTCAGGATAACGTTGCTGTAAGTCACCAGATCCTCGCGATTGTAGCGACGTGAACGGGCACCCTTGACGAAGCTCTTGAGCAGAGGCACAAAAATGTCCTTGATGTCTTGCTCGAGGCGAGTGTCGCTGATGCGCTCGTCAATCTGAGTCTGGAGAAGGTTGTCAAGCAGACCGTGGTATGGTGTCTTGCCGTCAAGACCCCACAGAGGGAGCACCTTGAGCGAGTTGATATTGCGTTCAATCTGGTACCGAGGAACACCGTAGTCGTTGGCACCCTCGGCGAGACAGTGGCCTCGGATAGTGGTGTGGCCGTTGACCAAGTCACGACGACAGTTGGAAACACCACCTGGATTGTCGGGCCAGCAGCCATTGTCAGAGAAGATGACGGAAGTGGAGGTAGCGGTATCACGGTAGGTATCCTCGGGACGAGCAGTGAGACGGGTAGAGTCCTTGGCAAGACCCATCTCAAAGAGATCGGCAGCCTTGATGAGCAGAGGGCAAGTGGCAGAGGTTTCGAGACTCGGTTCCATAGCAGAGATGATCTGTTCAAGATTCTCATCAAGCGCATGAGCGGCGCGGAGAAGGTGACCAGCATCACGAAGATGCCAGTAGCGCTTGAGAAGTGGCTCTTGACGAAGGATCATCTCATCGAGGAAGCAAGCGGAAACGGCGTCAAGGTAAGGCGGTTTAGCCCAAGACTTCCAAAGCATGGTCCGAAGCTGAGCAGTAGGCATCTTACGGTAGACAACCTTCTTCTCAGTTGAAGACCAGCGAGAAGGCATCTGCTTGATGAGCTTGTGGGAGGTGCGAGAAGAGATGGAGCTGCCAGCGGAGTCAGCTCGGCAGAGACGCTCGAGCCATTTGATGCGGTGGTGGATAAGCAGATCCTCATCCTCGAAGCTGACGTTCTTGGGCTTCTTCATGAAACCGAACTCGTCGCTAGTGATGTGGTCCGGCGCACCCATGAAAGTCTCGGAGCCGTTCTTGCCCATCACAGTGGTCTCCATCTGCGGGTTCTGCGCATGCTTGTAGATCCACCGGACGTCGAAAGTCTGGCCGTCCTGAGTAAGGATGACACGCTGCACCTTCTCTGAAGGAGTCCAATTCTTGACATCCTCAGATCCAGCACGGGGCTTGACGGACCAGAATACGGACATGGTCAATGGCCGATTGCTGCTGACACTGGAGTAGTTGGCTTGTAGCACCTCAGAGTTACCCTTGGGACGCTTGGAGAAGACGTATTCGAATGAGAACTCGATGTTGTCGCGGAAAATGCGACCAGACTTGATGCGACCATACCTGTCGTAAAGACATCGATACTCGACGCCATTCTCGACAGTAGTCCTCGAGGCAGGCCATCTCTTGTGAGACAGCTGCTCGTAGTGGTAGGTCGAAACGGCACCAGAAGCTTCCTCACGACCGTGAAGACGGTGAGAAGATCCGTAGTAAGCACGAGCAAGAGGCTTCTTGCCGTCAGGACGCTGCTGGAGATCACCATCGTGGATAGAAAGGACCAGGTTCCTGGCGTTAGTGCGAGAGATGAATCCAGTACGGACATACAAAGCAGTCTCAACAAGGACGCGGTGTCCCTCCAGAGTGCGAGGAGCACCGTGTCGCAGCAGACTGAGGAAGCGACCGTATGGCTTCTTACCGCCGATGACAAAAGTGTAGATCATCAGATTCTTGACCCACCAGCAGACCTTCCAGCACTTGAGCAGAGTCCACAAGACAAGCTTGCGAAGTGGATTCGATCGGAGCGAGTACCACAGTTCCTTTGGTACATCAGATCCCGCACCGGAGATGATCGCTACCCATTTAGCAATGTCGTAGCAGCCACGGACAATCGAATTGCCAATCCTGACAAAGATGCTGACAGGCTTGAGGGTCCGGGGGAGAGCAGCACTGAGCTCAGGCTCACCCTCGGCAACTGACACCACGGATGGCGTGCGAGAGGCGAGAGCAGGGCGTTCCTTTTTTACAGCAATGGCAGATCTAAGCTGGTTGATCGCCAACCCAAGACCACTGTTGAAGCGCTCAACATTGACGCCATTGTCCACAAGCCATCCACGGACGATCCCTGTCTGTGCAACAGGCATGCCCAACACACGGTAGACGATCATCTTACGGACGTCCTCGGGAAGCGCAGACCACTTCGTATTGACGTCAATGTTCAGGGTAAGATTGCTGAGCATCTCTTTAATCGCCTTGTGAGTGGTGTCGCAGGGGCTGCCGTGCAGAGGATTCTGCGAGCTACGGGATGGTGGGGCAGACTTGAGTTGAACAACGCTGTCGATGGAGCTCTTGTTGCGGACGTGGGAGTACGCAGCGTCCTTTCGCTTTGGAGCACTACTAAAGTAGCCAGTGAGGAGGAAAGTACCGATAGCGGCAGAGACCGTCGCAGTGTTGAGCGCAATGGCGTAGTCGTAGAAGAAGCCAGCGGTTGCGTCAAGACTTCGCAGGACGATGCCGACAGTGAAACCGGCAACGCAGCAAAGCAGGACGGTCAACACGTGCAGACGAGCATCCTTGGTAAAGCAGCGGTGGAATTGGAAGAAAAGCGCTCCAGTGTATCCAGAGACGTAAGTGAAGAAGAGAATGATGCCTTGCTTGTCAATGACAAAGCCCCAGAGAAGGAGCACAGTAGCACCAAGAGTGATGCCCAGTAGAGTCAAGAGCTCAAGAAGAGCATCGCGATAGTGCTTGCGTCGCATCTCAGCCTCGCCCTCCTTGACTCTATCGAAGTCGGCGAGCTCAGAGATCCTCTCGTTCGACATCTGCGCCAGCTTGGGCCAGTACTTCTGCAGAACAACGTCCACAGAGACGGCACCAAACAGGAAGTAGAGCAGACCGAAGCAGAGAGCGTACTTTGACCTCTGGTCGTAGTAAAGACCAGCTTGAGGGAAGCGAGCGCTCATGACGAGGGATACCCATCGGTCCATGAGGGCACCGAGGAAGAGACCGACGTTCTGGCCGAGATCATACTTGGAGTAGCGGAAGGTGATGAAGGGACTGTGTTCACGAAGACCACGAACAAGCTGGCGCTGGTTGCCCAAAGCAAGCTCGAGCTGCACGAACCAGGTAGCGGTGTACATGTCTGGCAGCTCCTGGCCACCGGCTTCCTTCTCAAGAAGCCACATGGCGTAGGGGTGACCGATCGCCATCTTCTTGACAAAGTCATCGGCGACTCGGTAGAAAATCTTGACGTAGAGCGAACGGTTGTGGTAGCGTCTAACTTCAGCCTTCAGAAGATCTCGGGCTTCAACAGCAAGGAGATTGTCGTCAGTCTCCTCATCATCATCTTCGTCGTCCTCGTCGTCGGCAACCTTGGCCTTGAACCAAGCGATGAGATCCTTCTCCTTGATAGTGGGCACCTTTGCCTGCCAAGTCGTCCACTCGTGGCAGAGGTTACGGAAAGATGCCAAAAGACAGAACAAGAAAAGGTAAATAATAAGCATGTAAATAAGAAGATCGTGGCCGTTAACAAATGTCGTAAGAATGGGTGAGATTAAAAGGATTGGGATACACTTCCACATGGCTATCCGTCCTGAAGTAAGCGGGCTTCCTGGCCTGTGCATGGTGGCGAAGATTCCGAGAAGATTCAAGAAAGTGGTAAGAGCAAATAGGTACAATACAAAGATGAAGCCCGCGAACCAGCTGTATTCGATGCCAAACGCGATGAAGCCGCAGAATGCGACTACCGACGTGAGCATGAAGGCGCCGGAGAATCGCTGGACGAAAAAGTGTGTCATGTTGTCGAAGGCATAGTTGAAAAGGTAGAAGCCGCCAGTGCTGCCTACCCATCCAGTGATCCCACCGGTCATGACAAGGGAGGTGAGAATAGCGTAATTTGCCATTTCACGGACTTCGCGGTCCATGAAGGCGGTAAGATAGAAACCACGGCCAAGGAATGTGAGAAGAACGACATCGAAGACGGCTGGGAAACAGAAGATGGAAAGCGCTCCAAGCTTGTGCAGTGTGTCGTCGTCGCTCTTCTTCTCCTTGTCGGGCTCGTTGAGTTTGTGACCAGGAATGTCACCAGGCAGTTCCTTCATCTTGCCAGCTTTAGCCATCGGGTCATAGCCCTCTTGCTTGTACTTTGGCGTGACGTTGGAGTAAGCAGTGAAGACATCCTTGCCATTGAAAGACGAGGTTGGTGGTGGGTTGGCATCCAAGTACTGCCTGTACCGGTCGTAGATGATGACTCCGAGAGTTCGAGGAAGAACACCAAAGTAGATCTCGCACTGGGATCCCAAGACCCACAGCTCGGCGAAGACACCAGCCTGGTCATGTTGCGACAAGAAGAGCGGGCAGCGATCGGTGGTCTCAAGATAGACATCCTCGAAAGCATACTTCCGCAGAGCGCAAAAGAAGATGAGCGAGAAGAGATCGGTGGTGCAATCAATCTTCTTGGCCCCAACAGCTGTGGAGTATACCTGGAGAAGCACACCGAGAAGACGGTTCAGCGTGGAACGGTTACACTCGAACAGACATTGCCCAATCTTTTGGTCAAGCAAGTTGTAAAGGGTGAGCATGTTGTTGACGTCTGGCAGAGCTTGCGCGCCCTTCTCCTTTAGATCATCGAGTCGCATCTGAAAGAGTGTCTTGAGGGACATAGAACCATCCAGGCAGGCCTTCGAGTGAATGTCGGCCCAAGTACCACGACTTGACTTCTCGACCAAGAGCTTGAAGCAAACCACTTTCATGGCTTCCGCAAGTGGGTGTCGCAAGGAAGAGAGCTTGATTTGCTGCAGAAGGTACAGCATCTCTGATTCAGTCGAGTCCTCGAGCTCCTTCTTGATGCTCTTGGGTAATTCAACACCGTACTCGTTAGTCTGCCCTTTCACAAAGTGCAATTCCTCAAGGAATCGAATCGAGCGAGGAATGCTGTTATGAGCAAGGAAAGTGTGCCAAATTGTCGAAGCATCCATTGGATTCTTCTGCGACAGATAGATGTCAACGACTGTGGATCCGCCAAACATGATCTCGTCGGAAAGACCCCAGAAGTGACCGCCATTGTCTGGAAGCTGGAATCCACTGTCAAGGCCCTTGAAAACGCGGACCTTGCCCAGCTTAAGACCGTCCCGCAATTCGCGGAGAAGGACGGGATGCGAAGTGAGGTCAGCGATCTTGTTCAGAGCCTCGAGTGCAGCAGTCAATTCGACGATGCTCACTTGGTGTAGCATGTTGAGGTCCTTGAGATGTCGTTGAGACTTGATGATCTCATCGTACTGGTCCCGTGTGACCTCTTCCCGCAAGTTGAAGCATCCGACAGGACAGAGTGTGGCGCCACAACTTGACGTATTCCAGAAATCTGATAATCTCGGTGCCATATGCGAGTAGTCAAGAGCAGAAATCTCCTTACTACTACGATCCGTGCTGGACCACATGTCCAGAGGCAAGGGCCGCGACGCAAGCAGCTTGTCAGCAGATGGAAGAATATCGTTGATCTTGTTCACTTCCAGCTTGACGACGTTGGAGTCCTTGTTCGGACAGTAGTCGATAGCGGCTTCCTTGGACCACTGCTTTTGCACCCAGACGACGTCCATTTTCTTGAGGTAGTCGAAACCACTCAAGGGCATTTCCTTCTTCTGACGGTCTGGAAGAGACGTCGAAGCTGGTCTTGCCTCTACTACGGCACCAAAGAAGTCAGCAAGTTTGTATGCTCGTCGCAGAGTTGCAGCTGATGGCTGTTGATTCCAGAGTTCGAGGAAACCCAAGAAGAACTCTGGTCGGGTACTTTGTTGTCGCTTGACACGAGCGATCTGGTCTCGTAGCCGAGCGGCCTTGAAGTAGTCTCTTCGCTGGCCGTTACGGAGGACATGTGCATTCTGAAGAATGACACCATCAATGTAGTGGAAGTTCAGCGAATCCATGAGGAAAGCGTCAGTCTCTGCCATGAAGATGACAGGAATACCGTTCTTCTGCAGGAGCTGAAGTAAGTGGTTGATGGTAGCAGCTTTGTGGGTATCGTCGAAAAGCAACACCAGACCGTCAAAGCCTTGATGGAGACACGTCTCGCTGAGAGATTCGGAAAGCTCCTCGGGTTCGATTGGTGAATCACACTTGTCGTGGGTGAAGCTTTGGTATCCGAAGAATAAGCTCGAAGCAGACGGTCTCGACGATCCACCCTTGCCCTCGTGAATAGACGTAGCGGCGGAAATGGGACGAGCTACGTGGGCTTCATTTGACATGAAGTTCAAGGGGGCAAATGAGTTGCGGTTGGGAGGAGAGGAGGGCGACCGAAGGGGTCCAATGGATTCGGTATCTGACATTGAGGAATCTCTCGAATGGATCGGCTTGCGAGTGGGAGTAGTGCTCCCATCCCGTCTCCGAGGCGTCATGGCACCTCGGGGAGTAAAGGTTCCGCTCGGTGTCAAAGCACCGCTGTCGCCACGAGGAGTGCGGCCGCCGGGTGTGAAGTCACCTGGGCTCCGGGGGGTCCAGTCACCCTTCCACGAAGGCGTGTAGCTACCATCCCAGTACTTCTGAGGCGAAGGACCAGTGATGGGCAAGATACACAGACTACTGTCAGGCGTCGATGCTGGCATAGTGCCAGTATGTGCAATCATACGGAAAGTGGTTAGTGTGCTTAGAGGTCGCGAGTTTCTCGCACTTGGAGATTCCGCACGCTCGTCCTTGCGGCGGATTTGGATGGCTTCCCATGTCTTCTTCGCTCCCCGTGCCAGCCGCGAGAAGAAGAGGCCATAGATGCCAGGTTTGTCGTCATCCTTATTATTAAAATGATTCTGGAGATAGAGCACCAGTATTCCTGCGAAGAGAGCTCCGGATCCCAAGCTTACCAGTAAATATTGATACCAGTATGTAAAGAGCTGATCTGTTGGAAGTACAGCATTCCAGTAGATCTCGAATTCGGTCGTATTCGAGACATCGTATGGCTGAATGTCTGCTGGCTGGAAGAATGAAGCCATGGTGAACGAATGTGAGTATATGCGCGCGCCTGCAGGAGGCCGTAACGGTCACAACGTCACACGTGGTGAGGTTCAATACATTATCGCTAGATTTGTGAAGAGAGCTCCTGAGGAAGTGAGAGCAGTCTGGCGAAAAGACTGTCCCTGTCGTCGTCAAAGATGATGTCGTAGGGTGAAGGAGAATCAGTACTCCGGACGTTGTGTAGAAAGAAGAAAAAAAGCCAATGTCGTATTTTGCATCAGAGGCAGAGTGAGGACGGACAGGCAAGGGTAGCAGGTAGTAGCGCTGAATTCGGGTTCATCGGTTACGAATGAGGAAACGGGGCTAGCGGTACCTGAGGGGAGCGACAAAGGGCCCGACGCCATTCTGCATGAGACGGCCGTTTGTGTGGTTTGAGAGAGTTGGACAGAAGGGCAGGCGCCGCCGGTCGCGAACGCACGTGGCAAGTCTCAGAAGGGCTTAGCCTCTCCAGGCTCAGGCTCGCCGGCTATTAGGATTGATGGACGACGAGATTGCTCGATGCAGACTTTGGCCGTTTCGTGTTCGGGCCGGGGCGCTCTCGACGGTGTGCAGAGTAATAAAAAGTCTTGCTGGGTGGTGGCGTGCACGGCGCAGGGGCATGACCGTCGCCTCGGGTCAGTCTCTTCTGTGGAGTCTACAAGGATTGTTCAAAGAGCCAAGACGACTCAATCTATTCGACCTCATATCGAGGATCCTAATGAAGCAGATCTGGTACAGATGCGGCTCGTAGACCGAGCTGGCCTTGCTGTATCGGGTCTTGTCATTGTGTCTTAAATTCTGGTCCTATACGTTGGCGAAACGCTGGCACCACTGGGACATGTCGTTGTTCTTTTGCGGCTTCTGATGAGGTACCGGTGTACATTGCTAATCGGATTTGTTGGAGCTGTCGCCGAAGGCTATTTCGAAGGCTACTTCGAAGGCTACTTCGAAGGCTGTCCTGCATGATCGCCAGGTCGCGACCGCAGGTGCAGTGCTCACTCTGCATGATGATGTCCCGTATGACAAAACACGGTAATTCGTCTTCATCACTGAACGGAAGAAAGTCAAGTACGGGAATGAGCAAGAGCCAAAATCATATTCGCCTATCCCCAATTTCCAATTCCTCCCGCAATATCGAAAATCAGCCTCTCCGCCGACTCCTTCATCCCAGGTGCTGCATGCCGCACAGTAGCGCTTCCTCTTAGGCGTGCTGCCCTTGGCCGTGGCGTCAGCACCGCTGTGACCACTGCCCTGCTCTTCGTGGATAAAATGCACATCCAAGGAAATTTTGCATCCACTCTCGCCATCATCCCACCGGCAGATGTTGCTGCTCTCTTAGGTCAGAGTCAGCAGTGACTTGTTTGCTTCTGCCGTGCTTACCGGGAAGCTTTCCACAGATCGAAATGCTGATGCTCGTCTATGCACGCTCACACTTTCCTCTGCACCTTGCTTTCTTCATCTCACCGCTACGACTCGTGGACCCCATTGGGGAAAAGCTTGAGTAAAATAAGTGAAACGCTCATTGATGATATCAGAACCTCTGTTCGTCTATCCGTCCTCGAGTGAAAAGAACACGGCGTAGAGCTTCTTACCCTCGGTAGCTGCAACACGCGAGTGTAACAGAACACGAGGTTTGCTTGTCCTTCACACGTAGGCATGATGGCACCTTGCAGGCGCCCAGCACAATCCAGCGTGACGCCGGGCGAAGATCAACCGAAGCTGAAATGCCATGGCCAACAGGATTTTCCTCCTCCGGGGGAATGCTGATCCTCTGCGCCGCATGCACGACTGTCCAAGCAGAGGCATAGGCAGCGAGTCATTCTTCACGAAAGGACCCCCGCCGTCGCTCACCTGCGCCAGAAACGTTTGCTCACTCGTAAAAATGCTCACAGTGACCTACAGCGAAGTATTCTCTTGCCCTGCATAAGCCGTAATAACGCCTTGCGTGTCATATTCTTGGAAGACGAGGATTCTCTCATGCAATGCTCTCCACAGAAAGACAAAATTCCTCGCTTCTGCACGTCCGGCTGGGCAAGGATATGCATTTTGCCTGTCTGCTTGCAGCCAATATTGTGCTGCAATGGCGCCATCCATGCCCCCATGCCACTTCGCCTACCCTATAACTGCGTACCCTGCGTGCATGCATGCCCTGAATGAAGCAGGCAGGTCATCGCCGACGGGTCAGCTGGCCCGTAGTCTGCCTTGCCATGCTAGCAATTCATCTCGATAGTTGTCTATTTTCAGCATGTGGGTGTGGGCAGGGTAGTAATGCGGGCATCCAAGCATTTTGCTTGCTGTCCCGCCTTCTGCGGGACCACCAGTGTTGATTAGCCGGATTGTCGTGGCCTGCGGGACAGCTTGTGTCCCTCTCTTTCTCGTAAACGTCGCGCCGAGGACCTGCCTGCAAAGACCAGAAAGATCGTCCGCACCGGTGCCTCACGTCTTGGTTGGTGTGCCTCTCCCATGGGCCCGATGTGGCCCGATCGGGCAACCAGAGGTATACCGAACAGGGAAGTTACACTGCATGGAATTTTCCAAGGTTACCGCGTCGAAGGCTAGAATACGTACGCTGAGATCAGTGTTTGTGTGGACCAGAGAGTTTCTCCATCTTGCGCATCCTCATCCATGACTCCGTGATCGTGACAGTTGGGATCAGCGCTTCTCGCTTGTGGTGAAGCTTTACTTCCAGCTTCTAGCCCCAGCGATGCATGATGCGTTGGTGTTCGCTTGTGAAACTGACAATGTCATAGCCTCGAGTCTATCGTCGCGGCGGCATGTGTCCGGATCTCAATCGATCCCGACATGTTTCAACGGGCCAAGAAGGGAAGCCGGAAGCTTCACGTGGAAATAGCATGGTCAAACATCATCTCAAATCACAGCAACATACACGGAGGACGCGGATGGTATAATGGTAAGACATTAGAGATTCTGGAGTGTTGATCACTATCGAGGAGATCCCTGCCGAACGGTTCTTTCGGTCCTGTGTGATTGGATGATGCTTTTGGTGTGTGTGCCCATGCCTGATCGTGCTATGCCTAAACGATGGTCGTGAAAAGGAAAAACTAAGAGATGTGTCTATCTAGCAGAAACACTGTCATGAAACAAGGTAAGCCGTAAAATTGTGTCGTGATAGGTCGTTCAGTTCTCCATCGAAATTCCCAGTCCCTTGGCCTCAGAGTCCTTCTGAGCCATCTGGATGGCGTTCCAGCAGTCCCTGGCGCATTGCTCCATTGACAACTCCGTCTTCCATCCAAGTTCCTCGGTGGCACGTTTCGTACCGGCCACGCAGAAACCAACGTCACCTGCGCGGCGGTGCGTCATGTTCACCGGCAGTTTCACGCCGGATGCCTTCTCAAAGTAAGTCACAACCTCCGCAACGGTCGTGCCGTTGCCAGTGCCCAGATTGTACGATCTGAACGAGTGGGTGTTCTTTGGGCTGTTGGCAGTCGCCATGGCTGCAATGTGACCACGGGCAAGATCCATGACGTGAATGAAGTCGCGGACTGCGGTGCCATCGCGGGTGTCCCAGTCAGAGCCAAAGACATTGAGCACGGGACGGGCGCCTGTCAAGACCTGAGCAATGACTGGGAAAAGATTGGTTGGCACCTGGCGGGGATCTTCTCTGAGAGTGCCCGATGGATGGCAACCGACCGGGTTGAAGTATCTGAGGGCCGTGATGCGCATGCTGGGATCTGAGCGGGCCATGTCTGCCAAGATGGCTTCGGCGAAGTACTTCGTCCTGCCGTATGGAGAGGTAAGGCCGGTGGCGCCGGGAATGAGCTCCTCATCGTCCACGGTCTCTGGGAAATGCACAAGATCGTGCTCCTTGAGAGGCTTGCCGGCGTTTGCCCTGGTTCCGTAGACTGTGGCGGAAGACGAAAAGACAAAGTTCTTGATGCCAAACTCCTGTAGGAGCGCGAGAAGATCAACCAGGCCACAGATGTTGTTCTGGTAGTACTGGAGAGGCTTGGAAATGGACTCCTCGACTGACTTGAAAGCCGCAAAGTGAATGACACCGGCGATACGGGATGCAGGTGCAGCATTCTCCTCACTTGGACGGAGGGCGTAGCGGGACACAAGGTGTCTCATCCATTGGCTGCGGTAGTCGAATTGGTGAAGCTTGAGGACTGGAACCTGCAGGCCTTGCTTGTTGCACCACTCAGTGGCGAGCTGGCGTACGTTGTCGAGGACGTTCTCAAAGGAGTTACTGAGGTCGTCGACAACAATCACATTGTAGCCCTCCTTGAGCAGTTCCAGAGTGGTGTGGGATCCGATGTAGCCAAGGCCACCAATGACCATAACATGCTTAGAACTATTGCGAATGAAGTTTCTTCTGCCGGCATCGAGTGTGAAGAAGCCGTTTGTGTCTTCGTATACCGAGTTCTCGGGCGAACTCTCTGGGGATGATGGTGGTGAACTGAGCGAGGGTGACCACAGTGGGGACCGGTTCGCTGGCGAGTTGCTGGCCGATGAGGCCTGCGAGTGAGGGTATGACTGAATATGCATGTTGCTTGTTCGCGGACTATTGACCGTTGGGAGGTGGATTGATATAAGCGAGGGAATCAATCTGTCTCTTCGATCACCAAGAGGCATACAGGGAAAGACAATGTTACCGGTCGACGTTGTATGCTTGTTTGCGCGAACGTGTCAACGGGTGGGCAGGGCCTTTATAAGTGATCCACGGCAGAGACGGGCCTGATGAGCTTGGTTTCTCACCGGGACATGTTCTAAATTGACCAAGGAGGCGGAAGAGTTACCACATCCCGGAAGCTAGAACCTGCCTCAAACTATGGTTTCGAGAATGAGTGAGGCAGGGCCAAGCATTCGCTATGGGTTCAGGCAAGGACGTATCGGCTGGTAGGCATGAGGTACGCTACGATCCATCAGAGCGAGACCATTCGGTAAGAAGCTGCGCTGCCCGTGCAGGGAAAGCACGTTTCCTGTAGCGCCGATGGTAGCATCATCAGAAGGAGATCGACTACCGGATGGTAATTTCCTCCAATCCTGCCTAAAATCGACCCGCCGGCGTAGCGATTGGGGACCAAGCACGAGCCAGACAATTGACTGTAGTGATGAGATGGAGCGAGTCTGTGCGTCGGGTGAGTCGAGGGTCGCGAGGCGGCGGGCGGCGGTTGCGGAAGGTGAGAACCTGTGGCACCCCTTTGCTGAATGCAAGACCTTTCTGCAGAACGAAAAGACACATGCAGACTATCTTCAGCCCTGACCGGATAGGGTTCAGGCGAAATGACAGCTTCACCCTCCGGTCCACGTTTGGTGTCCTTTGCCATGCAAGTTTCCAATATTGCCCTCATTGCGATATTGCGTGCCTCAGCCAGAATGTTACCATGTCAGCTCTCACACCACGAGTGCACCGATTGAGCGCGCTTGCCGATCGTCACGGCAAAAGGGGAAACACAGGAGCTCGTATTGGCATCATAGGCACTCAACGTGAGGACAAGCGTGAGGCGGGCGCAATTTACAACAGCCCCAAGGAGCCGGTCTTGCGTTACCTGGCCTTTTACCAGTTCCAGACCAAGCAATGAGCGAGATGGACGTCAAGGATCAGGGAGATCGTGTTGAGCCCGTGAGCACGGGTCGAAGACGATGATGCGGACGGACCGGGGGCGTCGCATCAAACAATAGACACTTTCACTTTGAGTGGTAGAGCCACGGGAAGCTCCTGCAGCCTGATGGGTCAGTTGAAGGTTCTAAAGAGGGCTGTCGCTCGTTTCCGGCCCGTGTGCCAAGGGCAAAGACCCGTGGGCACCTGGAGACAGACAGGTAACCTACCTCTAAGTCTGAACCGAGACATGGTCAAGATGATCATCACCACGTGTCTTCCCTTTTGAGTATACGGGTGATTGACATTTACAAATCGCACATCTCGATACACTCTAACGACTTTGTTTCACCCGCGACATGTTCACACTGCCTTGTGAGAGTACACTTTATTAGTGAGTACACAGTCTGGCCACTGGATCCATAGAATACGCGTCGAAACATAAGCTCGTACCTACACGATCACAGACTTCAGCGAAATGCAGCCGGCGGATCGCGAGAGGCTCGACCTTTCTGTCAGGTTCCGTCATTGTGCCTAATGTGGGTCAATAGAACGTCTATTCCGGGGTGCATTTCTGCACGAATTTTTTTTCTCCCTTGGGGATGCACGCTCTTGCAGCGAGCAAAGAAAAACCTGCATTCTGGTAAGCCTCGGGACATGTTGTTGGAACCGCGGAGTATTTTACGCCGTATCTTCTCTTTGTTGGTTGTCATTCGACTCTAACGTCGGCAAAGGCGTTCACTTCTTTCCTCTCGCGGCTTACGGGCATGCTTCCTGCCCCTGGTTGGGCTTGAGGTGACCCAAGGGCGCAGCCAAATTCAATCAACGCATTGGTCGTGCCAAGGCAGAGTCTATCGACTTGCTCACCAAACCTTGGGACACACCCGCATGTACGCGATTCATGCGTCTGCTTGCGTCCGAGAAGGATTTGCCGGGAACGACTGCTAGCATCGAAGGAACGAGAAGCCAAGATGACGGCGCACGGGTAGTGCACTTCAATCGATATTGCAGGGATTTCCCGTGCGGAGGACTCGCGGCGCTAAATGTAGGCCGTCGTGGATCAATGTTGGCCGAATACCCTTGTATCGTCAACTTCCAAGACTCGTGCTCGCCTCCTCAAAGCTTGTTTCTGCAGATTAATTTATGCATGGAATTCTTACTGGCAGCTGATAGTGAAGCTGGCTGCGGAGCCCCATCGGTCCAATATACTGCTGCCAACTCATGACTGACCCGCTACCAACTTGCCGGCACACAGCAAGGCCAATAGTTCGACCGATCACAGGCTTAGTCGAGCTTCCAGATCATATCCATGTGGCAAGTCTGTGCAACAGAAGACCCGGTCAGGCAGAAGATCAAAGATCTCTGCATGATTGTGGGGCAATGACAAGAGATGATGCCATAAACACATTCATTAAGTCTTGGTATACCCGTTTTGGTCGTGGCAAGATCCCACCTCGGCCCTACGCCCCGTCAGATCGGTTGCTCATGATCAAGAGGAAGTGCCCAGAGTCGATGTCGTGGAGACCGAGCGGTCACAGTACTCCACCCACCCGTCCAGATTCATCTTCTTGATCACCGTGCTGAAATCGTCGCTGCCGGCTGACTTGCCAGACCCGGAGCATACGTCGGTCACTGCCTCGGTCGAGACGGATGGAGCGTCCTTGGGATACTCGATATGGAAGACGGGCTTGCCGGCTTCCACAAAGGGAGCAAAAGTGGCGCATTCGCCATACTGCACGCATTGCTCATTGACGGAGAAATGCGTAAATGACAGCACATCGTCAATAACGTCTCCGGCGTTTTTCAGTCCGGTGGACATGTTGTATCGATTCGCTTCGTCGGACAGAAATTTCATGTAGCTGACCGTGTCATTGGCGGTGAGACCGAGGCCATTGTCATTTTGCTGTGGAGTCAAAAGTCAGCGCTTGTCCGCCTGCAAATCTCCTTGCGGAAGATCTTCACGAAGAAAGAGGGGGAGGCCTTACGAAACCGTCGACATTGTCAGGGTCTATCGCATCACAACCTTTGTCGCTGGCCAGTTTGATCCGGGATGACATGATCTTTCGTACATTGTCGCTATTCGTCTGAAGCCAGACCTCTCCGGGCCAGCCATCTAGACCTTTCCCCTTGTCGGAATCGGTGAACTGACTTGAGTCCGGTCTGTTGGGCTCGTAGGATCCAGCTGAAAAGTAGCAGATCACTTTCTTGTTTAGCGACCGGAGCTTGTTGATGGTACTCTGATTGTTGGTGAAGAGATCGATGTCAAAGACCTCCACATCCGGATCTGTGGTCGTTGCATCATCGGCAACAGTGATGGGGTTGAGTAAGACAATTTGCCACGAACTGTTAACGGCGGGTTGCCAGAATGTGCGATTGGTGACAGTGCCGGTCGGGGATGGCGCTGATGGTGGACTGCTGCCTCCACTGTCTCCTTCATCGTCGTCGCCGCCATTGTTGAGTCCAAGTCCAAGGCCGACACCAAGACCGATAGCGAGTGCCACCAGCAGGACGACAGCCACAATAATCCAGAGAAGTCGACGAGAACGTCTCGCGCGTGGCAGCCTGTCTTTCTCCATCGGCTCGAGCGGTTCCATGACCTTCGCCTGTGAGATGAACGGATTCTTCATGGACGATAGCAGTTGTTGTTTTCCGGAACGGCCGAGTGTGATGACAAGATGCCGAGAGGTAATGATTGACGCCTTGTCGTGCTCAGCATCTCATTATGTTGTCAGCGACGATATTCTGGACCGTGGGCAAAGTTCAAGGGCTGTGTGGCTCAGCACAACCAGTTTGCACAGCAGTGAAACCTCAATGTCGTTCACCCAGCGTCTGACCCAAAACAGTCTAGACCCGTTCGTGTCGCGGGAAGCGGAAAACTCAGGTTCGCACCTCATGCCCTGCGCAGCCCTCTCAGACAAACCACATCACCACCGTTGTCCGGTTTCTCATCGAAGAATGACTAAAGCTGCCGTCTGACTTTACTTCTGACATCAACGCTATTTTCAAATCATACCCATTGTCTCGATCCTTCGCACACACCGTTGACAATTCTGGCGAGAGAAGGATCACGGCGAGTCTTGCGGAGCTACCATACCATACGAGACCATGTCTGGCCGAAGGACCTCGTTTCCGAGCCGCTGTGTACATCGATTGAATCCTTGCGTACGACTCGTGATCGACCATGGATAGGCCCTCGCATCAACCCAGGCATTCCGTCTCAACGATCCGCCCAGCGATTCGCCCGTTTCGGCACGAGGATGCAAAGTGGAAATGCCCCAGAGGCCAAGCTTCTTTCAACCCTGCGTCGTGATCGCCTACGCTATCGTTTTAGCTCGGGCGTGGCGCCACGCCTCCGTTCCACGCAGTCAACGCACCGCCAAAACTCCGTCAGTTTCACTCTCACTCGCTGTCGTTTGCCTGTCGACCCCTTGTCGTTACCGTTGGAATGCCTTGTCACGTCGGCAACCCGGCTCGCTCAAGCTGGTCGAGCTGGTCGAGCACAGCGCAGCGTCATGCGTGTCAGCATGCTTCGTATTCACGTTGCTAACTTGGGCGTCCCGCGGCTCCACAATCATGCCCAGAGTGCCCACTTTGATCTCAAAACAGCGATCAACATTTCGATATTGGTCCAGCTGCGGCTCGTGGTCCCCTTCTTCTGGGCCTCTTGTCCTCTATTCGGTGTAAGTCAAGACCGGCGAGACCATCCGTGCTCTCTCTCGCTCTGTCATCCTTCGTAAACTTTGTCTTGTGGCGGTCTTCCGATACCATTTTTCACTCTGAGGGTCAACGCCTTTTTAATCTTAGACAACTCTTAATTGGAAACCTCGCTCTTCCACAAACGACTGGGCTTGAAACATTACGTCCTTGGTACAGCATCAGTGCTTTCGACACACTTTCGCTACAGACTTATAATACTTCAGTCAGGGTAAGTTCCAGTTCTCCTTTCCAGACAACAGCACCAATCCAACTTCACCACATTCGTTATTCAAAATGGGTCTCTCACAATCTATCCTTGCAGGTCTCGGTGTCCCTAAGGCTGCAACAACCACCACTACTAGACTCCCAACTACGACTGCTGCCACAACCGCCAAACTTACAACGGCGACTACTATCCCCACGACCATCCTCCCCACCACGACTACAACGGCAAAGATCTCATCGAGCTCGAGCACCATGACTTCTGTCTCCGTCTCCTCATCCGTTCTTCCCTCAGCCACTGCTGTGCCGGTCGCAGGTGGCTCAGTGGCCAACACCATCCTCGTGCTCGCCAAAGATGCCAATGGCATGTACACCTCCACCTCCGGTCTCAACGGCTACGGTATTCCTTTCCAGTCTATCATCGTCCCGCAATCTGGTATCCAGCTTCCTGCGCTCAACTCATCTGCCACTCAGGGTAACTTCGGTGGTATTATTGTCCACGCCGAGGTCTCCTACGACTTTGGCAACAACAACTGGTCCAGCGCCTTGTCTCCCTCCCAATGGAACGACCTGTACAACTACCAGGTTGCCTTCGGTGTTCGCATGGTCCGCCTTGACGTCTTCCCTGGCCCAACCACTGACTCTGCCGTCATCTCTGCTGGCTGTTGCGGCGCCGGTGTCGAGCAGGAGTTCAGCTTCACCGACGTTTCTGCCTTCTCCACTGCTCAGATCAAGACTGGCGCAGGCGTCAGTTCCCAGGGTCTCTACCACTACCCAGCCACTATCACCAACACTACCAGGACGAAGCAGATTGCAGCCTTCGGCCCCAGCTCTGACGGTACCTTCGCCAGCTCTTCCGTCGCTGGTGTGATCAACAACTTCGATGGCCGTCAGCAGATGGCTTACTTCACCTCCATGGACACCTCCTGGAACTTGCTCTCCAACTACGTGCAGCACGCTTGGATTCACTACCTGACCCGCGGTCTCTTCGCTGGTCGTCGTCGCACTCTTCTCAGCACTCAGATTGACGATGTCCACCTTATTACCGACATCTACTACCCCAACAACACTCAGTACCGTGTCATCTCCGATGACATTGCTGCTCACATCCCATGGATGACCGACATCAACAGCCGCCTGCCAGCTGGGTCCAACTACGTCGTCGAACTCGGCCATAACGGTAACGGTGACATCGAGAACGCCACTGCTTCCAACGAAGGCGCACGCGTCTGCGTTCCCAACGAGGCTATCGAGTACGACGAGCAGATTGACACTGCTCTCGAGTTCCAGAAACCTCTAGGTACCGGTAGCAACATCTGGCCCAGCACTCCCACCATATACGCCTGGAGCGAGGCTTGCGCCAACCTTGACCCTCTTGCTTTCTGGTTCAGGACCCCTGCCAACCGCGATGCCTTCATGCACGTGTCCCACACCTTCTCTCACATGTCCTTGAACAACGCGACCTACTCGGACACCTCCAAGGAGATCTCCTTCAACATTGCATGGATGAAGCAGCTCACCATCTGGAACGCCGCTCGCTTCTCTGGCAATGGTCTCATTCCTCCTGCCATCACCGGTCTGCACAACGGTGATGCCATCAAGGCTTGGATGGACAACGGTATCACTGCTGTCGTTGGTGACAACACCCGCCCTGTCCTCATGAACTCCCAGAACGAGTTCTGGCCTCTGATCAGCAATGTCGCAAACAACGGCTACGATGGTCTCCTCATTGTTCCCCGCTGGGCTACTACCATCTACTACAACTGTGACACTCCTGACTGCACCACCAACGAATGGATCGCCACCTCTGGAGGCAAGGGTACTTTCACTGACCTTCTCAACGATGCTCGCACCACCAACGTTCGTCACTTGCTTGGTCTGCACCAGGATCCTTACATGTTCCACCAGGCCAACTTGCGCCACCACGATCGTCCCAACTACACCGTTGGTTCTGTCTCTGGTACGCTCTCCCTCCTTCAGATCTGGACTGAGACCGTCACCCAGGAGCTTGTCCGCCTCACCAACTGGGCCGTCGTCACCCTCAAGCACGACGATGTAGGAAAGGAGTTCCGCAACCGTATGACTCGTGATCAGTGTGCCTACAAGCTCACATGGAACAAGTCTACTGATGGAAAGAGCTTCACCTCCGTCACCGTCACTGCCAACGGCAATACCTGTGGTGCCCCTATTCCAGTCACCTTCCCCGGTGATGCCTCTGGCTCCGGCACCAAGGACAAGATTGGCAGCGACCCCCTCATCATGTGGGTTACCCTCAGTGGACAGCCAGTGACTCTCACCCTGGCTTCCCCCGTTGCCATCTGAGCACCTTGTCCAGCGGCATCTGATTTCATTGCACATATAATGACGGTCTTACGGCTCTATCTTTCCTAGTCATCACGAAAGGGTTGCTTTTGTAAAGGTTTTCATTGCTCGTCATCAAAGGATGTAATGTCACGAACGGTATTGCGACCTAGAGTCGCAGAGAGAAGAGATTGGTTACTGTATTATCACTCATTACCTATCTACAACAGAACGCTTTTCTGCTCTCACCAGCAGAGTGCGCGAGCACGATACAGGTGGCGGGGATAGCGTACCAGTACAGTAATCGATAATAAGAAACTATTCATTACTTCATATTCAATATTCCCGTTGTGCCTGCTGTGCATTGCGCATATGCAATGCGATGTAATGCCTCTCCGTTTTCTCTATTGCATCCTTCCACTTCGCCGCTGACTTCATCCCGTCCTTTGCGCTGCAACGTCGCAAGCAGGGCAAAACAAGAACGGTCGGCACATAGTCACGAGGAACGGCCGTTGAGCAGCACCGTTGACGGTATTGACACACAACGACAATGGCCGCTCAACGCGTCTGGAGGGATGAAGCCCTCTGCCCCAGCTGGAGGACACCCCCCATCGCCATCCTGCTCAATCTCTCCTGCTTTGCCCTCGATCCATACCTACCAGCCACCCAAACATGCTTGCGCAAGCAGTAAACAAAGCATGTCTCACTTTTCAGCGCCACACCGCCATTCTATCGCAGCCCCAGTACCTCGGTGCAAGACGGGTGTACCTGAACCTTCTGCTCCAACATCCATGTATTCCTCCCGCGGAGGGCGTGACTCGCTACCTGCATCGCAAGGCGGGAATGGCGTGGCTATACCGCAGGACATAATTGTCATTGTTCCGCGGACGGCGTACCTGCTCGTCCCGTGGGACGCAATCCAGGTACGAAAGTCTATGCAATGTGACTTGGGGGCGTCGACGCTGGGTTGTTTCAGCGGACGGACGACGGTCCAGATTTTGTCGCTCGACTTGAAGGATCGCAAACGATTGTCTACCGTCAAATCATTGCATTGTATCAGCATGTACAGTACTCTGTAGTCGCCGTAGCGCAACCTGTATACTCCCCTTGTCCTGCCCAGCGCGCTAACATCGCACCCAATCTCCATCTCAAATCGCCGAAGCGCCGCAAAAGGTGCGAAAATGAACCGTGCGTCCACCTTCAGACCCAGGCGGCACATTGTTTCAGGCATTACGCGAATACGAGATCTCAAAACGATAGCGCCAGATGGCAGTGCTGGTTGTTTTGGTTTTCCTTTGCGGTTTCCATAATCCTTGTCGAGGGTACTGAGTCGGTGAACTTGCGATCGCCAGGGGTAGACACGGTGGGTCGATGGGCGATCTGGCGGGTGGTTGTTCACTGCTGGGATTTTGCCCGCTGCCGTGTGGTGCCCGGGACTAAGCAGGGATGACACGAGCAGGGTAGTCTGGCAGACAGGGGTGTGTAAAAGGTGAGTACGAAAGATGCCGGTCTCCGGACGGGGGGCCGTCTGAAGGTCGGGGCGGTCGTATGGCTACTCAGGCACTGCTTGCGTGGACAGGGGTGAGGTTGAGCACGGGGTTGGAAGATAGGATGCTAGATCTTCATTGCGGTACAAGCGATCTTCGCTTACTGCACTTGATAGCTGCAAACCCCTGTTGAATATGCACTACACTGTGACCTATACTGATGCATGTCGTCTGCAAATCGAAAACCGACTCTCCCCCCGACGCGAGCTACTGCAGCTGTCATGCAAGAGGGAGAGACGAACTCTTGTGACAGCGGCGATCAATGTCTGGTCTTTGCCATGGGTCTGTAAGCGAGGACTGGACACAATGCCTCGTGGGTTTGTCGGGAGTTTCTCGTGCTGTTTCGACAGTGGAGAGTCAAGAGGCGTGCTGTAGGATCGACTATTGACAGGTCTCGTGCTGGAACCGTGGTGATACCTGAGGTGGTTTGACACATCGCAGATGAGTGTCTCAAGAGTATTGGAAAGCCTGACGGTCATGTGATCGATGGCGAATGCAGACCAGCAAGTGACATCGGCAACTATCAAGGTCAATGGCAAGTGTTATCTGGACTTTGGTCGTGCAGATGACGGTCAGAAGGCAGTGGTCGTGATGCATATGCACATCTCAACGGCTGCTAAGTATCAAACCTTCAAGATCGAGCAAGTCTCTGGTGCTACGCAATATAACGACATGGACTTGCGACGGAATGACCTTATGCTATTTGCTTTTGTGGATTCTTCGAGGAGAAGCTCATATCTCTATGTCATCGTCACAAAGTATACATTGCAATAGAATCCATCCAGAGTGGCCCGTAGCATGATGTGAAGCTGATGAGCTTGTGATTGTCTGCAGGCTCCTCATTAGACCCAACGACGAGCTCCTCAGAGTGCTTGTCTCCGCGCGCAAGGTAAGATCGAGTGTATGATCTCGGCTTGTCACGATCGCTACATTATATCTACGTGGGAATCCCCCTTGGTGGTCCTAAGTTGTGCAAGCTGACCTGATCTATACTGTGCCTTGCGTACGTTTCTGTCCGTCATTAAGACTCTTCCATATTCTGTAGTAGATACACACACTTACAGTACTCTCTTCTCTGTCTGGAGGACCCGACGAAGCACCAGCATCTTGCACGTGTTAAGGGGTGGGGCCCATATGTACCGCGTCCAGGTAGCGTGATATCTCTGAAGAGTGCGTGCTCAATAGATGGAAATAGTTGTAGCACTCCCTTAAACTCGACACCTACTTGGTGAAATATTTTCATTGCCTTCAGTATTTTTTCGAGACTGAAAGCTCTCGATTTCAGCTATAATTTGCAGTTCATAACCCGGCGGTCGTCTGAAAGAGCAGATATATGATAGAAAGGTGCAATTCTCTATGACGTGAAGTCCAAGCTCCCCACCTCCAGCTTCAGCTCCATCCCCACCACAGTACTATCAGACTGCATCTCCGTATCTCACCTTGAGTAACTCTTCGACTCATTCTGCATGTTCAAAAGGGACATGTGCCCACCGCTCCGCACTGGACTACGTCTCCAGCCCATCCTCCACCGCCGCCACTACCATCAGTCTCCATCTACCTCCCTCCAAGGTCTCCACGCCCTTATCACTGGCGCATCCCGCGGCATAGGTCTCAGCATCGCACGCCTCCTCGCCTCGCACGGCTGTAGTCTTACGCTCATCTCGCGCTCTTCATCGTCCCTCTCTTCCGCCGCCGCCAGCCTGCCCAACCCTGAGCTGCACACTTCCGTGTCAGGGGACATTTCCTCGCGCGCATTCTGGGCTGAGTTGAACAGCAAGATAGACAAGAGCAAGCGCGTAGATATCCTAGTCAACGCGGCGGGGATCACGCACCAGAGCTTGTTCCTGCGCACGAGCGAGGATGCGATGGACGATGTAGTGCGGACGAATCTGCTGGGGACGATGATGGCTGCGAAGTGGGCTGGAAAGAGAATGGTTAGGCAGGGACTAAGGCAGAAGGGGGAGCAGGATAAGGTGAATGAGGCGGTGGGTAAAGGAGTGATCGTCAATATCGCTTCACTTCTGGCTGCACAGGGTGGGTATGGGTCCGCTGCGTATGCTGCGAGCAAGGCGGGCGTGGTGGGCTTCACGAGGGCATTGGCAGCGGAGATGGGACCGTCGGACGTGAGAGTAAATGCTGTGCTGCCTGGGTATGTGAGTACGGATATGACAGATGGTAAGTCCTCGGGAAACGTCTTCTTCTTTTATTATTTGCATTTGCTGCTTCCTATGCTCGTGGCTGGCTCTTGCTTGAGCTCTAGCCATGTCTATATGTCACATAGACTCGTTGATATACACTATTTTTCGAATCGAAAATTGCTAGATGGCCACCCTGCTGACGTGAAATGTCGTAGCCATGACCGCTGAAGCCCTTGAGCAGGCTCTTTCGCGGATTCCTCTGAAGCGCTTCGGTAATGTCGAAGAGGTCGCCGAAGCGGTGCTATTCTTGATCACGAACGGTTATGCCCATGACTGTATGCTGAATCTCGATGGTGGACTCAGCGCGAATGTGAGTCCAAAGTCTAATGTGTACAAGAGAATTGAAATGCTGAAGAGTTGTAGTGACCGCGCCTGAAAGTCGTTCACTCCAGGACAATGGAGCCGTCATCATCCTTGATCTCGATCGAGTTTCCGTTCGTCTGTTCGACTTTGCCTCGTTTGGAAGCCTTGCCGTCCACCTCGACATCGTCGTCATCAGGGCCACGCTTCCTCTTCTGACCAGAAGCTGGGTCGGACGCTCCGTTGGTTTCGCTACCAGGGAACACTGTAACGACAGGCTTCTTCTTGGGAATGTCAACACCTTCCGGTACCAGCATTACCGGTGGTGAGGGCTCTGGAAGCTCACTGTGAAAGACTTTAGCGAGCTGTTGTTGGTACAAATCGAAGAGGATAGCCCTTACGTTTCAGCGATAGCAAGCACGAGATTCACCCGCTGGGACTCGTCGTCCTCATCTATGACGGTAACAAAGGTATCCTTGCCAATATTGAGCTCGCTCAGCTTCTTTGGCAGGTTGTCGTCGAGGTCTGGATCAAAGACGACACCTGCGTCTGTGGTGACGCTCATATCGTTGTAACCAAGCTTGGACTTGAGGACGCCTTCGACCAAATCGTGCAAAGTAGCTCGGCCAGGGTCAACAGACAGCGTTGCTCTCGCAGTACCACAGACGGGGCACGCAGGGTCTGGTCGCGCCAGCTTCTCCTGGTCCAGAGCTCGGTCGAGCGATTTCGAGAGGTATACCATCCTGGCCTTGTCGAAGTTGCCTTGCATTACTTTGAATGCTTCGAGGACGCAGAGGGCTGCCGTCGTCGCATTGGTAGTAGCTATGGCGGGAATGATATTACCAGCCATCTGCTTGACGTCGAATTGTGATTTGGTCTCGATACCGAAGACAATTGATCTGAGGTTAGCTGCAGCGGCTACGAAATCAAGAGCATCTCGATCATCCTTATCGAACGTGAGGACCGGCGCGGGTGCGTCCGGTATGGCGGCGCTGGCAGCCTTCATCTGCTCCAGCCTTTGGCTCAGCTTGATCAGACTGCTGTTAAAGACCGCCACATTCTCTGCCAGGTTCCAGGTCCTTTGATCTTCGACCAGCACAGAAGGTGATGTGGATGTCGCCTCGTTGATAATTTGGTCCCACTTGATCGGCTCTGGCGGCCTGCGCGATTTCCACATGTCCTCCATACTGCGTAGACGGTTGATATCCTTGTGGTATACTTTCTCGAAGACATCGCGCGATGCATGCCCTCCGTCTAGCGACTCCCTGAGCTTTTTCAAAGCCGCAGCTTCCTGTCGCAAGTTCTCAATCTCCTCCTTGTTGTCCGCGTCCTCTGAGTGATCAAGATCCGCCGGCTCCTCCTCGCTTGTGCCGAACAGTTCTGCGAAGAGATAGCTTTTCGCCCATACGATGCAGTGGATAGGCTGACTGGGCGTGCTTCGGATGGTACAAACAGGGAAGGACTTGGGTGTCTCTTTTGGCGTGCAATCATAGCATTGTGTCAAACCAGGTTTGATCGGTTGCACTTGTCCGTTGAATCCTGTAGTCCCACTTTCAATGAGGGGCACATCAGCAGCCACGCACATCTTGTTGACATGGCGCCGAGCATCAAGGTTGTCCAGCGCATTGAAGACTATCCCGAAGCTCCTGAACCATTGAACGTTGAAATGTGAGTCCTTTATGTTCGCGTGATATGCCTCGATCTGAACACTGGGGTTGAATCTGCCGGCGGTATCTTTCGCGACCTGTATATGTGTAAGTGCATCGATCGAGGCAAAGATGCAAGGTTTTTTACAAGTGCTTTGGATCTCTTGATATGCGATTGGCGGAAAAGGAACTGGCGATTCAGGTTGGAGAGGTCGATAGTGTCCAGGTCCACGACGACAATCTCGCCGAATCCTGTAGTGACGAGATTTTTCAGTAGCTCACAGCCAATACCGCCGGCTCCGACTACGAGTATACGCGACTAATGCGTGTCAGTTTTGAGCTCAGAATGCTCTCACATCGTTGCATTACCTTGCGGATGTCTGTGAAGAGGTTTGCCCCGAGGGTTTGCCGAAGAAATTGGTCGCGCGGCATCTCGAAGTTGGAAATGAAAGTCACCGTAGTGTGAAGCGCTTGAGCATAGCGAGCGTAATGAGAATGAGATGATCTGTGGAATTGCGAATGTGAGCGGCAAGACGGAGGTGAAAGGATAGTCAAGTCATCTCAGCTTGTTCTTTTTCCCCATATGATGGAGGCGGCTCTGCGGCGCGGTTGGGTGAGGTCTTGGCATTTGCTCGACATCTTTCACCCATGCCAACACTCACAGAGATTCATCCCATATCAGTGGCGACGTATTTGTCACCCGAAGACTTGGTCTTTATGCATGGTAGTTGCACTAGATTCACTCAGCGAATACCATCATAGCTATTGGTTCTCATCACGACTGTCGCGCCTAGCTTGATAGTCACCATGTTAGACGACCATTCTTGCAACCCTGTTACGCCTATCTGGTCGGTCGCTCAAACGCACTTGATCAATGATACTCCACCTCCACCTCAGTCTGCGCGTATATCTTGCCACCAAAGAGGATCGTCATTTCTAGAACAGCTCCTTTGAAGCTCAAATTCGGGTTGTACGACAAGCGAGAGATATCTTCGCCGGAAGGCAAGGCGACACGCTCCATCGCCTTCTCGAGCATCTGTCTCTGCTTTGCATTGCCTACCTTTCCATGCACGGCTCAGAGCTTCTTCAGCTGGCTAGGACGAGGATGTTTGTCGTACCCGTCGTAAGTGTACAGGCCCTCTGATATGGGGATCTTGCATTTCCTCTTGGCTTTCTCCTCGGTCTCAAAATCGCGCTCGAACTTGCGCACAAATTCTACCTGGACTGGCATATCGGCGCCTTTTCGAAAAATGAAGTCCGGCTGTATGACCCTATGGCAGCGCTTGATTGGATCCCAGTCCTTGACAAGACCTCTGTGTTGCTCTCAGTCTGACATCCATGGCTTGTACTCCATCAGCGCATACCCACGCTTTGCTTTACAATGTGTTACCATGCCACCGTGGAACATCTGCCATGCCGCACCCTGAACGATTGCCATAAGTCCTTCCAAAGGCTTATGAATCACCATGCCGATGACATCGTCGTCTTCATCCTCGGAGCTTTCTTCGTCATCTGTTCCCTTGCCTGGGCTTCGTTCCACCTTCCAATTGTACTGCTTGCGCAGTTCACTATACATGTGGGGCCATTGACCGCGACCACCCACCAAAGGGATGCGTCCTGGTCTCTCATCGATGTCCGCAGCTTGGTTCCTTTGACTATTGATGAGAAGCACTGCTTGAGCGACCGTTGGCTGAAGATACTGCAGATGTCTTCGCAAAAGAGAACGAGCTCGCCATTCTGGATGTTACTTTTTGTATCGTTGAATTCTCTGCCAAGGCGCAGAAGGAAGGTTTTGCGATTGCCATCGCTGGAGCTTGCATCGAAGCAGTCCTTGATATACTGCCAACGCTCCAGAATGGCCGTCCAGAGTCTGGCGTCAGCTTGTACCCGACTGAATACTTCCTGCCCAATGCGCTTCTCCAGGAACGACTGGAAGCGGAGATCGAGAAAGAAGCCACCCTCTGCGGCCCCCTGTCCGACCACCACCTCACAAAAGCGGAGCGGCGAGGTCTTTCTGATACGATAGGTGATGATATCTATAGTAGCGCCGCCAATGTCGCACAAGATGAAGGTCTCCTCTTCCTCCGGCCTGAAAGATTGCCTGGCTCCTATGGTGTAGATGGCCGCTGCCTCCGGCTCGCTGATGATCTTGGCGTTTGTCATAGCGGCCAACTCTGCTGCCCGCCCCATGGTGTCCTTTGCGGCATCAGACCAAATCGCAGGCACCGTCAACATCCAATCCCATTCCGCGCATGACCGCACTTGTCTGGTAAATCGCGCTCCCAGTTCGGTACTGGAAGTCACGGATTCATAGACTTTGGCAAGGAATGCGACAACCACTTCTTCGATCGTCTTTCCAGCCTCGGCGCACCATTCTGCGATCTTTTCGTGAGTGATGAATTTCGTCGGAAGCTCTTGTTCAGGGTCGAGTCCTAGTTTAAAGAACTGTATGGCATCCTCGGAAGGCAAGAGCTGGGCACCAAATTTGGAGACATTGCCGCTCCTATCGAACTGGATCCTGGTAGAAATTCGCTTCGTCTCACCGCCCGGCCAGCTGTAACAGGTCAGCGATGTGGCATAGGCAGCATTGGAATTGGATCGGCCATACTCCTTAAAGGCATAGATCTGACCTGGCTGATCCTTTCCATACTCGTGAAGGATTGCAACACTAGACGAACCACTTCAGTCTGTGTGTCATACAGGTTGGCCTCACCTGGTAGTCACTGCGCCGAAGTCGACCGCAATGATGAGCCTCTTTGGCGCTACTGAGCGGACTTCGCCATCGTGATCTCTTTTACGAGACGACATCATGCAAATGATCGCAGAAAATTGGTGATGGGGCGGAGTAAGCTGGAATCTAAAGATACTTGCAAAGATAGAGAGGCCTCGTTTGTTGTTATTCGTGTCACAGGTAAGTTGGCTGATTGATGGGTGAATTTTTGGAGGGGTAGGTCAGTCGTGCAGTGGCAGGTGAGTGGATGGAGCGATAGATGAGTGGATGGAGTGGTACGTGAGTTGTGGAGTGGTAGGTAACGACATAGTGAGAGGTGGAAGTGTGGCACATGAAGCGAAGTGATTATATATCGCCTCAACGAAGTGGACAAAGCGGCGCTACTGCTCACGAATAGCTCACTTTTCTACTCTCCTGCCAATTCTGCTTGTGCTTCCATAAGCTTGAAGAATTAGCATCGAAGAGTCAAATAAGGGCCCACGGACCCCTCAATGCGTGTGGAAAGGAGTATGTTCAGACAAGCAGGATGAATGCGTGCTATTGACAACGTGGAGGTAGAAGTGGATGATTCGCAAGACAGGACTTTGAAGAAGTTGAAAAGGCTCGAATGATTGATTCTCTTCATATTGGAGACGATCTATGATACTTCTCCATACTTCTCCAAGGTCTGATCGAATGTGGTTCATCACATGACAATGAGTAAGCATACTCTATTATGGCAATCACATGCTGCCGCCTCGAAAGTCAGCTTATGAGGACCTCCACTTCTCTAGTTGAAAATACTATCCCCAACATCGTCCGAGCAACAATCCGTTCACTTCAAATCACTACAAGAGCTGGCAGCAACTCCTGCTTCTTTGCGAGCAGCAGAGCTCCGATCCTCTTCCAAGGATTACTGGTGTCCTTTAAGGATCTCCGGGCCAAATAAGTCAAGGAAGTCCTTTTGAAGAATTCAAGGGAAAATCGCTTGAGCCGCTGACTCAGCCACTTTCACTTTTTCACGTGCCGCTCAGGATCTCCCTTCCTTGACAGTAACCCAGCATATGTGATACAATACAGTCTTAAGACAAGTCTGAGACCAAGGAGCAATGACTGAACAATCAGAATATGTCACCTTTATTAGCAATGACGGCTTCGAATTTGTCGTTCAGAGATCTGCAGCCAACATCTCAGGCACCATAAAAAGAATGCTTGACCCTACCAGTGAGATGATCAAGCCACTATCGAAGCCACAAAGACTCACGCGCACTAGATGGCTTTGCAGAATCCACTACAGGCATCTGCAGATTCGAGAACATCAAGTAGGGTTTCCTGGTCTGCTTCCATAGGCGCTTCGCTGATCCGCCATAGCGCCATTGTGCTCGAAAAAGTGTGCGAGTATCTCTACTACCACGAGAAGCACAAGGACGCCAAAGATGTACCTGATATGGACATACCGCCCGAGCTGTGCCTGGAGCTCTTGATGGCGGCTGATTACTTGAATGGTATCCTTCTCTCCTCACTCGCAGATTCACATAGCTGATGGAAGAACAGTTTAGCATGATACCCATGACACTCATGACTTATGAATGCAATTGTTAATCAGAACTTTACCGCGCCGCCTTATGTCTGCAACCCGAAGCCAATCCGCATCACGAGCATATCCGTCCGGTCTTGTCCATGACAGCGACGTCTATAGTTGATGCAACATCGATTACCCATTGATAAGAGTCTCTTTCGACATTTCCTAGGAGAGATCGGCTTTCTTGCTTGGGGACATATTCTCGTTTGGCTCTATCGTTGAGATCTATCTTAATGGGGGTATCTTCGAATGTCAAAAACGCCGATGCCCCGATCCGTTGACTGTGGCGGTAAGTCGTAGCGATAGCTTAGAGTGAGCTGCCTGATTCTCCAAGCAGTGCCAATTTCGTCTCCATCACTGCTGCTTTGTGCTTGTCCAATTCTACCAACGTCCTGCGAGCTCGATCTGTTTTCCGCAACATTATTGGAGCAGTAGCTGATAGGTCGCCGGACGCACTCTGCACGAGCTTTGCCTTCTCTTCTATCGCCTCTATTCGCTCCTCCAGTAGTCTCCGATCCACCTCCTTCAACACCAATACAACATTTCTCTCCCCAAAGTCCTCAACATGCTCCACGAATAGTTGAAAAGGACACAATGCCCTTCCCTCCTTTACCAACTCACTCCTCTTTGCATCGTTTCCAAAGAACCTTGTCCAGTAAGGACTCAGCATAGGCGTGCTTACAACCTCTCCTCCATCACCTCCATCCCTCCTTCCACCCTCTCTAAACCCCATCCTCTTCCCATCCGCCACCTCCCCACCATACCGCACCGCATATCCCTCCTCCCACTCATCCCATACCACTCTACCAGCAAGCACATTCTCCCCCCCCTCGACGCCATAAGCTGGCGCAATCTCGTACCGCACCCTCATCTCCCTGACCTTCCCCTCGTACACCCCCCTCGCTGCCTCCCTGAAGACCGCATCAATAAGCCCGTTCTGACCCTCGTATGTGCATAACTCCACGCTCTTGAGCAGCATCTCCTCCGCCAGAAATTTGAATACGCTGCGGAAACTCCTATTCGCGGGATCGTAGTAATACAGCGCTTTGCTCGCTATGCTTACTTTCCGGATCCGCATCCTCGTCTTGGCGGGAAGGGACGAGAGGAAGTGCACTGCTGACGCACATGATGTGGACAGGCGGAAGGTGTTGGCGCCGAGGAAGAGAGAGGAGATGGTTTCCTGCTCGGTGCGGGAGAGAAGTAGGAGGGGAAGGTAAGGTCGCCACGTAGCTGCTGAGAGGTGGACGGATTGCGCGCCGGTGTCGTTGAGAAAGGTCGTGGGTGTGCTGGCGGGGGTTTCGACCAGGAATAGAGGGGACGAGGAAACGAGGAGATGGGTGTAGATCTGCAGGCGGAGTTCGGGAGGGAGGCCGCGAAAAGGGAGGTGGCTAGAGGAATTGGGGAGAGGCATGCTGGGCGTGAGGGTGTGTTGGTAGATTGGGGTTGGGAAGAATCGGTATCGGGCGAGGTAAAGGTAGAGGTAGAGTAGATGTCGTTATCTTGGATTGATATCTCGACACGCGGGGCCGATTGCGGAGTTGGATGACGTGCAGATGCGATGTGGGGGAACTCAGAGCATCTCTATTCAACCGTGGAGAAGAGCAATGCTATCAAATTTCATCACGTCAAGATCTTCACGTCTGAATTTGCACTTCGAGAGTGGACGCGAGCAGCGATATGCACATATATCAATAAGTGGAAAGGTCCAGAGCTAGATGAGCAGCCGAATTCGATAATCAAATATGCCAATTACATATTACTCCATATTGTACATCACTTTCCCGAAGCCCACGCCTTCGATCCTACTCATTATTCATGCTTGTTCGTTCGGAACATCACTCAACCTTGCGCTCCGTCTTTGGCAACAACCTCCAGCACAGCAGCATCGCAGCGAACAATGCAATGCAAATGGGGTGTAGCACGTAGGTTCCAACTGCTTGTGCCAGTAGTCCGGTCATGAACGGTGCTACAGCGCCACCACTGCTGCCTGCAGATGCTATGAATCCAATGCTAGACACCTGTATCTTACCCGGCAGGAGTCTCGCAAAAATAGTTGAACAGCAGGGATAGATCGGGCCAAGCAACAAGCCAAGAAGCGCCACAGCGACGGCGTTGCCAATGATGTTCGGAACAAACCACACAGTCAGCTGTAGCCCGATGGTCCCCGCGATGAGCGCGTAGACGAACAACCGTTCTCCGATGCGTGGAGCGATATGCACAAGTACGAAGCGGCCAAGAGTGATGCCGCCCCAGAAGCCTGATGTGACATATCCCACCTTAGCGGGATCACCTTGTCGTGCTGTGATGAGGTATGAGATCACCCAACCTGAGATCGATACTTCAGCGCCCTGATACGCAAAAATGAACAGAGCGCCTAGTAGAGTGGTCTTGTTCTTCAACGCCTGCTTGAGGAGGTGGGACTTCTTCACCTCGCCCGGCACTTCTTGCTGAGTGGCAATGCGTTCAAGAGATGACGTGAAGAGGCTTGTGGGTTCTCGTTCATAGCCGCGGTTCGCCCATCCTGTGGTGAAGAAGACTGTGGCCCGAATGATTAGGATGATGAGGTAGAAACGTGACCATGGAATGCCGTTTGATACCATCACGGTACATATGAGCGGTGCAATCAACCCGCCCACGCCATAGGAGCCATGTGCCGCACCGAGCATAACAGTCGAGTTGGCAAGGTTGGATATGAAGACGTTGTTTAGGGCAAGATTAAAAGCGCAGCCGAGCCCGAGAAGGAAGAAGCTAATAAACCGTTAAGCCTTGTGTCTTACGCTAATCACCATACTTACGCGACTACTACCGCTGCGAACGGTGGGGAACACACGATGATTATGTAGCCGAGGGCCAATATAACCTCGGAAAGCATCAGTGTCTTTGCTCTGCCTAACCTTGAATGCACCATGTCGGAAATGAATGCCGTAGTGATGAATCCAACGGCGTTCGCAACGAAGATGGTAGAAACGATGGCGTATCCGATGTGGTAGTCAGTCTCCATGTAGGGTATCAGAGCCCCCGGAGCTGATCTCCGATTAGCCACCCGGAGGGGTCGATAGTTTGTGGGACACTGTACCTGCATCGTTCATGCCATTGCCCAGATACGTTAAGCATGCAACCAGGACGCGCCACTTGTTCTTGGCCGGATAGGAAAAGCTGGGGACGACGCTCACAACATGCTGCTGATGACGTGGAGTATTGCTCTCGAGCTCGTTCGGCGTCTGCGGTGAAGTTGCATCGTATGTGCCTCGTGTGGAAGCTCCGGCGGGTGTCTGTGGCTCCACGGGCGATATGGTGATATCGGCAGCTCCGTCCTTCGAAGCAACTTGAGCAAACGTGGAAGTAGAGGCAAGTTCGACTGCTTCCGCATGATCCACTTGGCGGGCTCTGGTTGGTGGAGGATATCTGGGTCCATCGTTCGATATAATTTTGAGACTCGATGCTAAGGTTCGAGGGTCCATGCTACAAGCGTCTGAAGGAGCCGTTGATGTGTACTGCAGGCAAGAATCAAAACAAGATCAGATACTTTTCGCAAGAAGACGAGGTGAGGAGGAGCACTTTTGAAGGCTTCGTCCGCTCCATAACTACAGCACATCCTTTGACAGCGAAGCTGCAGGCCTTTCATGCATAAAGCGTCACATCTGCGCAAGATATGAGGAAGGTGTGCGGAATCGTGTCGGAGATTAAAGAGAGTTTCTAAGCAGGTTCATCGGCAGAGACCCATTTGGGCAGGCCCGTCAACGGCATCGCTGCGGCTCTGCTCCAGGTTGGCCGTGCTTTTCCTGGCCCGCCCTACCCTCTCCAACGCGACAGAGAACAGCAATCGTTTTCTGTTCAGCACGTGTACTCATGAACAGGTGTGCAAGTAAAGTCTATGTCGAACCTTCGCCATTCCTGTCCTCGTGCCACACCTCGCTGCTGCTTCGATTGTTCCTCTCAGCGATCCTGGCCGGACGTTACCGCTCAGTGAGCGACCTTGATCTTTCGACCCCTTGATTGCATCCCTTGCGGAGCCGGCATCACTCCAGTAACTCTACCCTCAAACACATAGAGAATGCATGTCTCTACCCGCGAATACGCAATCCGGAAGACTAATCGTGACGGCGATTCGCAGCGGACCTGAGGGCGCCACTCAGATCGGGTCCACTACAAGGTTTAATACAAGTACAACGGTCCACCGTCGAACGACGATTCTTCGCATCTCGAAGCATGTATGTTTGCGTCCACCTGCGTCGCTCAGAAATAGTTGGATCGCCATCACTGGCTCAGCACGATTCAAATGATGCTTCGCTCGGACACAATACATTGGCTTGGCTTCCTTGAGGCGATTTGATCCGCGCAGTCGTGGGAACCGCACAGTTTCTTCTAAGTAATGCAATCCGGACCCGTTGCATTGTCAAAAGAGACGTGTGAAGTCAAGTCTTTATGTAGGCCAAAGATTTTACGTGGACGAGAAACCGAGCCTTACGCAAGCGCTGGCAAATCCCGGTCGGTGACAACAAGTATCCTCCACAATCTTCACGTCAACTCCAATCGACCCTTGTGGGACCTCGATCTCTGGCTCTTGCTTCCTCCCCGACAACCTCCAACGGTCGTGTACTGTAATGCTAAACTATTCGTAAGCGCTCGCGCGGGTCAGATGGCAAGAACTGTTCAGGTTGTCAACCGAGAACCGAATGCTATTGAAAGTTTGATCGAAGTGGGCCGGTAGTGTACAACAGTCAAGATAGGCGTTCAAACGGCGAGCGAGATGTCTTTCCCATCGTTCGGTGCCCTTCACCCATTCACCCACATCGTGCAGCAGCAGTAACTCTGCTCCACCTTTCACAATGACGTTCGTTTGTTGCCCCAATCGAGCGTCTGTGGACTGGCCCTCTATCCGTTCTTCGATAATCGCTGACCCCGTTCGCAGGATCAGCCACTAGGTAGATACCGGACCTAGCACACTGTTGTCGTTGAGGGCGAAGGGAAGAGATATAATTGTGTCGCGACGCCGCCTCTGTGCCTCTGCTGAATCTTGCACAACCCAAGTCAGACAGCATACAAACTACCACAACTACGACAGCTATGGAACAGGAAAAGCTAGCACATGCCGGCCACGCCGTCAAGCACGGAGGGGACCTACTGGCATGCGCTGCTGTCATGATCACCGTCTCCGGTTTGACTGTCATCGGCAGGTTGTACTCGCATTTGGCTATCACCAAGAACTTTGGCGTGGAGGACATCTTCATCATTTTTGCTTGGTTCTTCTCTATCGTCGTGATGGTCTCATTCGTCTACCGTGAGTAGTTGTATCGAGGAGGACCTGCAGTGCACACGCTGACTTCCCCGGGCAGAGGATAAATATGGACTGGGCTACCATGCCGCGGATCTCACTCCGGTCGAAGTCTCCAACTTCTTGAAATTTCTTTGGGTGACTCTCTGGTCTTACAACGGGGCTCTCACTTGCACCAAGCTCTCGCTTCTCTTGCAGTACAGGCGCATCTTCGTCACTCCTCGCTTCCAGGTAGCTGTCAAGGTCATGCTTGGCATATTGATCATCTACGGCCTCTGGACTTTCTTTGGTGTAAGTCATCACCCGTGAACGACACACTACAGTCTACTGACACGCTCCCGAAGTGCGTTTTCATCTGTTGGCCGATTGCTAGCTTTTGGGACTTGAAGGGTACTGGCAAGTGCATTCCCACATGGCCTGTCTTCATTGGCAACACTGGTACGTGCCTGCGAAATCCCGAGACCTCTGGGAACCCTCTCGTGCTGACACATGCCAGTCATGAATATCATCACCGATTTCATGGTCATCTTGTCGCCTCTTCCAGTGCTGACCAACCTTCACTTGCCCAAGCGACAGAAGGTCGCCCTCTGCGCCGTCTTCCTGGTCGGTGGCTTCGTGATCATCGTCTCGATCCTCCGTCTCGCCGCGTTCGTTAAATCGAACGGAGCCACTGATTTCTCTTGGGAGAATATCATTCTTGGTACCTGGTCTATCATCGAGTGCACTGTCGGTATCATCTGCAGTTCAGTGCCGGCGCTGAAGCCTCTCGTTGTTCGCCTCTTCCCCAACTTCGGATCTACCAACTCTGGCACACGATCCAAGACCTATGGTCAAGAGCACAGCAGAAACAAGACTGTTGCGGACACGGAAAGGGGCAATATCACTATGATCGGTGCCGGCGACGACGAGAACGAGAAGTACAATCCTCGTGGCGCCAGCCAGACGGTCGAGATGAGCAAGAATGGTCCAGATGGCATCAACGTCATTACGACTACAACTGTTCAGGCACGCGTCCACTCAGTCCGATCGGAAGAGTCGTAAGCGTGAGTTGTGAAGGAGACAGGGGCCGTGGGCATGTGGCGGGTCATGGTACACTAGGTGATGCGGTTGATTTGTATTTCATGTTGGAAACCATGCCTGCCTCTTGGGGTAATCTTCTCTTTTGTATTACTAGATCAAGCAGTCATAATCAATGACCCCCTTCATTCGATCATAATTATCCTTCTGTGATGTGTGATTAGAAATAAAAAGTGTTCGTCTTCCAAGCATGTTGTATGGATGGGAGTCCATCTCGCCAAGCAATTTCGGGGCGCATCTAAAACTTATTCTCGGACAATCTGCTTCAGTACTAGATCTCCACGCCAATAAACTCTTGTGGACTACGGTTAGATCTCAGTCGACATCGAAAGCTTCCTACTGCATCCAAATCAGGGATTCAGAAATCACACGCAGCCGTGCGAAGCGCACTGGTACACCGCACATCTACTCAATATGGCTGCCGTTGTGCCAAAGAATCCACGTCCTATGCTCCAAGAGCTGTGAGTCTTCCTTGTTCATCATTCGAGCGCATTGGGTCAGGTGTGTGACTAGTGTTGCCACTCGTTCTGACCCATGTGCAATTGAAACTGAACATCGAGGATTAAGTACTGATCAGCTGCCAGCGTCAACGACCAGATCATCGTACGACTCAAGTGGGGTGAAACAGAATACCACGGACGCCTTGTATCTGTTGACTCATATATGAACATTCAGCTGGCAGACGCGGCGGAGATCATCGGGGGAGAGAATAAGGGCACATTAGGCAATGTCTTGATCAGATGCAACAATGTGCTTTGGATATCAGGAGCGAACACGGCAAAGAATGGGGACTCGAACATGTCAGGATGAGCAGGGCTGTCGGACCACACGGCATAGTATGCCACGGATTATGCAATTGAGGCGGAGAATGAAGGTCGTAGGACAATCAAGGCCCAGAGATAAAATGAAGCGCACACAGCGCGGGGAGTCCAGTCATTGCCTCTTCATTAGAGCTGCTGGGGCACCATATCGCACAGCAGAGATTTAACCCAGCTCAGAGAGGCGGCTGTAAGCTCCAGCAGGGCGCTCCTTCGAACGATAAATCAGGAGAGCATGGTCGACCTGTTATGATACCCATAGGTTCTGCATCTTGCGGTTTAACAGAATGATGATCCAACATTTGCCTCACTTGTTAAATGTACCGCGACCAAATGACCAAAAATTCGTTACCTTTGCTCGATGACATACCTCACAAGCCGAGATTTGTCCGAAGCTGCTCGCGCGACGCGTCCTCGGCGTGAAGCTTTCCCAAGCTCAACTCTTGATATTCCACATCTTTCACGAAGTACACCTATTTCGCCTGCAGTCTTCACATCTTCAATCTACCGGGTCGACTAGTCCTCCGAGGTTCAGACACCACTCTCTCAGCTCTAAAGAGCTTTACAGACCAAGCATGACACTCTCCCCTCGGTAACGGACGTCAACTTGCTTCGGCAGCTCTCACGAGGCGTCACCATCACAGCTGCGGCGATGCACAGATCCTCGACATGTCTCATAGCATGATCAACGTCCTTGCATCTGCATTTTGTCTCAGTCAGGTGGCGGGCTTGACGTTCGGAACTTAACCCTAAGATATCAATCGGTTCTAGCCCCGCGGTCCTGCTTGCAGGAAGTCACCGGCATTGTTATTAGAAATCTGCGTCCCTGTCTTCGCTTCGTGCGATAGCTTGCGACACGGGTCCCGAAAGCATTGCTGGGCGTCTGGTGTCTGATCCTCTGGGTGAAGATGGTACTGACCCGGTCCTGCGTCGTTTTCGTTAAGACTCCCTGGGGGGCGCGCACGCTGGGTTGGCCAGGCATATTGCTCTGATCTATAGATCGCTGGATGATTCTCGACTATGGGAGAAGGAGAGAGTAGAGGACAGGGAGCGCCGGACTTCTCGTCTGAGATGTTCTTGCGGTCAAACGCAAGTCATGACAATGGCCATCCACGGCTACAACGGGCATTCAATATCTCCGCCTCCTTCTGCATCTTGAGCGGAACCTTCGTGTTCATGGCTACGCGTTACATCGACAATACCGATTGGCAGGAAAACTAGAGCTGGGTTCGGCTTCCAAACAGATTGGCAGGTGGGGCAACTCCTTCTAGATGAAGCACTTGTCAGAACGGTCCTTGTCATACAAGGCCTAGCAAGGCTTTCATGCTTCCGTACAGAGTGCCACATTCTGCCAGTCACGTTATGCCGCTTTTAAGCTCCAGCACAGTCTACTTGCTTCTGCCGATTGCCGTTACTGTCACGTAGCTATCATTGGTCTCTCTCGAGCTCTGCACCAGCCTCACACGGGCGGATTGTCGTCTTCAACTGCCTCGCATAGCTTGCAACTGTCTGCCCGACTGCGCACGCCCCCTCAACCTCATCAGAGCACCTCTACTCCACCTCCTCCCCCAACGTCCAAGGCCTCAGCACTTATCCCGGCACCAGCCAATTGATATGCAGTATCTGATCAGTCGTGGCAATTACCTCCCCTGCATCTGTGCATGTGGGGTTGATGGTAAGCGCCGAACACTTTTTGCGGAACGACCTTCACTCGTATTCGCATCCGCTCCCTCTCTTGGGCATGGAGCAAAGCGGTTTTTTGCTGATGTACTTTGTCCGCTTACACGCCCTACTCTTGACTTTGTTCAGGTATGGGAATCAAAGACTAGTCTCGGAGAGCAGTGCTATACAACAGGGAGAGTGCACCGTCTGGATGGAGGAGGACGGGTTCGTCTTGTGGATTGACTGGACTTGGTGCATCTAGGTCGGTGGAAGTTGTTCGCGGTCGTTCGCGGTGGTCCTTCCGAAGCAGTAAGCTGGACGGTGCTGTGATGCCTGACGATCGGTAAGGGGCTTCTATGGATGGGGTCGAAGATGTTGGGAAGCATTACTGTGGACAGGACGATTGCTCGACGCTTTGTGCGTAATGGAGATGGATACTCTGGATGAACCTGTTTGGGATTTGCTCAGATTCACTGCGAGGATGACGGGACCTCTCTCGAGTGAGGATCAAAGCTTAGGCTTGTCTGTCGTTCGCCGCAGCTGAGCAGGTTCGAGACCGGGAACGCCAGATACTATCCCTACCTGTCGCGATCATAGCCGAGGCTTTTGTGTTGGAGGATGCTGTAATGCTGTACTGACACGGTCCTTTTGAGGGTGTCCTTGCAGCGATTTTTAGGCGTCGTTATCAGCGTCCAGTACAACTGTAGAGGCGGGGCTACAGGGAGACGTGGCTCCAGTGCAGGCGATCCTGGCTGCTATCGATCACTCCAGGGTGGTCGGTAGCGGCGACCTTTCTTTTTTATAAGTGTCCCAATTCTGCTGTTGAAGATGTGACCGGCTAACTACACGCAGATCTCAATTCAGGCCGACAGGTGATCGGACCGGCCCCTTATACTCTCACAAGTGGGAGTCTATATGCTAAAATTCGCAGACATTGAAGACTCAGGAAGTATTGTGATCTGCAAACAGAGTTGTTCGGACAATGATCATTCCGGCGACGAGATCCCCGGACTTATGATTCGTGAACGACAGCTTTCCCCGCATCCTCAGCCGGAGCGCCGAGGTCAGGGAAGCGCTTCTCCAACACACTGACGGTTCATCTGTAACATCAGCTTCTTTGTTGCATCTGTGTTGCATATCAAGTGCAAGCAATTGATGTGAGCATTACGATCTCTTGCCAGTTTGGCCATCATGCCAGAAAGACGTCCCATTCGCATCGCAGGTAAGAAAAACGCCCCTTCTGACTGTAATTTCAGCTTCCCCACAATCTCCGCACTCTGCGCTGCTGCTACACAGAAGCCCTCCCAGGCTGCAAAAACTACCACATCTTTCTTTAGATAGCTATTGGATACCTCAATTAGCGAGACCAGTATCTAAGCGCTTGATGTAATTTGATGCCTCATACTAAGTGAGCAGGATGTTCCGGCTCAGCCTCCGACCGGCGCCATGCCCTCGCCACTTTCGCAGCCTACCACCCTGACCACCCCGTCGACATCATCACAGGAGACTTTCTTTCCGAAGCCAACATGACCGCCCGAGGTGCCAGCAAGTACGACAGCACAGCCTCAACTTTCTCTCCGGTCGCTGCGCCCGCTGCCTCCGCCCCTCCTCCCGCTTACGAGCCCACCTTCCTCGAAAGTCTTGCTCCTGCACTGGACGACATCGCCAAGTATGGTATCAAGGTCGCCGTCAACGCTGGCGCAAGCGACACTGAGCTTCTGTATCTCGAATTACGCAAGATGATACGCAAACGCGGCTTGAGCCTTAAAGTAGCATGGGTCAATGGCGACGAAGTGATGCCTGCCATCGAAAAGGGGCGCAGAGAAGGGCGGGAGTTCGTCAATTTGTGCACGGGGGAGAAGTTACAGGACTGGAAGTTCAAGCCCATCTATGCTCAGGCTTATCTCGGTGGACTGGGCATCGCGGAGGCGTTGCGACGAGGAGCTGATATCGTCGTTGCCGGAAGGGTGAGCGATGCTAGTCCTGTCATTGGCGCAGCGGCGTGGTGGCATGGTTGGGGCAGGGACAGGATTAGTGAGCTGGCCAACGCGTTTGTTGCGGGACATTTGGTGGAGTGCAGTAATTATGTTTGTGGAGGAAACTTTACTGGTTTCAAGGCGCTGGAGAGCAAGATGTGGGAGGATATTGGGTATCCCATCGCGGAGATCGGGCGGGAAGGCGAGGTGGTGATTACGAAGAGTGTCTGGGGTGGTGGGGAGGTCAGTGTGGATACGTGCTCGAGTCAGCTGCTGTACGAGATCCAAGGCCCGTGGTATTTCAATAGCGATGTCACAGCAGTGTTGGATGAGATGTGGTTCGAGCAGCTGGAGAGGAACAAGGTGGCGGTGAGAGGAGTGAAGGGAGATCTACCACCGCCTACCACAAAAGTGGGACTGACAGCCAAGGGAGGATACCAGGCGGAGGCACATTGGTTCATGACTGGTCTCGACATCGAAGCCAAAGCCGCCATGATGGAAGCTCAAATCAGACATGGACTGCGACCCTACCAGGATCTTTTCAGCAAGCTGGAATTCACCTTGAACGGCACTGCTGCTGTCAACTCACGCAACCAGAATGCCGCGACAGTTGACTTCCGGATACTAGCTCAAGCCAAAGAAGAATCAAGCCTGATGCCCCAGTCCTTCTTCAGACCCATCATCGACCCAATCATGGAAGGCTACCCTGGTGCCACTCCGCATCTCGACTGGAGACAAGCCCTCCCCAAACCCATTTACGAGTACTACGTAACGCTACTACCACAAGCAGACGTGCAACACACCGTACATCTCTGGAACGGCGACGAAGTCTCCATCCCACCTCCGCCTGAAACCAAGACCTACCCTCCCCAACAACCAGATCAACCTACCACCTCCTCACCCTCGACGAAGGCTTTCGGCCCCACGATCCAAGGCCCACTGGGCTGGATCGTCCACGCCCGCTCCGGCGACAAAGGATCAGACTGCAACGTCGGCTTCTGGGTCCGACGACAGGACGAGTATGACTGGTTGCGCACACTGCTGAGCACGGAGAAGATGGTCGACTTGTTGGCGGAAGAGTATAATGGGAAGAAGATCGATCGGTTCGAGCTGAAGAATATGCGGGCTGTGCATTTCTTGCTGAAGGATCATCTTGATAGGGGCGTGAGCTGTAGCTCGAGTTATGATTTCTTGGGGAAGAATGTGGCGGAGTTCTTGAGGAGCAGGTGGGTTGAGTTACCGACGAGATTTTTGGATCGGGGAAAGTTGTAGGGCATGCGTATGGTAGTGAGTGGTAGTGAGTGGTAGCGAGTGGTAGCGAGTGGTAGTGAGTGGTAGTGAGTGGTAGTGAGTGGTGAGCATGGAGATATGTAGGATCTTCGTCACATGCGGACACGGGCAATGGGACGACGACTGTAAATCTACATTCTTGTTTCCAGTACTTTATCAACCACTTTTACGTCTTTTACTGTGGACAGCACCAGGTCTCCTCGCACCTAGTAGCCCTGTTCCTTCGACCCAGCACATGACCCCGCCGCACACACTACTACCACGTTTGCCTGATGGGAATCTAGTCCCTGGGTGAGATGGGCTGCGGTCTCGGCAGAGCATCGACATGCGCGTTCGCCTTGACCAAAAAGACATCGGTCGTCTGGAACGTCGGCTTCTTGCTTGTGAGATACAAGAAGTTCAGCGGGAAGCCGTAATCGAACGGCACCGCGCTCTCGATGTCCTCGATTTCCTCAGGCGTCAGCTTGAGCTTCAACGCATCAATGTTTCCCTTGAGGTGCTCGATCTTCCTACCACCTACGATGGGAAAGACGTTCGGAGCCTTGTGCATAACGTACGCCAGCGCCACGCTCGTGATGATGCTGTTCTTCCGCTTTGCAATCTCCTCGAGCTTCTTGCTTAACGCAATCTCTTTCTCGTTGGCTGGTCCCATTTGACGCCCGTCCTGTGCCGCGCGCTGCTCTTCCGTCTTGAACTTGCCGCCGCCTAGAGCGGACCAGGGCGCGAGTGCCATGCCTTCCATCTCGGCCATGGGAAGGATGTCGCGCTCGAAGTCGCGGTCGGAGGCGTTCCAGCGGCCCTGGTAGACGGAGAAGGGGCGGAGGCCATGGTCGCGAGCGTATTGGTTTGCTCGACTGACGATCCATGCTGGCGTATCACTGATGCCGAGATAGAGGACTTTACCTTGCTGAACCATGATGTTGAGTGATTGCATGATCTCTTCGATCGAGGTGGAGAAGTCCCACCAGTGGAGGTAGAGCTGGAGAGGGTCAGCAATGTGCAGGCAAGGTAATGGGGATGTAGTTACGCACAATGTCAATGTAGTCTGTCTTGAGCTTCTTGAGGGAAGCATTCAGACTAACGTGCAGTGACTTGGTATGGTTTCCCTGGAAATTGCTTTGCAGCTTCTCCTTGTCTGCATGAGCACCGCGGAAGCCGGTCGTGAACTTCGTGGCAACGATCATTTCGCTGCGGTTGCCGCGCTGCTCCATCCACTCTCCGATCCATTGCTCAGACTCCTCGTTCTGATAGTTGTTGGCAGTGTCGATAAAGTTGCCACCTTCATCGTAATAGTAGTCGAGGATCTCAAAGGTAGTCTTCTTGTCGCACTGGCCCATGAAGCCTGACCAGGCGTCGCCAAAGTTCATGGTACCAAGACATAAGGGTGAGACGCGGACACCTGCAGTCGACGAGAGGATACGGTGGTAGCCGAGTGCTGACTTTGGCTCGGGTGCAGGATTGAAGAACGACATGATGGCTGAGGAGATCGTCCGTACTTCGAGGCTTTCTGGTGGTAGTTCTTATTCAAAGGGGGTCGTTGATTCCGAGAAATGGAAACAGAGGGGTAAATGCTGATGTTTTGTATGACCACGAGCAATCGAATGAGGATGGGAAAATTGAATTGGCTGGAATTTGTGGCCTTATTATCAGGGTAAGCAAGCTATATATATACTCATTGCTGTACTAAGTGATCATCTATGACATCTAGCTGCTGGCATGAAAAAGTTATCGCCGGTCGATGGTTCGGAGCTAGGAGATAAAGTGCTCCCCGCCCCGCCTGAAGCTCTGGCCACGGTCCCTGACTCCGCGGTGAAGCGGCCGCCGCACCGCGTTTTGAGCCTGCGTCATGTCCATCAGGCGCCAGACCCGTGTAGGTTGGGCTGTTAGTGGTTGGATGCCAATTGAGAATCTACTTTTTGGAAGAACCACTGTTGAGACATTTGAGGAATTTCTTGATTCTCGAGTCGGGTATCGGTATCCTATACATTACTCCGGCTAGTGACCATGACCATCATCCTCTCCACCGCCTCTCTGCTCAGGATCTAATTTGATCATTGTGTCAATGCGCATGATCGATACACAAGCCTCAACAGCACTCTTCAGCTGCTTGACTTTACTCATGCTCGGCTCCATCACGCCCATCTTCAAGCTGTCCACCACCCTTCCCTTGCTCAAATCCAGACCGTAGTTCTTGTAGTTTTTCTTCTTTGCCAGTGCTTTTTCATCTTCCGTTGCAGGAGTGATAGCTGCTGCCGGAGCATGCGGGTCGTTTGATGGCGATTGTACACGCTGTGACAATGCGTGGCGCGATCGTAATTGGGCGACAAGCTCGGCGGAATCCTTTGCGGCATTGACGGCAAGCGTGGTAGGGATGACGAGAAGAGATGCAGCGAAAGCTCCGATGGCAAGCTGCTCACGAGAGCCGACCGATGTTGCCCATTCTTCGAGATAGATGTGAAGCGCCGTTTCTACAGCACCACCTCCCGGGACGATGCGGCCGGATTCAAGGGTGCGCTTGACGGCCGACAACGAGTCGTGCACAGATCGCTCCATCTCATCAAGTGAGTACTCATTGGCGCCACGGAGAATGATGGAAGCTGACGAATGAGCCTTTGTGCCCTTAACCAGAATGCATTCATCGTCAGAGATCCGCTCCTGTACCACCTCTTCTGCACTGCCAAGATTCGATGCCTCAAACTTCTCATCACCATTGAGATCGGAAAGGGCGGACACAAGAGTGGCGCCGGTGGCTTTCGCGATACGACGCAGGTCTTCACGTTTGCACCGGCGAACAGCCATCGCACCGGCTTCGACGAAGAGCTTGAGACAGAGGTCGTCAATGCCCTTGGTGGTAAGAACGACATTCGCTCCGGATTTGAGGATCATCTGCACTCGCTCCTCGACTATGCCCGCTTCTCGCTCCCGGATCTTCTCGAGTTGTGCTGGATCATCGACTGTAATGTGTACACCGAGCTTCATCCTCTCCTTCTGCAGATTCATGTCCAGACAGGCAATTTTTGCGTCCTGTATCCGCGTCTTCATTGCCTGACTTGCTACTGTGCAGTTGAGAGCATAGCCCTTGACCAGAACAGACTCTGTCGCACTCTTCCCATGAGCTTTGAGAAGGTTGACCGCTTTGACTGGGTATTTGATATCTCCTCTGCTATTGACATCCTTGACTGACTGCATAGCATCCACCACCATGTTTGCGAAAAAGTCAGAGTCGCCGCCGATAATCTTGCTCGACATGGAGGTCTTTGCGATGTTGATCAGCGATTCTCGTCCGAGTGTCTCAACTTTGGTGCTGATGTTGTCGTTCATGTATCGTACAGCCTCCCGGAGTGCCAGTCTGTATCCAGTGATGATTGTGGTAGGATGTATCCGCATTTTCATCAGCTCATTACCTCTTCTTAGAAGCTCTGCAGCAATCAGAACGACACTGGTCGTTCCGTCTCCAACTTCCTTATCCTGCTGTTGCGCCAGATCGACGAGGATCTTTCCCGCCGGGTGTTCGATGTCGAGAAGCGAGAGAATAGTTGCGCCGTCATTTGTCACCGTAACATCGCCAATGTCGTCTACCATCATCTTATCCAGTCCAGATGGCCCGAAAGATGACCTTACGACATTTGCGATCGCCTGAGTAGCTTGCACATTTTGGTCGCGAATATCTGAGCCGCTGATCTTGGTGCCTCCGAGAACTGTCAGAGTGTTAGCCTTTGCCTTCACATGTTGCGAGCGCATGTGTCATACAGAGTGTTCCCGCATTTCGCGCTTGCTCGAAGATACCAGCCATGTTGTACTCAGGTGTCTTGATTATAAGGTCGTTTGTGCCAGCTGCTTAAGCTGTTGCAAAAGTTCTTGAGATGGGACGCGTTTCTCCGAAGAGATACCGGCGCGAGCTGGACTACGGTTGACCAGAACTACAAACTTGGTCGCGGGGTCCGCCCGCACTCCAACCAAATTGTTTGTGATGTGTCACGGCGTGAATAATTCAGCCTTGACGCATACAGCTCACAATTACAAACTCAAAAGCGGCGGCCCGTGGAGAGTCTCGTAGATACCTACAGAAGCTTCCCACATTGCAATTGGACACAGGAGAAGGACCCTACTCGACGATCACTGCCTCCACACCGCCGTAACCATGGCGGACCCTTCCGATATGCCTGAGGTGAAGAAGGACGGCACTGTGGAGGGGGCAAAACCACAACAGAAGCCAAAGAAAGAGCCCAAGGGTATGATCATACATATCTTGTGTGGATCTAGGCTAATTCAAGGTAGAGCGCAAAGAGCAGAAGCAAGCTCCGAAGCAAGGAGGAGGTGGGGGCAAGAAGAAGATGGAGGGTGCTGCTTTGATTGGCATTGACGTTGCAAAAGAGGACGATCTCTCCGAATGGTACCAGCAGGTGATAATCAAGGGTGAGATGCTCGACTTCACCGACGTGCCTGGCTGTTACATCTACGCCCCGTCCTCGTGGAGCATCTGGGAGTCCATACAGGAGTTCATGAACAAGCGAATCAAGAAGATGGGAGTCAAGAACTGCTACTTCCCGCTCTTTATCTCAGAAGCGAACTTGGCGCGTGAGGAGGAGCATCTGGAGGGCTTCGCTGCAGAGGTCGCATGGGTCACACATGGCGGAAAGAATAAGCTTGAGAAGCGACTAGCAGTGCGCCCAACGTCCGAGACCGCCATGTATAGCTACTACGCAAAGAAGATTCGATCACACCGCGACTTGCCGCTCAAACTCAACCAGTGGAACAACGTGGTGCGGTGGGAGTTCAAGCATCCCATGCCTTTCCTGCGCTCACGAGAGTTCCTCTGGCAAGAAGGTCACACTGCACATCTCACGAAACCAGAAGCCGAGCAGGAAGTCATGGAAATCCTTACCAACGTCTACGCAGCCTGCTACGAAGATCTCCTTGCCGTCCCTGTGGTGAAGGGAACCAAGACGAAGAACGAGACTTTCCCCGGCGCCGACTACACTCTCACGGTAGAAGGCTTCGTCGCCGCCGTCGGCCGTGGCATCCAAGCCGCTACTGCCCATCTGCTCGGCCAGCACTTTGCCAAAATGTTCGACATTACCGTCGAAGACCCCAATGCAAAGGAGGGAGAGAAGAAAGAGAAGATCCACGTCTGGCAGAACTCATGGGGCTTCACCACGCGCTCCGTTGGTATAATGGTAATGACCCATTCCGACAACAAAGGTCTCGTCATCCCACCTCGCGTCGCCGATACGCAAGTCGTCCTCATCCCCGTCGGCATCACCGCCAAATCAGGCCCAGAAGACCGTCGAAAGCTATACGCCGAAGTCACTGCTCTCGCTGAGGTGCTGCGCGACGCCAACGTGCGCGTCGAGACGGACATGCGCGAAGAGTACTCTCCCGGCTGGAAGTTCAACAATTGGGAACTCAAGGGTGTGCCGCTGCGTCTCGAGTTCGGACCCAAGGATAGCGCCAACCACGTCGTGGCATCCGCGCGTCGCGACACCGGTGAGAAGGGCAGCATCCCGATCTCGGAGCTGGGCACAGCCGTCCCTGCGCTATTGGAGACGATCCAGAAGGAGATGTTCGAGCGCGCGGACAAGGCTTACGCTGAGCACAGAAAGGTCCTCACTGACTGGAAAGACTTTGTGCCGACGCTGAATGGCAAGAACGTCTGCGTGATCCCGCATTGTTTGGGCGGTGAGTGTGAGGATAAGATCAAGGAGTTGTCGGCCGGTCAATCGCAGACAGAGGGTGAGGTGGATATCAGAGCGCCGAGTATGGGCGCGAAGAGTTTGTGTATTCCGTTTGAGCAGCCGGAAGGGTTGGTGGAAGGGGAGACGAAATGTGTGAACCCCGGCTGTGGGCAGAATGCGAAGAAGTGGGTCATGTTTGGAAGGAGTTACTAGGGGGTCAGAAGAGAATAGGAGTTGAAATGCATGGCGTGTGGAGTTGTGACGGCTGCATACCCTGTCGACGGTGGTCAGATGTAGATAATAAGACGAGAAATATGAATCGATGGTCAAGACCAAGCGATATACTCCGCGGAATCTTTCATACGAAAGCCTCTGAGTATTTTGTGGGCCTTCCGAGGCCAGTCACTGACTTGAATCGTATATGTACATGAAGCTCGCTTTTGCAGAAACACCAACTACTCCCGCTTTCGCCTTATTTTCCGTCACTGCGTTCGTCTACCGCGCAACCGTCGTCCCATCCTCATCGACAGGATAGAAATATGCCGTGACTGCAATAATGAGGTATGTCGCCATGAGCAGAACACCCTCTAGCCAATGACTCTCGCCATCCTGGGATCACGTCAGCTGATAATCTTCTGCTTGAGATCGATGCGACTCACCTGAATCAAGTAATTCACAAGCAGAACCGCGATGAACAATACTCCAATCTGGAACCCATCAAACACAAGTGTCATGTCATCCGGCTGACCCAATCCGCACCACCCAATCACTACCATCAACGGCAGCACAAGCAGCGCAATCTGCTGCGAGCTACCGACAGCAACGCCAATAGCCAAATCCATCTTATCCTTGATCGCCACTGTGACAGCCGTCGCGTGTTCCGCTGCGTTACCCACAATGGGTAGGAGGATTAGACCGACGAACTCAGGACTAATGCCGCCCTGGCCCGTGATCGCATCGATACCGGTGACCATGAACTCGGAGCAAAAGGCAATCAACACGGTCGAAATACCGAGCGTGACTAGCGCGCCAACAATGGACAGCGTCGGCACCTCTTCCTCCTCTTCTGGCCGCTGCACCAGATTCGATTGATGAATGTGCCCGCCCGCCGCGGCCGCGGAGCCGGCGCCCATTTGCGCCATGCCGTGGAAGACAGCGCCCTTTTCCTTGCGGCCGGTTTCGAACTTCTGCCCTGCCTTGCTGGGTTCGTTGTACATGCCTGCGTGCGTCTTGAGCTGGAAGAAGAGGTAGGAGCCGTAGACTACGAGCAGGATGACCGATGTACCGCGGGAGATCGGGGCGACGCCGTCTTGAGTGCGCTGGTTGTCGGTGTTGGAGCCGAACTGCTGGAAAGCGGTTGGGATGATCAGAGATCCGATGGAGAGGGCGAGTAATGAGCAGGCGGTTTGCGCGACGGTGATGTTGAAATGCTGCTTTACGCGAGTGATGCCGCCGCCGAAAAAGCACATGCCAAGGACTAGAAGGAGGTTGGAGAGCATGGAGCCGATGAGCGATGTTTGGACGATCAGGATCTTGCGCTGATTGAGGGCAATGATGGACACGATCAGTTCGGTAGCATTGCCAAAAGAAGCGTTAAGAAGGCCGCCAAGGGTTTCGCCGACATACATGGCTAATTCCTCGGTTGCGAAGGAGAGAGTTGCTGCGAGGGGGATGATGGCGATGAATGCAATAACGAACACAACTAGAAGATTTCAGACACTTGGGCGTAAGTGTGAATTGAAAGTGCACTTACTCTTGCCGTCCAAGTGAGCGTAGTTGATGGCGAAGCTCACAGGTACAGCGAGCAGCAAAATATTGATCCAGGACCCGAAGAAGACAGCCTTTAATTGCCTGCCGGCAGGGATGTGCTTGTGCTTTTTCTTCTTTTTGCTTTCACTCATCTCTGTATCTTGCGTCGTGGCTGTGTTACTCCTGCCGAGCTTGCCCATGAAGCGCTTTCGTAATCCAGGCTTCTGGTTCTCGTCTTCATGCGGTACTGTGCTATTCGACGACTCTCGATTTCGTGTGGTCGCATCTGTGCTCATCGATAGGTCCCCACGCTCATTGGTCGGCTTTTCGCTCTTCTCCATATCGCCCATGCTGCCTACCAGAGTCTGGGGAGTTGAGGCCTCCACGGCTTGATTGTTCCTGTTTTGGTGATGATGGTGGTGTGCATGGCCATTGGGTTGCGGCGCGGTACCTGCTCGGTCTGGGTGTGCGTACTGCTCTTGCGCCTCTGCTCTCCGGCCAGTCTCGAGTTGTGATGGGACAGTGTCGGCTGTCCTTACCGTCCGCAAAGATTCCTCGTCGTTGGCGATCCGCGGTGCGCCTCGCGTTGATCTCGCGAATGGATTGTAATTTCTGGAATCGCCATCGTAATACTTCCAAGCCTCTCGCCGTGCGGATGATCGAATCGTGTCTAGACGATAATTAGCCATCCGATCGCATTTCTGAAGAGTTAAGGACCTACGCATTGTGAGGGGTCGAATAAAGTCCTCGAGTTACGCCGACGTGACGAGGTTGTTTTTTAATCGGCAACAATCGATCCGGTCCTGTGGCTGTGCGAATTGTATTGCGTATTCGCCTCTGATCTTGCGCCTGCTTGTCTTACTCGGCCATGCCAAAGAATTGTGGTTACTCAGTTGCAATTCAGACAGGCCAAAACCGTAGGAGGAGAGGTAGAGAGCAATTCAGGAGGATGTCGACTCGCCAGACCAGGTTGAGACAGCGGAGAGGAGTCTGCTGTCATGGTGCAGGGACGGAGGCTTTATTTTGACTTACCCGACTCTCACTAGCCACAACGACGATCATTTCAAAACAAGATTTGAGTGATTGGCAACCGCATCATAGGACTAGGTAGTCGCTGGCAGGGACCATTCCATAACAAGGAAACATTCCCTCGAGTAGACAGGAACAACAAGGTGCATGGGATAAAGCTGAAGATAGCTAGAGGAGATTTTTGAGATCTGATGGAGACAAGCAATCGCCAATGCAGACTCAAGCATCTCCAAGACTCTTGGACAGTTCACGAGTCATGCCGTTTGGGAGATGCCCATCGTCAGAATTCCTTGACTATTTCCAGATACATTTGCAACGAGTGAAAATCTCTACCAGCTCATAGATTGTATGGCCACTGTCTTTGCTGATCGGTTATTACAATGAACAATAGCAGTGCTGGAGTCTATTCCCCCTTGAACTGGTGGTTGATCCATTGATGAAGGCGGAAGAAAGTCTGGGCCGTGTCACCTCAACTCCTGATTGTTTGCTGCTTTCCAGCATAATCTCTTGACTTGCCATTACTGAAAGCGAATGCCAGATTACAGTCATAGTACTACATGAACATGTTCCGATCAATTGTTACGATTTATTGCCATCCTTCACGAGCTTCGTAATACATACTGCAAACCATTCGCCGCGGACATTGGATTGCGAGCTCGCGGCGGATGTTTTGGTCTGCCTCCTAAGCAGAGACATGGTGTAAGCTATACAATTCTTCGTTACAGCCATATACGAGCGAGTAGGAGGAATGAATCCAGTAAGACAGCATATACGAGCTGTCGTGCGAAAGCGCAGTTGAAACCCTGGACAACTTCTTCCCGGCCCCTCAACAGCACTGCACAGAACAGGGTAACCATGCTGAAGCAGAGGCAATTCCAAATGTCACGCCACCGATGAAAGGACGTGCTTCGGTAGAAGCCTCACCCCGACAATCAATCAGACACGTACCGGATTGGGCCGCACTATCAAGCATGTGGAGACGAGTATTGGCCGCGATTGTGAACAGCACACAATTTAATTGCTTCAGCCATACCGCTTTCTCAATGACACGATACCAGAGCTGGTCAGGTGGAGATGATCGACTCGGCGGAGTCACAAGGAGGCACCCATATATTTATTCCCAAGTTCAGACTCTCCGAGCTGTCTTCACTTCCCCCACTCACGCTTGACTGCTCGACAAATCGCTGTTGCTGCTGCCATTACACTGCATTCCGATCGATATCTCGAGCAACACAGCTAACAATCATGTGCAAGACAGTATACTTCGCCTGTCACTGCGGGAGCAAAGCTCTCTGCGTGACTAAGCCGTGTGATGATTCGGCTTGTAATTCGAAGAAAATCCATCTTACAGCTCCAAGGTCTGAAGACTGGCCGTGCAATAAATGCGAGGAAATTACGGGTGAAAGTGGTCAGTACTTCCAACACGTTTACGCATGGAGCGCGGCTGAGATTTGCCATAGCCAGTGCCACCAGCACCGACACTGTGAGCAGGAAGAAGGCTACCGATGATGCTACGGAAAAGAGCACCAATGATGCTTCGACAAAGACAACCACGAGAGACACCACCACGGATACCGTGGACATTGCCACTACGCTCCTGGATGTTATCGCTGATCGAGCCACGATGAACGATATCATCGCTCACCTTCACGATGGACCAGATCGCTCTACCCATTTGGCGGATCTGAGGAGCTGGATCGACGAAACCCACCAGGTCGGGGAGCACAAAGGAGTCGACCTGGAGAAGGCAGAAGTCAATCATGTCAGCTTGTCGCAGATAGAGTCAGATTCTGGCGGTGAGGATTGCGCGTCGGAAGGTTAAGTGGCCGATGTGAAGCTAATTAGTCTGATGGTACGAAATACGAAGTTCTTGTCTCCCATTCTCGAATTAGGGAAGCTTGGCTAACACGATCTCAATCATCGCACAGTATTTTTCGAAATCTGACAAAAACCTTCATGTGTCCAAACCACGACTACTTTGCCTTGACGAATGCCCGCGTGCTACACGTCCAGAGCCCCCTCCTCAATTCACCATCTGTTCGCGATCGACTGCGGTGGACATGCACGCTACCTATCACAAATACTACCTCTTCGAAGGTTACCACAGATAAGACTGGGAAATGGAACATGCTTGCTCCTCGCTTGCGTCCGTGGCTAATGAGACCAGATGCAACAACATATCCTTGTCACACATACAGCGTCATTTCAGCTAATATGGAGGGTTATACAAAGCCTCTCGTCCCTCTGTCATGCGTTCCCTCATCACATCTTCAGCACGAAAATTCCTTGGAGGAGGAAGCGCTGGGTATGGGGGACACAAGCTATCGCTTAGCATAAAGAGGCTTGTGTATGTCTAACAAACTGTAGCAAACTCCACACCATCTCCCGCTGATTCCTCCCTCTACATAGCTGTCCATACCAACGCTCTCCTCTTCCATCAAAAAGTACCACCCGCCTCTCTCATAATGCCTTGCTTCCGCATCATCACCTCCTGCAATTGCGGCCGCGCACGTCTGGAGACCGAATGCTGCTGCCCAGAACACATTACGGGCTCTCCGTGCGCCAACATGCGCACTACATCGACGGCCATGCGAGAGCCGGCAGCCGGACCATGCGATAGCTGCTCCTTATTTGCCTCGGAGCAGTTCAGGCTCGGTAGCTTGGGGAGTCAAGTGCAGATGCGAGTGATTATGCCGGAAGATGAGAATAGAGTATTTCAACCCTTTCCCCCAACGACCGCAACTGACTTCTGTACAGAGAGCCGATTCGAGCAATGAGGTGGAGTCTGAGCCGGTTTGGACTGCCTCTCCGCCACGACTACCGGCATCAGCGGCAGAATCCGCAACTCTAGCTTTGCGCGGCCTTTCTTTACCAACAAGGCCCGAAAATTCGCCCTCCTCTTCACCAGAACCTATACCAAGGCCCGCCGTTCCTTCACCACTCACGGCTTCTCTGACCGTCACGCCGCCCGCACCTGGCGAGAATGCTTCCCTTTCGAACGCATCCTCAGCGGGCACGAGCGTGACCGGTCCGGCGCCCTCGAGCGGCTACGCTTCGTTCGACTTCCGTTCTGCGCCACCGAGCGAGATGTCCACGTTGCAGCAGGGACCAGCCGCGTCGGTGTTCCTCGATGATCTGCCGGATGTACCATTTACGGCCAGAGTTCGGATCAACGAGGATGGAGGTACGACGGTGATGACGACATTCGTCACTGTGCAGCAGCAGCAGCAGCAGCAGATGAGGACGCGGACGAGGAGCGTGGGTTTGAGGGAGAGGTTTCGGGCTGGTGAATGAATTTCTATTCTCCAAAATGTTGATGTTGTGCTCATGTTGGGACGATTCGATATGCTGTGGATTTCTCATCTTGATTCTGCCATCGAGACTTACTCACTCTGTATCGTGATCACTGCTGGCCCCATTCGTGATTCATTACCTTTTCATAGAAATGTCGTTGACATGCCTTTTTGCAAGCCGCATAGTTCTTATCATGAACGTTGCAGCAGTATATATTATCCCAACACATCGATGTAAGTGACCATTTACTGCTACGATTCGTAAGAGTCAATGGTAGCGAGCATTTCTGAGTCAAGGTCAGCCTTATGTAGCATACATACTTGTCGATGAACGCCAACTGCACATGTTACTATACAGTCATCAGCAAGATCATGGGACGAACTTGCTTGTCTCGCAAGTAGGGGACGGGCTCCGACCCTGTAGTCGCCCCGCAAAACCATACCGGTATTTCCAGATTTGAACCCCGCCGACAAGGAGGATGCCACTTCAGCTACAGGTCCTCGCTACTCCGTACATCCAGTCGGCGACCGCACATTCTGACCGAGTCGCACGAGGGCAATTGTCGATAGCAGCTTTGAAGAGGAATATCTTGCGAGGTTTGTGGCTGTGAAGGTACAAGACGACCTCATGGTGGGAAAGAGGATGTCACCCTGTGCTATGGTTTCAAAATGGAAGCGAGCATCTCCTCTGGACGGCCTGAAAGGACCTGGCCACGAAAATTGAGCAGTGCATGTATCGGAGCCGGCGATATCTTCCGCCTCGTGTCAGCTAGATGCTCCAGGATTTTATGTTGCATTGCCTCAGTGAGGAATTGCTGAGACGTGCTGATTACAGTGATGCCCAAGAGCACTACCACAGGACTTGCATGGAGGCAGAACGGTGGCTTGATCGACCTTGCAGCTGGCGAACCATCGTGAACGATTGCTCCGCGGCAGGATGTGGTACAGGAACCTCTTCGTAGCGCCGGAATATGGTGACATATTGCCAAGATATCAGAGCTTGGACCCTCGGCAGCGTGCAGCAATCGTCCACGACTCTTGCAGTCTGATACTTTGTGGCTTGCATGGTAAGACGGGGGTTTGGAGTGAACCCTACAGGCGCGCGTACGCCTTCATCCGCGGCCTTATCGACTAGGCGTCCAGTAGCCGTCAATACTTGTATCAGCCGTCTGTTCTTCCTGATCCTTGTTCCTTGTAGGCCACAGAAGGGAGCACGGCTGACACTACCTGTCCTCACCCCTGTCTCAATTCCATGTGGTGCTCCGCCGTGCATCACCTGATTGTGCAATATCGTTGTCATTGTTCGACACAGTAATCTATGTCTGCATGCCCAAGGTGATGCAAAGCTTTGGAATTGAATTTGAGATGGTCGCGTCGACATTTGCTGCTACATGCAGGTGGCCAGCATGACATTTGTGGTTGCTCCAAGTGTAATCGACGGGGAGATCGAGATTTCGATTGGTATAGGTCAGACGATATCGAAGGTTTGAGGACAGCATACGTCCAGCATGTTTTTCCGTGGACGAGAGTTATCGTGGTCTCTGTACGGGTGGTGGATCTCTACAGTCGGGATGGCCGAGAGAAGAGAAGATAAATTGGTCGTGATGTCCATGGTGTCGTTGACCAGATATCTCTCACGTCAAGCTGCTAAAGCCAGAACAAAGGTATCACTCCACACCCAAACCTGACCAAGCAGCCTCATTCCCTCACCCAGCCTTTCCTCGATAGATAGAGCAGCCACGATGTGCGGAGGCCAGCCTGTGTATTGTCTCTGTGGCCGACTGCTGCCCGAGCAGTTTGAAGCCTGTCCCGGCTTCGGTACGAATCCCTTATGTCCAGAGCCTGATAACGCAAACGACCTGGAAGAATCCATTCTCACCCAGGTTGTGACCGTGCATTGTGCCGCGGACCAGGGGGTGAAGCCATCCCAGACTCCACCGATGAGCCCGACGAAGAGTCGGACATGGACGAACCGGTGCGTCGTGTGAGCACGACTGAGCGGCTCAGGTAAGCTTTTAACTCATCTTGACACCAGTCCACTGACTCCGGCCAGAATGAGAAGAGCAGCGTCAATTGAGGCTTTGAATCGTAAACTCTTCGGATCGTCCAGAACCAGCACTACCACAGATCAGGGAGAAGACAGTGGTATCGGCTCTGATACTGCAATGCCGCCTCCTCCACCAACCCTCATGGAACAAGCATGGCGACCGTTCTCACCTGCCAGAGATGTGAACATCATCTACGACCAAAGGACGCAGTCCGCTTCCGCGCCGATTGGATCATATGAGATCCCAAGATGCAGGCCAGACTCGGTCGATGCAGCTCTGCCAGACGAGCCTCGACGTCCCAGCCTTTCCCCGACTCCAGCACTTTCCGACTCGTCTGTCTCTCCGCATGTACGCCATATTCGACGAAGTGGACGACACACGCGAGCTACTCGGGCGCAGCTGCGCCGCTCCGATGCCCAGCCAGTCAGTTGCGGCACCTCGCTGACTTCGAGTTGGGGCAGCGAGTCGGCGCGGCCCAGTGAGGATGGTGAGAGGAGTGGTCAAGACGTCGGTGAGAACGTCGGAGCTGTGGCTGAATCTGATATGAGAAGGGACGAGTGTCGAGGTCGAGCCAAAATAAGGAGGTCATGACGGGTCTGAAGAGGTGGGTGGCCGAGGCTTGCAAAAGTATTCAGCGTATTTACAGTATAGCACAACGACAGCAACCCAGCATACTATCCACATTGATCAATGAACGGCATCCCATTTGTTCATGAAGACTAACTTCTGTGTTGCCATAACTGCGATGTTGAGGTCAGCAATGGCTGTTGTGTGTCATGGTATGAATGCGTTGTCTTGACGGGGTGCCAAGAGCCGCTTTGGCATGGTGACAGTATGTACCGCAGACTGACATGCAGAGACGCACGTGAGACGTCAACATGGCTCTTCCAATTCATCGAACATACTCCTGATGTGTGCTGATACTGGTGTGCCGAATCAGATCCACTGTGCGGACCTCACCTCATTTGCGTGGCAAATATCCACCGGGAACCCTTGAGCAACGCCGGCGCCGAGAGGCCGGACATCTCTCGGTTGACAAGCGTCAAGCCCGGTCTGGTTTCTTGGATTTCAGCCTATTGCTCGCCAGACGTTGATGTCAAATAAAAGAATCGTGTAGACGATGGTCCCTTGCAGAAAATGGAATGCACGGCTTGTTATGCGGGAAGGAGGCTTGCCTACCACCACCCCGGTGGGGGTAGTATACATGATCTACGGATCAGGCACGGCCTAGTGGAGGCGAGCGGTTAGCCGATAGAACTAGGAATGATCTCAAAGCATACCACGGTACCCTCGCATAGTCAATGAGCCGACACTCTTACAATCAATCTATACATCTTCTGTCGTCACGAACTTGCTCCACCTCCTACACCAATTTGACTCCTTTCTACATCTGGTGTAGCAGTTTGACTTCTTTCTAAGTCTACGACTCTCGTCTGTCAGCTACGCCGGGAGGCTGCCGCTAGTCCTCCAATAAACACTGTAGTTGACCTCCGAAGCATCATAGAATGGCCCCAGCCTCATCTCCTGGCTTCCTGAAGTGGCGGTGAAGTCGAGAGAGTCGGCACTGGTCCTCCTGATTGAATCAAGATCAAGGCTCGGCATGGTAGTCACCGCATCGTTTCTATGATCGCCTGACAGTATCACTGGTCCGAACGCGATAGCAGCCATACCAGGATCGTCGTTGGCAGTGATTGTGCGGAGCGCCAACGGGATGCGAATCTGCACTGTATCACCTGCAACCCACTCTCTTTGAATGTGCGCATAGCTTCCTGAAGTGATTCGGAGATCTTCGACCGGCTGATTGTTGACTGTGATCTCAACGTCAGTGCTCCAGGCGGGGACGCGAATGCTGATGCCAAAGCTGCCAGTTCCGTTAACTTGAAGGCTGGATGAATCCTCCACAGGATAATTGGTAGTCTGAGTAACAGATACCTCACGTTGCGTCCAGCGCACAGTGGACGGTGCAAAGAGGTTGACATAGAGTGTTGAGTCGTCTCGATAGTAGATCGAATCAAAGAGCTTGGTATTGGTCTCTATGCCTGTTCCTTGACAGCACCAGAAAGAGGAATACTCAGTGCTCCAAGTCCCTCCACCCCACGCTGGTCCTACGCCACGTCTTCCGCCAGGTTTGAGTGGCGTGAAATAGGTGACGTGCCCATGGTCGCTATCCTTATGTTGTTGACCGATCAAGTGATTGATGAGAGCATGCTCGTAGAAGTCGAAGTAGTTTGAACGGCTCGGATCGATACTGAAAAGCTCTCTTGTAAGCTTAAGCATATTGTAGGTGTTGCAGGCTTCGGCTGTGTCGTCTGTGAGGTATCCCGAAATGGCATTAGGAGGACGGAAATGCTCTGCTTGGCTGTTTCCGCCAATAGCATAAGTATGAGCAGAGACGGTAATGTTCCAGCCGTTGCGAGCGATGTCGATATAGCGTCGATCATTTGTTGCCTTGTATTCACGGGCAGCACCAATCCATTTTGGAACTTGCGTGTTGGCGTGCAGACCGTCGAGTCGATCCGTATTGGCAGCAAGTGGATCAAAGACTGCAGCATGGTCAAATCTTTGGGCGGCCGTCAGGTACTTCCGGTCTCCCGTCTGATAGTATACGTCGGCGAGGACCTCGTTCATGCCCCCAAATTCGGTTGCCATCTGAGCTTGCATTTGGGCGAGGCTGAGGCGCGATGTCCTGAAGTCGACCCAGTCGGACAGCTTGACTAGGACATCACGAGCGGTGTTATCACCAATGTTGCGCCACACATCGAGGAGTCCTGCCATGGTTTTGTGGACGGCATAATAGGGGACGTTGCCATTACTGAGAGTCCTCGCTTCGAGCTTGTCGAATTCAGATTCTGGAAAGCCAGAAAGGTAGCCCTCGTTGAAACCTGCGGCGACGTTGTTGTTCTGAGCTTTGGCTAACTCTCGAACGAATGACACCGCTCGGTCGCGACAGACGGTATCACGAAGCTGAGCATAGCACTGTGCCCATGCTGTGAGGAAGTGACCCTGCGAATGTGTTCGAAATGGGAAGTCGGGCGCTTCCCAGCCTCCCAGTGGCTGGGCGCCATTCGTTGATAGCTTATGGTTCAGCCGAAAGTTGTACAGTAGACGGTCCAAAGAAATCCATTTGAGATAGGATAGCGTACGGTCCTGATTGTCATGCCAGCGGCCAGTGCCTAAGGTAACTTGGCTGAGGTCAAAAGGGAAAGCGGCCACGCCACCTTCTGGCGCAGCTGGCGGTACAGCCTGAGCATCGACGGTATGGGATGACAACAAGAGGACTGCCAGGCACAAACGGCCGAAAGACAAGGCATTGAAGAGCATTGCAAAAAGAAGTCCTTCAATAAAAGTAGATGAGATGACTCCTACCTGCTCTACTAAGAGTCGAGTATATATACTTCCCATTGACAAGTCACTTCCTGACGTCTCACTGCCACCCACCGGAACACCGAGAGCTAGGAGAAACAAGGATAGACCGAGTGTGATGCTCGTAGACGATCAATCTTTAGCGCACGTCAAAAGTGGCAGGAAGTGTTTTCCAGCACGTGCCTGCAAAAAGACGGAGGAATGCGGGGGTCTTGGCGTTTTAAGCGAGTGTTGCTGAGGCAAGGGAGGAGCGGAAATCCCGTGACCTCGAGATTTTCTGCTTTCAAATGCATGCCGTGACTCTTCGTCCGTGCTTCCCACAGTGTCCTCTCTTCAAGGCTCACATTACAGATTGACATGACCATCCGTCAACTTTGGGTGAACTGTCAGATTCGTTCTATAGCCCAAAGAATGATTGAGATGAGGGTTCTCTTGACACGAGCTCCGACCATGGATTGCTTGAGTGTCCGCGACCCAAAGAGACGTGCTGAAGCCGTTCGATCGAGCATACGAGTGTCTCATGCGAGTAATTGGGCGAGTATCACTGCTAGCAATTGTTGCATTTCATTTCCCACCTGCTACAATGCTGGACGTGTGGCAGCGCCCTTCTCTCCGCTCAGACCACACTACTTCTGAATTATAATTTGCGACACTTGTAACTCCGGAGACGCCTACGGGGGAAGGATGCCCCAACGATATGCCCTTGATCCACATGGAAGCGAGTTCTATGCCTTAGACCGAACCGCTCTTTATCCCACCAAAGAATGTCTAAGGATGAGGTTACAAAGGGACAGGCTGAAACTCCGGACGACTACATATGCCTGGTATAGGTCGTGCTAGGATCATCGTCTAGGGGCTTGCGAGCTCGTTGCACCGATCTGGCGCGTGTGTAAAGGGACGACAATATCACGGTTGGATGAAACTGCACCCGAGCTGCATTGTAAGCAAGCCGCTCAAGAAAAGGTATCAGCCATACCTTGACTTTGAGTTCGTGCCAGCAGGCGAGAAGCTCCCAGCTCAGTCGATGGCGAAAGACAGTCGTAAGCGGCAGAGATCAGAGGAGACCGCTGTCAAGGAGGTGCCAATCGAAATACCTCCACCAAAGCGGATCTGTCCGAGCTCTCGTGCCCCGACCAATGCACCGCGACGGCATCAGCGCCCGACTCACGGCCTGACAACTCGGCCACGGCAGGTATACACCGCACTGAAGCACATTGTGAGTGACTCAATCTACTCTCGCAGCAATATTGACTGATACCGAACAGGCACCAAAGAGCAACTTGACGGCAATCACGTCGAACATTGCCGTTTCGACTTTGCCAGCAAGTCTTCAAAGCCCGCGCATGACTCGGGGCTCATCAGATTCTCCAGCGCAGCGCCCTCCACCAGGCAAAGTCCTTTCGAAATCAGCAGGTACACCATTTTACGCTCTGTCACCACCAAAGGCTCCCGTCGCGATCATGGTAGCTGCGAAGCCTGTGGAGAGCCAAGCGCCTGCTGACACCTTCACGCCTGCTGGAAGTCCGAAGCCTCTCGAACTACCACGGTCGATGGGCGATGTGCGGCCAGAGCCAGCCAACGCTCCACCTGCCACGTCGTGCCCTTCCGGGCTGTCAAGGACTTCAGAGAGCGTGCGGCAGAAGTCAGAGCTTCCGGCCAGTCATATTGCGCATTCTGCGGCCATCTCGATGCCGCCCCAAGCCCCAGGTCCACCATGTGAGATCGTCAATCCCCTGGACGTCTTCGATCCTTGGCGGGTTGCTTGGTGCAAAGTACCCTCTCTGCGTGCGAAGTTGGAGCCGGACTTCTTTGACTCAGTGGTGGTTTCGGAGTCGGATGGGCCATTACTGCGGGAAGGCTCTGCGATCACTCGGCGGGAGTTCGAGGAGTATGTTTCGGTCTTCGAGGACCTGTGGGCGCCGAAGCTGGGGTGCTGGTGGGAGGGCAGAAGGTAGAGCATCCGGTGAGGGATCCTTTATCCAGAATGAAATTTTCACCAGACTCTCAAGCCATGAGATCTGCACGTTTTTGGATGGAACTGAGGTCCATCATGTGCGGTTTCTATCGCGTGTGCTAGTCCGTCATGAAGAAAATTGACTATACATTTCTGCGAGTCATGTGACCGTCTGAGCCACACGTGATTCGCTGACCGACGACTTCACCGCAAGCCCTTCTACCAGTCACATCACCGGCCTCCATCACGTTGAGAAATCCCCTCCTGAATACACAGCGTGAGTCGGCACGGCTTGAGTGGTTCACAGATTGTGATCATGGCGTCGGCCGACGAAGGGAAGATTTCTCGTGCGCTCGAACGCTCTCGACTTGAGACTTGGAGATGACAAAACTCGGGACGACATTCATACAGCAAACATGCACGCAATGTTCCATCGCCGCTTCAGCTGCTGGCAAAAGCTAACGATGTTCACGATACAGTATGAGTCTGTTTGCTCGGAAATTTGCACAGCGAGCGATTCCGATAACTTGACCGCAAAAGATTCGCCGTACCCTGTGTGGTCTGCAGATGCACAAGCTGGTGATCATCGATCTGCCAGAGTATTTGCTCAGCATTCGTACGCGATGCTACCTGTTTACTGCCTTCCCCGGTCGAATGGACCTCGGAATGCATTGTAACGAGGTACGGTACCAGCTGCATAGTGATACCATGTTCTCAAAGGCATTGCAATCTCTTCGTTACCGGATCCACTCATCCCTTTTTAAGCCGATAAGCTGATCGATGATGAGCTCTATATGCAGTGAGGGACTGGTGACGAGGATGCTGGCTTCGCGTCCACGGAAATGACACCGACTTCAAGGTTGTACAGCAGAAGGAGCTACCTGAGGCGCTGCATACTCTTCAGAGAGTGCCGGTCTCGTCAGAAACCATGAAGCAGGGAGTGTTAGTCCTCATAGTACGCATCGTTGGTGTCAAGAATTCCGGATCTGTGAGGGGTGATCGTACAGCTCCACTTCATTTCTTGACCACATGCGATGCCACAGTCCTGCGATTAGACTCCTTCTCCAACATAGAAGCCTCTTGCTTCCGCCTTCTTTCACTGGGCGACATCCTCATCAATCACCACATTCTTAATTGTGGGCACGTTTTTCCGCAGGAGCAAATACGAAACATGTGTATCCACGCTCGGTTTCTCTGCTCCTGCTCAATTCTCTACGAGTACCTCCTCGAATGCTCCCGAGGCTACAACGACCAGCTGAGCAAACACATCGTCTTTCGCGAGCCGGAGAGTCTCGAGCCATGCCCCGTTTGTCAAGGCTTCCAATCAGGCAAGAATCTTCTATCCTGGTATAACAACAGATTAGCAGAGGAGCGCGATCGGTGGCACGTTCACTTCAGAGACCGGGCACAGCAAGGCCCTTTCCTTCGTCTCAGATCGAATCTCCCAGCACGCTCGCTCGAGATTCACAAGACGGCGAGGGTCTGCCTGAAGTACGACGCGCGATCCAACGCTCCTGGACTTCGTGATATACTAGCACCCTGGTTTGTACCAAGACTTGTCGAGCCCTGGCTGCAGGAAATCTGGGGCGAAGTCGAGGAAGCTGCACGGGAGCTGGAAGCAGCAGCGTTGACTTCAGTGGTGAGCTTCTCTTCCTCCTCCGACTAACCCTATGCTAACCCTAGGAAGGAGCCAGAGCACATAGAGCTCTCATTCATGCTACTCAGAAATACCGGACTGCTGGAAGCACAAGTGGGGACACAGGGAGGTACTTTCGATCACGGCACAAGATCACCAATGGTGAGTTTCCGACCCATCCCCTTACTTCTCACTAGTTAATCCTCGCAGTGCGACAGTGCATACCCCTCTCACTCCGCCACACCCTCCCAACACCCGCCACCTGAGCTCTCAACAACAAGCTCAGTGCACGCGGCCCGCTACGACCAACGTATGCCCCTCCACGCCCCCCAGAGCCTCCCATCCAGCCCAAATTACAAGCAGCAGAAGCTAACGCATCGCGTCCCCGCGGCCGTCAGCTTCTCTGGAAAACCCGCACCGAGCCTGTCTTCAGACCAGGTGTGGAGGCCGACTCGCCGATCTTGTGATAGTGAAACGTTCGAGACGCAACCTCTATTGATATCGGTAGTGACGAGTGCGAATTCTTGATCTTGAATGCACACTACAGCTCTTTGCCTGGATCATGTTCAGGGACTGCAATATGGGGACGGGTCATCTGCCGGAAGAACAGACGAGACATTGTCATACTGTACTGCTACTACATCATATGCGCTCGCAGGTGGTAGTACTGATGAATGTTATCCAGTTAGGTCGCAGTTGGTCCAATTCAAAGCTTCTCGCTTGCGGTTTATGCGATTGCCTTCGTGTTCACGGCGAGGGTGGCAAACAGGATCACAATGCCACCGACGAGCTTAGATGCCACTCCAGAAATCAGGATCGCCTCTAGCTCTCGATCGAGGCCCAACTGCTGCAGTGTAAAATAGCGAGCAGGTTTGTTGGGTTCAGCAGCTGGTTTATCTCCGTGGCTTTGACGGGCACGCTTTCAGAGTCTCGAGATTGAGGCTGCACAAAACTAGAGAATGTTTCGTGTCAAACCGACATTGTACGACGCAATGGAGAGAAGTACTGCCACAAAGATTTGTCCATTACCCTGCAAGATCGGCGTGCATGTACGAAAAGTGTACTGACGTCTGTTGATACGCTGCGTGTACTCAAAATTAAGCCGTTTGGTATATGCACACCGAAGATAATTATCAAGGATGACGGAAAAGTACTTGTGGAAATGACAATGACGCTTGTTGTTGTACGAGCTTTCGAGCATTGCAGATAGCTCGCTGTAGGAGTGCAGCAGTGACGAAGCTGTGTCATGAGCGACGCTGGGATTCTAGAAGCGTAGCATGAAAGATGTGGGAAGTCGAGGTCATAGAAACCTCGCAAGCATCTATACCTACTATCAGACCGTTCACCATCAACATCAATCACGTACAAGTCACAAACCTCGACCGTCCACAATGTGCCGGAAGATCCACCAGTTCTACACTTGCGCCCACACGGAAACCCGAGTCATCGCCTGCGAACGAGCTCGGCGTCGCCGTCACTGCCGAAGCCGCAACGCTGAGCCTCTCTACATGGCCCCGGAAGAGCAAGGCTGCGCAGCGTGCCGCAACGACTCGAGCGGCACCTGGTACAGCTTGAATGGGCCAAACACCTTTCAGCCACCGAACCAGCTGAGAACGCCGACACCAAATGCGAAGACCCGGTCAGAACACCGTCTGACGGTGATCGGGCGCGTGTCGCAGCAGGCGAGGGGTTTGTACGAGAGGATGCGGCATTCGGGCCAGCGATTGTCGCCAAGGCAGTCGAGACAGAAGCTGGTCGGTGCGAGGGAGCGTGCGACGGGGATGGGTTGGCCGATTGTCGATCCCACCTTGGTGAGGAGATTGACGTTCCCTTTTCGTGGCAAGGGCTGAAGTGGTGAGCGACCTTGAAGTTGTGGTGGGAGGGCAATGCGGATGCCTGGTGAACTGAGGAGTTTGAGCTTTGCCTGTACCTAAGTACTTCAATAGTGAATGCTAGATGCGTGTTACAACAGCTGCAAGAACTTCAGCTATCACAGGCCTGCACGAGCTACTGAAGTGATATGGTCCGAGCTGAATGATAGCACAAGAGGGGTCGAGCGTGCATTGTAGCATCATTGACGATAGTGCAAGCGAGGCTGGTAGTCCAGTAGATTTTGAAGTTGGTGTGCCATCTCCCGCACCTACAGACAAAGTAGCAGCGCGCTTAATCTGAGCCGACCGCTCTGCTGGCGCTTGCAACTAGTGTCGAAATGTCAACAGCACTTCGTGTGTGCACCAATCCTTGCCCGTCTAAACACATGTCTCTCTTGCAGATCCTCAATAGCTCCTGCTAAATACTTGATTTCATGTTTGCGCTAGTTGCCGTCCAGGAATGTCCTTGGTGGATGATATTTCGGGATGTTCCTTCGAGTTTGGAGAGCTCTAAGCGATATGAGTTGTAAGAGCTTCAAGCGATATGAGTTGTACTACGAGGACTGCCGAGAATGGACCCTCATAGCCTTTCCCATGCGTAATTCTCCGTTGTGACAGGCTGGTATAGGAATGGACAATTGGATAGATTGATGGATATCCAGTCAAATCTGTCTGTGCATAAGTGTCGGGCAGAGAAATATGCTGGCACCCATCTAATTGCTCGAGGATCGCAGACTGCATCCTCACAACCGATGGCAAGGAGGTGTATAAGTATCCTAATGGTATTGAAGTGCCGTCAATGACCAGCATCTTTCCATCCTCTCCCTCAAGATACCAAGTAAGTTTGTTCTCGTCAGGTGCAGATGAAATCTGCTGACCGTGAAATAGCAGCATCATCTGCCATACTTGTCCGACACAGATATCACAAGCACAGACATGTGCTACCAAATTGCCACCGAACGCCTCTGCGGTCATGTCGAAGTCACACACCCTAACATCTGTGCGGGCACATCAGCGACATGCCAGACTATCTTAGTGGAGTTCCGAAGACCAGCAAACGAGGAGAGATTGTGCTTTAAGTGCGATCCACCACTTGCGACGTGGAGAGCCAACGAGGTACATTGGTATGGATACCTCCGTGCGGGCCGCAAGATCGGCCAAGAAATGATACAAGAGCTTCATGAAGACAAGATTATGGCTAGGGTAGAAGAGATCTATATCGCCCAGCAAGCGGAGGATAGATCTGCCATAGTCAAGTGTCTCATGAGGTGCGTCTCTTGGCTTGCTTGTCGACCAACTACCATCAAGCTCTCGCCTGATCGAGCCAAAGAGGTGGAGCGAATCCTCAGATGGGACGAGCAGCCTCGCAGGCAGGTACTCATATCTCGGGCCAGGCAGAGAATTGCGAAGAGACTGTTGGAGGGCACGAGAGCGCGGTCGATGGATATCCTGTTGAGCCCAAGCTCTGTGACATCGTTTGATAGGAAGAAATTCCGATCATCACAGCTTGGATACCCTGAATGGAGATGAGTGGCTACTCAGAATGTTTCTTGTACACTCATCCTTGTTGACCATTCGTGCCTGAATGTAATTGAGCCTGCCCTTTGCTTGCGTGCAATATCACCACGATGCCGTTGCCGCTTGCGTTAAGCTTCGATGATTCCTCCGAGGCCAAGGTCGTCTCGGATAAGCTGGCTCTTCTCTTCCTTCATACCCTGTACCGCGGCAGCAGATATCTCCAGTCGCGCCGCGGAGACACCACGAAGGTCCACTGATCTGGTTGTGGTCGTGGTCGTGGCGTAGCTCATTATACTACCACAATCTATCTGTGGCACAGCTGCGACTCGGAAGGGACCGAAGATTGCTAAGATGAGGTAACGGGAAGTTCAACCGAAAAGCTGGGAAAAAAGGGGCATCGATCTATGGGTCCGGGCAAAAGCAAAAGCCACATTCAAAACGAAGACGAAGCCAATTCCCCACGCTTGATCACGCTTGATCACACTTGATCGGATATCTTGCAGATGTACGGCAGCTCCGAGAGCCATGTCAAGAGCTACTGCAGACGATTTGAAATCTGCAAACCAGAGTCGGCTCCAACTCACGCCCCCTGCGCTCCGGTCGCCGTCACAATGAGATTTTTACCGCTCATTACGCCAGATTCATCCTTGTCAACTCCAGCTGCACGCTTCCTACAATTTCCTGGCTGGCTGAACATCATTTCTCGATCTCTTGCAGCCGAGGCATGGCAGCAGCTTTTGGTAAATGGTCACTCCATGGTTGGCGGTCAGTCGTGTTGTTCATCTAAAAGCAACCTCGGACACTACTGACGGTCAGCAATGGTTCCCCCAAACTGACCGGCCCGCTGACAGGTTGGTTGACCATGAAATCAAGGCGATCATTCCGGGGAGGACCGGCGGAACTCGGTCGTCGGGCTCGCCATGAGACGCGCACTTATTGAAGAAAACATGAAAACAAGCATCAAAAGGAGATGAGCGGAGTCTGGTAAGGAGGCGCCATGCCACGCGATTGGCCGCTAGCTGTCAATCGAGGTTCGGCCCGCTGTGGGCGGTGGAGATTCCATGCCGTCTGGACTCGCTTGTTATACCTCTTTGGCCTTGTTGGCGACGTATGAGACGGCCGGCACGCCGATTTAATCTCTACTCATGCACAACCAACACCTAAAACTCGCCCAAAGCAAACTCGGGCCAACAATGCTGACGGCTTGTCTATCCCTGTTGGGTCAGGTCAATGCCAGACGTGGGCAGACACGGCTTCTCGCAGCCGAACCAGCTTCGACTGCTAGCAGACTTCATCGACCGCTGCCACTGCGACTACGCTCGGTCCAGCTTCTCTACACATGACATTACCTGCAATTCTTCTCTCCCTTTGGTTTGCATCTGTCCTTTCGTTCCCTTCATGACCGTTTCTCACTCATAGCCGTATTGGCTGCGTTCCTCACTGTCCGTTGACAGACGTTCCCAGTCGACTATCTCCAACGGTCGACAATGTCGTTCTTTACTAGAGCCGCCATTATCTTTGCACTACTCACAGTCTCTTCTGCACAAACTTGCTATTATCCAGATAGATCGATAGCTTCCACAGACATTCCTTGTAGCAGCAATGGACAGTCGACATCTTGCTGTCCATCAGACACATTCTGCATGAGCAATGGGCTCTGTGCCGGAGGAGGGGTTTTGACTAGAGCTTCATGCACGGATGAGACATGGCAATCGGATCAGTGCTCGCAAGTCTGCCGAGACAGTATGGCATATGTTCTCAAGCTCTATTCGGCTTGCTGACTTATCTGCAGCGGACCCCAGCACCAAGATCTCACTCACACCGTGCGGTGCGCGCACCTTTGCTTGCGGACTAAACACTACCTCATGCCAGACTGGGGAGAATATTGTCACATTTGACAGACCGAGTGCCCTTGTGCTCAGACCTAGCCAAGTAGCAGCTCTGCTGGCCGCGCAGGGCATCAACACCACGACTCCCTCTCCTTCAGCAACACAGACCTCCTCAGACGAGCCGCTCTACGTTGACGGCCAACGCATGTATCCGAGCTCAACAGTACTTGCGCTTGGACTCGGCATGGGCTTCTCCCTGGCGTTCCTTGCCATTGCGGTGGTGGTGATGTTTAGGAAATTAAGAGCTAGGGCACCGAGGGATATGTACGACCCACCCGATCAACCACCCGTACCTATGGTTGCGAGGTCTATCTCCTCTCGACCATCCACATCGTCGCTCGGCCGGTCACCGACAATTCACACCATGCACTCCTCACACACGCTCCATGAGCCGGCGGCTATGCCACGATCATTCCTGGACCGACATGCACAGAAGTCCAAAGATGACACTGAGATACATGAGATCGATATGGGCAATCCAAGATATGAACTTGGCCCCAATCATGTGGGACGAAGTCCGTCGCGGGCAGAGCTCAATGGCTCGCAACCGACGGATGGGTGGCAGAAAGTTAGCAAAGAGCCGATAGGGTACTGAGAAACGTCCCTCACTCTTCACGATAATGACTTGGCATGCTGCTTGGATGAATCTACATGACGGCTGGTCTCCGGGGTGGCACATTCCAATGATGTAATAACATGACTACAAGTGTATCCTATTTGTTAATTGTAGAAACTTATCAGTCTAGTAATGACGGACGTATATATTACTATTCTCACATCCACCCGCTTGCCGGGTTGCTCGTCCACATCGCTCTGAGCTCAAAGGTGAATTTTGAGTATGTACAAAGAAGCTACTCTATCGTTCTGTCCCAAAGCTGAAACCCACTCCCCAAACCTCCAATCATCAACAATCGCGGAGCATATACTCAACACCAACAGCATAGTCCGATATCACAATCAATTGCAAACATCGACTATCATGGCATCTTTTTTATTCTCCGCTTCAGTCCTCGTCAGTATCGTATCCTGCCTTCCCCTCAATTCGCCTATACTACCCGCATATGACTACATCAGTGAGTGCTCTTTGCCGGACGTCCAAGCGATCGCTTACGATTCACAGTCGTCGGCGGCGGTGCGTCTGGTCTGACTGTCGCGAATCGGCTATCCGAAGATCCTCACATCAACGTGCTCGTCGTTGAAGCCGGCGAAGCAAACCAGGTTGAACCATCCGTACGATCTCCCTTCTTGGCGGGGCAGAACATCCGTAGCCAATACGACTGGAATTTCACGACGTCACCCCAGTTAAACCTTGACGGTAATCCTCGACGTCTGCCTCAAGGGCGCGTGCTGGGTGGTGGTACAATCATTGGGGGCCTGTTATGGGGAAGACCAAACCGAGGAGATCTGGATGACTGGGTACGGTTGGGTAATCCCGGGTAGGGCTGGGATGATTTGTTACCATATTTCAAGAAGGTATGATGATCTTGAGTAATTGCGTGGGACAAATCTCTGATTAAAGTTGTAGGCAGAGTCTTACTTTGCAGGTCTGACTCGTCGTCAACAGCAACCAGGCTCGACAGCCGAAGATCTGGATGCTTTTGGATACTCGGGCCCGATACAAGTTAGCTATCCAACGTCTGCTTATAATCAATCATCAAGCGTCCTGGCTGGTCTCAATGAGCTTGGTCTTCCGACATTGGCAGATATGAGTTCGGGCGACATGGCAGGTGCCACTGTTCTACCTCTGACCGTCGACCCTTCAACCAATGAACGGGCCGACGCTCGTACCGCGTATACAGACCCGTATCTGGAGAGGCCGAATCTGAATCTTGTGACTGGCCAGACCGCGACACAGATCCTGTTCGAGCTGGCCTCGAGCAATTTGTCAACATCTGCTTCCTACTTCAACGGTACTATCGCGACGTCTGCTCGAACATCTACACCATCGATCGGAGAGAGGTCAGATAATCCTCTGGTGGGCTCTTGGAGCTGGAAGGCGAGGAGACGCTCGGGAATGACACATCTGGTCAGTCGCCAGTCTTCACAGGGAAGCCAGCTGAGCCTCATCAGGGCGGTTGGTGTAGAGGTTCGTCGATGCCATGGGCAACCCTTTCAAGATATTGACAATCCCAGATCGCGGCAAATGTCACATCGGTAAGACGAAGCATCACTGCGACCCGCGAGGTCATCATTGCCGCTGGAACTGTGAAGACACCACAGCTTCTGAAACTGTCTGGAATCGGGCCTAGCCAAGAGTTGCAAAGCCAACGAATCGCAACTAGACTTGATCTTGCTGGTGTCGGTGCCAATTTGCAAGATCACTACCTGCTTAGCTTGACCTGTGCGTCTCCTCTGTTGCGCTTTTATCGCTCGACTAATATCAATCAGACCCTATGCGATCTTCTCGCTACGCCTCCGCTGGTCTCATTCGCAACGGTACCGACACGGCGTTTTCATCAGCCACTGTCGGACTGCAAGAAGCTATTGTTCTGCCGCCTCTTGCTCGAGTCTCTAATCGTACCACACAGCTTACAGCTGTCATACAAGCGCAAACGACGTCCGAATATCTGTTGTCCGGCACAGATACCTCTGTGATCACCGGATACCAAGCACAGCGGACAGTCATCCTCGAAGCCATGCTCAGCATCACAAGATCATTCTAGGAAATGATTGGATCGAACGAAGGAGGATGGGCAATCGTCGACCGCCGACCACTCTCGCGAGGGGCTGTGACGGTATCTCGCCTCGCATTGCCGTATTTCACAGCGCTGACTTGTCACAGCTGAACACATCTTCTCCGTTTGCGGCCCCTGTTGTCGACCCTCGCTACGGTGCCAACCCTGCCGATCTAGAGTTCCTCATCGAGTCTGTCATTTTCGCAAATCGTCTCTTCATGACCAGTCCATTCCGAAGTTCGAATATCTCGGCCATTCGCTCAGTTCTGTCATCAACAGAAATGCAAGCCGTTTCTCAACTCATTCGTGAACGAGTTCAGACAGCTTACAGCCTAGTCGGGACGGCTGCAATGTTACCGCAGAACCTCGGCGGTGTTGTGGATTCCCAGCTCCTGGTATATGGCATGAGTAACCTGCGAGTGGTCGATGCAAGCGTCATCCCTTTGATCCCTGCCAGCAATCTTCAAGCTATTGTCTATGCAGTTGCTGAAAAGGCAGCTGACCTGATCAAGGGCGCACAGAGCACACAGAGCAATGACAATGGTGGTGATCGCATACTCTCAGCGGCTGGGTCGTCTCAATCCACGCAATCGTCTGCAAACTTCGCGGATCCGCCAGGCACAATCGTGATTGCTGGAGCCTCGATGACGTCCCCGCGAAGGAATATCCAGCTTACGTCGTCGTCTACGAGATCGATCGGCATCAGTCTCGCCAATGCTGGGTTGATATCCACCAGTTTACCCTCTTCGCTCAATTCCATTGCGGTCACGGCATCCATTCCGACCGGACCAGGCTCGTCTCTAGCAAGATCAGCAGTCACTGTGTCGTCCACTCCTCCGATCGTGTTTGCGACCTCCAGCCAGCCTGATTCCTCACAAGGACCAACAGGCGTTCTTGATGACAACCTCGTGCGAGCGACCATTCTCGCCACGTTCGGCACCACCGGTACAGGAATGGTCGTGCTCAGGCCAGGGAGCTCCAAATCTGTCGCATCTGTGCCATTGTCTGATATTGGTCTTACCCGCTCGAGCAGCCTGGGGACTTTTGGTTCCACTGGTACCGGTATTGTTCCTGTTGATGTTCCAACATCTGGGGACTCTTTGTCTCGATCGTCGCTTCTGCAAATCCCACAACGCAACAGCTTGTCCCAGGGGATGACTACTCCAACTCCGAGTAGCCAATTTTCCTCCACTTTGAATACAAATTTCAGTGCTTCCCGACAGGCTGTCACCGCACTTCAAGGTTCCGCATCAACAGCTGTTGCAGGATTCCATTCGTCGAACACTTCTTCGACAGCCACAACAACTACTTTACGGCCGACCTTGGATCGGAACACTACCAGCACAATCATTCCAAGTTCAGCTTACACGACAGTGGTAAGCTTGGTGATTAGAACGATCCCGTCCGGTCTTCAGCTTGTCAACGGCTCCAATCCAGGCTGTACATCGAGATGTCCGATGCCGCTCTACGTGACAACTGTTTGGAGGACTGTCTTGACTTCCGTCACGGTCAGCACCATGTCACAGATGTCTCCGACTATGATAGCGGGGAGCCCGTCTTACCCTTGTACAACCCTGACGCTGATCACGACAAGTACGCTCAGTATCACGCAGCCTGGACCCATCACACATCCAACCACTGTCCCCTATAGGATCTCCACTGTCATTCTGCCACTGATTCTTTATCTGTCCCGCCAGTCGCTTCTCCCGGCGTCAAGCACACCAGTAGTGAGCGCTCAGTCACTCGCTCAGCTGACTACCAGCAGTATTATGATGCAGACCGTCACTCCACCTGCAGCTTCTACCGCCCCAACTCCTGCCGGTACTGGAGTCTCAACGGTGACCACAGCAACCTCGGTACATCCAATTAGTGCTGCCACAGTGACAAGCATTGCTGCCAACGGTGGGATAATCTCATCGACAGTCTCCTCGCAGTCAACTGGAAACATTAGCTCTCTCACTACCGCGGTTGGCCAAAGCACGGGGCCTTTCATCATCACCACTGTTACGTCAGATCCAGCGACTGCTGTGACCGTGCACGTGGCGACTATGTATGACACGCCTCCAGTGGCCAATACGCCAACGACAGCGTCTCTGATGGTGCCCTCGGCTTCGACTTCTTCACCTTCCTCGCCTCCCACCGCAACAAGCGCAGTGGCAGCCGCGGCAACCACTTCGATCACTAGCCTTTCTATCAATAGCAGCTACGGAGCTTCGATCTTTTCGGTCGCGATGGCCAGCGCCATGTCAGCTTTGTCAACGCAGGCAGTCGCTACGACCACAGGCTCGGTATCAACGCCCAGTACAACTTATTTAAGCACAATAACGACGATTGTGACTTTTGTAAGTGGTGCAGGATCTGCTTCTACCTTGTGGCAATCTACTTGTCCTTGCTCGGCAAGCACTACAGCTGTTGTCATGGTCGGGTCATCAGGAGGCACATTAGGCAGCATGTCCTCTACGTCGAGTCCCGTTTCTTCGGGTATCATGTCGTCGGCCGCTAGCTCCTCTGCATCGTCTGTCCCCTCAGCAGCTTCTTCAGTAACCTCCGCTGCCCAGTCAATTGCTTCTTCGCCCGCATCTTCGTTTGCCAACAGTGCATCTTCAGCAGCTTCGATGGCGGCGTCCATGTTTGGATCTTCTGCAACGTCGATGGCATCATCAATGGCATCATCATTTCAGTCGACAGCATCACAAATCGCATCATCTGCCGCTTCAAAATTCCAATCATCGGCATCTCAGCTCGCCAACTCTGCCGCGTCGTCCCATGGTACCTCTGCACCGGCGGTTGCAAGTTCCGCCATCTCCAGTCTTGGCACTGCTGCAGCAGCGCAATTGAGCAGCCACATATTAAGCGCCTTGTCGCGGCCTGGTGTCACCACCACTACCGTCAGCGGATCGTCTTCACCCGGTACAGGAGCAGTCACTTCCACCAGACCAGGCTCGACAAGCTCCTCCTCGCCGGGCCGATCGTCGTCTAGACCGGGATCAACAGTGACTTCCACAACATCGCCTCCAACTAGCGGACAAAGTACAAGAACCAGCAGCCCAGGCCTCTCAACTCTAACATCGACTGTCTTGACAAACGGGCAAAGGAGTACCTTAACAAGCACTGTGAGCCCAGGTCAGAGCAGCAGACCAGGCAGCATGAGTACGCAGAGCTCAATAAACCGCACTGCGCCGCCCGTCACTGGTGCTGCGACACCGGCACCTGCTGCGACTTCGACTGTGACGAGAGCTGTGGCGGTGAAAGGGCAGATCATTGACGAGAGGATGGTGAGCTTCGCGGCGCTGGTTATGATCCAGCTTCTGTGGTAATGGTCTCTCGGTTGCCACGGAATGGTCCGGTGTGTATTAGATGGAGTTTTGGGGCTGGAAGGTCTAGAAAATTAACATAATGAATCACATGGCATCTTACCCAAGCAAATTGCAATTGTTTTCATCGTCCAATCACAATGGGAAGTCTTCATGGTATAGCACACTCTGATACATATTCTCTGTCGTATATCATGTTTGTCCCGAGCCAAACAAGCAGTTCCCAGTCGCCGAACACCTTGCTGAAGCGACAGATCCATGCGTATGCAGACAAGCAAACACGCTCAATCCCAGGCCCCGAATGCAGCAATCTACAGTATATACACTCTCCCTTCCTATATCGGCCATGATGCAATCTCTCGTTCATCTCTTACTTCTTCCCCTGCTTGTCCTCCTGACCGAATGCTGTCCTGCTGCTCCCACCGCTATCGACTCCCCTACCTGCCTGGGCCAAATTGGGCCCTTTACCGACATATATGACGCTGCTCCTGTTCTCCGCGCCCTCGCTCAACGGTCTGGGTCTTCTGCTCCCGACCGTCTGCGCCTGCTGTGCTGTTCCTGCTCCCGGCTCTTTCTCCTCGGTGTCCGCGGCTGCAACGGCAGCATAGCTCTGCTGCTGGTGGTGGTCAGGACCAAGCACACTGCCTGCGCCGGCAGAACTGCTACTGCCGCTCGACCCAGGTGCTGAGCCAGTGTTGCTTGTCCTGCGATGCTGGTGCTGGGCTTGACCTAGGCTGGAGCTGCGGCTGAGACTGCGTTGCTGCAGCTCCGCGGCCTGGACGTGAAGCTTGCCTTTCTGCTCCAGCGTCTCGACCATGTTCTTGACACTGTTGGGACTATTATCCTCTTTCTCCTTGCCCTTTGACAAGCCTTGAGGCACCTGCTGAGCAGCTGGTGAAGCTTGCGCCTTTTGCGCATCTAGCAAAGCCTGAGTCTGCGTCTGTGCGCCCACCAATCCTAATCCCGCATTCTCTCCCTCCCTCTCAGCCGCCATATCCCTCCTCTCGACAGCCGAAAAAGCACCAGCGCTATCGCCAGGATACTCCGCCACCTCTCCGCTCGCGACTCGTCTCTGAACAGGTCTATTATCCTCACTATACGTCGCCGCGTCCTCCGGCACCGACGTCCACCGATCCGCCTCCTGCACCCCAGGTAGCCCCGATCCTTGAACGCCCTTGAGCGACGCTTGTACCACCGTGTTCGACGAAAGCCCAGCCCCGAGCACAGGCCGCTTTACCTTCTTGGGGCTGGCGCGGGGGAGCTTGTCCTTGCCTTTAGCGCCGGGCGTGCGCGGCGGCTGTTGCTGCTGCACGTCTTTACCGCCGGCGACGCGCGCGTCAATCTTTGTGTCAACGGTCGAACTGCCTGCGCTGGTGACGATGCTTGAGCCGGGACCAGAGCGGGTCTCGCGCTCGCGCAGCTCGCGCACGGCAGAAATGACTTCACGGAAGCCCTCTTCGAGCGTGTTCATGCGGGTCAGCACTAGACGTTGGACCACGCCGCGGTCCTCAGCCTCGGAGCGCCGCCGTTCGTCGTCGCGCATGCGCCGTGCGGCTTCTCGTTCGCGCAGCATTTGCTCGGAGAAAGAGGCGGGCATGCCGGAGATTCCACCGACGTCGACGGCGGACACGAAGCGGTTCTCGCCAAAGTCGCTGGCGAGGTCAAGAGCTAAGGTGTTGAAACTGGGCTCGCGTTGAACACGGCGCTGGCCGAAGCCTGGCTGGTTGAAGCTGAAGCCTGCAAGGCCGTTGCCCTTTGGTTGCTGTTGCTGGAGACCGCGAGGTGGTGCGATGGGGCGAGATCGAGAGACTGGCGGTGCAGTGGGGAGCTGTTGGCGTGGTGTGCGATAGCCTGAAGGTTCTGCTGCCGCCGCTGCTGCTGCTCCGGACTTGGCTGTGCCTGGTCGAGCAAGCCGACCAGCAGGCACAGCTGCGGATGAGGAGGACGATGTTCGGGAGGCAGTGGGCTGGAACAAGATGGTGTTGGTCGACACTGTCCGATCATGCTGTCTCTTAGTCTTGCTTGCAGATTGCTGACTGGTGCTATTTCTTGCCTTTGTATTGACAAGGGCATCCTCCGGTGGCTTGGACGCAGTAGGTGTCACAAAGTACTCATCCGGCGATTTCGATAGTGGAGCATTCTCCTTATCTTCGACTACCTCTTTTTCAGGAGTGCGTTCAGGCGCCACCGACGACTTCTCAACCGTGACCAAGTCAGCCTCATCGTGGGTCATCAGCTCGTCATCACCATCCTCTGCATCCGTCTCCTGTGGGACACTTTCGAAAGACAAGTCTGGATCGGTCTCCTCCTCGATCATCTTTGGACGTCGAGAAGCTAGAAATCGCTCGTCGGGATCTGACATGACTGATCTAGTGGCTGTCGAGTAGTCGCGACGTCCCTTGATTCTATCGCTTGTCATTGCTCGTCTGAAACCAGGCCGACGATTCTCAAGACGATCAAGGACTGATCGAGGTTGCTCCAGTGGGGGACTTGCACCTCCTTCCTGGCCGACGTTCTGCATCCAGTGATCGACGACGTTGCTGGACTTCCTCCTATCTGACTCCATCTCCCTGGTCGTAGTTCGAACCGTATCGCCCTTGAACGGTCTGCGGAAGACCTCATCGAGAGCCTGTTCCTTCCTAAAGGATACCACGGAGGGTTCACGAAGACGGCGACCTCTTGAGGTGAAGCCTGATTGCCGGCCGAAAGCCACTGGCTTTGCTCTTACGGGCTGATTCCTTTCTACAAGATCCTCTGGCACATAAGCGATCCTAGATAGGATCACCTTCTCATATGCGAAGATCGAGAACAGAATCGGGAAGTGTGTGATCTTCACGATGGTCCGATTTAGCTTTACGAAGCGCCGAAAAGGCATGATGAAGCGTAGAGGTGAGACCGCCCAGCTCAGTACATTGGTCGGAGCGATGTAGGAAAAGAGCGCGTCCGACTTCACCATTGAGATGGTGTTGACGGCGAACAAGAATTGATGCTCCGCCTCTGCATTCTGGACAATAGTGGCCATACTGTTGGTCATCACCGTGATCAAAATTGTGACTATCATGAAGTGACAAACGATCAGGAAGAATGCCATCACGACCCGTCCGAGTGTGTTGTATCGATCCCAAGCTGACCAGGCCGCAGGCGAGAATCCCATGACTATTTGGAAGATAGCATAGGCTACGTGAGTCCCTCGCTCATCCACATTACTATAGGCAGTTGTAAATGCGACGAAGAAGCCACTGCAGCTGATAATGATCAGAATCAGAATAGCGAACATGTCCTGGGCCATCATTCGGAAGGCGATGAGGAGCTGCGAGAAGTACTTGTAGTGATCCAGGACATTGAAAGCCCGAGGAAATAGGAGTACTGCGGTGGTTGCAAGTACGTCGTATGCCATGCCTGCAATCCTCTTCTGGTCCTCGTTGGGCACTAGCATCCCATATATCCTCAAAACGAAGTAAAGAACCAGCATGAGGAGGATTCCCAGGTCGAAAGCGTTCCACACGCTGAGTAGGTAGAGGCCGAAACCTTGTTCCGTGAAGCCGACGATCTCGTCGAGCATATAACCTGTGCTGTAAATCCAGAAGATGATCTCGAGGGTCGTGATCTCCAGAGAGCGGTCGACCAGTACTGCAAGATACAGCACAAGCATGACAGCAAATGACAGAGTGGTGAAAAGCTGTCTGTAGCGTGGGACTCTCAATCGAGACAGCTTGAAGAGGGATGCGTCTCGAGGATCGTAGAGAGTCACAGATCGTCGTACGTACTCGTCTGTAATCTGAGCAGTGGCTGACTGTTGTAGGTGTCCGTTCGGCCTCGCTCCTGGAGACACAGGCGATTGCTCTCTGATCGTTCCGTAGTCTCTTTGCTTGGGCAGGCGAGACTGATGAGTTTTTGGTGGCTTGCGATGGAGATTGTCCGCGGCAGAGTGGAAGACAATGCTGCCTGCCCAGATAGCCTCCAGCTGCTGTACCACCAAAGGATGAGAAAGGAAGTTCTTCGCTGTAGCTCTAATGGCGATCTCGACTGTGGATATCCTTGCCGACCGAGGTCTCGCCAACCTTTTTCCCTTGGACTCTTGCGGGTCATCCATGCCTTGCAGGGGGTCGAAATCATAGCTGAGTGCGTCAATGAGCTCCCTCGTTGAGTACTCTTTGAGCAGCCTCATGGCTAGCAATTCTGCCAGCAGTGCTCTCGTCCGACTCACGCCTGCGTTGCCCGGGTTTATCTCCGCCTCTTTTTTGAACTGCAAGCAGTTGGCGATCAGAGCTGTCAAGGTAGCCCTGTTAAAATGGTTGGCGCGTACTTGAGTCTGTATCGGCTTGACTAAGAATTGAGATACTTGCGGCGCTCTAAGCTGGTCCCACGTCAAGGTTGTCTCGCATTTCTGGATGATGAGCATCCTAATGGCGTGGGTAATGGTGTAAACGGGGATCGTGTCTGTCAAAAGGTCAGCCACGTTTCTGGATACTGTCTAGAAAACCCTACCAAGATGCGCTGCTGAGAAGATAGGCAACAAAGGCTGACTATCTTCGGATCCATCATCAAGCTCTTCATAGGTATGATCGTCCTCGTCATACTCCTCGCCCTGGTCATCGTCATCCTCGTCCTCGTCCGCCTGAAGTAGCCTGCCTCGCTCTGGCTGGCCATGACGGGCTTGCTCTGGGGATCCTGTAAAGGGCGAGGAGAAGGGCGACCTATCGACGCGCCTTCGAGGTCGTCGAGGGCGGAGAAGGGATGAAAGCATGGCTTCTTGTGAGGCCCTTTGTCGCTGAAGATGCTGCCGTCTGTCGCACCAAAAATGTCTGTGGTCACCAGGGATACATCCTCCTGTTCTTGACCGAGTCTGCTCTTGTTTGCAAGGAGACAGCTCCTGTCCTTGTCGAGTTCTCGGAGTCGGAACTGGTGATGCGGAGCGGCAAAATAAGGAGGATGGCACTACTGCAAGTAATTGACGCTAGTGCACAAGGTCTGGACTACTGCATACTCAAACTCGTGGAGGGGAGGAAGCAGGATTTGACAAGAGTCTCTTCTGAACTCAGTGAAGAGGTCAAGGGTTGTAAGGACGCGATTCTCCTGGTCTGTGACATGGAATATTTTCAAAGGTAGCTCTGCAGCCAATTACGGGAGACGGGCACTGCGCCATTTCATGCCGTAGTGGAGTCTGGACTACAACTATTGTGAAGCCATCATGACTTCGGTCTTTGCTACTCAAATCGTTCTCGACAGTCGTTCACTTCGGATCACTATCGATACACACACAACGGTCACTGCTATCAAAGAAGCGGTGAAAAACGCGTGACCATGGCTGCAAGTCATGATAAACAATGACGGGATAAAGTTTTTGGAGGCGTGGGGTTAAGAATCGATCGTCCGCTAGAGTCTAGTCGACCTGATTCATCCCTCGGTCCTCCTTGCCGTTCTGAGACTGACAACCCTGTCCTGAAGTACTCAAGTAGCTTTCGGTCCGTCTCGAGACCTGTTGGAAACGTCATTTTACAGAGCCGCAGGTCAAATTTCTGGTCGAAGGAAGCTTCAAGGTCTTCCAGAAGAGCGACCTCGAGGTGGCAGAGGCCGAACGCAGGCCGGCGAAGAGCTAAGAACCCTTGACCGCCGTCGTTCGTGTGATCAGCAATAATAGGATTGCTGCGAACTACAACCGTCATGCCAAAGCCCCGAAGAAACGTCCTTGCAGCAGCGGAGGAGACCCTGACTCCTCCGGACAGTCTCGACTCTTCTCAGCACATCTGCCGCGTCAAAGCAGCTGCGGGCAACAATCTATACCATGTCGAGCTACCGGATTCAAGTGCCCTGCTCGTTGAGCTGGCGCAGAGGTTTCGATCTACAATTTGGGTGAAGCGAGGCTCATACGTACTGGTCGACACGTCAACCTTGGCAGATAGGGAGAACAAGATAGCTGGGGAGATTATAAATATTGTCAGAGAAGAGAAGAGATGGTTGAAGATGCCTTACTGGCCCACCGAATTCAAAGCTACGAGAAGAGGCTACGAGGAGGACAGTGACGATGAAGAGAGCACAGTTGGCAAGTTACCACCATCAGACTCGGAAGAAGAAGAAGGAGGGTGAAGAAATTGTAACCTGCCTTCAAAACGACGTAATAGTTGAGGATCTCCAGGGGCGCCACTGGCACAGTCTCTCGACCTGAGCTGTAAGCGCTCGACAAGCAGAAGCTGGCTGGCACCTCCAATATCATTATGGGGCGTGTATCAGTCCTTTCCCGGGCCTCGCGCCACATGAGCAGTAGCAGCTGGAGGCTTGCTTGCTTTCGAGGAAACCTCTGTATCGGTACAGGGCGAGCCCGCAGTCTCACCGCTTGCGAGCCTTCTTCTTCCCACCTGGCGATGCTGCTTGCTTTGGGGACGAAATTGCATCCACATCTGGCCTGTTCGGACGCCGGTTTCCGCCTTTGGAAGATGGAGTCTCAGCGACTGCCACCTCTTTCTCGCCCTTGACAATGCGTCCTTGGTTTTTCCAAAGCTCATCCACAGACGGCGCCATCCAGATCCCGTATGCTTGTGCCGCTAGCCAGATCACCACCATGATGGAGCTGTTCTTTGTGCTAGGGTAGATATTCCAAGCCACTTCCTGACCGAAACAAGCTCCGATGATGGCAAGGGGACTCTGCCCGCTTCTCCAAAGCAGATATGGCTTACCCCAGGCCAACCAGCTGTAAAACTGATAGTGCAAACTCCTAGCAAATAACATACCAATAACATTCGACGTGAGCACCGTTGTGAGGACAAACTCAGGCGTGACTTTTCCCTTGATCGTCTCCATCCTTGCCTTGCTTGTTGGTCTGAGCAAACTGTTCACCACCTCCATGACGCCAGTTCCGGCATGCCCCAACCACTTCTCCACCACAAACAGTCCGAGCACGAATATATGCCCCACCATTAATCCAGTCGTGAATCGTTCGTCCTCAAACGTCTCCTTTCCCACCCACCGCCAGTTGACGGTCCACTTCCACTCAAACACCCTCCCAAACTCGAATGCCCTTGAAATGTACTCCCTCGGATACCTCGCCACAAACGGCCATGCCATCAGCACCTGATACTGCACCATCACCGCCGCACTAGCCAACGCGCCGCCCGCGCCTTGTGCCATGTAGAGCACCATCCCCACGGCAGGTAGAGCAAGCAGTAAGGACATCTTTACGCCGACACCAAGACTATACGCCAGTGCCCCGGTGCGATAGCTGCCTGTTTGCAGGAAGTAGATACATAGCCAGAGAAAGAATACTGCAAAACAATCGTTGAAGAGGCGTAAGACATAGATGGAGTGCAAGCGTTTGCTGAGGATCAAGAGTGGGTAGATCCACGGCGGGACGCGGACTTGACGGTAGCATTGCATGACTAGGGCTGAGGTGGCGAGATACAGCGCCGCGAAGATGATCTGGGCGAGACGTATGTCGGCGCCATCGGAGGTGAGTCGGTGCAGGAGGCGGTAGATGTGGACGTGCATTGCTGGGTAGACCAGGGGACCAGTGGAGCCTGTGATTTTAGCATAGTTGCGCTCGCCGGAGATGTACAGGGCGATTTGCTGGTTGTAGGTTGTCCAATCAATTTCGGTGTCTGTAGACAGGTCAGTATGAGTATATTTGCATGAACGGATCAATGGCAAATGAATATGCAAGAAAATCTGCAAGTCTTGTCCAATCTGGAGGACATCTGAGCAAGATTTTACATACAAGGTATCTTCCATATTACTCCTGCTGTCAATACAGCATCTGCTAGTAGCAGCAATGGGCACACCCATACAGTGTGCCAGGGGTCATTTGCTATCCGCAAAGCTGTGTTTAGAAGGTCTCTCGGTGTGGCTGGTCGTGGTGAACCGGTTCCAGAAGAAGACATGATGCGTGCTGCTATAACTTCGGGCGATATTATCGAAATACACTCATATTGATCACGCTGATAAATGGACAATTTGATGAAGACGTGATGATGGCCGAAAAAATATCAGCCCAGAACGCCAGCTGTGGTGAGGGACGACATCGGGATTGCCCGCGCGCAGGAAGCACAAATCCATCAAACTACCACACGTTTTCGTCCAAGGTATGTCTTTTCACATTACATTTCATCTTCAATCATGTCAATGGCTCCAATACCGTTGACGCGCGCTGAGCACCATCAGGAAAAGGTTGGTCCTTCGTCCTTTCAGCAAACAAAGACACGTGTTCCTCCAAGCACAAAGGATAGGTTGGAGCCGCAAGCATGACAAAGGCCTCGACAGCACGATTGCGAAAGTACCGAACAAGATTGACTAAACGTTATACATTATGGCAGCTTTTGTGCCTACCAGCTAAGGGAAGCAGACCTTTGAACGCCGACAATGCAAAATATCAACCCATGTGTGCGCATCCCACAGGCAACGGAGCTTCGATGCTACTCCGTATTAGTGTACATTTCCCATGTTGCTCTTTTTGACTACCAGACCCAATAGGGATGTGGTAGTTCATACTGCATAAGCAAATGTCTCAACGCCCGGGACACTACCACCAGTATTTCTCATCTGCCTTGGTCTATCAGGCCTCCGCCGCCCAATCAATACTACCAGTCACTATGGAGAATCAGTAGGGCGCCTCTTTCTTCTCGACTACAAACTCGCGACACGCCCACCTCTGCTGGTCAGCATGGGAGTCGACGTACCTTCTGGCCTCCTCATCAGCTGGGACAGCGCCCTCGCTCTTCACCCTTCTGTGGCCAACGACCTTGACGGGCCCTGCTTTTGCCGCCACCTCGATCAAGCGAGCGGTCACATTTACCGCATGGCGGCGCAGCTTTGCTTCCCTGCGCACTTCGGCCCTGTGCTTGTCAGCCGCGAGTCGCTTCTCAATGTCAGCATTGAAAGCAGAGAGGACTGACTCCTTGAGCCCTGTTTCTGGATCCACAGGGTCCTCCTCGATCGGCGTCAAAGCCTCGGAACCGGAGCAAGGAGAGGGTCCAGTGGTGAAAGAGGGCACCTGTGCAGGAAGAAGTGGCTGGTAGTGGTATGCTGGCGCGGCGTAGAGGATTGACGAGTCGACCATGGGACCTTGCCGCTGCTGCTGCTGCTGCCACTGGAGTTCGAGAATATTGGCCAAGGTCTGTGCCGACGCTTCGCGCTGGACGCGGTGATACTCCTCGACCATCGCCTTCACAATCAGAGAACGGCACTCCTCCAGCTCCTTGATGCGGTTGAGACGCTTAGAGGTAGCATTGCGAGCGGCATCGCGTTTCGGCTCGATGAAGCCTCTGAAATAGAGATCGTGCATCAGCTTGCGACTTCCACGCGGCTTTCCGCCTCTCGGTGTGTTGCGCAAAGCACAAAATTCCCTTCGGACTTCGGCCTCCGCAAAGACAACGCGGGAGTGATCATACCTTTTCTGGTCGATCTGGGTGGTGTACTCTTTGACCTGCAAAGAGAGTTGGTGCATCTTCGAGCTCATGATGAACACGTCGCTGCTGGACTCGAAAGCGTGCGGGAAGTGGATCGTGTCACGGAGTTGGTGTGTGGCTTCGATAACGATCTTATACTGCCGCGGTACTTGTGAGTACGCGTCGGTTATGCTCTGAGCAACGGCTTTTATGTGTTCTGTAGTGTGCTCGAAATGTTCTTCTGACCCTTTGTGCGTGGAAGGAGTCAATCGATCTTGATCTGCGTGAATCTGGCCTCGACGAAGGTCAGGTTCGTGAGGAGTTCTTATCCGAAGCTTTGAACAGACCTTGGTGACCATGACCATTGTTGAGAAACAATGCCATGATGATTTGTTGTGAAAGAAATCGCCTCCGTTGGAGAATAAGAAGGTTGTATCAAAGAAATTCTTTCTTGTGGTAGTCTATGATTAAGGAACCACTGAGCTGGAGAGGCAACTCTGCGAATACGTCTGTAACGATGAATGGATGAAGAGAATCTCTCGCAAGGAAATGCTTCTTTATGAAGCTCGAAGGTCGATGCTCGCGATCAGCTGATACCTCAAGCTCTATTGTCAAGGTAACATTCATCTTCAGATGTGTAGCCTATGGATTGCTAGTACTACCACATGGAACATGTAACATGCCCAGAGCAGGCATCTCAGGATGCCATCAGTCCGTGACGGCGTTAGTCGAAACTGTGCACCTGCAGAGTTCCGAAGCGTCACTTCAGTAGCTTTTGATAGGCAGAGGATGCCGGACTGATAAGGTCTAGCATTACGCCCGAGTGGTAGTACAAAGAAGCCTGGTTCAAAACAGGCGATGGGGATCGAACATTGGGACCTACACACATGCTCACCACTCTGGCAAGTATAGCTGGTGCATATACTCTTGCGCCTTCGGGTTTACGCTCGGGTCCTAATGTCGTTCCGCGGCATTCGTTCATATGTTCAACGTGTAGCATGCTATGTTATCTGTACATTAAATGTTGAATCCTCCATGGCCGGCAGCGTCTACGAACCGCCATAGACCCGCTTTCTCTGCAGCAGCGCGCACGACTCTACCTCTTGCAAATCGACAGGCCTATTGATATCAGCGTATCTTACGTCCTTGTCATTCGTCTTACTAGCCTCTCCATCCTCGCACAGATCGCCGGCGGTGCCTAATCGCCCCCGTCGAGGCTTTCCGACATGCGCTCTGGGGTGATACTGTTCCATAATATGCACAAAAAGATCCTTCGAGATGTTCTCAGCCAGCCATCTGACGACCAGCTTCCCGTCTTCTTCCTTGCCAGGCATGACCAAGTGACGAACACAAACACCACTTTTCGCTATCCCGTCTGCAGTGAAACAGAGGTCTCCGACCTGTGCGTGCATAGCCTTGATGCTTTCCTTTGCTACCTGCTGGTAGTCGCCAGCTTTGAGAAGCCTTTTCGATGATTCGGGATGCCAGAGCTTGAAGTCCGGTAGGTAGATATCGACCAGTCCATCCATAAGATCTATACTTTCGAGCGAGTCGTAGCCACTCGTGTTATAAATTATTGGGATCCGCAATCCTAGGGTCTTAGCGTGCAGGATGGCCAGCGCACACTGTGGTACTACATGTTCCGGAGTAACGAGATTGATGTTATGCACACCGCCCATGTCCTGCAGCTTAATGAACCACTCGGCTAGCTGCTCTGGTGTAAGGTCAAACCCTGCTTTCTGGTGGGATATGTCATGGTTCTGGCAAAAGGTACACCTAAGCGAGCATCCGGAGAAGAAGACAGACCCCGAGCCGTTATGCCCCTGGAAGAAAGGTTCCTCACCTACAGGTAGTCAGTCTTTTGGTAATTCCCCAATGGCAAACATCGATGCGTAGGCACGATAACTACCAAATGACCTGTCGAAAAGCTTACCGAAATGAGGGGCGATAGTGTTCACAGTGATATCGGAGCCGATCAAACAGTATCCTCGAGTCTTGAAGCGATTGACGTCGCACTTTCGGGGGCATAGATTGCATTTGCTCAAATGAGCATAAGCTTGCGAGCGTTTCTGTGCTTCCTGAATGGGTGATAGCAGCTGATATCTTGGAATGTAATTATCGAGGAGAAACGGAGGCGCTAGATGCAGGCCTCGGAAAGTTTTGCGAGCAATGCTGGTAGACGCAAACGTTGGCCTCCTCAAGCCCGCGATTGCGAGTTTTGCCATCCGTCTAAACATCTGCGAGGTACATGCACTTGATTGGATCTCCTGATGAAGTCTCGACTAGCGGAAGTGTTGCAGAAGAATGGGGATTCTTTGGTGTGACCAGTAGTCATCAATCATTCAACCGTGTGGTAGGAGCACAAAGTATGCCATTTGAATTTGCGCCATCGAATTCCCGATGCTTGCAAGTCTCTAAGTGATTTCGTTCAATGAGATGTTTGTGGCAGTGTTATTGCAATGGTGTCATGTGCCGCAAACTACCAGGTGCTTGCGGGTGGCGAGTTCGGGCTTGGCAAACTTTGGTCCCATAATCGACAGCGTTCTTTAGCTACACCAGGATAGAAAAGCGTTCGTTGTGACCGATTCATTACATATATTCACAACGGAAAGTCATTTTTGTACTTGACAATTGATTGATGCGGCGCTACAACTACCAGCTCAGTCAATTTTGGTGCAGACAGGGACAGTCACCGTTTCCTTTGTTTGATGAGCCTAATATTTTCCCCCTTGGGTATAAAGATTTGATGGTCACGACTGTGACCTGTCATCTCCGATGTTCTTCGAGGTCATGCTGGACAGCGTAGCCGTCCTGATTATTATGACTTCAGCGGAATCAAACACCACCACCTATACCATGGTCAGTTACTCGTATACTCAAGATATATTCTGAATAGTCGTGCTGTCCGCTGAGAAGGTAAAGCTGATGGGGAATTGCTGACCAGACCGAGCGGGTGTCACGTAAAAGCTCTCTCTTCGTTTCTTTTCCTCTTCCGCTGCCACTCGGTAGCGGACTGCCAGATACGAGGAGACAACAGCGCCCAAGCTGAAGAATGCAGCGTTCCGACGTCTGTAGAGTGTATCAGCATCTGCATGACTGGTATCAAAGCTGATGAAGCATGATATCGCGCCGAAGATATGGTGTATAGACTCACGTGATCCACTGGGTTAGTGCCATGTTGAATGGCTGAGGCTCGCTTAGATAACGCTACCGTGAAGACTATGATGGAGAGAATGGATCGTCCGAGGTCGATGAATTTGCGATTGTGCGGCTGCGAGGTCGATAAGTTCTTAGATTGATATTCGTTGAGAACCCAAATGGAGATGGACTGATTCAAGACCCAAGATCGAAAGAGCCCCTCACCCCACCCTGCCCCCACTGCCCCAGATCTACTAATGCAGCGGCTCGGAAGCTTCCGCACACCGAGCTTGGACCATGTCGTCCATGACGTCCGCCGACTTGCCGACGAGGCCCTCTTCCCTATCACCTAATCCAACACAACACTATCTGCGCCGCTCGCAATAATCCTACTATCTTGGAAAGGGCTCTAATATTGACACATTTGCGAACACGGAACTCGCTTCAGCCCTCCACACACCACGATTTGCCTGTCTTCCGATCGGAATTCCGCAACATGGCTTCCTCATCCACGCCTGCCACACCACTGCTGTACTCATGTATAGCGTATAAAAGCACCATTCTGAGCGAACATACCGCATCAGCAAGCAGCGCAACTTCAGGTCTGGCGAGCGTAGTCCTCCCAAAGATTGACCACTCAACAAATGAAAAGAGGACGTACGTACATGGTCAAAACAATATTCACTATATAGCGGATGGCACCTCAGCTTCGTCAGAGGATGGCTCACCCTCTGCGCCGGGTCTCACATATCTCGTGGTTGCACCGGCAAGTCTCGGTCGAAGAATACCTTTTGGGTACCTCATCCAGAGCAAGAACGACTTCCTCAAGAAGTTCCCACCGGGTACAACCAATTTCTCGTCGCTACCTGCTTATGGTGCTGCGTCATTCAATACGAATATGAAAAAGCTGATGGTGGATTATGGTACTTCAAAAGCGGGACAGGAGGATGCGTTCAGGAATGTGCAAAGGGAAATGGATGATGTTCGGGGAATCATGACGGAGAACATTGAGAGAGTGTTGGAGCGAGGTGAACGCATCGATCTACTGGTCGATAAAACCGACAGGCTTGGAGGGACCGCCAGAGATTTTCGTATGAGATCGTCACAGCTGAGACGCAAGATGTGGTGGAAGAACGTGAGACTGATGGTGCTGATTGTCGTGGTTTGCATTTTCCTTCTCTACCTGTTCATTGGTTTTGGCTGCGGGTTGCCAGGTATGTCCTATCTCAACAACACCAATCTAATATTGAAGGCTAACAAAGTTCTAGCTTGGTCGAGGTGCATCAGTCATTAGGTTGATTCGTGTATACATTTTCCCCCATTTCTTCTCCAACCAGTCTTGGCTTAGAACAGTGGTCACATTTTGCATCCTCAGTAATCCCTTGGGCATTTCACATGCGCTTGGCGGAATGCTGTAGAGCTTTGGGAGATCGGAATGCACCGCAGAGAATTGATGGCGTACTCGATGGCTTACATCTGTGATTGTTTTATTGCCTACCACTTCAATCTCACCTTGTGCGGCTCTTGGGCTTCTCCGCTGGGTACCGCCTTGAGTCCCCATATGGGGCCTTTTACGGGTTATTGCTCGAGCCCTTCTATGGGCTACCTTACAGGCCACGCTTGCAGCTATTCTCTGTGCTGCCCTCTGGCCTGTCCTCTGAACAATTCTCTCGATAACTATCTGGAAAATTCCCTGGGCTATTCCCCAGGCTATTCCCTGGGCTATTCTCTCGGCTCTTCCCTGGACGATTCTTTGGCCTCTCCCCTAGACCATTCTTTGGCCTCTCCCCTAGACCATTCTGTGATCAGTTCACTGGGTTATTTCACCAATTTTCTTTTGAGCCGTCTGTCGGCTTATATTCGTGTCTATTCCCCCAGAGATCCATCAAGCTATCATCTATGCTGTTTCCCTGACCATCTCCTCGAGCAGCTCTTGCTATATATCGCGGCAGAACGCTTGGGATAGCCCTCTAGCCTGGGACTGGACTATCTGCGGGACGAGCTGCTGACCTTAGCACTGTGCGCTCTGCTGAGCTTTCTTCGGGGCTTTCCACCATGTGTCGTCTTGCCAGCGACGCTTCGCGGGCTTCTATCGTGTGTCGCCCTGCCATCGGCGCTTTCACATGCTTTATGCAAGCGCGAATGGCGAGACAGAAGTTGTACTGCAGCGGAAGCGCTATATATACATGCTCACCACTGCCCTTCATTCCTCTCTCTTACATCTCACTCCATTTCCCTGTGGTGCTGGCCTGCTCGGCCACTCGTAGATCCCAAGTCAAGATAGTGAGTAAACCTCTAAGTGAATTATATCACTTTGCTAACTTCACCAGGCTTTGATCAACGATCAACTTTGCATTCAAATATGGCTTCTCATGCATCGTCAAGATCACCTTCAATATGTTCAGCAATGTTCGAAATTGATACTACAGAATCTTCTGGAGAACTGCGCACGGCGGAAGCCAGGATTTCCGACCTGGGAAACTCGATCCTCAACCGACCAGCAAGCACACAACATGATTGTGATATAGACAACGACAAAGATCCTCTGCAAATTCTGGAAGAGGCCGAGCAGCAGCTATACGAGCGGGGCCAGGTCGACAACAGGCCGAAAATCAAACAGGAGCCGACAGATGATGACGACGATGTTATATGTCTTGGGGACAATCTCATCGATCTCACCAAATTCCCAGATGACAAAGTGGTAGTTATTGAAGACGACGACGACGACGGCTTTCAAATTTTGGGGGCGTACGCAGATCAACTCCCAGTCTCAAAGAAACGCAGCCTTGAATCGATGCAGGATGGCGAAGAATATGACGAAGATGCCGCGGATAATTTGTCAAGAAAGAAGCCCGCAAAGGCTGCAAAGCCAAAAAGCTCAGCAAAATCCAAGGGCAACGGTCGAAAGATCGCATTCTCAAACGCAACGACTTCGGTCGGGAATATGATGACTTCGAGCTTGTTCGTCGACTCGGCGAATAGGGACAATGCTCCATCTATGCCTGCAATTGACCCGAAGCTCTTCAGGAGAGGCAACCAAGAACAACTTTTCGCATGCATTGGCGATGGTGTTGATCAAGAGAAGATCACGGGCGATGCAAGGATGATGAACAGAGCTTGCAATGTCTTTGGTAGAGGAAGCATCACAAGGTCAGAGAATGGAGAGTATGCGATCAAAGGTCTGAAGTCGTCTCTGAAGCCTCACCAAGTTCTGGGCACTGCGTTCATGATTTCCAGAGAATTGGAGGTGAAGGACAGCAGCGATCCAGTTTCTCATGGTGGGATATTAGCGGATCAGATGGGTCTGGGAAAGACACTTATGTCCTTGGGATTGATTGTGAGAGGGAAAACGAGAGATTACAGCGAAGAGGACGCTCAGCTCGGAGGCAAAGCGACCCTGATTATTGCGACTCCGGCGCTTGTCAAGCAGTGGAATGATGAGATCGAGCGGCACTGCAATGTGCACGAAACCAGGTCCGGTGTTGGCGAGGTCGTGATCTACAAAAGTCGCGAGTGGGAATCACGCATCAGACCACTGAGAGCGCTATCGAAGATGGATATCGTCCTCGCCAGCTACGAGGAAGTCATGAAAAGTTTCCCTCTCGAAGAACCACCGGAGAATCTAACAGCAACACAACGCCAGTCATGGTGGGATCGACACTTTCAAGAACACAAAGGACACCTGCACCGCATGAATTTCAAGAGGATTATTCTGGATGAAGCGCATTGCATTCGAAATCCTGAAACCAGGAAAAGTCGGGCTTGCAGGACTCTGGTTAGCAAGTACCGATTCTGCCTGACGGGAACGCCGTTTACCAATGGGATTCAGGATATCTGGGCTCTCCTTGATTTCATACAAGTTGCTAGGCTACCGGGCTATGATTCATTCAAGGTCAAATTCACGAGGAGACCGACCGATGACAAGATTCAAGAGCTAAATGCCTTGCTTGCAAAGTGCATGCTCAGAAGAAGTCACAGTGACCGTTTGTTCGGAGCAAAACTAGTGACTTTGCCACAAGCAAATCAAGTCCAACTTCGATGCTACTTCAATCCGGTTGAAAGAGAAATCTACAAGATCATCAGCGAGGCCTTCAAGAGGAGAGTCAACCGTATGCTGAGGACCCACGGCGAGATGTACACACGCAACAATAGTCATCTCGCCATGTTCACCCGACTCCGCCAACTCGTCTCACACCCGCTATTGATCCAGAGCACTATGCTTGATCTCTTACAACGCAAGGATCTTCTGAAACTGGAGGCTGCAATCGACGAGCACAAGGGAGATTTGGAGGATGAGGAGAATGGCCGCAGATTGATGTTCAGGATCAAACGGGCTCTCAATAATGCCTACAAAAAGAAGAGCAAAAGAAAAAAGCATGAAGTCAATGTGGCGAACACCAGCCAGCCTGCAGGCTGCGATGCTCCGCATCAGAACATTGGAGGTAAATATGGAATGCAGCAAAACTTCGACAAGTTCGTGGAAGCTTTAAAGTCTGGGAACGCTGCTATCAGAAGAGCAGCAGAGAGCGACTGCAACTCGTGCAACAAAGAACCCGTCGCTCCTCACATCACGCAATGTTTGCACGTCTACTGCGCAGATTGCCTCGAACAATTACAGATGGAGGCTGCGAACGAGGGCCAGGATCGAGCAATCTGCTATGCAAAAGATGACTACGACAGGCCTTGCAACCGGGCCTTTGGATTCGTCATTCCCTTTGACGAAGAATTCGGCCACCATGTCGTCTTCAAAAAGACAGTCCGCAGGACCGCGGGAGGTCGCAAGAAGAAGCAGAATCTCCCGCTGGGAGTCAGCAGCTGGTTCGAAGATGGCGGCGACTATCTATGCTCGGCAAAGACCCGAGCGGTCAAAACACAGATCGTCAAATGGGGAGAGCAATTCCCGGATTCCAAGATCATCCTCTACACCCAATGGACCATGATGATAAAGATCCTGAAGAACATGTGCGACGTCGAAGAATGGAAATGCGTCACATATTACGGTGGAATGAGCCAGGACGCAAGATCGAAAGCCATCTCCAACTTTGAGAAGTACGAAGACATCAAGATCATGATCTGCAACCTGAAGTGCGGTGGCCTGGGACTCAACCTGACCATGGCGTCAAAGGTTATAATCATTGATGCATGGTTCAACAATGGTGAGGATTCATGTGCTCTACAGCATAAGTATCAGAGACTAACGATTTCACAGCGGTCGAAGAGCAAGCGTTCGCCAGATGCTATCGAATCAAGCAAAGCCAGGAGACACATCTTTTGCAGCTGGTGGTCGATAAGACCGTCGACGATAACATTTCCGAGTTGAAGGCGAAGAAACAGGCTAGTATCGATGCGTTCTCGAACGAGAAAGGCTTTCGCCAGCTGTCACAAAAGGAAATCCTCAGTCTCTTTGGCGAAGTGATCGAGGATGAAGAAGGGAACGTGCGGATCCAGGTAGATGGAGAGGAGGAGTATAGCGAGGATGAGACAGAGCAGGAGAATATCGCGGAGGAGATCGATGATGTGGAGGAATTTGCTGGCGCTGAGGAAATCGTGAATGTGGATGAGGGAGTGATTGAGGTGCAGGATTGAGGAATACCAGGAATCACGGAGCAGGAATTCGTCGATGCTACAGATTGGTAATCACCACGTCGACTTATCATATCAAATTGCAACTTGTATAATGTGTACTACACGATAATTTCTACATTCTCTAATGGAGCTGATAAACTCATTGTATATGAGTCTTCGTCCGAGATGCTACCGCAACCTTACCTGTCACAATCTTGCTCGCTGAACTTTTGGCTCTCCACCTCAGCAGACATCAAAGCACGCCAAGTGTAAGAGCCGTTCTTATAAGCCGTACTAGGAACAGTTTCGCTGCATGAGTAGCAACCGTACTTATGCCGCGAGTCGAGATGAAGCAGACCAAGCAGACGATTCCAGTATAGCAAGCCGAGCAGTGACACCATCGGAGCGCTTGGAGGTCCGTCGGCCGTGATGAAGCTTCAAATGCTTCGATATGTACTTACCACATCATGGTTTGTCCAGAAATCCGACGGAATTTCCTGCGCTTCGCAAAAGTGACACAATGGGAATGATGAGACCCACATGGGCGACTTATAAGTATCCACTCATCCGAGAATTCCGTAACGCTGTATCGGTTCTCGACTACCAGCCGAAGAGGCGCAGCGTTGGGTGTCGTCGTCTATTAGCACCACTCACCGGATGGGCGGGATATCCGCATGAAAATGGTTTGCGGAAGTGGCAGTGTGGGGATGCGGTCGGGGCGGACGCGCATCCGTGCTATAGCCGCATCTGGCAGGCGACTGTGTATACTGGAGGTCTTGAGACATGTCGCTTGCGGAGTATGTACGGATGTTGTGAGCTTGTGGAGAATGGCGACAGTGACTCATGACGGACACTCGAGTCGGAGGCGAGACCCTGGTGTCCCGTGGAAAGTCCCTTTGGACTGCTGATCCGACTCGTGGTTGCAGTCGCATCTGGCATTGGATTGTGCAAAGAGAGGACTGTGGAAGACACCATGTCGGGGCATCGCAGGGTACTTGGAGAGTCGAACCTCCCACCCTCCACATTTCCCACCGGAAACACTTAGATTCCCGCCCTGGTAGAAGCCTATTTACCTCGGTATGAGCAGTATAGCCATCTCGGTAGAGAACGTTGGCTTTTGATGTCGTCCAAGATAGACTTCAAGGTCTGGCTTTCGCAATAGGCTCTGTAGATCGTGTTGAGCCCATACTAACTTCTGCCGGCAGCAGGGTCTTGCAAGCGAGTCATTGATGCCTACACAGGCGATCGTCAACGATTGCATGTATGCCGTGAGGTTTCGCTGATCCGCGGATGGCTGTCAAGCGAGATTGATTCCCTGGTTTTCTGTGGATCTTCCACAACAATCTATACAGGATCAGCGACGGCCAGATGGAATGATCGTCATGCCATCCACCGCCAGTCACGGCAGTCGGCGTCTGGACCAGATACCGACAGTCGAGAGACGATCATCACATACCTCCCCAATACACGCGATGACGAGGTCCAATCTACTCGCAATATCCATGGAACAAGGTAGATTATGAAAATCGAGATACGAAATCATGGGAGATGGAAACGAAATGATTGGCCTACCAAAGTTACCGATTGAGTGAATTGTTCTGATTGGAGATAAGATCTGTCCGGCCAGGATCGCTCCGTGACCGAAAGGAGACAAAATCGCCTGTCCGCAAAAAGCATGTGACCGCCACCACCAAGGCCACCCCTCTATCCTCCGTCACCACCGCCGGCTCCTTTGTCAGATACCGACACCACCTTCTCACCGCGTCGGTCTGCCGCACCTGAAATGGACAAATGTATGCATGACTCTGTTTCAGTCACCCCGCAATCTGAAAATACTTGATACGTCCTTTCACTTTTGTTTCTCAGTGTTCGGAGATTTAAACATCTATTCTCGGTGATACATCGACATGCTCCTGTCTCAATCTGCTGTGAGTTTATTATTTTCGCGCGAACTGGTATAGAGTTACATTGCACAAAAGCAAGAGTCCATCAGATCATGGCTCTGTCCGTACCATCATCCGAGACACACCGACTGCTAACCTCTCGACTCGCGTTTCGTCCGTGCAGCAGATTTTCTCACTTTCTGTCCCTCTCCCGCCGGCGCCCTTCCCGCTCGACTACCGGCGTCAGGACGAGTTTGCCGAAGACTGGTTCGGCCATGATTCGCCATAAACTCTTCTTTCCTACCTCTGCCAGGTTTTGAGATGGGGACTGTAACCGCACAGGCCATATGTCGCAGCTATTCCGCGCTTTCAAATCACCAGGCCATCGGTTATTTTAACCATGCTTTCTCACGAGATGTCAACCACGCGACGTGGCTTGCTGCTAATCGTTTGGCGCAATCTCCCGTCGCTCCCCTTGCACCTTTTCGATCCCCCGGCCCATCGGATAGGGGACATGAGACACTGATGGCATCGTCGCCTTCTCATTGCATTACTCGTTTCACGATGCTACTCGAGTCGTACCGCCGAGATTCGGTCTTTGATCCGTACAATCTCGCCAAGCATGTCCAAATGGCTTGGTGAATGCTTGTCTTGACGCCCAGCCAACCAGCATCATCGTTCCACAGCAGGGCATTCGTGAATCGTCATTTGGAAAAGGCGAACACAGCGCAGAGTCATAGCAGGCCTGGTCCATGTCCCAGCCAGTCGATCGGTAGTCCCTCACTGTCCATGTCTGCCTTCATCAAACACAACACCAAAAGCATGTTCCTCGAGCAAGATGATCAGGCCTCCCACGATCTCCCCTGTAAACCAGCACCACAGTATCTGGACAACCAATCCCGCCGGTACGAGACGTCACGTCTGCAGAACGCTTGAACCATGTCTCCCGCGGACGAGGACAGTGATAATCGCTTCCTCTTCCGACGCGAGTCAGAAACGACCTCATCACGGAATGAGCCGGCCAGTAGGACGGATACAGAGATGACCGTCACCGCTTCGTGCACAGCAATGCTTGGCCTCATCATTGAAGCCACAACTTCATACGGACAATGCATAGTGCATAGGCAGACACCATCATCGCAGTGAGACTTGCTTCTGACCAAAAGGTAACTCACCAGAAAGCAATGCAACACCCCTATTGCTCAGACCAACGAACCACGTACTCTGCAGGATGCAAAGCATTAGAGCGCCCAACCCGTGACCCTGTGCTCTTGCACGTGGCCAGCATCGCACCCTTGCAGCCACTACACTGTCCCTGGCCTCCCACCGTACCATACCGTTCCCCTCCCAGCAATGTGCAAGTGTACGTGCCCCAGGGCACGCTCGCCAAACCTCTCCTCCCCAGCGACCAGGGCAGCAATCGCACGTGGCGACCGTCTCACCGCTGCCGAACCCTGCGCATGTATGTCCCAGAAATCCAAGAATAGCAGCGGACACGACGGCCTAGATCCAGCCACCCGCTGCGAGTCATACCGGGACGGCCATCGGCACAGTGTCTCACTCCAGGGCAAGACATTTCATTGTCTATTCTGTTATGCTTTCGTTATACTTTATTTCGTAATAGGGCATGCCGAGACGACTGTCGACCTGCCTCGGTCTGAGGGGTAGGTGGGATTGATTGATTGGACGGCGCAGAGGACGATATGCTTCCCACAGAGATGGGAATAGAATGTTGTGATACTCGTGTGGGAATTGGTGAGACGATTGACATGTCGCGGATGGGAGTAGAGGTTTCTGAGGCATCGGGTGGAGATGAGACGATGACATGTCTGGACGATGGATGGGAATAGAAGCATTCGATGCAGTGGCGTAAAGATAATGGAGTTTCTGAGATGACGGCGGAGATGGGATTGGATGAAGCAAGTGGCGATAGACATACGTCGGTGTAGCACCATTGTCATGATGTGCAAGTCAGTAGTAAGAATAGCTGGCACGCACAAGGCAACAGGGTAGCATGACCCATGGTTAGACTGGGGAGCAGTCCAGTGTACACAAAGCAGTGTGGCAGTATAGTGGACATCAAGTAAATTACAGAGACTGGTATCGGGTATCTAGTACAAACAAAGCCTCATTCTCTCCTATCACTATACAGAAATCAAATGCTACCTAACCCATCTCCTAAATCCCACTGATGATTACGCCTTGCTTGAATACCCAAATTGCAGAAGCTGTAGACCATCCAATGTAGACCGACCTTTTCCGCCCGATTTTTTTCGATATCGCCAGCCATAATGCCGTCTATGCCGTGTGATGCCGCCGTATTATCGTCGATCGTAATCATTACCATTCCTCCCATCATCGCTTAGGAGAAGGCTTCCTAATGCCAGCTCCCGTGTTGGCGCCCTCGCCATCGAGTCCGAGTGCGGCGCGGACTTTTGCCCCACCGCGCTTCCTGAGTTCGCCGGTCACACCTTGTAGACAGACTGGCACCTCGTTGCCCATCTTAAGGTACCAGAGCTTGAGATTGCGTGCCTTGTCCTTGAGCTGGATCTGGTTCCTGTCCTTGAGCACTTCAGATCGAGAGCCGCCGCGGCCATGCATGGAGAGGATGCGGGACCAGTAAGGGCCTTTGACCTCTTCAAGACCAGCAAGGAGGGCGTCTTCTTCTTCTTGCTTCCAGGGCTGGCGGGTGGTGGCGGTGCTCTTAGTACCGTCTGAAGAATTAGAGGTCTTGCGTTGAGGGGGTTGAGATGCAAGAGCAGCAAGGGCGTCGAGATGCGAAAGGCCAATGTGGCCGGGTGCCTGGTCCGGGAGGAGGGCACCGAAGTTGGAGTAGCCCCTGGTGTCGCAGCCGTTGGCGCCGTAAGGTGGTGAATTACGGCGGCTGGAGTCGTCGTATGAGCCGGTGCGACGGAATTCAGAGGATGAGCCGGAACGGTTCTGGGAACTATTAGTGGCTGAGGGCTTGGGCTGGGCTTTGATAAAACATACAGGAGGGTTGAGCAGTGACTCGACATTCTTGTTGATGCTGGTCGCGAACTCCTTGAGGAAGTCTTGCCAGGCGTACTTGCGAGGCAGAGTCTGAAGGGCAGTCTCGGCCGGTTCGGCCTGGAGGTATTGCTTGCGAGCACGTGCACGCTCGACGAAGTCCTGCTCGGAGGGAACGAGGTGAGGTGCGTCTGGATGACGAGCAATGATCTTGTCCTCGAGATCGGCAGGGAAAAGCTCGTCGAGAAGAGCGCCGACCTCACCATCACTGTTGAGGAGAGCTGAGATGTAGACCTGAGTCTTCAACTCGAGGTAGATAGCACCCTGCCACTTCAGTAGCCTTTGGCCGGATGGAACGAATACCTCAAGGAAGTACTCGTTGAGGTCGAAAAAGCTAACGTCGTGGGACTCGAGAAGGCTGGAAATGAAAGTGGCACGGTTAGCCTTGCGGATGATCTCCTGTTGGGAAGGAGTGAAGAGCTGAATGGCGACAGCGTCGATGAAGGGCGAGTCCCGGCTGTAAACCTTGCGGGTCTGGTCGAAAAGGTTCTTGCGAGTGTGGTATGCTTGACGTTCTTCATCGATGCCAGTGTGAGAAGACAGCTTCTCGATGTCGGCGAGGGAAGGCTTTGCAAGAGACAGGATGATCTGGGTGGCCAGGTTGTCTAGCACGGCCAAGCTTTGAAGCTTGATGTGCAAGCTGGCGTCCTTACCATAGAGCTCGGCAGCACCGTGATAGAGATTGCTCTGATTATGGCTGTTGTAGGATTGCTGGCAGGCCCACTGCGCCTCGGGCCAGTCTTCGCTCTTGCCATAGCCCATGGCGGGGCTAGCATTGGTCTGGACTGGTGCGGAAGCATAACCCTCATCGCCAGGATAGAAGTGGCTGCCATTCATCGCCATGGCGTAGGTACCCGTGGCCTCCGATGGCCTGTAGTCCTGGGGAGTGCCGGACATGTGGGAGAGATAGGAGGGGTGAGGGGTAGAAGATTGAGAAATGGTGGAGTGCTGAACGGGGTCGACCTGGTCATTGCCCTGATCAGAAGGGACTATGGAGCTGTATGGAGAGTAGAGCGAAGTCGAAGACGCGTCGGTCAACGACGGCGCCGAAGAGTATGAGGGAGCCGACGGAAGACTGGCGAGGTGGGATTGGTAAGGAGAAGGGAATTGGCCGGCTTGACCAGAAGTGTAAGCTGCGCCCACATTCGGCGAAGAAGTGTATGCGGATCTGAAATGGGTGCTGGAAGAGTGCTCGACGGAAGTTACGGGAGTGTTTGCCAGCGTTTCTGGGTCAGGACTGGCGCTCGCGGACTCTCCGTAGTGGTTGGGTCGCAATCGTTTGTTACCAATGCGGTACGAGCTCAGCTGAAGACTGTTGGCTTGGTGTTGTCGCTGCTGTTGTGCGGCGGCGGCGGCAGCAGCAGCATCGTGTTGTGCAAAGTCGTAAAGACTCGGGTCGTAAGAAGCAGTGTTGGCCAGGGTGGTGGTGTCGAAGTGGGATGGGATGGAAGAGGCTGAACGCGGGTCAGCAGCGGGCCTCATGGCAAAGTGCGCAGAAATAGGCGGGAGCGGTGAAAGCAACATGACTTGGGTGCGAGAGGTAGCAGAACGACTAAAAGAATATTGAGAGAGAGCGGTGATGAACGAAAATCAAGACCTGATCATGCCGCATGGCAGGTTGATCATATAGCACTCACCGAAAGGACTCGTGGAGAAGGGCATGCCCCAGAGTGTGTCGACCTCTGTCATGCCCGGGGAGCTCTCCTAAGGAACAGAGCGAACTCTGTGCGAACCTTGTAGAGGGTGGTAGGCGTCTGTGCACAGAGTGTGCAGCAGGACCAGTTGGCGGGAGAGCTTCACGTGGAGTTTGCCAGTTTCGGCTCTGATTTGACTCCAAGGTGCTCCGAGTCGAGGAATTAGGGCCGAGGGTGCGCCAAGACAAGGGGAGTGGATGGCTCGAGGGAAAGGGTGGATCGAAACGGACGAGTCGGATTGCTCTGGTAAGTCTGGCTGCCTCTGAGAGTGGTCCTCGTCGACGCTCTTGACCGGAAAAGACTGGCAGCGGGCGGCCCGGCATATTTCATAGGGCTCGGGTGTCAACTAGCCGAACTTATCCTCGGGCAACGCTTGAAACTGTTGTTCGCAGGACGGTAGTGATGCCAGGTCCTGCTAGTCCCTGATGAGCCTGATGAGCACATCAATATCGACTGCCAGACTATCTTCCAGCAGGTACATGCACGCGAGTACTTCCAACTCCAATACACTTTGCGTCTATCCCAGTCGCTGATCTTCCCTCAAATACACGTTTCTCGATCTTCACGTCCAATGGCGTCCATCGCAGCCCAATGTCTCTGGCCTCCTTTGCGTTTCATCTTTTTGCTACTGTATTTTTGTTCAAAGTAGTCCTGCATATCTCTACAGGGCAACTTTATTTGATGATGACTCTGACGCGGTGATTCGTGCCATGTGCCATGTGCTGGTGCTAGGTGCTGCACTGTTCTCACCGCACATTATGCCCTTGGTGCTTCTTGGTCGCCGAACCATGTATTTGCAATGCAGGTACAAACAGCTACGGTCTCGGTCCCTGAGGTACAATCTCACCCGCCCACAATCTCGCCGCAAATCGAAATCAGAGACAATGTACATAAAATTACATCTACGACGACACTTAATCTGCTCCTGGCGCAAACCTTGGCCACGAGCCAGACGCGGTGTGCGTAACTCTACTCGCTTGTGAACCCGGTCCGGTAAGTACCGTCTCCTCTCCCTCAGACCTCAGAGATGATCTACTCGTAGCAAGGTTTGGGACATGTACCACACCCTGCCCGGGACACTGCATCACTCTCCCTACTCCAAGTATAGCACTATCCCCGTTTCAGGATATCAGCACCGGCCCATTCTCCACGAGGGAATGACATCCTGGCACGATCAGTGGCTTGCCGCCCCGATGACGTCCGGGCCACTTTTGATCATTTGGCCTACTTTGAAGTTCAATAGGCGATATTGCACAGTGGTCCTGTCCTAACCAGGAAACTCCACTACTCGCTTCGCGTTAAAAGGCGGCCTTTGGGCTTGAAGTGGTAAAATGGCTAAAATGATTATTACGGTGTACTATTCGTACCCGACGAATCGATATTATCCGACGTCGTCTCGCCCTCGATCGTCCTCCGCCAGTGTCGCGGTAGACAGACACAGACCAATGGGAAGGCCTTGATCTCGCCGTCGCCCTCGGGGCTGCTCAACGAATCTCCACTGCTTCCATTACCCTGTCCATTCCCTGCACCGCTGTCCCTGAGTCGCTCCCCGTTGCTCCGCCACTCCTCTGCTCGCCCGCGGACACGTACCCCCGTCGCCCACCCGTCGTCCCAGATGCCCACCACTTTGAGCATATCTCCCCGTTCCAGTTCGAATTCGTCCTGCGCCCGAGGTTGATAAGCCCATAAAGTGCTTACCAAATCTCCCGTGTGGATCTCGTCCTGGCTGTAATAATCTTTGAAAAAAGCCAATTGCTCGCTCTGCCCTGTTCCCTCGGGCGACGACAACATGTCCTCGTCGCCGGGCGAACTCTCGTCCGTATTGATTTGACGGTTTTCAGTGGACAGCACACCGCCTCCGAATCCGTTGAGCGACCGCTTCCGTCTCGGCGGAGGCCCGACCGGCGTGCGCGTCACAGATCGTGGTGTATCATCCCCCGACGATGAAGCATTATATCTCGAACCGGCGCCTGGCGCGCCTTCCATGTCACGACTGCCGTCACCCGAGATGCCTGCCATACGGGTGACCCTGCCTCCGGGAAGTGCCTCCACTTGTTCCCCCACCGTGGGGCCGGCCCCGTCATGCAGGGTCGACATGGGTGGTGTCATTCGTGATTGGCTGGGTTGGTTGAAAATACTCGGTGTAGGACTGGCCTTCCTTCGCCGTCTTAGTATCATGCATCCCAAGATCAGAAGTGCTAAAATGATCAGCCCGCCGAGAACACAGCCTACCACGATTCCCGCAACCTGTCCACCAGAAAGGCCAGATTGTCCTGAATTACTGGCGCCTGCGGTGTCTCGACCGCCCGTCGGCATAGGGGATGGTGACGCAGACGAGGCAGATGCCGGTGCGATAGCCAAGTCGACCCCTTGACATCGGCGTTCGGTGTCTGAAAAGACACAACACGAGTCAGTCGCGTTTGGTGATCCGGCACCACAATAGGTACACAAGCCGTTCAGGTTGTTCGCAAAGCCGCAGTTAGTGGGTTCATTGGCCACGCCGGGTATGCATGAACCTTGCAGGGATCTGGCCGGCAGTGCGCAGTTGGTCAGGTCGGAACGTATCTGACTCTCTGCGTTAGGACCTTGGCTGCCACAGGATGCGCTAGAAGCAATGCTCTGTTCCCCTTGTGCGTATAGTGCCTGTGTCAAACAGATGGGTCAGCGTTGGCACCCTCCCGATTAGGCCAGGAGTACGTACACACGTGTCGGCGCATAGTGGCGCGGCCGATGTTCCTGATAATCCGCAACTATTGATCGAATTCTGGACAATCGCATTGCAAAGGACCGAAGTCGTGTACCTGGCGTAGTAGGCGTTAGGGTTTTGGCTGTCAAAATTCGTACACCCAATTAGTTGTTGAAACCGACGCTGTATGAAGTTGCCTGAAATATACGATTGAATCCCGCGATCAAAAGACGCTGAATCGGTGACGGAGGAAAGAAATGGACTAGTTTGCTGTCAGCCACCACCGCTGGCGCGTTTGGGAAAAGCTTGGGAACTTACAAGAGTCCGACCGTAAAAGCATCGGTGGAAATTGATGAGGCATTAAACGCTGAGCACAGGGAAGACTGTTGCAAGGAAATGCAGTTTTGGGCACAGGCGCTAGGGATGGAAGCGAACAAAGTAGTTGTTGTGAGAAGGCCGAGTTTTCGCCGTCGCCGCCGTCGAGGTCTATGACAGGAATTTCCTTGCCTTATTGATATGTGGTGATTTGAAAGCATGTCCTGTTCGTTCCATATCTGCTCTTTCGCTAATGGCGCGACCGTTGTGACCATGTCCTCCTCCACATCTGCCGCATCTTCGCACCGTCTCTTTCTGTGATCAGCCCGACAGGTCGGTCTCCGAAGGTCAATCATGCGTCCAGAAAGTCAAGAGGCCAGCCGGGGTAATTGTTGTCGACGAATGAAGTATTATATGTGTATTATTATGCTGCTGTTCTGGCCGAAAGGGAGTGTCCGTGAGTCGTCGCAATCCAGAGAATACGATCCGCTCCGCATAAAAAGAGTCGAAATGTCGTAAAGTGCAGGAGCAGGTCTTCACCTGCTCGTCGCTGCGGGTATCATGCTGATAGAAGGAGGAGAGGAAGTGGTCGTGACGCGGTGAAATGTGAATTTCACTGCACATCACGACGATCTCACACGGGTCTTGTTCCTTTGTGTTCTGTTGCTTTGGTTTCGGAAGCAGATCTAGCGACTTGGTGTAAAGTTGATTTGCCGGTCCGCCTCAAGCTACGCAGATTTAGAGCGGTATCATTGGTCGAATGTGCCAGGGGAACAAAGTTGGCGCTGGAACGATCCACGTGTGGAAATGAGGCCGTGCTCCGCTTTGAGATTCATGACTCGCTTCTATAGATGCTCAGTTTGTCGCGCTTGATATATCCAGGTTCTATGGCAGTCGTTGGTTCAAATGGCAGGCAAGCATGTTCTTACTATGCACTGGATCTGGCGCCCTTCTATCTTGGCTGTCGCCGGGGACGGAATTATAAGGAACAAGAATGAAGACAGCAGTGAGGGGCTCAAGCCTTGTTATCAACCGGTCCTTTACGGCTTGTGCAAGGTGTCGCATCATGCATGAAGCTCATGCCTCATGTCTTTGATGGCCGAGTTGGACACCTGATGCTGGAGGCCCCAATGCGGTCTCACAAAGAAGTCATTTTCTATACTGTGGAGCAGTGGATAGAGGGTCGATGTTCGATCAATTTGTCAACTTTACGGCAAGCCTCTACCCAAAGGGACAAGTATAATAGATGCCTCTTCCCCCAGCTTTGTGAAAATCAATGCTTCTTTCAATACCCAATGCAGCTGTTGTGCGCCTCTGTCGATGTGGTGTCCACGCTTCCCATTTACTGAGCGGTCCGGGACTGGGAGGCACGGCCGTCCCTAATCAACTGATCTTCGGTCTTCTTGTTGCCATGGCTTATAAGGCGGTTGAGGAAAGACCTAGAGATGTCAGTATCCTTTATGACGCGGTCGGATCGCCCCTGCTTACCCTGGTTTGCCCTCATTGTGATTACCAGACTCTGCCTCTTCGATCTCGCGGTGCAGATTGCCGGTGGTCTCATCATCAGCTTCCTCGTGGTCATCAAAGTCGGCTTCGATCATATCAGCGGTGTCGATAAAGACAGTGATACTGACGAGGCTCACCGTTCTTGTCGTGAAGGCTGAGCTTTCTGCGCAGCTTCTCGCGGATACCCATGCCACTCATGTTTGCTGTAGATGCTGGGATTGGATGTAAACTAGGTCGTAGTGTTCACTTCTGTCAAAGAAGGTGTCAGCAGAAGAATTGGTGGCTGTGCCGCCGCAGTCAAGGGAGCGTGCGTGGTGGTGGGTCTGCATGACGTACCGTGTGGACTGTTTGTGCCGTGCCTGCGCTGCTGGACTCTGCCAGGTAGATGGTGCTACTTTCTTAAGACTTTCGTCGATGCAAGCGGTGAAGAGTGAGGCTGAGATTGAGATGCACGGGTACTCAGGTTATATGCGGGCAACGGAGGGAATGTGGCAGACGGTCCAGATTCGGGACCAGATAGACCCTTCCCAATAGCGGGGTGCAGCTGCCCGCACCATCCGCCAACGGTCAGTTTCTCTATCGGGAAACAGGACGGCAAGAACATGCACTTTTGGGATTCGGATGTTTTCACAACGGTCACAACTAAGAGATTCTGTAGTGGGAGTCGTGCATATGACATATCAGAGACTCATTGCTTGGATTGCAGACAGAATCGCAGCTATACTCCTGAGGACTCCAGCTACCCCGCACCACTTGAGCAGGTACTCGCGAAGAGACTGCATCGTCCGTAGTGATACCTGAGCGTTTAGCTGAGCCGATCACACATGTATGCATCGCTGTGGTGCTCAGATGCTGCCTGCAAGGGCACAAGAGCAGGAATACTTGTGTCCAAGCCCTCAGTATCGGTAATGCGCCTCGACACAAGCAGCCAGAATATCGATATCTATTCTCATCTTGACCGAGCGGAAGAAAGTGCTCAATACAGTACTATCTCGTTGCAAACATTACGGGACCAGCTTTGGACCAGTTTGAGTATACGAGAATTTCTTATCATTTCTTGGACTCTTGCCTGTGATAAGTCATGCCAGCTTTTAGCGATAGAGGCAATCGCATTCGCTCCTAGTGACGCCACAGTTATTGCATTGCTGCTGGGTGATGGCGGGGTTATCAATTGCCAAGTCTGACCAATCACACGGCGTGGATTTGCTATATCGGCTCTACCAGTCCTGGACTCGACATTATTCATGAAAGCTAAGCACAAACACTCCTGAAATTCTTGATCAAGCACGCTGGGCACATCTTCCTAGTCAAACCAAGTAATCTGCACATTCGATACACTCTTGCGACGATCAGTAGCAGCAATCATCGTACGTCACACTTTCTCCGAGCAGCGGAACAATCGCACACCTCCAGTCGGAAGGGAGACCCATCTCTGCCGTTGATGGTTTGCCGCGGCTATAGGCATGGACAATGCTCCTGGAACTGGCCATGATCTGGTCAAGCCAGCGGGTGCTTCTACCCCACCTACACAGGCCGTTGCACAATCAAAACCACAGCCAACGCAAGCTCCAAAGCGAAGAAGGAGACGAAGGAAGCCTGGCGAGCCAGAAGATCCTGATGAGGAGCCAAAGCGACGCGTGGTAACAACAGCATGTATCGCCTGCAGGTAGGTCCGCCGTTCAACTCTCAGACTTGTGCGAACATTATACGGCCTACCTGGTGTCTCGCAAGTCGTGTGCTTGGTCAAGCGTCAAGGAGCAGTGAGTCGCGAATAGTACAGACAGCAGACTGACAAGTCGATACAGGAAACGCAAAAGCAAATGCGACGGCAATACTCCTGCTTGCGCCGCATGCTCGCAAGTATATAACACACCGTGTATTTACGATCCGAACTCGGATCACCGCCGAAAAGGAGTCTATAAAAGAGACATCGAGGGGCTAAAGACCAAGGAGTCGACGCTGCAGACGATTGTCCATGCTATACTCAACTATCCGGAAGACGAAGTTCCTGATTTGGTGAGGCAGATTAGGACATGCGAGAGCCTAGATGCTGTCGCGGAAGACATTGTTGCCAGAGAATATGGCATCAACAAGGAAGAGGAGGACATAGAAGAAAGCGCCGAACATCCAAGTCCGCCTTCTCCTGAAGACTCGGCGAATTTCGAATCAAAACTGGGGGTCAGAATGGCAGAGTTACGGCTCAATGACGGCTCTGTCAGGTACATTGGTGGTACATCACATTTGCTGCATCTCAATGCCTTGGAGTCGGAGTCTGGTGATACTGCGGTAGAAGACTTCTCCCAATCGCAACAAGACCCTATCACATCCTGGACGACGGTAACGGACGACCCAGACATCATTATGCATCTATTGGAGGTTTACTTTACCTGGCACTACTCCTTCTTTACCTGCCTCTCCAAAACTCTGTTCTACCGCGACTTTTTGCAAGGACGTAAACTTGAGGATGGAGGCAAGAAGCCAAGATACTGCAGCGCCCTACTGGTGAACGTCATGCTTGCCCTTGGCTGTCATTTTACAAACAATCTAGCTGCACGCGAAGATCCAGCGGACCCTAACACTGTTGGGAACCATTATTTCCGTGAAGCAAAGCGCTTACTGATCGAAAACGACGAGTACGAGTCGCCGAAGCTCACGACGGTTCAAGCACTGGCGCTAATGTCGGTTCGTGAGGCTGGTTGCGGACGGGAGGCCAAAGGCTGGCTGTATTCCGGCGTTTCCCTCCGACTAGCAAATGAGATGGGATTGCATCTCGATTCTGGCGCCATTGCGGAAGGTACGGGCAAAGCTCGTGACGAAGCGGAAGAAGACGCTCGGCGCATAACCTTCTGGGGCTGTTTCCTTTTCGACAAGTGCTGGTCAAATTACCTTGGTAGATTGCCACAGCTTCCGACGTCAGCCGCCTCATGCCCCAAGTATGACGTCTTTCCTGATGAGGATGCAGCGACCTGGGTACCATACAGCGATATTGGGGCGACTGCCGCACATGCTCAGCCTGCGAGAACAAGAGCAGTAGCGCTGCAAATCTCAGCACTCGGTGAGATCAGCGGGGATCTCATGCGATACTTTTACAATCCTGGAGAAGTGGTCGATGTTCACAAGCAAAAGGGAAAGCAGGCAGAGCTGAAGAAACTTAGCGATATTCAGATCCGCCTGGAAGGCTGGCGCAAGAGTTTGCCCAAGGAAATGGAACCACGTGAAGGTGCATTGGCCAGCGTTTTCATCATGCAGTATGCGATTTGTTGAGATCAACCTATTGCTATGGCAGAGAGCTAACAGAGTCGCAGCATGTTCTATCAACTCCTGTTCATACACCTCTTCCGCCCTTTTCTACAGTATACAGCGGCGACTTCACCGCTGCCACCCACGGTCTCTCCTCGAAAGGTCTGTACCTCAGCCGCCGCTACCATCTCACGCCTGTTCCGCTTATACAAACGGTCATATGGTCTACGACAGATATGTAATATTTGTGTTTACATCATTCATACGGCTTGCACCATACACTTGCTGAACTTACCAGACCGAGATGCACGCAGAGACATTGTGCATGGGATCAAACACCTCGAAGAAATGGCTGAATCATGGCCTTGCGCCCAGCGGACTCTAGAGATTCTCGGTATCCTGAGCAAGCAATGGAAGATCGAGATGCCGGAGGAAGCCTCCGAGGTGTTCGCGCGCTTTCATACCAAGTTCGGCCATTACATGGAGAAATCCAGCAAAGATTCGCCCGCGATATTAAACGATCGCAAGCCTATTCTCGGGCACTCGGAACCGCAATTAATGCCTGTGCTACCACAGCAGCCTCCAAATAGTATGCCGCAGATGCCAGTCGGCAAACCAGGGGGTGCCTATTGGAACAAGTCCGGGCAGAATTCCACACTTCCACGACCACTCAATCTGCAGCCTCAGCGACAGGTGCAGCAGCCACAGCAGCGTCCGCAATACGTACAGCCATTGCACCCGCCGCAGTCAGCGCAAGATTTGTTCCCGCACTTACAACCCACTTCAACCCACTCCTCGCCAATGATACCTGCAGCTGTGCCAAAGTCCAATAGTATTGACTCAGGTCTACCACAACGCGGGCAGCACCCACTTCAGTATACACAAGCCCAACAGCAATTTCCACAACAGCAAGTGGCAGACACTGGTAGTAATGTGCCGACTGGCTCCAGTGGCCAAGCGCCTAGCATAGGCGACATGTTCGGTGGTGTAGAGCAGCTGCTTAGGGATGTCGGCGGCGGCCCAGGAGAGTGGATGGTCCGAGATCAGAGTGCTCTGGCGTGGGGTTTTGGTAACTGGGACCTCAATCAAGGTGATCCCGATGGGTGGCTTGGGACTGCTGGTGACGGACTAGAAGCGAGTGGTCAGCCAGGCGGTCAATCAGCTCAAGGGCCGATGCAGATAGAAGGTATGGAAGACCTTGACGGTATGGACTGGAACAATGGTTGGGCGCCGCAATGAAGCATCAGCTTTCTTTGCCCCATTTGGGGAGTTATGCATTTACGTTTCGCAGGGAGATTTTGTGATAGACTACAGCAGGCGCGGTTGGGAGGCATCTAAGATACCCAGACATGAGCAACGGCAGATACACGAATACTAGTCCATGATCATTCGGCGCAACTACGCTGTAACCACAAGTTCTCCAGCAGGATTGCTCCAAGGCACGTTACGGTAGAGAAATCACGACACGTGACAAACCCTAACCCTTCAGCTGGTCATCTCCTTCCAACTTTGGCCTCTTGCACCATCGCCCTAACAATGGCGATTCCGCCTGTACTATGAAACGGCAAGCCTTGCCAAGCACTCCGATATTGAGCCCAAGAATGATCGAGGAAGGTGAGAGGATGTCTAAGGGAGATCTTCAGTAGCTTGAGGCTCTTCTCTCCGTTAAAATTCATCCTGCATCCGGCTCTGACGGGATGGCTTACCTGCCTTTTCTATCTCTCAACGGGTAGATCAGGTCCATTCGATATGCTAGCATTGGTGCAGAGGCAGAGAGGGACCTGTGTATAAGTAGGTAACAAGGTTTGGCCCTTCGATTCAGCGATTATCTTCAGACCACTTTTCGACGCCGCAATGAAGTTCTTTGGCCTGTCCCTGTTGGCCTCGCTGGCAACAGCTGCCATCATCCCTTCTAGCTCTCCATCTACGTACGACGGCCACAAAGTCTTCAGAGTCAAGACGGGCAAGGCTCTGTCCGAGGTCAAGGAGAAGATCTCAAGTATTACACCATCTTGGGAGGCATGGAACAAAAACGTCCACAAGCACATCGATGTGGTCATCGCCCCCGAGCAGCTTGCTGCATTCGAGGGTCTGGGACTTGACTGCACCGTCATGCACGAGAATCTTGGACGATCTATTGCTGCCGAGTCCGCTCCTTCCGCCTCCCTATGGAAGCGACAGGTAGATGACCTCGCCTGGTACGACTCCTACCACCCCTACGAGGACCACATTCAATATTGGCGTGATCTCCAAGCAGCTTTCCCTGACCAGTCTGAGTGGATCTCCTCCGGCACTTCCTTCGAAGGCCGTGACCTCTTCGGTCTGCACCTCTGGGGTTCGGGCGGCCCAGGCAAGCCCGCCGTCCTCTACCACGGCACCGTGCATGCTCGTGAATGGATCACCACAATGGTAAGTCCTCGCCTGCTTTACCCTTGCATGAATGCCCCTAATACTCCCAGGCTGTCGAGTACATCACCCTGCAACTCATCAACTCCTACAAATCAGGCGATGAAGCCGTGCGCTCCATCCTCGACAGCTACGACATCTATATCATCCCTGTCGTGAACCCAGACGGCTTCACCTACGCCCAAACTACTGATAGACTATGGCGCAAGAACCGCCAGCCCCCACCCGCCAGTGCAAACAGTACTTGCATCGGTACCGACATCAACCGCAACTGGGAGTTCGCCTGGGCGCCCGGCACCGGCGGCTCCTCCAGCAACCCATGCAGCCAGACCTACGCCGGTACTGCAGGCCGCAGCTCCCCCGAGAACGCTGGTCTCGACGACCTGGTCCGGAAGCTCCGCGATACGACCGGTCTGAAGCTGTATATTGACTGGCACTCCTACGGCCAATACTTCCTGTTTCCATTCGGATACAATGAGACTGCGCTCCTGCCGCAGCTGCCGAAGTGGACCAAGACCGGCAGTCTGATGAGCGAGACGATCAGGGATAGTAAGCCTGAGCGACGCACGACGTTTACGTTTGGACCCGGTGGCGCGGTGTTGTACAAGAGTGTCGGGAACAGCAGAGATCATGTGTACGCTATTGGTGGAGCAGACTTTAGCTGGACGATCGAGTTGCCTGATACTGGTGAGTTTGGCTTCGTCTTGCCGCCCGAGCTGATCAGGCCGTCGGTCGAGGAGGCATGGACTGGCCAGCAGGTGTTGCTGAGTTTGCTGGATGAGGTGTTCTTCGATGGAGAGGGACCTGCTTAGATTGGGGGCTAGGATTTCGAGCAGTATAGCGATGACAGAATGTTCACAACACGAGAAGTCACCGTTTATCACTGTTCACTTGCTGCGAAGTCACCCATAGCTGTTGTGCTTTCGACACCCCCTGATCATGACATCACGTGTGAAGGCACACCACAGTGAAGAACATGTGCTCCAAGCCAAGCGCGGTATTTACATAACGTTATGCTTCTAGAGTCCATAATTCATAACCTCATCAAGAAGCCCTTTTCTAACTTCGCCCATCCAGCTCCTTGATAATCTCCGCCCCCCTCTCCCCCACAACCATAATTCCAAACTGCGGATTCATCGTCAAGGGCGCTACAATACTCGCGTCCACGACATGCAAATTCTCCATCCCCACCACCCGCGTCTGCGCGTCCACGCACGCCCCGAACCTGCAACTCGAGCTCCAATGCTGCGTCAATCCCCCAGCGTAGGCCGACTTGGTCGTGATGTATGTTTTGATCTCCTCCTTGGTTGCATTGCGGGGAAGATTCAACGGCTCGAGCCCAGAGCTGCTTTTGCCCAATGCGGCGAAGAGGTCAAAGATGAACTGTGAGATGTCGTCTGCGTCGCGGCCGGCGGGGTCGGAGTAGAAGTTGCCGTCGCCGCCGCTGGGGATGTAGGCGCCTGGACGCTTTGGGTCAGCGACCATGGATACGTGGCCGGAGGAGAGGAAGCCGGAGGTACCGTAGACGTTGAGCGTGATGCTGCTGTCGTTGGTGAAGGCGGAGTAGCCTGCTGTGCTGATTGTGCCTTGCAGACCGGTGGGAGGAGTGCCGTCTGTGTGGTTGAGGTAGGTCCAGAAGACGGATGTCTGTCCGGCGAAGGAGTAGGGTCCTGAGCGGGAGTTGAGGTAGGCTTCTTCGTCGGATTGAGGTGGCGAGGTGTAGTTGTAGGTGTAGGAGTCGATGGTGGGAGCGGAAAGGACGATGAATGTGTTGGGATTGTCAAAGAGACCTGCGCCAATGGCGGTGTTGTTCAGCCAAGAAGAGGAGGGAAGGGTCGAGTCGAGCTGACCGGCTTGCGAGAGGTTCGTGAGGGTATCTGAAGGTCCGATGCCGGATTGCATCAAGAGCGAAGGACTGAATATTGCGCCTCCACTAAGTACTACGCGACCACTGTCGGTAAGCTTGATGGTGGTTTCAACACCATCGATGCGCGCAGAGACACCAGTAGCCTTGCCACCCATCCGTAATGCTCGAGTGACTGTCACATTCGTTTGTAAAGAGAAGTTTGGTCGCTGCAGAGCAGACTGCAGGTAAGTGGTCACTGGGCCACCTCGCTGACCATTCTGGTAGTTGTATGACGGTCGTCCGAATACTGCTTGCTTCCGATCTGGCACCCGGTTGAACACGACCTCCGAGTATCCTGCACCTTGGACTAGCTAGGTCCTTGCTGCATCGTAGCTCGATCGCACGTTCGACGGTTCGTCGACCTGCACAGAAGGTTGTCTGTCGTACAGCCTCTTTATAGATGCATCGACGTCGGTGCTCTTCCAGCCATCCGGATGATAGTCGTCCCAATCCGAGGCGGGCGGCTCAAAGTATAAGCCAGCATTGATCGCGCTGGATCCTCCAATCGTGCATCCCGTGAAGGCAGAGTCGACATCCGTGCATAAGAGCGATGGTGAACCAGAGAAGATCGTATTATCTGTTGATTCTTGTCAGCTTGTGCACCTTCCCACTTTTATACGAGACTCACATAATCCAGGTACATCCACCCGACTGAGATCAGTCCCATTCAGCCAGTCAGGTCGCTCCCTTCCTCCAGTGATTCCATACGATGGTCCTCCTCTCTCTAGCAGCAGCGTCTTCTTGCCTGTCTCACTAAGCCTGTCCGCGACAATAATGCCAGCAGGTCCAGCTCCGACAACAATATAATCGTACGAGTCCTGCGTCCACGCTGCATCTCTGCTGGCAAGCGGTACAGCAACCACTGCACCCGCCAGCAAGCTCAGCGCTGAAAGTCGTAGTATCGCTCTTGTCATCGTGTATACCATATTAGCAATTACTCGTGAGCACAATCCAAATTGCTATCAGGGTCTTCAAAACATTTTATGCTCCCATATGAGCTCCACTCCACGATGAGATCATCTTTCCAGCGGTTGATACGAGCTTCGTCTGACTGCAAACTTTGAAGTGAGCTGGATCGTGAAGAACGGAAATGAAGTCATGCGAGATATGTTTATACTTATAGTGACAACGGCGACGGGCCGGGAAATGGTACCAAACCTATCGAGGGTCAAGGTAGCCCTAAGTAGGGCTCGTTGGCGCCGAGATGGTCATGCTGTATAGGGAGACGATAGAGAGACCGTCAGTTGCCTACTGAGTAATTTTCAGGAGTGAAAAGACCAATGAGATGCATGCATCACTGCAGACGCATAGGGCTCTCTTGGTGATCGGCATCTGGTATCTCACCGTCGTGTTCATGGTGAAATAGTGGGAGGGAAGAAATCAGGGCAAAGGATGTGAAGGAGTCGTTGTCAGATTTGCGCGCAGATCCCCACTGCTCCCACTTTTCCCTGCAGACAAGTCGCCCTAATTTCTGCTCACTATTCAGCGTCCAGGCACGTTGTGAGGATCATTCGAAAGAGACTGACATATCCTCAATCTCATTCACAGTGTTCGATGGGTTTGCATTCCAGCACAAATGTTCTACCGATCGTCGGCAGAGATGGCAAATGACATCATCGGCACTTCTCGTATGCGGCATCAGAAACTCGAAACGTTTGATGTCTAGCTTTTCAGCGGCGATCTCTATCCTCTATTGCTCGACTACCAGTACAATGCAGCTATGCTAGACACTCTTGCGCCACCCAAGATTTCAAGCCACAACAGGCGTCTATCTTTTTTCCTCCTTCACCGTCCCATTACTCACCACCTTTGTATCCCTCTGCACCGAAGCCTTGGTGATAGCATCCTTGTGTTTCCTAAAAGCCAAGCAGTACTCCCTATACCCCCACGCCATAGCCGTCGCAGCACCAGGTCCCAGCGCGAATGTCGTGAGTCCGAACACTGGTAAAAGGTAAGCCCAGCTCTCCTTGACCATACCCGCGGCTTTGAGATCCCAGAAGCTGTAAAGAAGCCAGAGTCCGACGTTGGTCAAGCTGAAAATTTCATCCCATTGGAGCCACACGCGCATGATGGCCTCGAAGCTCTTCTGCTGCGCGGGCAGTGAGACGGGGATGAAAATTTCTCGCGTTGTGAATGGCGTGGTGGTGAGGGTGTAGATCCAGACGCCTGCAGACATGATTGCCAGCGTGCTGACGGTGGTGCCGATCGTACGTAGGTCTTTTAATGGTGCGTGGAGACGATCGTGCTTCATTGTGTCCTTGACGAAGATCTTGGAGAGGATGTACTGTATCGCTGGGACTGTGATAGGGAAGACTTGCCACGGCCAGTTCCACCAGTGACGTTGCTCGAGAGTCGGTGCAAAGTATTGAAGGTAGCTAGGTATGGTGAAGCCGAGAAGCACGGCAGGAAGGATCGTGGTAGTGTATTTCATATCCGTGAGGCGCTTGTCGAGAGCGTTCAGGTTGTTCATCTGAGAGGTCACCCAGAAGAGGCCGAAGAAGACACTGCTGACGAGACCGAAACCCGCTAGTTGACCTGCTAGAGCCATGACTGAAGGGATCATCGCGATCGTCATTGAATTGGACCGTCGGACAGACTCGATGAGCAGAATGCCGTAGACAACTGTGAGATCGGTAAGGAAGGTTATGCACTGAGCTCGAGACAAGAGATCAGTGCCGAGAATGGATGGTAAGAAGGCTACTGTTGCCGGACGAAGTTTGTCGTCGAGACCAGGTAGGCCAAAAAAGGACGACAACAGCTCGAGCTTAGTTGAGCCATGCTCGTAGAGACCTTTACCCGCAATGCCGAGGAGATCAGGTAGGATAGAATCAGCAGTGATTGTTTGGGAGGCCAAACAAAAGGAGATGAAGAACGGAACTGCCATCAATAGACGACCGCTGAGCCACTCCTTCTTGTATTTGCCTTGACTGGGGTTGTATGGAGAAGTGCCGGCCAGAGAACGAGTCGGTGGTGGGAGGAAATCTAGCATGGGAGCGCAGATGAGCTCGTCGAATTGCATGTCCTGAGGAACGTCGCCGGCGTTTGCAAGGAGATATACTCCGAACCATCTGTGCAGGAAGGTCTTGGAAGCCTGTACTCTTGTGATGAAGTTGACGCCTTGTGATTGCACGTGCACAGGATCTCTTCTCACGTCTTGATACTTCTGCAGAGCAGCTTGTACCTGTGATTCGGTAGGACGTGCACCGTTGAGCTCCTTCTGCAAACTGTTGAGAGCGTTGGCCAGTACGCCTGCGCTCTGGACCGCATTGTTGCCTCCAGCTCCAGCATTCGGAGTGATCTTGTGGATCGCATCTCCCAGACACACCATGCCGCGATAGAACCATTTCTCATACTGAGCTTCCTCAAGCGGCACGAGAGTGCAAGATTCGCATGCTTTGAAAGCGTCATCCAGCTTCACCTGACCACCCTTCTCAAGATTGATGAATTTAGCGTCCTCCATGAACTTTTTAGCATCCTCCTTGGTATATTTCGGGATCTCATCGTGCTTGTAGACTCTATCGAGCTTGTTGAAGACGAACCAGAAAGACCGGTCAGGCTGGGTAGGAATATACATGGTAGAATAATCCTTCTCGTAAGTGATATCTAGACGACCGGTTTCCTGCATAACCTTGACGTCCTTGGAGATTCCGAACAGGCACGAGTATTCTGCAGTCATGCCTGAGCTGGTAGTCAGCTTTGTTCAGGCTCACTTGTGCTGAGTACCCACTTGTCTTCTCCTTGTCAGAAAAATACCCAGGTTGCTGCTCATCAGCGTTCCGCCACATCTCGTGCCTCGTGATGCTGTTGACTCCGTCTGCACCAGCTACTACATCACCTTCAAACGAGGCACCATCCTGGCAAATAGCCTGCACGCCCTTCTCGCTCTGCACGATGTTCCTGATTCGCTTGCCTAGCAAGACCTTCGACTTATCCTGGATGTGGTCATACAGGACTTGCAGCACTTTTTGTCGCTCAAGGAATATCGTTGGATACCCCGTCCTGCCAGGGTCAGCCATGTCTTTTGTAGTCCACGATGAACGCACGACATACCTTTTAGCCGTCAACTGCGGCCCGTCATTCCTGTACCCATTGAAGTTCGGCCCAACGTAATCGCCATTGGCGTGATGCTGGACAACATGGTAGAATGGCACTACACCAGCAGAAATGTCGTCGTAACATCCGAGTTGATCCAAAATCCGGGCACCGTCGGGATTTATAGCAATGGATGCACCGACTTGAGGGGCAACAATGTCGCGGCCCTCCAAGAGCAGGTATGTTACGCCAGCTTGCTCGAGGGCATTAGCAAGCGTCAGACCAGCGATGCCAGCACCGATGATGAGCACTCGGAACTCATTCGTCTTCTCCACCATGTTTGTGCTGCGGGATTGGTGTTACTAAAATTAAGAGACAGAAAGATGGAGAATGCTCAGCAAGGAAAATGATAATCACGGGCCATGGTCGAGATTAAATTGCCTACAGATGCAGGGTAATCTGATCTGCACGAGGCTGACATGTGCCAAAGCTGACTGTGCCCCCAGGGTTTCGTCCGTTTGGGTACTGTAGACCCTACCAACAGCATTAGTGAACGGCCTTCGGCATAAGCTGTGGAGATCTCATCAGAATATATCAGCACTGGGACCAACGCAGATCTGGCGGTAGATCAGCTTCTTATCCAGTCGGAGATCAGGCATGCTTGAGGCAATGAAACGGCTCGACGTCGAGGGAATGCTTTCATGAATTTTCTCCTCCACATCACTACGGTCGTACGGCACTCGCATTGAGCCCACTTCACTAGGGTCGTAGCACTCCCTGAAGAGTTTCGTGGGTTCCAAAAGTCTAGATAATAGACTGGTCAGGCCGCGACAAGTTCGCCTTGTCAGCGCTAGCCCAAAAATAATCAGCCTATTCTGAGCCAAAAACGCCCTGACCCTATAAGCGCGACAATCTGCTTGCGTATCTGATAATCTGCGGAGTGGGTTGAGAGTACACGTATTCTACATTGACAGAGATGTCCCTCTATGATACACTATCTTCAGCCGTATATCCAGGCTTCTATACACTTTTTCTCCATGCAAAACGCCTCGCTTGACATGAATTATCCGCAATGCTCGCTGCCAGTGCTATGCTTTGTCTAATGGAAGAAATACTTGCTCTCCCTCAATGTGCGTACATCGAACTTGCCCTTCTGCGGCACGTCCGGGAAAGTCAATGGGAGCCAGATGTGGCTCTTCTTGCGGGCGTAGGTGGTTTTCTTTACTGTCCTGACACCTAGCATCTTCTTGCGGAGCTCGACTTCGTTCATTTGCGCCTCCTCTTGATCCTCCTCTGCGGCTTTCTCGGCTTCAAATTCTTGCAGCTCCTCGGCCGTCTCGGCATCTTCTGCATTGGCCTCTAGTGCCTCATTGATCTCGACCTTGTCCTCCGCCTCTGCATCAGCATCAACGTCGCCCTCGATGGCATGACCAAGTCGCTGACTTGCAAGACCAGTCGGGGGAACAAGCGCATCCCAGCCACCTTCCTCCAAAAAGATTGTGGCCGGCGTGACCATTCCCTCGCCTTTCTTCCTGTCCGCCTCTGATTCGCTTGCCAACAGCTTGAGCCGCTCGTCTTCAAGTACCAGTTCCCGTTCGTTGGCCGCAAGCTGCTTGTACTTCTTCATCAGGTCTGCGCCAGGACCTTTGCGCCAAGCTGCGATTTTCTTGCCGAGTGGTGATAATCCGTCAACGCACGCTTGGTACATGCAGCCTTTGTAGCGAGCCTCGAATTCCTCCTTGAGACGGCCTATGATGTCTTCTCTGTGCATGTGCACGAAGGCATCCCGGAGTAACTCGCTGAGCTCGTCACGATCGCAAGCATGAGTCCAGAAGGAGTCGTGGATCGATGCGAAGATGATGCCCTTCTCTTCACACTTGATAGCTGACAGCATCATGTGTGTCGCATCCAGCGAGTGGATGAAGTTAGGCGGGAAACCTTGCAGCTGTTTGCGGCGGTGAACAGGATCCCACGACTCGGGCTCAGAAATCGAGATGTGAGACATCGAGGTCTTCAAAATTTTGGTTGGCGCATCACGGTAAGGCTGGACAACTGGAAACTGAAGTGGTGTAGTCCAGATGACAGTCGACTTGAAAGAGTTGTTTGGTCGGGTCTTCTTATTCTTGGCTACTTTGGTAGCCTTAATCGAAGCTCCAATGGCACCGATCTGCTCAGGCGTGACGCTCGTAGCGATGCGATCAGCGCAACGTCCCAACCACTCCTGGATGGCTTGGGCACCTTGAAACATCTCACCGAGTGAGCCAAAGATCTTGCGGGCAATGTACGATGCGAGAGTCTGATGGTTGATCAGGTCGCCGCTTTTAATCTCAGGAAAGATGTCCTCGATCTGCTTCTTCACTTGCGCCTTGGCTCCGAAGAATGACACGCCGTAGACATTTGTCATGACAGGCTGTTTGACGACCTTTCGAGTGATTCGACCATCGAGGATCTTTGCAATTGGGTTGCCGTCCGCGAGGTCCTCCTTGATAGACGAGATGACGCCCTCCGCAACTGCTGTGTACACATCGCTGGGGCGATCGCCAGGCACGAGATTGACTTGTCGTGCTCCGGCTTCGTCTCCACCGAGGGCGGCGTAGTGCTGGAGACCATTGCAGGTGCCATCCTGATGGATGGGAAGGTGGCTGCAATACTTTGTTGGATCCGGGCTTTCCAGAGCATGCTTCAATTCGAAGCAAGCTGCCAGAGTCTGCCAAGCATCCTCTGACTTTCTCCACCACTGTCGGCCAGTGAGCGGGTTCTCAACGGAATCATAGATGTCGTCTAAGTGATCCATAACGAACTGCTCCCGTTCGGAGAAGCTAGCTTTGTCATATCCGAACACATTCGCCAAGTGAATCTTCATCCACCTTAAACCTCGCTCGCCAAGCTCTTTGCCGTCCGCGAAAGTCAACAGACCTCGGACATTGTCCGCATTCATGTGGTTGAGGTAGACGCTCAGCGGGTATGCTCGGCCTCTGAAATCGACATTATGGGGAAAGTACATCCGATCATGGCGGAATGATCTGGCGATCTCGAGTTGCAGATTCTGGTGGCAGCGTTGGGAATGCAGCCCAGTCTTCTTGTTCTCGATCTCTTGCATCTCGGCAAGCCACTTGGTGCGAATTTGCGGGTCGCTTGAAGATGGCGGCTCTGGCGGAATATCGAATTTGGGCTCCAGCGGCGCAAAATTGCCTACTGCTTCTCCAGAATTCCAAGCGTCAATCTGCACTCGCAAGACATCCTCGTTAATACGCCAGGCCGTCTTCCCTAATGCAGAGATAGCGGAGAAAACGTTCTTCATGTGCCCTCGTTGGACTGCTGCTTTGACATATTCTTTAGGCGTTCGATCGTTGGCTGGTACCCGCACAAAGTCCGTTGGGTAATTTAGGTAGCCACCTGACTTGAAGTCTGTCCACGGATTTGGCTCGACAAGCATTGGTAGCTTCTTACAGATGACACCGCCGACGGGCTCTTTGCGAATCTTCTCCTCCAGCTCAGGACCGCAGGTGAGTAGATTTTGCCTCTTGCCCTTGACATAGATCATCTTGTATGAGAATGCTGGTCTCATCCTAGTGATCGATTGCTTTGTCCTTGGATGTTCTCTCGTGATCGGCATTTTCGCAACATCGATGAACTTTGATATGAGCATTGCACCGATTCTGAGTTTCACTTGAAGTGGCCACTCCGTATGCCTCGCCAAATCTGCCTTCGACATGCGAGCGTTTGCTCGAGCCTGAGAAGTGGGTGATTTGCCTCTTTTTCGCTTCAGTGCTTGAGAGTGGTGGCGTTCCTTTCGGACCAGCTCTGCAACAACTTCTGACTCAATCTGAGCACCCAGAGTCTTAGCCACGTCAGTCACTCTCATGCTGTTCATATATTCGTCGGTTTTGTGATCCTTCGCCCGTGCAAGAGTGGACATGAGAGTGATGACAGTGTTCACGGCCAGCTTCTGTGGCGTCGTCTGCTCCAAGTATGATCCGACATAATCAGCATCCTCACGTGGTCCTTCCGCCCTTGCACCCGTTGGACTCTCTGACATACGTTGTTTGGCGCTTGTGATCTCCTTGTCTAGTAGGGGTATCAGGTCTGAATACCATCTCCACATCATCGCATTGATACTCCTGTTGTTCAAGGCACTGTTGATGCCAACTGATTGGAGTTGCTCTTCTTCAGCCTTCCACCGCCTCACTGCCGCTTCCGATGCCGTGTCTTCCAAGAGTTTCTCTCGTTCCCAGTTGCGCTGATAGGCTGCCTCAGGATCCAACTGATCATCTTTCGATCTTTGCTTAGCATAGTGCTCTTCTTGCACAGATAGTGTCTCCTTGAGCGAACGCAAGCCTGCTCCTCGTTGATGAACTTGTAGGATCTGCGGCACATCCAGCGGCCCCAGCTTGTTTACCAACTCTTTTTGCAGTGGCTCACTGGTGGACGCTAACGACCCAATGTGTTCGATTGTGTCGTCGAGAGGAGCATCTCGTAGGATCGAGCCCAGTCTATTGTATTCCCTGTCAGTCCAAATGTCGTCTGCCTCGAGGTCGTCGGTTGACAAGCGCGAATATGCAGCGAAACGCTTCACCTCTTCCCTTTGCATTATCTCATCAGGGAGTGCTAAAGCGGCACGCATCACAATCATGCTCGCATCCGCCGAGTCTCTTGATCGGTCCAAGTTGTAGCGCTTATAGTGATCGACCATGTGTTGAAAGCGCTCCTGTGGATCGGGGTGCTCAGGCCCGTCCAGGAAAGCCTCAAGGTAGGTCTCGTGTGCATGTATCGCATCAGACTCGGGAATATCGGGCAGAGCTATCAGTCTTTTGATGATTGATTGTGCGCGGTCGAATCGTCCGACTCTTAAGCAAGCGTATAGATTCTGCAGCAGATCATGGCTGTTGTTTCCGAGGGCACTCCTCCTCGAAGTTGTCTGCGGCGGTTCCTCATTTGGCAGGATCAGAATATCGTTTGTCGATGGATGGTGGAAGGCCCATTTGTTAGTCGCTGGTAAGTAATTGAAAGGCTCATAAGCGTTAGATGAGAGGAGCTCAGCTTGCCCGGCGACACTTGCGAGATGTCGCGTGTGTGGTAGTTTTGTGTCTTGAAGGCTATGATTACTGATACTTCGAGGTGGTCTCGAGGGTGCATTCGTATGCGTTGTGCTTCGTCGCAAGTGCGCCGGCCAGAGGAAGGGGAGGTGGATCTGCTGGAGATCTGTGACGAGACTGCTAGGAGGCTTCCTGTGCGGTCGTCGACCAGCAGCTCGTAGCAGCATCTAGACCGACGAATTCTTTCTCGCTAGACATATAAGCACGATGTAAGCTCGACGTCTCTGCAACAGCGGCTCGAAGGAAGTGAGAACAAGGGGTGTAGCGGATAGTCAATGATGTCGTGTGAGCTCGAAGGATGATCGGGCAAAAAAGTTTCCATCGCGCAGCTATGAGATCGTGTCTTGGCGCAATTTTATGGCTGGTAAGTATAACCGACCGCAGTGATGTCGATTGCCACCCGGCACTGGAGGTAGTGCGCATCATCATCACCATCAATGTCTCCTACCAACGTTCAGTTCCTCAGCTAGTCATTGTATCCAAAATGCCAGCACCTAAAATGCCAGCACCTGGCCATCGGTCATGCTCATCACGGAAGGATCCACTTCCACCTATGCTACTCGTTTGAATCTCGTCAGAACTTCACAACTAACCACGGCGGCTATACGGATATCCACAGGTAGCTTAATCAGGATACAGGACTAAATCGCTGAGCATCACGTTCAGCTCGCGACATTTCAGACTGGGCTACCGTTCGACAACATGTATAGCATTCGTGACTTCATTACTCCCATTGCGTGCCTTTCAGTCTCTGCATCAGATACTCTACTTCGACCTCCTTCGTCAAAGGAATTACATGATCCTGCATTTTGCGTCAGCCTCTTCCACCCCGATGATGGTGCTACTCACTTTGTACATGGTCACCACGGCTTCTGCGTTGATTTTCGATTGTTCTTCTTGCGTCCCGAGGCTGGGATCGGTACCGTAGGTCTTTGCCTTGAGCTCTAATCTCTCTAGTACCTTCTTCTCAACCTTTGCATCCGTGATAGCCTCATCGATACCTTTCCGGTCTTCGTCTTTGATGAGTTTGACAAAGCGGTCGGTCTCTTTCAGGAATTTTGACTCGGCGACGAATTTGCCAAAGTGGATTCTGCGAGAGAGTGCTTGGAGGCAACTGACATCGCAAAGAGCAGCAGAACCATAGTTTTCCTGAGCCTCGCCGCGTTCTTCCCTGCCAAACTGGGCACAAGCGTTCGGCAAGATGTCTGAGATGTAGGACTGCTTCAGTTTCTGGTTGACATTGACGTCGTTCGGATGTAGGATCTTTGGATACTTCAGAGGCGGTAATATCGGTCGCTTGAGTAGTTCGGGGAAGAATGGATATTCGTCTGGCGATTGGTAGCGTCGGATCATGGATTGAAGCTTCTCCTGCTCCGAGAGTAACCAGTCTGCAAAGGAAAGGTCGCTGCCTGGAACCTCCACGCCACCAGGTCTGTAGATAGTTGAATTGAGCGGAAATTGCACTCGCTCGATTAAATTGAATGTGATCGTGTCTTCCAGTCGACTAGTCCTCGTTAGGTTTCCATCGACCACACTATGCCGAAGTCGGAGTCTTCTTTACATGAGGGTTGATCTTATATTGGCAAGATCTAATGCTTTGGAGGGATCTACCAGATCAATGGCTGTATCCATAGTCCAATGCTAGATTCTATGTCTGCTTATGATTAGTGAATATTCAGCGATTTTGTTCGGCTCAGCAGTATTAGCAGTCGGGGCGAGAATAGAGGTCAAATTCAAGAAGCCGAGTCAAGTTTGAAGCTTTCTGGTACATCCCCAAACTTCAAGCTCGACCACTTCCTGCTCACACGACCAAAGCTCGATCACATGCTTCGTCGCGAATCAAGCCACATCATTTGGTCACAAATCTCCAAGATGGCTCACTTATAACGACGGCTTCTAGCCATTTCATTTGACCTTTTACAGCGCCATGTCTATACCTCGAGGTCGAAGCCCCTTCCGGCAACGACCCCCAGTTTCGAACAGCGACCATGACGACGAGGATCCTTCGTATCTCTCGGTACGTGCTGTACATCCAAGGACCTAGTCCAGTACTGATCAAAAAGACGAGACAGATTGAAGCATTTGGCAGGACATTGAACGCGACAGCTAGCCAGCTCATTGGAGGAGATGCCAGTCAACATTACCAGCACGCACTCGGGGAGATACATCGCGAGCTTCGAAAGCCCATAATACAACGATCGGTCTTTGCCTTGGCCAAAACGAACCCTCGGGAGCTTATGCGCTCAACTTTCAGCGCACGAGAGATACAACATAGAGCTCTGGCACATCTTTCGGACGATCTCCTCACGAACATACCGGACACCCAGAACTCTTTCAGCTTATTCCAGGGATTTGAGGCAACACGACCTGAGGATGAACACAAGAAGAAAAAGAAGCATGGTCGGCACGGATCGAAAGGACAAAAGCTTTTGGAAGACAGCAAGGGCAAGAAAGGCCAGTCGGGCCTTACACGTCTAGAGGGAAAGAAAGAGACATTGGACCATCGGCTAGAGATGATGGAAGTGCGCAAGAACATGTGCGCTTCTGAAATTGTCGAAATTGACAAGAAGATCTCAAATCTGGCGACTATGCGCAAGCGAGTAGTGGAGCGACTGGCATCACTTGAGTTGGAAGAGACGGACTTGGAGCAGGAGATTGCTGAGATAACTGCGAAGCTCGAGGACATGCACGAGGAGATGGCTGAAGCGCATGCTATGGCTGATAAGACGCCGCCAGCATCAGTAGCGGACGGGCCAGAGACCAAGGCTAGTGACTCCCCGTCAAACGAGGATACAACATTCATGTCGCAGTCGATATATCAGCAATTACCAAGTCCGAAGCGGAAACGCAAAGTGCCCCGACGAGTCTCGATGCCCATCCTCCACGAGCATCTCGAACCTGGCTCGCGAATAAAGGAGTTCCAGGCACACACAGACATCATCACCGCATTGGACTTTGACGTGCCATTCGGAACCATGGTATCTGCGGCATTAGACGATACTTTACGAGTCTGGAACCTCAACACTGGACGTTGCCTAGGTCTCCTCGAAGGCCACCTCTCTTCCGTGCGATGTTTACAAGTCCAAGACAACATCGTCGCCTCGGGCTCCAATGACGCAACAGTTCGCCTCTGGGACCTCTCCCAAGCCGACTATATACCCACACCCACCAAATCCTCCATTTCCAAATCAACCGATCCCGACGGCCTAGAGGAAGGCGAATCAGACCTCGACAACGAGCTCTTCCCCGACGCGCCCCTATCCTCGGACCCAACTCCACCTCCACCCTCTGCCTCAGCAATGGCCGACTGCCCCCTCTTCACCCTATCCTCCCACGTCGCAGAAGTCACCGCTCTCCATTTTCAGAACCAAACCCTCGTCTCCGGCTCCTCAGACAAGACCCTGAGGCAATGGGACCTCAACACAGGCCGCTGCGTGCAGACCCTCGACGTCCTCTGGGCCGCCGCCCAAGCCTCCAGCACATCCGTCGCTTCGACGCCTTTCTCGAGCGCCTTCCCTTCGCCGTCGCCATCGTTGTCGGATCAGAACGACTGGTTCCGTCCCTCGGTGCAGCGGACACAGACTGCTTCAGCCGTAGAAGCTGATTTCGTAGGGGCGTTGCAGATCTTCCAGTCTGCTGTGGCGTGCGGGACGGCCGATAGTGTGATTCGGCTTTGGGATTTAAGGTCGGGTGGCGTACAGAGACAGCTTATTGGACACACCGGGGCGGTGACGTGTTTGCAGTTTGACGATGTGCATTTGGTGACTGGGAGTCGGGATCGGAGTGTTAGAGTGAGTGCTTCCACAGAGAGCTTTGAGAAGAATGTTTGCTGACTTGCGTAGATTTGGGACTTGCGAACGGGCAGCATATATGATGCTTTTGCATACGATCAGCCTGTTACGAGTATGCAATTTGATCTGAGGAGGATATGTGCGGCCGCCGGGCAGAACGTCGTCAAGGTTTACGATAAGGCGGATGGAAATCAATGGGATTGTGGCGCTGGCGAACAGGAAGGCGGAGAAGGTGCAAGTGTAGTGGAGAGAGTGACGATACGGGACGGATACATGGTCGAGGGAAGAAGGGACGGTGTGGTGGGAGTATGGGCTTGTTGATAGTTAGGAATGTCACGAGTACGAAAGTGCACTACGTTCTTCATGTTATAGACATGTACAAGCTCATCTCAACCATATGTAGTCTGTAAATATACATCATGAACTAGACATATCTTCGATAAAATGGCTCTGTCTAGATCAGAGTCCTGCATGGATTAGATCGTGGATGATCGTGTCGTACAGAGCATGCGCGCCTGAGCGCTTCGTTGGCTCCAGGACACGTTCCAGGCACATTTGAGTATCACCATATGTCCTCCAACCCGAAAGGCTTCCGAAGAGGACTTGATATAGGCGATCCCGAGCCGCTTGAAGGGCTTGGTACCTCAATATCCAAGGCGCTATCATCTTCGAAAGTTGGGTCTTGCTTCTTCGCCGCCTGCATGATCATGCTTCTCATCTCCCCGGGCTCCCACTTGCGGGCCAGATCCACGGCAGACCCGTAGGGACCTTCAATGAAGACGTCTGCACCATTCTCGAGAAGTAGCTGAACAAACTGCACGGCATTTCGACACTCGTTGTAGTGCCGGAATGTGTGTATACCGAAACAACCACTCGCCGACTTTTGTGGTCCTGACATGAAATGCTGTTCTGTGACTGTTACGGACGTGCAATTCTCCTCATCGGTATACCTGGAAGCCTCCCATGTGCAGAGCTCCATTGCTGCTTCCCCCGCGAGATACCAGCACCTTCCACAGGGCTTTCCACACGTATCTCGGGGCCATTGCTCTCTCGGTATCGTGGGAAGGGCGTCGCCAGCGGCTTGCAGAATTACATGCATTGCGCTACCTTCTTCTGCCATCTCATTGACATCTGCGCCATTGTCGATAAGAATTGCCGCGCATTCCCACGCCTGAGAATACGCTGCCGTCATGAGCGCCGTACCCTTGGGCCCTCTCAATGTCAAATCTGCTCCAGATTCGCAAAGTAACTGTAGCGTGTCGGTATCTCTGCCCTCAGCTGCCAGCAGTACTACTGCACGACCAAGTCTGCCACAGAAGTTGGGGTTGGCTCCCTTCTTGAGTAGATACTGAGCAAGGCTAGATGCTTCCCTGTCTGAGCCTGGGACCCTGTCTGAGCCTTGAGAACAAAGATTTAGAAGAGCTTCACCAAGCATGTCATTCGGAATACTGTCGTTGGTGTTGCGCGACAATAATGCACATGTCTCAAGCGAAGGCATCTCGAAGAGAAAGCGCGGACGTAGCAGCAGTGAGATAGGAGTTCCTCGTGGCGCCGTCTGCCAGTGACGAGCGCCATGATCAACTAGCAGCCGGATCGCTTCGTCCTGCCTTTCGTATGCTGCCGCTTGTAGTGGTGTTTCCCAGAAGCCAATCGCCTTGTCGAAAGGTACGCCAAGGGCGAGATATTTCTGAAGCAAGGTGACGTTCCCGGACTCTGCTGCGCGATACACTTCATGGCCCTCTGCCAAAGGTTTCGCTCCCAACTCCATGAGGAGGTTGGTCATTCCGATCGCGTCCTGACCGGGTTCGGCAGCAGCAGCAGCAGCTAGTACCGATCCAAATTTGGGAGATGCGCGATCTATCTGCGCCCCGTGGGCGAGTAAAAGCGTCACAACCTTCCCATGACATCTCCGGGCCGCAGCCTCAAGTGGAGTGCCGAACAGCAGGGACTGCTGGTTCATATCTGCGTCATTGTCCAATAAAAGACTAACCCCTTCCTCGTTTCCCATGTCCGCGAGTATGTGGAGCGCAGAAGTCCTTAGAGGACCTGCTGCGCCACAGCGCACACCCATGGATAGAAGTAGGGCCAAGGATGCGGTGACACGTGAGCAAGGCTTCATCCGCCTTGAGATTTCATGATTATCCCCGATTGACGAGTGATGTTGATATATGGATCGCCGCGACGCCGCTCCTTCATTTTCGCTAGCACTCATACTAGCGACGTCACTTCCGTCCTCAAGCAGTGTCCGGTGTTGATCACTCGTAGGACACGACTCGGACGAGATGAAAGACCGCTGGAATTTGCGCCAAGGCGTGTCTCTCTCGTCGGTATGCTCCTTCAAGACATGAGCCAACGAGGTAGGGGCCAAGCTATCGACAGGGATCTCAGAAGCCGCAGCATAGGCCAACATGTCCAGCTTCTCATTGTCCAGTCTTTGCACGTCGCAGCCGAATTCCGACAGTATTTGCAAACACTCCAGCGATTGGGACAAAAGCGCTGCCTGCAAAGAAGTTCGATGCCCGACTCGGCTTTCAGCGTTACCATGATGATCTAACAGAAGCCGTAGTGTAGCTGCTTCTCCGGCGCAGGCGCTTCTATTAAGGGCAATATCGATAATGTACGATCTTGCAGCAACTCGGTCGCTAAGGGAGTGGATACCTTTGTGCAGAATCTCTTCGATTGGTTTCGAATATAACGCAAAGCATACGGCATTCAATGTCTCACTCAACACCTGATCCTGCGCTCCCAGACTTTCATCCTGTGTGCCCAAAATTTGTCGACAAATGTCAATCCGTCCAAGAATCGCCGCAGGAATGAGTATATCAAACGCCAGTCCGGTCTGCTTCGCTTCGTCGATGACGAGTTCTATGATGGGCCGCCAATGGAGGGCCCACGAAATGGGAAAACTCGTCACGTTACCTAGGAATCGAAACCAGCCCAGATTTTTTGCCGCGCAGTTCTGGCGAATTTTTGCCCCTCTTGCGACTGCAATTTGCACCGCGGAAATTCTACTCTGATTGTCGAAGACAAAGTCAGTGAGCCTCATGAAGAGCGATCGGCCCCTTAGATCCTGCGTATTCAGATCCGCGCCTGCATCTACAAGCATAGTTACCACTTTATTGAACGTGTCCAAACTTTTCGCACGCTCCATGTAAGTTGCGCTCGCAAAAAGACACAGCGCAGACTGTCCTTCGCGATCTTTAGCGTTTGGGTTCGCTCCACTCTTGAGCAGGAACTTGACTATGTCTTCGCTGGAACGTTCGCAAGCTTCGTGAAGCGGGGCTCGACCGAGGTTGTTGCTGACATTAACGTCCGCACCTATTCCCACAAGCATTTTTATCATCTTTAGGCGGTCAGGACCAGGGGCCCACGTACCGCTCGCTCTACACGCCCAATGCAGTAACGTATCTCCCTCTTCGTCCCTGGAATTAACGACGCACTGTCGCAGCACCTGGTCTTTTATTTGTACTTCTGCAGCCACGATACTCGACATGCCAGCGAGCAATGTCATACCGACCTGGCGAAATCTGGAACTTGGTCTGAACTTGTCGACATACTGAGGATATTTACGAGAGCATTCCATCTCCCGTCGAATGTATGAAACCGGATTTTGGCAACTAAACATGTCTTGAACGAGATCTAGCAGAATAGTTTCGACTGCTGTTGGGAAGAAGCAGAACTCCAGGCCGCGGGCGTCCTCAGTTTTCGCGATATCATGGTCGTCTCCCGAATCGTTGCTGCTAGATTCACTGTTGCTCTCCGATTCATTTGTGAATAACGAGGGAGCCAAGTCGCTGAAAAGATGACGAGGACTCTCTATGCATACGAAATAGTGGTTTTGCCAATGACGTGCGGCGTATTCGAAGAAAACAATGATGTTGTCACGGCCAATTCGGCGCAGGGATGACCAGCAAGGCAAGCATCTGGAAGCGAGTCTGTGAATGGCGGGCACGTGATTGCTGAAATACTCGTCCAAATCATCGAGGCAGAGAAATCGCAAACACACTTCGGTCATGACTCTGTGACAGTCTCTATGACTAATCGACTGACACCAAATATGAGAATGCTGGTCAGATGGGTCGATGGTGTCGGCCAATGTGAGCAGAAAGTCTTTGGCGGTCTGGTGCATGAAGTAGATCGTATCCTCGTCAATGAACAGGAAGCGCCCGCACCAATTTGGGATCTGTTTGCGCACTTGTTCGACTGACAGGGTGGCGGCGTCGATTGACCGTAATGATGGGCGCTCGTGCTCGATGAGCTGCAAGGCAGTGTACATCTCCCATACGGTACAAGGCCGATACATGGCCAACAAAATTTTGAAGATTGTAGCGACGCGATGCATAGCTGACTCATCCACACGAGCCAGTATCTTCTCATAGGCGGCGTCGAGAGTCATCGGAACGAAAGATAGGTCTTCCAGAGTTCCATGGAGTGATACCGCCGTCCTAATATTGTCGAATACGAGATCTAGCCATAGGTAGGTTCGATTCTCCATATCCAAGAGCCTTGCGAGAATTGCATTTTCAGTGTCCTGACCTAGACTGAACTCTCTGGCGAGATCTCTAACGCGATGACGGATCACGCCGTCGATTTCTCCACTGATGCGTTTGTTCTCCTCTTCGCCTTTAATACGTATGACAGAAGTATTTTGGTGCCCACTGATGACCCTCTCAACATGCGGATATGGTCGACTCGTGACAATCAGCTTTGCGAAGACAGGGGTATTAACAGCCCGCCTTCCGACGGATTCCACAATGCCAAAAAGCGTATCCAGTATAGGCATCTGGTCCTCTTCCTTGCATTCGTCCAGAGCATCAATCAAGAGGAAGAGACTACAGCAAGAGGGATCATGCACTAGTGCCTGGAAGGCTTTGCTCAAATCAGCAATGTCGAGTTGTGTTTCAGGAGTGCCTTCCAGACACCTCGCGTAATGCAGCAATTGTGGATGTGCCCGTAATACCTGATGCATCAAGGCCGTGATAGCTATGGCGGCAGTGTTCTGACCGGTAGTGTCTCTGAAGAAGAAATGGCATATGAGTGGCTTTGGCTCGCTGACAAGCGATGGCAACTCCTCTTCAATCGCGGCCTTCGCCAACACAGTCTTCCCGCAACCAGGATCTGCAGATATGAACAACAAGCTACTGTCGGCGGACTCAAGCCAAGTCTTGTAGATCGGGCTCTCAAAGACCCATCTGCATGTGCCTTTCTCGCGAGACCGGACAAGTCCTTTGAAGTCTTCATATTTGGACGTCTTGAGCGACGCTAGCAATTTGGTGTCCCTCTCCGACTGCACTTCTGCCAACGCCTGGTCTTGTCGAGTATGGGTTTGCATTAGGCTCTCCTTAATTTCGGTAAGATGCTGATTCGTCTCGCTCACTCTGTCAACTGACCTTTTGTCAGCGCCTTCGCATGTCTGGTGTTCGGCAACCATTATTACCTACCAAGCACGGAAGCCGCAGGCTGCATCTGCTGTACTCGCGCTCTTGGTAGGTAGCCGATGTACTCTTTCGCAAATGCAGCTGCGGCCAGGGCAGCATACGGCTGCCATTCTTTATTCTTATGCGAGTCCGAATAGTCGCACATGCCGCGAATGACAAGGCAAGGGAAGTTTTGCATGAGACCTGCCGCTTCCATCTCGAAACACAAAGCGCCCAGGCTGGAACCAATACGGTCGCGTTCGTCAGAGCTCTTGACGACACTGTCACCTGATGCAATGATGCCGTAATGCACATCAGACTCGGTGCGCTCGAGAGGGTTACGCGGTTCTTCTTCGGAGGCGTTGCAATCTACGCAGGATGGTTTGCTATCGGGATGGTGAGAAGATGCTTTGAACAGTCGGTCTTGCTGAGGCCGTGACCATTTCTTCCGACGAAACGGAGTACTATCAATGCTCTTTTCGATGAGTTCCACAAATGCAGGGCCATCTCTATGATGTGCAGCTTTGAGTCTCGAGAGCGCGGTGAGCATCTCGTCAGGGGGGGCATTGAGCTGACCAACTCGTTGGAATGAGCCGTCTTGTAGCCGCCGACCGAGATCGTACTGGACCACACCGCCGAAAGTTCCTGATGGCTGGCTCACAACCACATCTCCAAGTCGTACATCGTGATTCTTGTTCGGTATGACTCCACCGATTCCAACCATGAGGCCGATCTTCATGGACGGGAACGTGTTTGACATGCGAGTAGCAACCTCCGCAGCCGAAACCTTGCCATATCTCCCACTGGGCAGCACTGCCACTGCAACATCTGTGGACCCCATTCTTCCAATGGTATAAGAATTTTTGTCCGAAGCATCTTGGCCCTCAATATCCCCATACTCTTCATCGAACATCAAGCCGACTGCTGCGAGCTCGATATCGAGAGCGCAGATAATGCCAAGCTGTATCGCATCTTTCTCGACTGTTCGCACAGCGTCCAGTGCAGACATTGCTATGCGGCATCGAATTCGAGATAGTCGTTCGTGAGAAGCGCGCTACAAGACACCGCAGTATCGATGTAAGCAATTGAAGCTACAGGCTGCAGCATAGACTGAGCGCAGAATGTGCTAGAGCAGCTCTCTAGGTCCCCCAAGGCGCATAGTCACTATGCCCTCGAACTTGTTTGCGCCCAGCCATTAGCTGAGCTGAGCTGAGCTGAGCTGATTGGGCAGATGCCGCGCCATGAGCTGAGAAGGCCCCTCAGCTCTCTGCCAATGGGGTCGAGACAGCCTGAGCAGGACGCTATTGCCTATCATCGCGTTGTATCGTCCTCCAGGCCTGTCGTCGAAGTATAGTTTCTTGACAGAAGGTGAGAGTCAGGAATGGCTAGAGCGATGATTGATGAAGTCACCAAGACAAAGTTTCGGGCAAGTCAGGCACCACCAGTAGCGCAGATATAGACCATATGCTTGCTATTGAGCATGTCGCGATCATACAATCCCGAGAGAGCATCTTTCAACTCTTTTCATTGAATGACTGGGTGTCCCGATCGTTCGTTCACGATATGCATGCTGAACACGCGCGTAGAGCGATGAATTGATCGTCCTCCTGCAGGGCGATTAATTCACTTCACGAGATCAACCGTGCCGTATGTTTCTCGAGTAATTCGACGTCAAAGGCAGCAATACTACTATCAGAAACTCCATCAGAGACAGCTATACGAAGTAACACGCGCTCGTCCGGCATCACATCTAAACCTCAAGTCACCAGCCGTGCTCTATACCTTCGACCCATTTTGCTGGCAGGCGAGATAGCCCCGAACCCCGGAAACCCTCCATCCTGGGTCTAACAATCCGATTGGTGTCGAGGGGCGGCGGAACGGAAGTCAATCCTTCTTGTTAAACCCAAACAAAGCGACGTCAACCGCTACCCCACCATTAAATGCGGGCAGAGCTTTTGAAGCTCTTCCATTTCACCAAACAACGCAGGCTTGCATGCAATGCGCCTTCATCCCATGCAGCTGATGTACCATGTCTCCGCGGCCAGCCATGCGCGCGAGACCAGTCACCCGCCGGCCTGATCCTGGTCTTCCTGTTTCGTCCTCAGCATCCAACAAAGGCATCTCTCCTTCTCCCATTGCGGCTCGCCGACCATTCCCGTACCGTCCTGAAGGCACTCCGAGCCCTAATTCTGGTCAAGCTGATGTCGTAAGATCTACCATTTGGCGCCATGAAGCTCAACGAAGCTCGATATCCCGTCCCGCCGACCAACATGCATATTCCCTAAGCCCGGGTTTCCGGCTGGCCTGTCACCGGAGCCAGAGAGCTAGCTGCATTACAACCCTGCCGCAGCAGTGACGCCGCCCAGCCGTTGTGGTATGCTCAGCTGTACCCCTCAGTGGGGTGACATGGGGAAGATCGTTCGACGCGTGAGGGGCATAAGTAAAGCTAATCCCTACCATCTTCTTATTGTATCATCAAGTCTCTTTCAACCTACCTCTGCTCTTCTCAGTAGCTCCACTGTTACATTCAGCAGTACACCTACCTCTTCCACATCTTGACATCTTCACGTACTACCTCATCAACCATGGCCCCCTCCATCCCAGAAAAGCAATGGGCCCAAGTCATCGAAAAGACCGGAGGTCCAGTCGAGTACAAAGAGATCCCGGTCGCCAAACCCGGCCCAGATGAAGTCCTCGTCAACATCAAGTACTCCGGCGTGTGCCACACCGACCTACACGCCGTCAACGGCGACTGGCCTCTGCCGACCAAGCTCCCACTCGTCGGCGGCCACGAAGGCGCAGGCGTTGTCGTCGACCGCGGTGACCTGGTCGAGGACGTTGAGATCGGCGACCACGTCGGCGTAAAATGGATCAACGGGTCCTGCCTCGCGTGCTCGTTCTGCCAGCAGTCTGACGAGCCGCTGTGCTCAAAGGCGCTGCTGAGCGGCTACACTGTCGATGGCACCTTCCAGCAGTACGCTATCGCCAAGGCCGCGCACGTGGCACGCCTTCACAAGGACATCGCCCTCGACGCGGTAGCGCCGGTGCTCTGCGCCGGTATCACCGTCTACAAGGGCCTGAAGGAGTCGGGAGCTAGGCCCGGCGAGACAGTCGCAATCGTTGGTGCCGGAGGCGGACTGGGTTCGTTGGCGCAGCAGTACGCCAAAGCCATGGGGCTGAAGTGCATCGCTATCGACAGCGGTGAGGAGAAGAGGAAGATGTGTCTC